>OZ010798.1:22551463-23751463 GCA_963932465.1 Maratus speciosus | reverse complement strand
TTATGACACCAATGGCGTACGAATTGCAACTCTTCTATAAATGTTCGAAGCATGAAGTTCCCTTTGGACTGTTCTTCTGAAATGGATTCTGCAGATGACTATTTATACATGACGCTATATGGGATAAAGATTGCCTGCGCTTTCTGACCGCTATGGGGGTCAACTCTCTTTTATCCCTCTCAAAAAGCTTTCTTTTCCGTCCGCTGTTGTACTTCGCAGACGACGATTTACTGCATTTCGTGTACGCTGTCATAACGGTTGACACAGTACTCCTTGCACGCCCCCAAATAATTGGCAGTTTCCGTCAAAGAGCAACCAGCGCACCGCATTCCAACAATCATTCCTTGTTCGAACTCTGACAAGTCAGTCATTACTGAGTTCTCCAGAGCGTATGGTAAGCGCATGCAACACCTATGACTGATGTTGAGCGACTGATACCTTACCTTTCATAACCACTAGGTAGCAGAATTGAGTGCAAAGTGACATGCGCGTTCTGGTCCTTTGAAATGGATCATAACTTTTCCATGGGTGTTCGTATTATTTTGTCACCCATCTGTATGTTTTTCCAATGGTTGTGTACAGGGTAAATATTATCTTATAACTACGAGGAATATTAGTCTAAAATAAAGTTCCGAAATTGACCGTAATGCATTGATTTATTTCACGTAATCGACTTAAAATCTGCACTTCGGACTATCTGAAATCCTCTAGTCATTAAGATAAATACAGAGTTTCCTGAAAATTTAAATAATTTTTGTGTTGACTGTTAGAATATTAAAATATCATCAATAAAAGAAAAATGTTTGTCTGTATCTTCATCCACTTCACCTCATTGGTAGACTAAGGTTACTCTCAAAACAAAACCTACAAAAGTTAGAGTTCCCATCTATAATTTTTACCCCTTACTAGAGGTCTGCACGGGCCCGGGCTTGGCCCGAGGCCCGTACCCGGCCCGGCCCGCGGGCCCGGCCGGGCCGGCGGAATGAAGGCGAATTTTCCAACGGGCCGGGCCGGGCCGGCAGAATTAGGACAATTTTTTCAACGGGCCGGGCCGACAGACAAAATAAACGGGCCGGGCCGGCAAAAAAATTGAACGGGCCTGCAGGGCCGGGCCGGGCCGATAAAAAAAATTAATCGGGCCCATCGGCCCGATATAAGAATTCAAGCGAAGTAGGTAAAATACGAGTCATTTTCAATGAATATGATTTTCTCGAGAAGTATAAATGTGCGTCACGAGCCGATGCGAGTTTAACAACATCAATACAGATATGTAGCATGTCCATCGTAGAGATCGGCATCGTACAGTTACAAGATGTCTGATTACGGGTTTAATTTTTTTTCAGCAGACTCGTGCCGGAACGGAACTGGTCTTAATCGATCTCAGGATGTGTAGGACAGGCATTGTGTTTTGTAAAAGTATTAATAGCGATAATGAACTTCTGTTAACAGTATCTTTGGAAATATACCTTAAGGGTTCTCATATTCACTGCTCAACAATGCGAAACTTTCAAACACATTTTCTGACTCATTTTTAACTATAAAGGCATAAAATTCACAGGCCTGACTATTGAAGGCATTTGGAAACGAATAGCTTTCTCCATATTTGATAAATTACTTAGAGATAACAGAGATTCTTGTCATGTGACTGTACGTTTTTCTCCTTTCCTGTGCTATCGCTTCCGGAAATTCGATTCATAACACTAACTTTGGCAGTATTTTCAGAGAAAGATATATTGCTTTTATCTATGAAAAAGACGGCATTTACATAGTTTCTGAATAAGAATACCTGCCAATCTTACGCGTTTCCGAAAAGAAATGAATTCTCAAATGTGTCGAAATGTAACTTCTTTCGATTTGAGAAAAGCCTTAAAAATGAGAGAAATATTTTCGCAAATCTACTTTTTATCATACAGCTTCAAAAGGTATCATGTTTTTAATCCTTTTTTCTGAACTGCATTAACTTTTTAATGAATCCTTATTGGAATTTCGAAATGTCTGTAGAGACGATTACTAAAACACTGTGTAATCGTTAATGTTTACTATTGTGTGTTTTCTGCTTTGCGAACACATAGTAATCTAAAGTATACTGTAAAATTTTCCCATAAATATGTACGTAGTATTCATTAAAAGAATCTTAATTGTATGTCGAGAAAAAACTGATTTTTTTTTGTAGAAATTGAATCGGGCCGAGCCGGGCCGGGCCTGTTTTCACTAATTTTTGCACGGGCCGAGCCGGGCCGAGAGCTGTAAAAATGCAAACGGGCCGGGCGGGCTAGCCGAACTTTCAATTTTTACACCGGGCCGGGCCGGCCCAAGATGGCTTTCGTTCGGGCCGGGCCGGGCCCGGGCCCGGAAATTCCGGCCCGTGCAGACCTCTACCCCTTACCCGCATACGCAGTGTAGAGTTTCTTGACGTTTGCGAAATTCTCTTCATAGAACAATCCGAAATTTAATTAATTATTCACTTTATATTTTTCGCTTTGAGAATTATCAATTGACTACGATAAAGTTCAAGTACCTGTTAGAAAATGGCTGCTATTTTCAAAATTTAAAAATGGAAAATTTCATTTGGATTTATGCTTCATAAATTGCAACCCACATCATTTTAAATATTGCTTTCAAGGGGAATGGTGATTAAAGGATGGTTTTCCATAGATCGACCGAAAATTCGGTGTTGCTTGCTTTTCGGCCCAAAATCAAAGTTTCGCTGAAAATTCGGTTTTGGCGAAAATGCTGTCAAAAATTCGGCCGTACCGAAACTCGACCGAAACTATCTGTATTCCAAAAATCTCGTTTCTTCTTTCAGAATTTTTTCTAACATCATTCATTGATTTGAGCTATATTGGCTCAGAAGAGACACTAACTTCACTGTTTTGTTTTATAATTATCAGTCATGACTGACTCAAGACGTGAATGCAAATTATAAAGTAAGCAATGCATATATGACTAAACTTAGAAGATGCTTTTCACGTGCTCATTAAAAGTTGCAGACTTAACACTAATAGAAAAATTTTAGTTTGAAACAAGAAAGGTGCTTCGAATGCTCTTTGATAAAGTTCTATTATAACAAATGATCATTTACAAAAATCTTTAAAAAAGTTAAATCGACGTATGTATAGTATACCTAAAGCCTTTTTTAATTAGATGAAATTCATATAATTTGAAAATTATCACTTGCCGTTAAAGAATTAATTACATTTTATTTTACATGAAAAAAAAGTTTTGGCCATAATCACAGAGAGCCAACTTGGACCACACGTATAAATGATCTAATTAAAAACAACTCGTTGTAAATGATCCCGCCAAGCCACAAACCTAAAACGTCAGTCATAAAAAAAGTGATATCACATAAAAAGAAGCGATGTAGAAGTGCATACTCAGAGTGCCGTGTAAAAATCTATCTCTACTCATAACGTTTAAGCGATTTTCTTTCCGATTGAAATTTTCAATATAAGAACAAATAACTCATTTTTCGATGAATTATAGCTAAAAATATCACTTCAAAATGAACTTTTTCCTTTTAAACCTTTTCCAGAACTCAAAGTTTAATTATAAGGTACAAGAATTTTTATCTTTTCTTTTATTCTTTTTTTTTTCTTTTTCCTTTTTTTTTTCAAATTTGTCGCAAAATATGGTGAATATTAAAAGTTCCCGGAAAAGCGAAAAGCGAATTTTTTTTCTCCTCTTCTGTAATACTTTAGCTAATTTATTAAGAGAATATGTGAATTAGATTATGCGAATTAGAGCTTCTGATTTCCTTCGCCCTCCACCCCCCTACCGCCGACCTATAGTAAAGATTTTATATAGTATAAGCACAAGAAGTTCAATCTCCGACTCCCAGCGTTACAGAATAAATGTTTATATGTTTTTTTAATTGAAAACTCAAATAGATGTTTTACATTTAATATATATTTTTCAGATTTTTCACTAACAATGCCAACAATAATTTTTATATCATAAAAATTTATTCAAATAAAATTTTGAAATGTACCAAAAGCGATGCTCTCATATTGGCCTCGTGCCAGGAATTTTTTTTTTTTTTATTTGTAGATTGATAGAGTTTAAATTTCATCATGGAATATAAGCCGTCAAACAAATGCTGAACTGTTTCATTTATAGTAATTTAAGTGCAAACATATTTGTCTTTTGTTATCGTCTGCCTGGGAGTGACAGAAATAGATTTAGCAAAATCATGCTTGAAAATTATTTTAAAAAGAATAAAAATTGGGTAAATGGTGATACAGATTTCAAAACAAACTGACACGTAGTTTTCAAATAAATTGCATTTGAAGAGAATTTTTTTTCTCTGTTTGACGGTAAAAAATTGAAAATGTGCGATATTTTGAAATTTAAAAAATCGCAGTAAAAGTAAATAAAAGTTATTTTGATCGTCTGCTGTTGCCATTCGCGAAATGACGTCAGCGTTGGGCACAGATACCTTTGTCCTTTTTAATATAGATGGCAAATTAAAGGAACAGCCTGACAACCAGCAATCCTAACAATGCTAAAATAAGAGAAAAAAAAATATTAATTAACAAACATTGAACGCAACGACATCTGTTAACTGAATTTCGAACTGAAAATGAAAATTGATTTTTTTTTTCTTTGTATTGCTTTTACATAAGAAGCGCACTAGACTCTCGTGAAATGTGATTAACCCTAGATCTACCGGGAATTTTATTCAAGTTTTAATAAAACGTTCTACACCAGAATTTTTATTTAAAACTATTTAACTTATTTATTTACCTTATTTTTGTCTGGTTTATATACTTAGTTTATTTTAAAGAAATTTCTGGTTTGAATGAATATTTTGTATGTACCTGTCGGGTCCAATGGACCCGTCTGGTAGACGGAGGGTTAAGAGTATCAAAAATTTTTATACATGTTGGAATAAATATGATTTCATATTTTTCTTCTCCATTCAACAGTTGAATTTTTTTGACAAGTAGAAGCTTTTCATTTGCACATGAATTACATTTCTAAGTATACTGTTAAAAAAAAAAAAAAAAATTTCCTTTTAAAATTTGGCACTTCTTTTACACGAACATTATTTATCATCACTGAACAATACAAAATTTTCATACTATCGTTTCCATTCCTATAGGAATAAAAAATTCCGATATACTTTTTGGGAAGCTAAAAAGTGAACCTTTTTTGTGTTAAAAAGGCGCGCTTTTAACCGCTTCCCTGATTATCCCAAATTATCTCGGGTTCGTACATATAGCAATTACCTATTATCCCGAGAAAACTTGGGCGTGGCATAATTTGTCACTACGATTTTTTTTTATCACGTGTGTACTTTTCCTGAATCTTGAAAAGAACGAAAATACTTTTGTTTTTAATAATTAATTTTATATAATAACTTATATATCACATTTGATTGACAGTTTTCCAAGTTTCGTGATGTGAAACGCAAATGATGAAATGCAATGGTGTGATTGCAAGAAATGTGGTGATTTTTTGCAATTCTTTTCAAAAAAAAATGGTGAGGGAAGCGCATAGCTGCCAACATCTTACGCTTTTTCAGACCACAAAAATTTTATAGTAAATTTTACCTTGTTAAATCGCTGTAATCTGCCGATTAAATAAGGTAAAATTTTCTATAAAATTTTTGTGGTCTGAAAAAGCGGAAGAGTTGGCAGCTATGGAAGCGGTTAATGTTATAATCTATTGCTATTCTTAATCTAGCTTTTCATCTCTGGAACATCATTTTAAATCACAAAATGTGATTTTTGGACAGAACAATCAAGTCGAACTTTGGATCAGGGTCTGCTATTCATTCGGGCCTTCATCCCTATAATGTTGCAAAATATTAAACATTCCCGCTCTCTTTGATTTCAGATATGACCTGGACTTTCTTTCTCGTCTTCTATTTAAGACACAGATGTAAGAAATATTTAAGTCTCTAAATTGCTGTCAAAGTAATGCAACCAAATTTGGTTGCTGTGGCTTGGGGGTGGGGGTTAAATATAGGACGCAGCTACGAGTTTAACAGGATTACAATTAAAATTAACAGGACAATCAAATAAACAGGAAATTTTTTTAAGTCACTGTGACCCCTGTAAGAGCGTCTATAAAAATAAAACAAGACTTAATTGTATAATAAATCTTTGTAAATTATTTATAACTTATTGCCTATTAAAACTTCATATACTGTTTATAGAGATATTATATCATTCCCTTATATGAATGTAATCAACGATGACAATTAATAGTCACTGGATAAAATTTCTGTAGTGAATGAAAAGTATATAGCCAGTGGTCTAATGATAAACATGTAAGTATGATAGCAGACATGCTTATATACTGAAAAATAATGAATAATAAAAACGACATTCAAAAGTTAAAAAATGGGGAGAGGATACGATACACACGTGTTATTGCACTAAACATTTTTTTTTTTATTCACAAAAATTTAAACCTTAGGTAGTTTAACAAGTTTGTTTAACCCCATGAGGGGCGGTGGGATAAAATACCTAATTTAAACAAGAATCTCACCAGAAAATTTTAACTAAATTTTATATTTTTAACTTTGGAGGAAAATCGTTGAAAAATTACTTTTCCTTATTTAAAAATAAAATTTTCCGATTATTCCGGTGAGAATTCAATATTTAGAGACATTTTTGCTTGTCCCTCAAGGTTTAAAAAAATACAACTATGTGTCTTTAATTAATGAAAAAATAGAACAGAAATAATTAAAAACAGTACAAGTAAAGCATAAAGAACTTGCATTCCCTTAATTTAAGAAAAAAAAATAATGAAATTTAATAAGGTAGACATATCCATCAGCATTCAGCAAATTCGTTGTTTCTCGCCATTATTCATCTTTGTCTGACTGGGTATAATTGGGCGTAATTTTTCTTTTTCCATCTGCCTAAGATTGGGGTTAAAATCGAAAATGATTTCAAATTATTTTTACGCGGTTTTCTTCGATCTATTATTATCTGCTATCCGTCCATTTTTATTTTTTTCAACTTAAGCAATTGAGCTCAAACGAGACGAATATTTTTTTTTTCTTTTTAACCCTAGATCTACCGGGAATTTTATTCAAGTTTTAATAAAACGTTCTACACCAGAATTTTTATTTAAAACTATTTAACTTATTTATTTACCTTATTTTTGTCTGGTTTATATACTTAGTTTATTTTAAAGAAATTTCTGGTTTGAATGAATATTTTGTATGTACCTGTCGGGTCCAATGGACCCGTCTGGTAGACGGAGGGTTAATGCCGACGTAGACGCACATTTAAATCTCACGCAAATATAAACAAACCACGCGTGTCCTTGAAAATGATTAATATCGGTAGCAGAGAATTTGAATGTCGTTTGAAAATATTGATCATAGGGCAGATTAGAACTGCAAAGTGCTGAATCTCGTTATGAATTATGAGAATATTTAATGGGGGTCGTTCCGTTCGGTTTCGCCCTACGGGATAGCAGTGGCCTTTGCATTTGCATGTTGAGATCACCGATCTATTTGTGTAGTGTACGAGGACCATAATCTTATAAGCTGTTCACACGCTGTTTGTAACTTACGATTATGATTATTTATTAACCTTACATATAATCAATGAACTTAGTTTTATTAACAAATCAGAGTATTGTATAAAATTTATGGTGTGAGTTGTTTAATAAAATGAAATTGTTTTATTTTATGTATACTGCATTTTATTAATTGAAGGAAAGGCAATGGTTATTTTACTTTTTAATTCATATAAGAGGTACCTGATTTGTCCACACATGGTAACAATTTGTTACAATACGTCTTATTTTGGATTAGATGTACTTCCAAAATGTTGTCACGTTTACCTCAATTTGAGGCAATGAAAACTTTTTCAGAAGGAACAAATAAATTCAAGTGATAGTGTATTAACTGGGAGTGCAGTATAACCCAAAGAAGTTGCGACGAGCGGTGAAACTGAAACGAAAGAATTTAATATGGTAAAGACAGAGAAGAATGGGGGTCGGTGATTCACAAAAATTTTACTTAGAATTTGAAAAAGTTGTGGAAAGAGCTGTTTTTTCTTTTTTACTTTGAATAAATATTGATTTAGTACCTGTTTTTCGGGATTGACATGGAATCAGTGAATCGGTGAATATTGTTTCTACGTCTGTGTAAGTGTGTGAAGGAAAATTTTAGACTTGGTGTTGTTCCAAATTTAAATTAAAATGACAAATTCAAACTGTAATTTACTTTTTAAATAGAGTTAATTCATGTTTCGTTTATTTGCTTTGAGCTCTGATAAACAGTCTTATTGTACATTTATTCACAATTCTACGAGCTATTTTCTGTTTCTACGCCGTTTATTGTTGATTGCAGATTTTACTTCAAAAAGAAATGAAAGAATAAGAAACATGTACAAAAAATATTAAATTCTTTTCTAAGCAGCACAGAATCATCCATTTTCAAATTTTTCAATACCATATATATTTTAATTTAGATATTATTATTTTTTCGCTCTTCTAGAAGCTAATTAATTATCCATACTTGCCAACCTCCCGCTTTTTTAAAATCAACAAAACATACTTTAAACCAGAAATTTTACTTAATAAAGGAAAGCATATAGGTTTCGAATAACTACCACATCGACGGAAGAAACATTTGATTTAATAAATTTTGTGGTTGAAAGTTTGTTTCTTCATTTAAAAAAAAGCGGGAGGTTGGCAAGTATGATTATCCTACTTTCCCATTCTTAAAACTAACGGTTTTGTATAAAATTACGAAAAAGAAAATAGGTGGAAAGAGAAAAAAAAGTTTTTTCTTTTTTATTTTCAGTGTAACAAACGTAATACATGTATTCCTATTTTCCGATTATAATGTTATCAAGTTATTACTTCAGATTACGATTTCAGAATTTCTTCTCTTCTTTTTTGAGTTGGAATCGATTATAGCTTATTGAGTAACTTTAGCGAAACATACACAAATCACAATACAACTTAGGAATTGGAAAAGAATAAATCATTCGCATGGAAACAACCTGGAAAAAAAAATCTTTGAAAATCCCTTTACAAATGGACCCGACAAATAAAATTTTTATGGAAATGAAAACCGAAACAAAAGCAATAAATCTATGATAATGCATATTAATAGGGTATTTTGAGACTACTTTTCTTTCTTTCTTTTTTTTTTTTTTTTTTTTTTACATATATTTAAATAAAGTAGTGCACGCTAGTGTGCATTTTGCACATTCAACACACATACATAAAAAATGTGAAAATTCAGAATTCATGTCAATTTTCAGAATTTTCAAGCCATGATTTTGAGACTTTCGCAAAAGTTGCTCGATATACTTAGCTGATATATTATGCATATTACATTTGATTGGAATCGCGCATGCACAGTGAAACATTTTTTGGTAAACCTACTCATTTTTCATCCTGTTTTTATTATTTTTAAATTCTGATTACAGAGTATTGTGTACAATGCTGTTTGTCATATTTTCTGAAAAGAACTTTTTTTTTATATTAAAAACGCTGCAAATTATAAGCAAAAAACTTGGTGAAATTTGGGACTGTTTTTATAAAAACCTTAATTTCTCTACTACTACGCATGCTATCCTCATACAAATGAACACAATATATTACAATAAGCCACTTATTAATAATCTCGAGTTTGAACGCTTTTGCTACATTAGTTTTTACAGGGTTAATTCAAAAGATATTCGTTCTTTTTCAATTTGTTCACGTTCCCCTATGGGGTTTCGGGGAAAAAATCTTCGCAGAAATGTATGGCTTATACTATGCGGTTTACACACCTGCAATTTCAGGTTGATTCCTCATGTATTTCTCTAGATATTTAATAAAACGTCAAAAATCGCAAGTGATCGGACACCTATGGCCATATAGTGTATATGGAGAATACTGTATCTGTGTCCATTTTCTTTTCGTTGACAACCAATTCAAAATGTATCGGTCGTATATCAATCGATGATTTTCAAAACGACAATAGGTTCTAATATGAGCAGAAGAGACTATAGTCTAAAATTAGCACAGGAATTAAGAGAAAAGCTAAATTGCATTAAAAATCATTTTATTAATCATCAAAGTGTGTTTTATGTTTGCACAATGTAACTTCCCTTTAACGAAGTCACTATTTATCGAAGTTTTCTACTTAACAAAATTTTCTGCTGAACCTTGACTTTGGACGCCATTAACATGTAGGAAATTAATTTCCATGTTACGAAAAATATATTCTGCGTATATAATGAAGTTTATTCCACTTTAGTGCGTGCACAGCATTCCAACGCAGAGGTTGCGATGGTTGTACGAATTTATTTCCGCGGATTGAATGAAAATGAAATTATTTATTTATTTATTTAATAATTTCTATTCTTCTTGGTGTTAAACAAAACAAATTTTTCCGCATTAAGATAAACGCTTGGAATCGCCACTCTCTCACACAGATACTATGGTGCTGAAAGTGTATATAGGAACCGTTTGATACAATAAGAAGGGGATGCCAATTTCACGAAAATGTTACAGTGAATTGCTCGGATCTTACAAAAGTGTGAAAATTTTAACCAACAGTAGTTTTTCTTTTCATAAGAAACCTGTATAAAATAATATTACATTCTTTTTTAATATTAAGGATCTAGAATACTGAGGAAAAAGAGAAAAGCTACCCTAAACTTCAGCTTTTGTTTACCTCTTTTTATGTGCGTTGGTAATTATATAAATACTAATATAATTATATAGTCTATCGTCGTCGTTCTTTCGTCTGTCTGTCTGCCCGTCCGCATATAACAGAGCAAAAAATACCCTACCGACTGGTCTGAAATTTTAAATATATAATTGTTGCTAAATTTTGTCAGGTCATTTCAAATTTATGAAAATCGGATGTATAGTTTAATTACAGGGATAGTCAAAAGTTTTCCGTTACATTACGCCAATGGGGAATATTATTTGGAGTGCATTTTAACGATGTTACAGCCTTTCTAACAGAATGAAATTGATATGCACTTATGGAGTGCTCTGAAATATACATTCAGTACAATATGCAGTGTAAATATATATATAAAAAACTAGTTATAGTCCGAATGCACCTCATTTGCCACGTTTCACGTGGAATTTCGAGCTTGTTATTATGTGTTTTTTAGACAATGTTCTAATTTTTTTCTCATACGGCTAGATTGCATTTGAAAAAAAAAATTACTGCCCGAATTAAAATACGGTTTTTCAATGTGTCCATTTTATGTGTATTTTCCATTTTATGCAGGTGTATAATATTACACAAATTTCACGAATTTGAGTTGATTTCGGTTTAACGAATTTCTTCATAACGAAGTGTTTAGGTGTAACGATGAGATTTTTGTTAAAGAGAAGTTTCACTGTACCATATAAAACACAATATTGCAAAATCTGGAGTTATCAGTCCTCCGACCAACCAAGGATTGTAAACTAAACGAATATGTTGCCAGTTTCATTAGTTTTAAATTTCAAAAACAATAAAAGTAATATTAAGGAAAAATGTTTAAAGTTTGTTCTTGGATTATGCGCAGCAAAAAAGAAAAAAAAAGACCATAGCATTTCTTGCGAATTATTTCGATGGAAAATAGTATAATGTAAGTAAAAAATCATGCAGCTATACATGTAATTCATTTTTGTTGTGTTTTCATATCTTATTAAGCTGTAGGAACATTATTATGAAATTTAACTTGATACTTAAGATATGTATCGTTTAAGAGATATTTATTATGTCTCTTTGCCATACGACCTGCTCATTGTATTTATTCTAAGATAAGTAGTTAAGTTTTCCTTGGTGATATCTATTAACTAAATTTCGTAATATGTATTATTCTAGAAGATAAATTGTATTAAAAATCATTACACTGAATATCGAACCGTGTTTAATGTTTGCGTCTCCTATACAAAACACAATTAACATCATTGAAGCGCTTTGTTCAGGTATGACCCGCCCCGGTAATTCTTGATATACAAGAAACACGGTAATTTTAGTGTTAAAACAATAAATGTATCACTGAAAGAGACAAAAGAAAGTTTATATATTTTCATTCCTTTAAAATATACGCATATTCTACAAAGCAGTTTGGTTAAATAGAAGAAAATATTTTATAATATACAATATTTTCGTTCATTTTCTGAACAAAAGAGGTGCAGCATTAATTAAAACTCCTGTTTTCATACATCATACTTTTTACTATTTACATATTTATTTATTCCAAACTTTCAAACTTCGTGTTAATTTTCATCTATGTATATTCCTATAAGTAGAAAGTTTTGCTTAGTGATTTTAATCAACATAACAATAAATTAGTTTTAGTCAAATATGTGCACCGT
This sequence comes from Maratus speciosus, assembly GCA_963932465.1. Classification (NCBI taxonomy): domain Eukaryota; kingdom Metazoa; phylum Arthropoda; class Arachnida; order Araneae; family Salticidae; genus Maratus; species Maratus speciosus. Next base: position 23,739,166 of record OZ010798.1, on the reverse strand, counting down.
TTCATTAAGGTTTGAAACTTCTTTAATATCTTTAGAAATTTCTATTTATAGAAATGCATTTAAAAAAGGCTATCGAAGTGTTTGATCTAAACTTGCAAACATGAATTATTTTTATCAGAAAATGTGAAAATATATGTCTTATCAGAAGAGACAGCCAATCAGAAATGAAAAGTACATAACAATTTTAAATCGTCCAAACTGATTATTTACCCCCGTGACGTTCGCGCATGCCTTCTCTGCTCTAGAAGAAACCTTTATTAGAAAGAGGAATAACTAACCAGAACATGTAATGGCTCCACCTAAGAAGGTGAACGGTGAGAACGACTTTGGCCATTCACTGCAAGTAGTAAAAATGGAAATAAAACTATTTAAAAATTTTGATATTTGTTAGTGTTATTTGTTATTGTTTGTGCTAATATTAGTTCCAGTGACGTCCTATTTGTAAAAACAATAAATTGCGCAAGTCGAGGGCGAATTATTAATATACATCCCACACGACTCGATCATTCCCGGTCATTCCCGGTCATTACGCTAGTGTCAGAAGCTGGATTGAAATTTAAAATATTGGCCAGTAGGATAATTTTTATTTGGCTGGTTTATTTTATTTAGCTATCTAACGAGAAAAGGATATTTCTGTTTTTAGTCAATGAGCATCAGCTTGAAGGTTTTTAGTCTTCTATTGAGTAGGAGTATAAAAATCACATTAGTGATTTTTTTATTTATTTATTTTGTATCATGAACGCTGCTCATGCTAAGGCTCTGCTCTGCACATTTACGAAATAACTTTCATATGAATATAGGTATAATTGCCATTTAGTGTTATTCTGAGAGAAAGCAATTGAGCAGTTCTTTCCCTTTTCTATAAAAGCATCGAATCTTTCCGCTAACGGTGACAAATTTTTAATTTAATCTGATTTTGGGGACTCACCGCAAAAAATTGATATAGGAAAGGAATCGGTTATAGCTTATGATATGCACCTTTTATAGGAAATCGAAAAATGTTGTTCCATTCTTCAGAATATAAATGTTAATTTCTGTAAATTTCATTACTTTTTATAAAAATGCATAGCTGCGAACTATTCCTTTTTTGTGTTAACACTATTTCTGAATCATAACACTTACCATATTTAATCGCAGAAGTCTGTAATTAATTAACATTAAAATTAAGCAAAGATTTCTATTCGGAAGGCGCGATAACTAAAAGTGGAATAGTTTCAGCTAAGTATATGCTGATAGATATAGTTAATTGTTTTTTTTTTCTAAAGAAAAAAAAGCTTTAAATTTTTCAAATAATCTATGAAATATAAATCTGCAGATTGGAGCGACATGGGGGTGTAGGGAGGCACGCTAAGTTTGTTAGTACTGCAGAAAATTAGGGCTCCGGTACTTTTTGTTAGAAATTAAGCCCTGGTCACACTGGACTAAGTCCAGTTAATTTAAAAGAACTTTTGCCTTACAACTTCACATGAACCCTATGATTTATTTTGTTTGATGATCTTGTTTTACATTCAAGACTTTACTGAATGTTATTTTATTGAACTCAGTTTTATTGAACTTTACAATATATACCCTAGGACTTTAAAACATTAATACTAGTATTATTGTATTATATTGCATAGTATCTTAGTCTATTCTTTTTAGTTACCTTTATGTTACGTAAGTATTGTAATTTAGATTTTTAATAATATGTTTTACTAAATGTTTATAGATAACCACTACATTTTGATAAGTCTCTAAAGACTAAATCAAAACTTCGAAAGGGGGAGGTGTGACGTTCGCGCATGCCTTCTCTGCTTTAGAAGCACCCCCTTTTTCAGAAACAGTGAAACGTAATCGGATCATGGAATGGCTTCACTTAAGAAGGTGAACGATGAGAACGACCTTGGCTACTCCCAGTCGTAAAAATGGAAATGAAACCATTTAAGAATTGTTGATATTTGTCAGTGTTATTTGTAATTTTTTATGCTAATATTAGTTCCAATGACGTCCTATTTTTAAAGAAAAAATAAAGTGCGCTAGTCAAGAAATAAAAGGCCAATTATTAATATACGCCCCACACCAACTCGATCATTCCAGGTCATTTCATCCCTGCTTTTGATGACAGTAAAAATACGTGTCTCAGCTTTTCCTTTTGTCATGATTAACCCCTTAATAACTCATAATAACCTATAACTCATAATAACCCATAATTAAACTCATAACTAACACCCATAGCTGCGTACGCATGAACTCTTCTATTTGAAGTAACAGGACCTATATGCGTAAGTTCTCATTTTAAGTTTAGACTGCAATGTTCTAACAAGCATTTGTTTTTTCTGTTTTTTTTTTTTTTTTTTTTTTTTTTTTTTTTTTTACACTAATTGCTATAGTGATTGGTTTTGTACGAGATTAGCAATGATTGTTTTTGCACCCAGTAGATACGTGTCCAAAAACTCTTTAGTTTTCCCGCTGCTTTTTTTAATGTACTAGTTGTTTATTTCGAACTTTATTTCAGTTTGTATAGCATCAATAAACCTTTATTTAATCTCAACCTTATATTACAAGTAATTAAAAATAACGACTGCATTTACCTTTTGTCGAAATTAATTATATCTGGTATTCATAAATTTAATTTCTCATCATCCAATATTCAATTATCCATTTAATTTCTCAAACAAACGCCTGACTTGGCGTCTTATCGCACAAGATGGTGAGTGAATTTAGTTACTTAATCTCATCCAAAAATATAAGAAAAATAATTAAGACATTTAATTATGTCGAATAAGAAAAGATAAAACAGTTACATGTAGTTATGCTTTTGAGTAATGCTATATTAGAATTAAAATTTTATTTTCATCAATTAATGTTTATTGATACGTTTTATATTTATATTTAAGAAAGACAATATAAATTGAACTAAAACTAAATTTGATTTAATGTGAGTATATGGGGCATTCTCACAATCTTTTGACTTTTGGGGAAAAAAATCTGACAAAATTAAACTTGCTAAAATAACATTTTAATCTGATAGACGAATGCCTTAATGATTCAAAATAAAGAAAAAAATGGTCAGCAGCGAAAAATTTTTTATTTAACTGAAGTTTAAGTTAAACATGCGAGTTTAATTTTCCTTACCATTTTACCCCTATAACTTTTTATTTTCTTCTAAATTTTTACTTAAAATGAATTTGCATAGTACCCACAGAACATTCAAATAAGAAATAATAAAAATGTAGTACTTTTAATACAGAATTTTTGTATAACATTGTCTTAAAGGGGTGTTAAAGAAGGGACGGTAAAATAAAAAAGGGGGATGGTATTGGAAAAAAGGGACGAAATGGTAAAAAAAGGGACGGTAAGGATCGAATGGTAAGGAAAATTATCATCTAGTTTTAGGGAAATTATGTTAATACTAAGTGACAGCCACAATGTTCATTGATTTTTAGAAACAGTTGTTAACATTGGATTAAATAATTTTTTTTTTTTAAATTTACCTCGAAAAGTGCAGGAATAAACCTTGGGGACGGTGAGACTACCAATAAAGCCACCATGCTTGAAATTGATATTTAAATGCTGATTTAAATTCTACAGTAAATTTCCCGCCAAAGAATTTTAGACAGTATTTCTCTAGCATACTTCTGCATGAGAAAAAACTTGAAAAAAATTCTGTGGCTGCATCTGAAATGATTTTCTGTATAATTTTAGAAGAGGGATGGTAAGGAATCTAAAACCCAGGGACAGAGTTTAAAAAATAATAACAACCCTAAAAATGTGTGCAGGTTAATTTTTAGCTACATATTTATATAAATCAATAGTTCCAATTTTAGAAAAAAATGACATCGAATTATTTTTATTGAAACAATTTTATTCAGACAGCTCCAAACTTAAAAATCAGCATCAGGGACACGGGACGGTATAGGAGTTTTCCAGGTGTTTGGACCCCCAACATCGTCCAAAAACTTATTTATCTCGTTAATATTGTTGCGCAATCATGCAATGGTATGTTCTCCAGTGTATGAAATAAAAAGAAAAACACAAAAAAGTGTATTAAAATAAAAATTATTATTCAGGGACATGAAAGTCAAAAGATTGTGAGAATGCTTCATATATATATATATATATATATATGCACATACACAGTGAGTTTACATATATTCACATTTTAATCTTAGTTGAAAATATTCTGAATACAGATGATATTGCATTTTTAACTACAATCACTTACACTACTGGTTCGTTCACATAAACACCAAAGCGGACTGTAAACACGAATTTATTTTAACACTAAATATGCGAGCCACCAGCGGCTTGCTACATTCCATCATTTTTCACTTCTTTACAACCACAAGAATCAAAACAGAATAAACACAGAGTGTTGCCACATGCGGAAAAAAAGAACAAGAAACTCACACGGATTCGGAGCACACGAAACCAAGGAATATGCAGCAGACGATTCTTACATAAACATTCTGGCCCCCGATGAAATCCCCTGGGATTTCAACAAGTAGTTAGCTGCTTACAATTTATAACTATAATGAAAGAACAATTAATAACACAAACAAATTAATACAAAAAATAGAAAAATATTAGACAGTTCTGAGGTCACAGTTTTTACTTTCTATAAGAAGAGGACTCAGTTTCACTATTGGACGATCGATGACACAACTACTAGTCTTGATCGTAACAACTCTGACCTTATTGTCTGAAACTGGATGAACAGTTATTATTCGTCCTAACTTCCATTTAAGCGGTGGAAGGTTGTCATCTTTGAGGAGGACTAAGTCATTGACTTCTAAATCTCGTTGACTTTTTTGCCATTTAGGTCTTTGCTGGAGTTGAGACAGGTATTCCCGGCTCCATCTTTTCCAAAATTGCTGAAGAATAAACTGTCTCACATGCCATCTATCACGATGACTCAAAGGACTGTGACTTAGATCTTGTTCAGGTATGGCAGTTAGAGAAGTTGCAACTAGGAAGTGACCTGGCGTTATAGCTGTTAAGTCTGTTGGTTGTCGTGTGATAAAAAGTGCTTCGATCAGTCCTTTTTTATTCGAAAGCACATTTCGATTCCAAATCACTTTAATAGTCAACCCTGCCAGTTTCATGCATTTGCGTTTCAAACTGATTTAGTAAATGCGTCTGAAAAATAAATTGTTTTTCTGTATACATGAAAATATTTCAAAACAAACTTACAAAAATGCATTTTTCTGACTTTGCACAAAAATTATATAAACTCTATATTTCGTTTTATGTAGTTCTTAAACAGAGAATAATCTTTAAGAAATTAAATTATGCAAAATTATTTAACTTAAGATTTCAATTTCTTATCATGGCAACTAGTGGCGCTACTTTGCTGCATCTTTTAACACGGGATTGTCTTCGCTTTATTATATATCCAGCTTTGCATTCTCTAACGTTTCAAATTGGCCACATAGTACAGCGGCAGATCTACACGATCTTCTTCCGTTCGATGGCATACAGTCAAATTTTTGTCTTATAACATATTTCTAACCAATGTTTTCGGTTTGTGTTTTACATTTAACATTTCAATATTTTCATTGACAAAAACATTTTAAAGGATATATGCGCCACTTTATAAAAGGTGAAAGGTGTCCACTTTGAACGTATCAACAACAGATCAGAAAATGTTCATTGAAGATAACTTCTGAATAGGGCATTATGATGACGGTACATACGAGGAGAGAGGTTCTGGTGGGTATGATAATCCACACTGCAATTCTCACTTAAAATCCAATTTTTTAATTGGTTTTACAAATATGTTTCTTTTCTTCAGCCTGATGAACCATCGAATTACTTAATGAAATTTAGTATGATTAATGAAGTTTTGTTGGATTTGTTGCATTTCAGCCTGGTTAATTAAATGGAAAATTAAATTCAACAATGCAAAAAGTACGCCATCTTCTAAAAATCTACTCCCGATGCTAAACTTAACTTTAAATTAAATAAAGAGTCCATTCCCTGGAAGACTGATTACCTAACTCACTTAGATTCAAAATGAACAAGGTGAAAGCTCATCGCAGAAACTCTGGTCCGTGCTGAACTGCTGCGATCGACATACTCAAGGTCAGAGGACACAAGTGTGACGTCATCACTAATAGACCAACTTCTCACTAGTGTTGGAAGTTACACCGGAAAATTTTGAATAGCAATTCTCTTTTACTTTATTTGTGGAATATCTATCATCTTATCAAACAATAGTAACTATTAAAACTTACTGGTAAGAATTCGGAATCCCTAAATAAAAAATTAGCCAGATGCGGAATGCCACAGTGTTGCCGCATCTGGCTGATTCCAACACTAGTGAAAAGTCGGTCGATTAGTGATGACGTCACACTGATGTCCTGTGGCCTTGAGCATTTCGATGGCAGCGGCTGAACGCGCCGTGGCTTAACTTAAACCCCTCTTGTCTTGGCCTGGTCGCCTGCCAATTAAAAATAAACTTTTACTATACAAATCTATGGTTCGCCAATCAATACTTATGGTATAGCGACTAGAATATACTATAGTGTGGAAATCGACTGTCTCTGTAATACTTAAAAAAGCGCTAAAATATTGTATCCCTTAAATGTGCAACGATGCTGCTGAAATACAGAGATCGCAGCGACATCTGCAGGATATTTCCTAAATGCCAGTCTATACAAATGTAATACGAAAATCCCGCAGGTGTCGCTGCGATCGACTCTTTAGATTTCAGCTGCATCGTCGCACATTTAAGGGATACACATTATTAGCATTGTTTGGATAGAAGATTTCCACAATATGTATTCTAGACACTGTACTTATGGTTAGGTCGTTTATGGAAGTGATCCAACAAAGAAACTTTTAAAAAAATCCAAACGTTCCAATATAAAGTATTACATAGGTTTCAAAGATTTTTTTTTCCCTAGCTAGGTGATCGTTCGAAATATCTTCTTCAAATATGCTACGATTAATAAAATTTTGTGGTTGGATTGGATTTGTTTTATATGTTTCGAGTAAATGTATTTCGTACAAGGTGCGATTGAAATTAAAGATTGGTTTTAAATAGTACGTCTAAGTTGCATTTACAGCCCAAAGTCTTTTTTTATTGTTATTCTGAATGCTTTTATTAAATTCAAGACTTATACTGATGCTTTTATAAACTGAAAAAATTAAAAACAACAGAAATCTGAATTTGTTCTCTTATGGGGTCTCGGAACTGTAAAAGCTCTGAAATTTCCGATATTTTAATTTATTTAGATGTAAACTTCTATCTTTTCTGAATATTTTGATGTGATTTTTTTCTTGAAATTCCATTTAGAACAGAAGTTATGGCTATTAGAATTATGAACCCTCAACAGCTGAAGCGGTGTTTCTGAAACTTTGAAGTCATTTTTCTCTAAATGACGTTTTTGGGCATAATGCGCAGGATATCTCAGAAACTTTTGAATAGTTTTTCTTGAAATTTGGAAAACATACGTTTAAAGTTAGTCTGTACAAACTGACCCTAAAATTTTATTTTTATTGTTTGAAAAAATATTTCTTTAGGTGATTATACTGTTGAAATTTTCAAAATTTTGTATTAGCTAAATACAACTTTGTATTAAAAATATAAAAATGCTTTAAATACAAGTTTATTTAGGTTCGGTGTAATTATTATAATCTGAAGTATAATTTGGCAGGAAAAATTTCATTCTAGTTGCAAAATTTATTTTGTAATCCTGTGCGTAATCTGTTATACCAATTTTGTGCTCGGCAAATGTCTGACAATTTGGAACCCCCTGTAAATACTAATTTTGCATCTTGCAATTTTTTAAATACATGAAATCAAAGAACATACTTATATCTTTGAATCCCAATAAAAATTGCGTTTTTGAATCATATACATTTTAAGATAGTAAATGTTGAAAATTGGATTTTTTTTTGTTTGTTTTTTCCAGTTTTAAGAGTCTTGAGACACCTTAAATGATAATCAAGGATGCAATATTAGTAAACCATTATGAAAGTAATAACAGTGTAAGTTCTCGATATAATAGTTATGGAAAAAGAAAAACATAATTGCAATTCATCTGCAAAAAGGGAGTAGTTTATTTTAAGGAGTTTATATTAGGGAGTTTATTTTAAGTCGAAGCAAGGCTAACAATGCTTCATCAGTAACAGACGAGATTGCAAGTTGAGAGCAGAGTAGACTGTAACGAGATTGATTTTCGTATCGCGGTTGTGATTTTTACATATATGCGCTCTTCTTTTGTTAGAATTTACTTATTTATGTTATTCTTCTTTATTTTTTTATTAGTTTCTGTAGAATTTCAACAGAGAGAATGGATTATAATCTTCGTTTTTTTAAAAAAAATTATGTTTTCGCCCACAACTTATTAAGTAAACCGTTGAATTTATTCAGTGGGATACATTAAAAATATTAATAACAATAATGACATTTTTATCTAATTGACAATAATTATAGAAAATGCTTTTATTTTTTATAAGAAAACTTTATATTTATGTACTACGAATAAAAATTAGTTAAACAGAAGCAGGTTGCGGGAAAAAGCACAAAATTGAAGCAAAAAAAAAAAAAAAAAACTTGTATCGCCGTGATTTAAAGTCCGGTTTGCAGCAGTATTTATGGGCGCACGAATATACCAGGATCGTAATTCAAATTAGCGCTATGAGAGTTTTTTTTCTTCACTTAGTAGAAAACTTAGTATATAATTCTATTCCTATTTTTACTTTCTTCTATCTTTACAAGAAGAAAGTATTGGATTCATGAAAATTTTCGAATTCCGGTTTTAGACGGATTTACACGTTTTAGGGGTCAGAGATTCCAAAAAACATGTTTTTACAAAATGTCTGTCTGTGACTCTGTGAGTCTGTCTGTCTGTCTGTCTGTGTGTATGTGACACAAATTGTGTGGGCGCTCTATCTCAAGAACTAATGCACGGAATTTAATAAAAATTGATATTCAGTTAGTGCCTAATACAAATTGATGCTGATTAGTTTTTGGTGTAAATCGCTCAACAGGTGGCGCTGCAATGCTGCATTTTTCACGATTTTCGCAATAGCTCTATCTCAAGAACTAATGCACGGATTTTGATCAAACTTCAGATTTAGTTAGTACTTGATATGAATTGATGATGATTACGTTTTGGTGTAAATCGCCCAACAGGTGGCGCTGTTATGATGAATTTTGCAGGATTTACACGATTTCCCCAATAGCTCTATCTTAAGAACTAACGCACGGATTTTCATCAAACTTCAGATTAAGTTAGTCCTTGATATGACTTGCTACTGATTAGGTGTTGGTGTAAATCGCCCAACAGGTGGCGCTTCTCTGCTGCCTTTTCCACGATTGCCTCAATAGCTCTATCAATAGAACTAATGGACCAATTTTCATCTAACTTCAGATTTAGTTGTATGTTGACACAAGTTGTTGTTAATTAGGTTTTGGTGTTAATCACCCAATAGGTGGCGCTGCTAGGCAGAAATTTTCACGATTTTCGCTATTGCGCTATCTCAAAAACTAATGTACGGATTTTCTCCAAACTTCAGATTCAGTCAGACGTTGACATAAATTGTTGCTGATTAGGATTTGGTATAAATCACCCAATAGGTGGCGCTGCTAGGCAGCATTTTGCTGAATTTAGACGATTTCAGCGATAGTCATATCTCAAGAACTAATGCACGGAATTTCATATTGTTAGAATCCTCATGAGATGCATAGATTGCCATTTAATTTTGGCCTTGTGATAGCGAATTTTGAAGTATTAACATGTATGAGATAGAAGAAAGTTTTGGGATTGGTACATCCGACTAGTTTAGTAATAGATTTATGGCAGTATTCTGTTCTCCTTGGATCGTAAGAATTCTCGAAAGGCGCTGAAGAAGAGATAATTTTGCCTTTTGCCTCTGTGAACCATATTCTCCCTTTAGGTTCGAGGCCTCAAAAATTTGTCTGCTTAGGAATAACATTCAGAACTGGGCCATTAAAAGCAATGTGTTTACGAAATTTGTACTTATATTTTGTTTTTATATGGCGTTTTAAAAGTTTTTAGGGTCAGGTATGGATTATGAATTCTTTTCTCCATTCTCAAGCACTTGCTTGCATATTTTTCATTTTATTTATAAAATTTTATTTTTCATTTTATTTATAAAATGAAAAATTAAAATTTTAATCGTTCAGTTTCAACCACGTGCCCACCATTTTTCACTAACCAACCAAAATCCCCGATTTTTTAGCCAATGTTATTGCTTAACAAATCAAGGTGGAGAAACCCACCGAAAAACCGATAGGTAAACAAAGTTGTCTTATTACTACAAGTTGTCTCGTCAAGTTGGTTCCTAGGTTGTGACGTCAGTTGAAACTGATCCATTAATAACTATGAATGTTGAAGAATAATTAAGGATGTTAATTAATATATATATATATATAAATATTTATCGAAAATAATTCATACAAAATAAATCTGTAGTATTTTATACATGCATTTACCTGTATTTATGTTGCGTTAAATCGCACAATAACGTAAATCAATGCAGTAGCCGCTGTTTTTTCACCACGTGATTCCCAATGTGACGTCACATAAATACCCCCCGAGGCTAACGAGAAAGACAGGTTACCGCGGTGGGTCAGATTCTTCTTTTTTTACAGACCGCTGGAGTCGCGTGATGCTCTTTTCGCACACCTTCATTGGTGCATTCGAGCATCACGTGACTCCAGCGGTCTGTAAAAAAAGAAGAATCGGACCCACCGCGGTAGCCTGTCTTTTACGTTAGCCTCGAATACCACCATTTGTCTCGTAATTCGTTCCGATATTCCGTTTTTTTTCTTTTCGTAATTCATCCGAGTGCTAGGCAGCTAGAAATTCTTCGCTCTATCTTCTTAAGATTCAGGCAGTTCTTGTATATGAGGATAGAGAGGCCTATTTTTCTTATATGTATATTTGCATTGCGTTAATATATTTTTATTTTTTTTATGTTCGTTATTAGAAATAGTTTTGCTTCAAATTTACTATAAAATATTTATAATTGAAGCTTGATTTTTCAGTTACAGTAGAACCTCAATTATCCGAAGTAATTGGGACCGACTATCTTTAGGAAAATCGAAATTTTCGGACAATCGAGAATGCTTCACTTTTAAGATTAAGGAGAAATATATGCAATATTTCTTATTATTGTAACAAGTGCTTAATAAAAATAAAGCAATAGCAAAATAGAGGGAAAAAAAATGCTTGAATTTTAATTTTGAAATTAAGCACCTTTGACATATATCACATGCATTCCGCAGCTTACGGGAGCTCAAGTTAAATTCAAAGAAACTCTAAGAAATGGGATCGGAAATATTTATAGGTACTCGTTGTTCGGAAAGTACCGCTTGCACACAAGGAATATGACAGCTAAAAAAAAGCTTTCAAAATGAATTTTGCATACAGGGAATGTGATCGTTAAAAAAAATGGTTTAAAAATTTTTCGGTTAACCGAGAGTTTCAATTAAAAGAGTTTCGGGTAAGAGATGTTCTACTGTATTTGGCTGATACAGCTCGCATTTTAAAACTTGTATTAAATATATATATTTAAATATATATATTTAAATATATATATATTAAATATATATATTTTTTTAAAGCATGTTTTTTACATGCTTTTAAGAAAATATATATATTTTTGAGAAGATTAAAATTTATTATACTAATAAAAAAGTTTAATTACAAATAGTTTTTGTTTAAATAATCCCTTAATTTTACTCTATATATTAATAAAACTATACATTATTGTATCTTAAAACCTTGTAAACAGCAGACATGCTTAAATTCTGAAACAGAATGATAAGTATAACATCGAAAATTAAAAAGGGGGAGAGGGGATGCAATATAGACTTGTTATTGCACAAAACCTTGTATTTTTAAATTCAGGAAAATTGAAAGTTTAGGTGGTTTAATAAGTTTTTTAAAACAGTACAGCAATGTGTTTCCAAAATTGAAAAAAAAAATAAATAGAAATAATTACCAACAGAAAAGTAAAGCATAACGAACTTGCATTCCCTTAACCCCTTAACGGCCGCATTAAATTACGGTTCAAAAATTCAATTTACTGATTGGCAACACTTTTTTGAAATAGAAATATTCCCCTATTTAATGACAGGTAAAATGATACCATAATAAAGACAATTACACTATTTTATAAAACTGGTGGGAATCAAATAATCTGAATAAAAGATACAGCCCGTGAATATCACGGGAGCGAGAATTAAGCGATTAATTAAAAAAATAATAATAATGATCTGTTTTTAAATAGGGCCGTATTCATCAGCATTCAGCAAATTTGCTAATTCTCGCCATGATTAATCTGGGTCTTTCTGGGTATAAATAGGCGTAAATCTTGTATTCTCCATCTGCTAACGATTGGTCATAAAATGAACCATGATTTCATATCGTCTTTACGTGGTGTTCTGAGATCTTTTATTATTTGCTATCCATGCATTATTCGTTTTTTCAAATTAAGTAATCGAGCTAAAACGAGACAAATATAAATATTTTTTTCCTTTTTAATGTCGTCGCAAACACACACTGAAATCTCACGTAAATAAACAAACCACGTGTGTACTGGACAATGGTTAACCTCGAAAACAATGAACGCCATTTGCAAATACCGCGCAAATTGCAAACTGCTAAAATTCAATATGGATTAATTATAAGAATGTTTAGTTGCGAGACGTCCGGTAACGCGGTACGACAGAGGAATGGGTTAATATATACGGGGAGCGTGAGCTTGTGGCTGCTCACCCGTTGTCTAGAATTGGATTTACGCGGATTCGATACGCAGGAACTTTGTTTTATTAACAAAAAATAATACTTTTTAATATTTATGGTGTGAGTTTTATAAAAAAACAAAATTGTTTTAATTCATGATTATTGCTTTTTTTTTTTAATTAAGGAGAAAACGCTTCTTGTTTTCATTTTTAATTCACACAAGGTGCACCTCGTTCGTCCATCAATCGCGATAATTTGTTACAACACCTCCTATTTCGGATTAGAAGTTATTCCTAAGTTTTGTCACATTTACCCCAATTTAAGGTAATGAAAACTATTTCATAACGAAGAAATAAATTTGTATTAGTGTCTTAAGTCAGAGTGCAGTATAATCTGAAGAAGTTGCGACGAGCGGTGAAACTGAAAGAAAAGTGGTAAAGATAGGGCAGAATGTTTGTGGGGGATTCACAAAAATGTTTACGTTGTATTTGAGAAAAAAGCGGAAAGAGCTTTTTTTTTTTTTTAATAAGTATTTACTGGCACCTGTCATTCGAGATTGACATTGAATCAAGGAATTGGTAAATACTGTTGCTACGTCTGTTTAAGTGTGAGAATGAAAATTTTAGAATTGGTGTTGTTCCAAATTTAAATTAAAATTACAAATTCAAATTGTAATTTAATTTTTAAATAGAGTTACTCCATATTTTTTATTTTATTTGAACTTTGATAAATAGTCTTATTCTACATTTATTAAAAGTGCTACATGCTATTTTCTCTTTCTACATCAAGGGTTGCAGCTTTTACTTCAAAAAGAAATCAATGAATAAAAAAAAATGTATGAGTCTTAATATATTAAGCTATTTTCTACAGGCAACACAGAAACATTCATTTTTGTTTTTTACAAGAAATTACAGAATAGAATAAATATTTTTTTCCGTCTTCAAGAAGGTTTTTCTAATTACCGAATTTTGCCATTCTGAAAACGAACTGTTTATCAATCCATTAATTGTGTTAGGGCTCTGGTTACGTGGGGGTGTTCACAACATCCCACCAGTAAAAACATGCGAACAAGAAAGGAACTACTCAAGCTCAAGGTCAAATAATTTTAGTAGCTACATATTCCCAGATGCCACGCCTACTGGCAACAGATGTTCATTCCACCGTTTTTTCCGAACAAGAGAGGGCGTGAAAATTTTCGGCTGGGGTGCTGCGAGTAATCACGGAATTTTTTTTGACTGAGAAAGAAAATAAGGTAAGCTACATTACAAAGTTATTTTGTTTTTATCATAGAAAGAATTAAATTTGTGACGAACATTTATTTTTTAAATTTATTTTGAGTCATTTACATCGATTTGTTGCCGTTTTTTCTAGAAAATGTCGAAATCTCCACCGGAAATGGAGCAACAGCGTTTACGGAATCCTTTGGCTTCTATTTCATCAGATTCTGAAAATGATGAGGCAGCAAGTACAGATGATAATTTTTTGGATGATGTCGAACACTTTGAGGAATATTTTGTTCACAACTAGGAATCAGAAGAAGAAGTTGATGAAATATTTGAACAAGATTCTGATATCGAACTACAGTCTTTTTTAACGAACAACTTAATCAAATCATTTTGCATAAACAAAACTTAATGTGTGTTGTACTATAGCTAAATAATATCATTAGATAGTATTTTTAGAGTACAAGTGATATAAATAATAGATGTAAATAATTTTCATATAATTTTAACTATCAAACTTCTTTATATAATTTTTATAAAACCATATGTTTCTTGTATTTCTAAATTGTATTTGTTGAACCGAACTTAACTTGAATAAGTTAAAGTTAGCTCCTTTAATTACGAGTAAATTACGAAATTATTATAAATCATTATAACTCAAAAATTGCGATAAATATTTTTGCGGTATTGACTACACCCCTTCGAGAGATCATGTGACAGAAACAGTCGCGAGTGATGGAGTGTTAACATGAAATTAAGATGTTAAGAAAAAGAAAAGATGTAGAAAGGGAAAAAAAGTTTTTTTTAATTTTCAGTGTAACAAACATCTGTACATACTTCAATTTTCCGATTAAGAAGTTATTAAGTTAAGTTATTATTTCATATTACGATTTCAGAATTTCTTTTCTCCTATTTTGAGATCGAATCGATGATAGCATATTCAGAAATTTTAGCGACACATGCACAAAAGATAATTAGAAAATAGAAAGGAATTAATAATTCGCATGGAAATTGCCTGAAAAAAATCCTCAAAAAATATTTTACAAATGGACTCGAATAATAAATATTTTATAAAAACTAAAATAAATAAATTAATAAATAAATAAAATAATCTATGATAATGTGTATTAATAGAATATTTTGCGACTATTTTGCTTTTTTTAAAACACATTTTAAATAAAGCAGTGCACGCTAGTGAGGGTTTGAATTTACAACACACATACATACAAATTTCGAAAATTAAAAAAAAAAGAAAAAAAGGAGTAAATGCATAGGTAAATTTTTTTTCTTAAATTATTGAACACAATATAAAGAATTCTCAGAAACAATGATATTCTATGCAAATAATAATAATAATAATCACATAAATTGATAAATAAATTACTTTTGTGTTTTTAAAAATGTAGAATAAACGAACATGTATGAAAGAAAATTCCTTGCTCAAGAACGCAAAAATGTCTAATACATTCACAAAGTCACTTTAAACGTAAAAGCAGGATTTTTTCAGGCATGAAAATTCAAATTTTTTGTAATGGAGCAACGTTTTTCATTTTTTTTCTTAAATGTGTTGTACTTTGAATTAAAATAAATCGTTTCACTTTAATAGAAAAGAAACGTCAGAATTTCGTATCTCCGTTTTTCTTATAATTTTATTTACCTTCCCTGCTTATCCCTTTTTTGCAGCATTAAAAACTTAAATGCTACAAAACTTTAATTAAAAAAAAAAAATACTGTATTTTTAATTTTGGTGCGTGTTAATACAAAATTGTACTTCTTAATTGTGCTTAAAAAGAGGGGTTTTAGAACTTTCAACATTTTGGTACTGAAATAAATTTACTGATGATCATTTTGAAATAGTCTGCCAAAAGCAATTTGCGTTCCAATCTAAAGTTTTGAACAGAGTTCTTATTATTTAAAAATTAATTTTCAGGTGACTGAATTTCAAGATTCGCAGAAGTTTGCTTGTCTCTATAAAATATTCTATTTATTAGATTATAATTTTTACTGAGCATTAGGAACTGAAGACAGTTTGGGTAAATATAGTCAAATAAAATTTATTTGCAATATTTAAAAAGTTTACATTTTTTTTAAATATTTGAATTCAGAAAACTATTTTTGTGAAGATTATGAGGTACTATTCTTAGAACAATGCGAAATTTAATTTAATATTCACTTTAAAATTTTTGCGTGTTGAGAATTATTGACTCCGATAAAGTCCTTCACGTTCCTGTTAGAAAATTTGTATCTATGTTCAAAATTTACAAATGGGAAATTTAATTTGGATTTATGCTTCATAAATTGTATACCACATAGTTTTAAATATTGCTTTCACGGCGAATGGTGATTAAAGGATGGTTATCCATAGAGATCGACCAATTCGGTTTCGTTTTCGTTTTCGGCCCAAAAACAGAGTTTCGCCGAAAATTCGTTTTTGGCGAAAATGCTGTCGAAAACTCGGTCGGACCGAAACTATCTGTATTCCAAAAATCTCTTTTCTTCTTTCAGAATTGTTTTTAACATGACTCATTGATTTGAGCTATATTGGCTCAGAACAGACACTAACTTCACTGTTTATAATTATCAGTCATGACTGACTCAAGACATGAGTGCAAATTATAAAGCAAGCAATGCATGTATGACTAAACTTAGAAGATGCTTTTCACGTGCTCATTAAAAGTTGCAGACAAAACTCTAATAGAAAATTTTTAGTTTGAAACCGGAAAAGCGTTTCGAATGCTCTGTTATAAAGTTCTAATATAACAGATGATCATTTACAAAAATCATTATTAAAGATAAACCGACGTATTTGTAGTATACCTAAGACATTTTGTAATTAGATGAAATTCGTATAGTTAGAAAAATTATTACGTGTCTTTGGTAAATCAATCACATCGTTTTTTATATGAAAAAAAAAGTTTTCGTGAGAATAACAGAGACCCATCTTGGGCCTCACGTATAAATGATTAATAAATATGTAAGTTTAATAAACACGTATAATTAAATAAGAATTATGTATATTTACGTATGAAGTAATTACTTAAAAAAAATTGGTACATTTTGGTTTATATTTTCATTTTCGGGCCGAAAAAAAGATTTCTGAAATTCGTTTCGTTTTCGGTCTGAAAAACCTGTTTCGGCCGATTTATGATGTCCATTGTGTAGATATTTGCTCAATAATTTGCTAGTAAATAAATCACAAGGATTTGCTAATCATATGGATAGAAACAAGTTAATAAGAAAAATGTGTAGAGTTTAAAATTAAACTATTTTCTTTCTTTCATGTGTAATTTCTTTTAAAAGATGCGATTTTCTTTTTGATTGAAACTGTCAATATAAGTACAGATACCTCATTTTTCGATAAATTATAGCTAAAAATATCTCTTCAAAATGAACTTCTTCCTTTTTAACCTTTTCCAGAACTCAAAGTTTAATTATAATGAACAAGAATTTATTTCTTTTTCTTTTCTTTTCTATCTTTATTTATTTTTTTATTTTTTTCAAAGTAAATGCAAAATATCGTGAATAGGAAAAGTTCCTTGAAAAGCGAAAATCGATTTTTTTTTCTCCTATTTTGTAATTATTTGTACAAAACAGATATGAATTCTGCTTTGGATCTTATAATCACCAACTTAGCATTCTAAAACTTAAGTCTGTTTTTTCTATTTATTTACTTAATTTGAAGCAAAAGGTACAATTCATAATAAAAGTCGTAGTAAGAAAAAACTGCGTGTAGAACTTTGGATAAATATATAGTAAGTGTATATATCAGATCACAAATAAAATAAAAAGTGTGATTACCCCTATTTTTAAATTAAATTACAAACTGGATTTTTTTTTTTCAAATTAGAAATGACAGGGGAAGTCTGAAATGTCCATTCTGACACTTGATTATTTCACAGACATGGAAATAGTACTCACTCAATCTCTAACTCAATGTAAATCCTCAATAACAGGTACCAATTAAATACTTATTAAAAACAAAAGACAAACACAACTCTTTCCACCAGTTCGACAAAGTAAACGTAAAATATTTACTCGCCCCATATTCATCCCTGCCTGTCTCTATCGCGTCTATCGCGTAAAATCCTTTCCTTTCAGCATCATCAATCCTTATAGTTGCTTTTTAAACTGAAACCATACTTCACGTTTTTAAGTTTAATTTTTTTCAAGTTGAGTGGTGCATATAAATTCTATTGATCATATACAGGACTGTAAAAACAAAGCGAAAATGGTCTTGTCCCCAAAACAGTAATAACATACATAACGTACATACGTTATGTATGTTATTACTGTCTATGGGCCAAAATCCTACCGAGTTTAAATGTTTATATTTTGCAAATGCGTTTTTCTTGTTGTTTGTTTTTTCTTTAAAGGTTTGATTTGGAAAAAAAAATTAACTTTAAATTAATTTAAATAAGCGGTAAATTGAAAATTGAAATTTCACTTTTTTGAGTAGAAATTGGGTTGGGGACTTTTTTTGGACAAAAACACTTATTTGGAGAAAATTTCAGAAATTTTGGAGAAATAGACTTTCGACTATCTGGCAACACTGATTAAAATACATTTAGCTATATTTTCACTTCCTTGTAAGTAAATTTTATACAACATTAGCTATGCTTCGGATATGATCTCATTTTTATACGTGCCAAGAAAATTTCAACCGTTTTAGCTATATGTTAAAAAACTATTACCACAATTGAAATGAATAAATTTTTAATCCTTATACAATAATAAAGTGTAAAATGCGTATGGAGTCTGAGTAATTACATTTTATTGCTTTTAATCGATTTTTTTTTCTCTTTTTAAAAGAGTATACCAGAATAAGTTTGGTCCACTAATTTTTAATACCATTAAATATGAGTTGAAAATTTTGCTCTGTTTAATCACAGAATTTTCCGTAGTTTTCAGCAATAAAAGAAGTTAAAGTTTTCCTCCATGTGCGCTAATGGCGCCTGATGCATATAAAATCCCTCGTGACTGCAAAGCCATCCATGTTACCTATAAATTATATCTCTGGAGGTGCCTTACCAGGTGAAGGTGTCGTTACCTGACAAAGGTTCCAAATTACGAAATCAACTTCAGTAGCAATGTGCAGGTGCCAACAACAAGATATAAATGTCAAGTAACCGGCATAACAATGTTCACAACTAAGCAATAGGCACTTGTCGATGCAATTTGGCTCTGGTTAGATTTATTGCCGGTACGCGGCGATTAGGCTGTCAGGATACCAGGTAATAAACCCGTTCAGCTGAGGCTACCCAGCGGGTAGGGGCCTGTTCATCGGTTAGAAAGAAAGAAAGAGGTAAATTTTGCATAATACTAGTTCTGATAAGTAAGGAAAGTACGCAACCTATATTATTAATACTTTATTTTCCTGCAATTCTATTTGGCAAATAATAAAATATATCTCATTACTTCAAATAAAAAAATACACCATATTCATAATATAATTAAAATACTTAATAAATACTAATTTCATTTTATATTTTAAAAATTATAATTCGTTTACTTAAAAACAAATATAATGTATTCTATTCAAAATATATACTATTATGTGTAGTAATGTTTACTATGAAGAACGCCTGTCTTGTCCCCTAACTGCTACAATTTGCAGATACGCAAATATCGGTTCAGTTACACTTTTTCGAAAATTGCGTCCAGTATTGAATTCAGGGGGTGATCCGAAGGAGACGGGACATTCCCCCAGGGAAATTTGAGATTTTGTGTTTTCAATGGACAAAAAGTACAGTTCCTTCCCCGAAACTCTACAAAGTCGCCCTCAGAGCCACAGAAATCCCTCCCGGAGAAAAGTGTCTGGATTCAACACTGATTGGAGCTTGAAGAAGCCCCGCCCTCAACACACATTTTCTTTACATAGTCCTTTTTTCTAGTCTAGGATAAGATTACATACATATGCAATGATGTTATACAATTTAAAATCATTGATATTTATATACATTATTAAGGTACGTTTTCCTTGTACGGGGTCTAACAAGAGGACATTACCTTATGCGGATATTTATTGCTGAAAATATTTTTCTGTGATTTCATTTATTACGCCTGTATTAACTCTAATTGGATATAATGCTCCACCCACTTTATGTTGAATATATATTTAAATATTTTGCATTGATGTTTAAAATTACATTACAACTTAATGCATTGCAAGAGTTTGTACATAAAACAAATAAATAATAAGTAAAAATATAAAAATAGTTTTTAGATAAATACTCTTTTGAAAGCATTTATGTGCATTATATGTTCATCTTAAATATCATGTCTAATTTTTTTTTACTGCAGTTAAGATTCGCCAAGAAACTCATGTTGTAATACAATAATTTAGCGTAAGCAACGAACTTCATTAACACCTTGGGGACGAGCGACCGGTATTCGTGCCGCGTAAGGTGCTCAGAATCGGGGATTATTCTCAACAGTAAATTTTTATAGTAAATTTTGCCTTATTTAATCCGAGCATTTTCCCGAATCAATTGTGGAAAATGTCTGTTTTAAAAAACCGGTGATTAAAGATTAAAAATTCTGTAAAAGACGCTCATCCCGAAGGGGTTAAGAAACATTCATAGCTTCCAATAAGCTTGGTAGAAAGTGCAAGCGAGTGTATTAAAATAAATACATATAATTTTTGCTTTGTTTCATTTTTAAGATAGTGCAACTATAAGTGGGAAAAAATGAACCATTATTTATACTATCTTTTTAGAATTTCTAAATTGATTTCTCAAAGTATTTTTTTATTCTAAGTTTATTAACCCTTTGAACTCCGGCGTCTGTTACACAAGTTTTATTATGTTTGCACCACTTTTAAAAAAAGTTTACTTCAAGTAGGCTATTTCAGAAATGCTCTGACTTTTGGCCAGCTTTTCTGGATTTTGCCCCACTGTGCATTGGTTCGATTACACTTTTTCGAAAATTGCATCCAGTATTGAATTCAGGAGGTGACCCGGAGGAGGGAGGGGACATTACCCCCGAAAGATTAGAGATTTTGTGTTTTTAGTGTTCAAAAAGCACAATTTCTTCCCCGAAACTCTATAAGGTCGCTCCCGGAGCCATAGAAATCCCTCCCGAAGAAAAGTGTCTGGATTCAACACTGATTGGAGCTTGAAGAAGCCCCGCCCTCAACACACCTTTTCTTCACAGAGTCTTTTTTTCTGGTTTAGGATCGGATTACATACATATATAATGATGTTACACAATTTTAAATCACTGATATTTCTATACATTATTGATATTTCTATACATTATTGATATTTCTATACATTATTACATTCCTTGTACGGTCTAACATTAGGACATTACCTTATACGGATATTTATTGCTGGAAATATTTTGCAATTATTTCATTTATCACGCCTCTATTAACACTAAGTGGAGATAATGCTCCACCCACTTTATGTTGAATATATATTTAAATATTTTGCATTGATGTTTAAAATTGGATTACAACTTAATGCATTGAAAGAATTTGTGCATAAAACAAATAAATAATAAGTAAAAATATAAAAATAGTTTTAAAAAATACTCTTTTGTGAGCATTTATGTGCATTACATGTTCATCTTAAATATCACGTTTAATTTTTTTACTGCAGTTAAGATTCGCCCAGAAAATTACGTTGTAATACATTAATTTAGCGTAAGCACCGAACTTCATTATAAAACATTCATAGCCTCCTATAAGTTCGGTAGAAAGTGCAAGCGACTGTTATTAAAATAAATACATAAAATTTTTGCTTTGTTTCATTTTTAAGATAGTGCAACTGGAAGTGGGAAAAAATGAACCATAATTTAAACTATCTTTTTAGAATTTCTAAATTGATTTCTCAAAGTATAAAAGTAAGTTTATTAATATTAACCTTTTGAATTCCTTTGTCACGTCTCGCGCGACATCATCATATACAGGGTGTTCCGTTAAAGGGGTCCAATATTAATAGGTGTAATAGAGGAGATCGCACGGAGCATAAATCAGTATATAATGCCTGGCCGGATCTCAATAATTTTCAAGTTACAGCAAATAGAATGAAAAATCGGAAATTTGTAAAAAAACCCTCATTGCTAAACTATCGATAATGCTACATAAAAACGAAGCACATATTTAGAAAGAGCAGAAAAAATCCTACGAAATGACATAAGTTGTTTTAGAATATTGAGAATTAATGGCGAGTTACAAGCTCTGAAACAGTGAAAAAATACAAAATCAAATATTTAGCAAAATAGTTAATCGTTAATTCCAAAAATGCAACTCTACCTACATCAAGGAAAATGTTATAAAATTTGGTTCATTCCGAAAGCTTTCGAAGAAGCTGACAATAAACCATATCAGTTTAATTGTATGGGAGAAATCAAGCAGTTCCCTAGTTACAACTCTGTACTGTTGCACGCTCGGAAAGGGCGAAACTCCGCCCATGACGATTGTAAACACCCCGTTTTAATATCTTTCAATTATACATTTCTGATCAACCTCTATCAATACCCTTTCATTATTCAGTCTGGTCAAGTGAATGACATATTGTGCAGCTCTCGCCTTGTCTTAAAGCAAACTCCGTGACTGCTGCGTTTCCTCCATGAACTTTCAGGATGATGAAGAAGAAGTATTTTTTATGCAAATTTTCTATGTGTATAGGAAGAAAAGTGTAATAAAACAGCAGTCATCAGTGGGCGTTATGTTAAAGGGAGGCTGTTGTAAGTGGGATTGT
The DNA here is from genome assembly GCA_963932465.1 of Maratus speciosus. Lineage (NCBI taxonomy): Eukaryota > Metazoa > Arthropoda > Arachnida > Araneae > Salticidae > Maratus > Maratus speciosus. Next base: position 23,716,534 of record OZ010798.1, on the reverse strand, counting down.
AGTAAGTTGATGTATAATAATTATGCCGGAATACTCTAACGAAGAATATGCGGACATGCATCTGATGTACGGACAAGCTCATGGAAATGCATGTCTAGCACAGCGCATGTGCCGTGAGCAATTTCCAAGGAGACGTTGCCCAAGTTCGAAACTCTTCATAAAAATCGATAGACGATTACGGGAGACTGGATCGTTTAATACAGCAAGCATTGATGCAGGGAAACCTCGACATGTACGAACACCTGCAATGGAAGAAGATGTACTGAATATTTTTAAAGATAACCCCTCCACGAGTACACGAGCTGCTGCGTCTGAAGTCGGTGTTTCTCACCAAAGTGTGTGGCGTGTTCTGCGTGCAGAAAACATGCACCCCTTTCATGTGCAGCGGGTACAACTGTTATCAGTAACAGATTGTGCTCAGCGGACAGAATTCGTACGCTGGTTGCTTAATGTAACAGAAAATAATCCACAATTTCTGGAAAATATTTTATTTACTGATGAAGCAACATTTACGAGAGAGGGCGTGGTAAACACGCACAATATGCACGCATGGTCATATACAAATCCGCACACTGTTTTCCCGTCGAACGCACAACAAAAGTTCAGTGTGAACATATGGGCAGGTGTCCTCGGCGATTATCTCATAGGACCATATTTACTCCCAGATGTACTCAATGGCAGTACGTACTTGGTTTTCCTACGGGATATCTTACCGCAGTTACTGCAAAATGTGCCAGCAACATTGCGCCACAATATGTGGTTTATGCACGATGGCGCACCGGCACATTTTTTCATAGGTGTTCGCAATCACCTCAATTCAACATATCCTGGGAAATGGATTGGACGCAGTGGACCTGTTGCTTGGCCTGCACGCTCTCCAGACCTCAATCCGTTAGACTTTTTTGTTTGGGGACACCTTAAATCGCTGGTGTATGAAACGCCTGTGGATACACCGGAGGATTTACTAGCGCGAATCGTTGTCGCTGCAGGAGACATTCCCAACTCCGTCGGAGTTTTTCGGCGTGTTCGCCAATCTTTACGACGTCGCTGTCGGCTGTGCGATTCTGTTAATGGGCGCAACATCGAACACCTATTATAATAATGTCCGTTCGTCTGCCTTCCGACATTGAACTGTGCAGCGCAGGCCAGAAGACTATGCTTCACATATGTCATAAAGTACGTGGAATGTAATTCTTTATTTGTCATTTTTCTTTTATTTTCAACACTTTTTGGCACAGTATTTTGTAAGTCACAGACTGTGGTGTACTCAAATTGTAAATTACAAAGTTTGTATGAATTAATTTAAAATTTAGTGTCTTTTTTAAATTTATAATTAATAAAATTATTATGCTATTTGTTATTATTATTTCCTATCATAAATTATGATGCACATATACATACAATAATTGTCCATGTAAAACATGTACTGAAACTTCTTGCATAGTTACAAATCGCAATATTTTTAATTATTACCGAATTTTCACCACCAGTTTAATTTTAAAGAATTTAACTTAAGCTTTATATCAATAAAAGACCACTTTAAAATGTAGACTATTATTGTAAAGTTATTTTGGTTCATTCAACTCTTGAATAATTAAAAATGTTGCATCTCAGAAGAAGCATGATCGAAAATGTATAGTTGAGAGTAATTGAAAAGGCGGTGTTTAACCTTTGCTAGTGTCAAAGAAAGCGGAGTTGTAACTAAGAAACTGATTAATTTCTCTCACACAATTAAACCGATATGGTTCATTGTAAGCTTTTTCGAAAGTTTTCTGAATGGACCAAATTTTACTACATTTTCCTTGTTGTAGCTAGAGTTGTCTTTTTGGAATTAACGATTAACTATTTTGATGTATATTGGATTTCGTACTTTTTTCACTGTTTCAGGGCTTGTAACTCGTCAATAAATATTGCTATTTTAATACAATTGATGTCATTTTGTAGGTTTTTTTCTGCTCTTTCTAAATATGTGCTTCGTTTTTATGTAGCATTATCGATAGTTTAGCAATGAGGGTTCTTTTACAATTTTCCGAATTTTCATTCTATTTGCTGTAACTTGAAAACTATTGAGATCCGACCAGGCTTTATATACTGATTTATGCTCCATGTGATCTCCTCTATTACCCCTATTAATATTGGACCCCTTTAACGGAACACCCTGTATATATAAGAAGTAGATACAAAATGATTTTATAGATGTGAAAAAATGGACATTTGGCATCCTAAGTCTTAGAATGAGCATTAAAAATATTAATAATAATTCTCTATTATCTTTTTCTGATTTGGATGATCTTTTCAGAAACCATTTGGCGCAGTTTGCAAAAGAATAGCCTTTTCTTTTCTTTTTCCCCGTAAAAATAAGATGAATTTCTTAATTAGAAGTATTCTGATGAGAAAATAACATAGGGCGATTCAAAAGTCTGTGAACTGACAATTAACCTACCACGAAACCTTAGAGTGCGTACACAGAAAATTCCTTTATTTAAATTCATTTATTATATTTCTGTAAACATACATTAATTTTCAATAAGGTTGCCTTTTACTTTGACCACAGCCTTCACATGTTCTAGAAAATTGTCGCAAATCTGAAACAACTCATTCTTACTCTTTTATTCGGCAGCAGACTTAAAGTTTTCCTTTAACCCTTTCAGGGGCAAGGTACTTCTAGTCGTAAAATGCTGAAATGAATGAATGACACCAGAATTTAAAAACAAATTTATTTCAAAATAAGCAAAAGCTTTGGTTCACATACAACAGGAAAATTTTCATTCCAGTATTCTGGTGCCAGTGTGGCATTTAAGAATTAAAATTAGGAGGTCCAAAATTGAACCACCGCCCTTGAAGGGGTTAAATATTCAATGCTTTTAGAGAGATTTACAGACAGCGTTTCTCTCTAAAAGCCTTTAGACAGAAAAATATAAGAAATTCAACCCTTTGCACTCGAAAGGAAATTCTCACTCACTACTAATGTGGCCAGATGTCTTGCGTAAATTCGATCTCCATATGCTCTGGACACCAGTATTTTAAAGAAATTTTGTTAGTTTTATCAAATGGCAGAATTATTTGCGATTAAAAATGGCGAAATAAACTATAAGGGGGCTATTCCATCGTAACTGGCGTAACATTTTATCACCGAATTTTGTTTTCAAATCTATGTAGAAAATTTACTAATAAAGCTAGAACAAATTTTTACAATTTAAAATATTTCTTACTAAGGTCTTAATACCTGCAGATTATTTCAATCTCTCTTTGAGTCCCAAAAATTGCAATTCTAAATTCTGCAACTAACATAACATAAAATAGACAAACATTTTTTCTGCCTTCATTGAAGTGTAAAAATTATCAAAACTATCCAGTTAAAAAAAGTGATTTAATGTTCACAAGAACACTAAGTAATGCTAAATTATAACAGTAACTTGTTTAATTAATTTCTGAATAATAAAAAACAAAAAATAGCATTTACACGTGTAACTGACGTAACATTGTGACTTTACAAAGACAATAGTGGTACTTAACTTAGTTTGTAAACAGTCATTTACAATGCCTGTTTCTATACAATATAAAAATGTCAAGTTTTCCAATCATACCCTTAAATTAAACATATTATAAATTTGATCCCCCCCCCCCCAAAAAAATGATGATTTTCTGTGGATTTGCCCAAGACATAAGTGATGTCCAGAGACTTCGGAGTCCTGATTTATGCGTGACACCTGTAAACACTAGTGCTCCGCCCCCTGAATACCAGGCCTGAACGCTGACACAAAAATGGCGGCTGCCGAAGGCGGATTTCTTTCAGCTTGAGTACAGTCCCTTAAATATTCGTACCAATTATTTTTTAAAGAATTTTCAGCTTTGTTTTTCTGAGATTAATCAACTCAGAGAAATCTTTTATAAAATACTGGTGTCAACATATAAGGGACCGTACCTACATTTAAAAAAATCCGCCTTCGACAGCCGCCATTTTCGTGCCAGCGCTCAGACCTAGTATTCAGGGGGCGGTGACTAGTGGTGAGTGAGCGTAACCTCTCGAGTGCAAAGGGTTAACTCATTAACGCCGCTTGGTAAGAAAATCTGCCATTTAAGTAATACGAAAATTTCAAATATGAAAACCAGTATTTTAGTAAGGAAAATTCCATATTACTTAATCTCAAACTTTGAGAGATTAAATAAGTTAAAATTACACTATGGGAAAACTGGTACCGAGTTATTAAAAAAGAGTAAAAGGAACTCGTCGTCGTTAATGGGTTAAATTGGAGGAATTAGCGGGCCATGCGAGTAAAAAAAAAAAAAAAAAAAAAAAAAAAAAACACGGTTTATCGTCTCTACTTGAATCTTGGATAGCCTCTTAAAATTACGGGTTGGTGAAATGCCTTTTCGGGAAGCCCAGAGCTCCTTCTAGACCATGGATGTAATGCTTTATTTAGGATGTGCTTGTTGCTGTATTCTTTGATATTTTTTTAGGATTCCGTACTTAAAAAGTAAAAACGGAGCCATTATAAGATAACTCCTGTGTCTGTCTGTCTGTCACAGCCACTTTACTCGTAATCTATGGAACGTGGAAAGTTCAAATTGGGGGAAGCAATAAAGACTATTGACCCACATTTACAGATTATTAAACATTCACAAATATATTTAGGAAAAATGTAGAGGGGCTAATTAAGTTGCTTGAAAAAAATCTTTTCTTTGTGTATCGTGTGGGGTATCGTATAAAAGCTTTCGTAATGCTGAACTCAAAATTCTTTTTCTTTTAATTTTAGGTATTATATTTTCAAGGGTATCGTCGAAAATGTAGCGCAAAAATAAGTTTCCCCTCTTTATTTCCGAATCTACTGAAATTAAAATTATGAAAAAATTAGAGGTAGCAGACGTTAATTTAAATCTTGCATGAAAACTATAGTGATTACCTTAAGTGACATAGCTTTGAGGAAAAGCGCATTTTCCGTTACACACAAATTTTGATTTGCGGTCATTCAGCAAAGGTGAAGAGGAGCGTTGGACCTATCGTAGCAGAAGTATAAAAGGATTGTTGATATGGATTTTCGAAAAAAAAAAAGGTCGGTGAGTAGCCGAGATATTAACCCATAAAGACACGGACGGTTTGGACATACATAAGGCCTGGGACAGTGTACTCTATGTACCATCGGCTTTTAAAGCCTAAATAACGACTGTTAATGATATATTTGTGTAATGAGATATTTGTGTAACTAACCAATTTTATATTGGTTGGCCTAACTTTTAACCTTTAAATGCATGAATTTTTCTTTTTGAATTGTGTTTGTAATAATTATATTAAGGATTAGACGCCAAAAATTGTAAGATATATTTTTAACTTTATTTAGTAGCATATTCATGGGATTTTTGTTTTTTAGTTAATTTTTTTTCAATTTAAAGTTTTATTTTATTATTTTTTTTTAATACTTGAACTCAAGACCTAATTCATAAGTCCCCCCTCCCCTTCCATTTTTTCTGCTGTCACTGCTGCCTATGGAATCGCACCTTGTTATATATAATAAGTTTTAAAGCTAACATTAAGCGTTTATTCTACCTATACCAGTAAAAGTTTTTAATTACGTTTTATTTAATTTAAATCGACTTCCACTGTAGATCATCAGAACCTGGAACCTGGAACCCCTTTTACCTGTTCCAAGTTCCAAAGGAACAGGTCACGTGGTCTCGTAACGAACGATGAGAGGAACGAAGACACAGTGTTGCCAGATTGGGGATTTTGTCCCCATTTTGGGGAGTTTTGAACCTCTAGGGGAATTTTTTGGGGACAAGTAGTTCGTGGGGAAACTTTTGGGGACTACAAAAATTTTGGGGAAAAACTTGGGGAATTTTTAATTTCTTTTAGTCCTGTAGAAAAACTGGATCAGTCCCGAACTCAATTTTGATTTGAAAAACGAAAATACAATCCAGAAATCAGAAATATTAATCATTATTCTCTTGGATGTGGTCGTGTTCATTGTTTACTACATTACAGTTTACACATATTACAGATACATGAGACTCTAAAGTCTTAAGCAGCTTAAGTCTGCACGTGACTAAATCTGCAGGACTTTAACGAAAAATTCCTACGCCGTACTTTTAAAAAATTTTAACTTAAATATGTGGAAAGCAGATATTTTTCTCTTATGATATGCAAAAGCACATCGATTGATACAGCGAAAATACTTTGCATTATGATTATGTACTTCAGTATAGGGATGACAAAAAAATTAAAACAGCGTACCATCTCGGATTCATTCAAATCCCAATTGATAAAAGATTGTCTAAAGCTATGGCGCTAATGTAACAATAGTCCAACATTGTTAGACAATACTTTTAAAAACAAACATGAAATAACTTATCACTGCAAAATATCTCTCATTCTCATGTATTAGCTACAGAATATGCATTCAGCCCAGTTTAAAAGTTTATTTTTTGTAAATGGGGAATTTTTTCAAAAAAAGGCTTGATTTGGGGAAAATTTTTTAGCTTAAATTACTTAGATATTTTTTATAGTGGTAAATTGAAAATTTAAAAATTCCCTTTTTGAGTAAAAACTGAGTTGGGGACTTTTACGGAAAAAAACACTGATTTGGGGAAAATTTCAGGAATTTTGGGGAAATTGACTTTTTACTATCTGGCAATACTGCGAAGACACCAAGACCTGTTCCTGGGACTGTTGCAGTAACAGACAGGGCACATTGATTGATTGTTCGGTTTCAGGGATTAAAAAAAGCCGTCTTTTCTCTTTTCTTTACTGAATACATAACACTGAGGAAGGGAATTTAAAGCAATTTTCCTTTTTCTTTTCTTTTTTTTTTTACTTTTGAGTTTTCAAGTGGAAATTTTGATTATACAAAAAATGAAGAGGATGTTGCTTGAAAAAGAAATGAAATAATAAAAAAAATACAGGGTGTTCCGTTAAAGGGGTCCAATATTAATAGGGGTAATAGAGGAGATCACATGGAGCATAAATCAGTATATAAAGCCTGGTCGGATCTCAATAGTTTTCAAGTTACAGCAAATAGAATGAAAATTCGGAAAATTGTAAAAGAACCCTCATTGCTAAACTATCGATAATGCTACATAAAAACGAAGCACATATTTAGAAAGAGCAAAAAAAAAACCCTACAAAATGACATCAATTGTATTAAAATAGCAATAATTATTGACGAGTTACAAGCCCTGAATCAGTGAAAAAAGTACGAAATCCAATATACATCAAAATAGTTAATCGTTAATTCCAAAAAGACAACTCTAGCTACAACAAGGAAAATGTAGTAAAATTTGGTCCATTCCGAAAACTTTCGAAAAAGCTTACAATGAACCATATCGGTTTAATTGTGTGAGAGAAATTAATCAGTTTCTTAGTTTCAACTCCGCTTTCTTTGACACTAGCAAAGGTTAAACTCCGCCCATCACGATTGGAAACACCGCCTTTTTAATTACTCTCAACTATACATTTTCGATCATGCTTCTTCTGAGATGCAACATTTTTAATTATTCAAGAGTTGAATGAACCAAAATAACTTTACAATAATAGTCTACATTTTAAAGTGGTCTTTATATTGATATAAAGCTTAAGTTAAATTCTTTAAAATTAAACTGGTGGTGAAAATTCGGAAATAATTAAAAATATTGCGATTTGTAACTATGCAAGAAGTTTCAGTACATGTTTTACATGGACAATTATTGTATGTATATGTGCATCATAATTTATGATAGGAAATAATAATAACAAATAGCATAATAATTTTATTAATTATAAATTTAAAAAAGACACTAAATTTTAAATTAATTCATACAAACTTTGTAATTTACAATTTGAGTACACCACAGTCTGTGACTTACAAAATACTGTGCCAAAAAGTGTTGAAAATAAAAGAAAAATGACAAATAAAGAATTACATTCCACGTACTTTATGACATATGTGAAGCATAGTCTTCTGGCCTGCGCTGCACAGTTTAATGTCGGAAGGCAGACGAACGGACATTATTATAATAGGTGTTCGAAGTTGCGCCCATTAACAGAATCGCACAGCCGACAGCAACGTCGTAAAGATTGGCGAACACGCCGAAAAACACCGACGGAGTTGGGAATGTCTCCTGCAGCGACAACGATTCGCGCTAGTAAATCCTCCGGTGTATCCACAGGCGTTTCATACACCAGCGATTTAAGGTGTCCCCAAACAAAAAAGTCTAACGGATTGAGGTCTGGAGAGCGTGCAGGCCAAGCAACAGGTCCACTGCGTCCAATCCATTTCCCAGGATATGTTGAATTGAGGTGATTGCGAACACCTATGAAAAAATGTGCCGGTGCGCCATCGTGCATAAACCACATATTGTGGCGCAATGTTGCTGGCACATTTTGCAGTAACTGCGGTAAGATATCCCGTAGGAAAACCAAGTACGTACTGCCATTGAGTACATCTGGGAGTAAATATGGTCCTATGAGATAATCGCCGAGGACACCTGCCCATATGTTCACACTGAACTTTTGTTGTGCGTTCGACGGGAAAACAGTGTGCGGATTTGTATATGACCATGTGTGCATATTGTGCGTGTTTACCACGCCCTCTCTCGTAAATGTTGCTTCATCAGTAAATAAAATATTTTCCAGAAATTGTGGATTATTTTCTGTTACATTAAGCAACCAGCGTACGAATTCTGTCCGCTGAGCACAATCTGTTACTGATAACAGTTGTACCCGCTGCACATGAAAGGGGTGCATGTTTTCTGCACGCAGAACACGCCACACACTTTGGTGAGAAACACCGACTTCAGACGCAGCAGCTCGTGTACTCGTGGAGGTGTTATCTTTAAAAATATTCAGTACATCTTCTTCCATTGCAGGTGTTCGTACATGTCGAGGTTTCCCTGCATCAATGCTTGCTGTATTAAACGATCCAGTCTCCCGTAATCGTCTATCGATTTTTATGAAGAGTTTCGAACTTGGGCAAAGTCTCCTTGGAAATTGCTCACGGTACATGCGCTGTGCTAGACATGCATTTCCATGAGCTTGCCCGTACATCAGATGCATGTCCGCATATTCTTCGTTAGAGTATTCCGGCATAATTATTATACATCAACTTACTACAATCCCACTTACAACAGCCTCCCTTTAACATAACGCCCACTGATGACTGCTGTTTTATTACACTTTTCTTCCTATACACATAGAAAATTTGCATAAAAAGTACTTCTTCTTCATCATCCTGAAAGTTCATGGAGGAAACGCAGCAGTCACGGAGTTTGATTTAAGACAAGGCGAGAGCTGCACAATATGTCATTCACTTGACCAGACTGAATAATGAAAGGGTATTGATAGAGGTTGATCAGAAATGTATAATTGAAAGATATTAAAACGGGGTGTTTACAATCGTCATGGGCGGAGTTTCGCCCTTTCCGAGCGTGCAACAGTACAGAGTTGTAACTAGGGAACTGCTTGATTTCTCCCATACAATTAAACTGATATGGTTTATTGTCAGCTTCTTCGAAAGCTTTCGGAATGGACCAAATTTTATAACATTTTCCTTGATGTAGGTAGAGTTGCATTTTTGGAATTAACGATTAACTATTTTGCTAAATATTTGATTTTGTATTTTTTCACTGTTTCAGAGCTTGTAACTCGCCATTAATTCTCAATATTCTAAAACAACTTATGTCATTTCGTAGGATTTTTTCTGCTCTTTCTAAATATGTGCTTCGTTTTTATGTAGCATTATCGATAGTTTAGCAATGAGGGTTTTTTTTACAAATTTCCGATTTTTTATTCTATTTGCTGTAACTTGAAAATTATTGAGATCCGGCCAGGCATTATATACTGATTTATGCTCCGTGTGATCTCCTCTATTACCCCTATTAATATTGGACCCCCTTTAACGGAACACCCTGTATATATATATATATATATATATATATATATATATATATATTAAATGGATGAAAAGATAGCGTATTCTAGAGATATAGTTATTGTATAAAACAGCTCTAACAAAAACTTTTGAAAATCTTTGCTCTTCAATAGATGAAATACAGTATTATTTGATAAATTTACTTACCTTTATCAACGTACAGCAAATCAACTTGTAAACTTCTTCACAATTGACAAATGCAAATTTCTAAATAGAATATTAATATTTTATTCTATAATTTTTCTTTTATAGAATTCAGCTTTAATGTTCGAAGATATTTAATATAAGTACTGACATAAAAAAAATTAATTAATAATTAAAGTGATGCCTTAAAAATAATAAGATATCTTCATTCTGTTTATTTAAAAAATATTAAGTGCCTTATCAAGTCACATTTTCAGTACAAATGATTTAAATAACAAATTGAATTCCTTTTTATAAATATTAATTTTATTAAAAAGAACACACGGGTTAATGTAAAAAACTAATTAAATTAATGAGAAAATTATTCTAATAATTTTATTACACAACTCAAACAGAAACTTAAATCAGTAAATAAATAAATAGAAATGCTTAATTCATTTTTAAAAAGTTCAACTTAAACTTACGCTATGTGCAAAACTACTTAAAAGATGACAGAATACTAAAAAGATGATAAATTATTTTAATACATTAGTACTTTCAACTATTAAAAAAAAAAAAAAAAAAAAAAAAAAAAAAAAAAAAAACATAGTCTTCTTCAGAGGAATATAAGAAATACAATTGTTATTGACGTCTAATTTTCAAAATTCACGTAGAAAGGATAGAAAGTGGAAGTTAATTTTTTTAGATCCGGGAGACATTGGGAAAATAAAACATGGATATAGGGAAGTGGAATATTACTCGTTTTATGATTATTTAAGTAAACTGAGCCAAATTCTGGGTATGTTGTAGGATAAAACGTCATTGCAAACAGTATTTTCTTTAGTAATAATTTCTATTGATTCGCGGATGATTAAATCATGATAAGTCTTTGAGGGATATATAATTTTTGCGTCTTCGAAATTAACTTGTATATTCTGCTTCTGGTTAAGTCTTGACAGGGCTGTTGTAGGTCGGTTATACTTTAAATCTCTCAAATGTTCTTTAATACGGACTTTAAGTTTACGTGAAGTCATTCCTATGTATTCGAGATAAATATTTTCTGTTTTCAGTGGAATTATATATACTCCAGAAATTTCATCTTCCGGGATCGGGTCTATTTTAATCTAATCAAAAAATCTAATTAGTGCCAAAATGGACCCGATCCCGGAAGATGTAGTTCAAATTTTCATTCAATTCAAATTAATTCATTTCAATCATTTCATTCATTTCAATTCAAATTTTCAGCATTTTGAGAGATATTTTTTATCTATTTTAGAAAAGGGTATTATTTTAAACTGTTGCCAATTTTAAAAACAGCCCAAAGAATAATATTTCCTTCAAATTAAAAAGTTATTTGCACGTTGCTATAATAAACAGAAACAAAACTTTCAAACTAGAAGTAAGTGATTACTTCTTAAAAAGCGGGAAAATATTGAAAATTGCGTCGTAAAAACAGTAGTTACACGTGAATTTTAAAAGAGAAAGAAAATTTTTAAAGCCACGCTTCATGGAATTTTCCAGTCACAATATCAGTATTTTATTATAGAAAAATATATCGAGATTAACCGCACGAAATTTCGACTTATTTAAACACAGATTCTCTGTAAGAAAGTACTTGTACCGAAGAATTTCCTGATCTGGAAATTCTCTGATGCGTGGCAACCCTGAATAAATTCATTATTATGCGATAAAAGTCGTGAATGGAGGAAATTACGCCATATTAAAAAGACCAAATAATTCGCAGTTGACAAAATAGTTTAAATTTAAAAATATATGTTCGTGAGACATTTATTTCATATTTTGAGATAATCTTTTAAACTATTATCGTGAATTCTAAGACAGCGCAAACGATATTTTCTTTCTAACAACAAAAGTACTTTCATGTGAATATTAAAAAGAAAAAGAAAACTTATTTGAAAATTACGTCAGATTTAAAACGATACATTTCAAGTGCCTTATTTAAAAGAACTCTGTTATAGTGCTAACGCTATAAGAAAGTTCATAACAGTCATTATCTCTCGGTATTTTTTAACGGTTAGAGACAAAGACTGCTTACTTAATTCATTTTACATTAGCTTATTTTCAAATTTTTAACTATTTTTTTAATCAAAGACGAAAACACTAATTGTATCTCTTAACAGCGGCTGATTTTGCCTTAAAAATCTCCAATCGAAGGAAAATGAATGAAAACCCGTTTACAGGGAGATCGCCACTGTGTTTTAAAATTATATTTCAATCTTTTTAAAGCCAATGAAATTAGCGTGCTTTTAGAATCTGGGGGTGTCTGAACGGGGATTGCCGAGCGTAGCTCGTAGGGGCAAAGCCCCCTAGTAGTTTATATATATATGTATATATGTATATATATACATATACAGGGTAGTCATAAAAAAAATTCCAATAAATGGACCTCTAGCGGCTGGTCCGCTCAACCTATCGAGATGGGAACGTCCATTTTTTCCCGTCGCAAATTGTTCACCGCATGCGCAAACTATAAAGAGCGGTGGAACGGTATGTGTGTCACAAAAGACGGACAAGTTATGCACGCACAAAAACAGCTCTGCGAAAGAACAAAAAAAAAAAAAAAAAAAAAAAAAAAAAACAATTGGGGCGCGCGGATGAAATTTGCAAATGACAGAGGCAAGACACTAATCACTGATTTCTACACAGATCGGAGAAAGGAAAAACTCTCATTTGGATTCCACATTTTCCGCATGGGTTTCATCACAGGTAAATATGTATTGCAAGCGGGAGACAATGCCGCCGAACGTAACTTAGTTTGAGGGATGTTTGCAATCTCACATTTGATAGAGTCTTCCAAATCCGGCGAAGTTTTCAGATTGCACATGTACACTCCAGATTTGATATAGCCCCTGAACCAGAAATCCATAACAATGCCCTCAGGAACGGTTGGTCGCCCGGATCGCGGTCTATCACTGGAGCAGCCAGTTTCTTTGAATTTATTTACTAAATCGCGCAGAACTTGCGGGGTAGATGGGCCACGTATTTGGTGATAGTTTCGATGGTAAACATGCAAGACTTCCGCGTATTAATCCTATTTTGATAATAGAGTTTTAACAATTAACCACGAAATTCCGCTGGCAGAGTCATTTCATCGGCATGTGTGAGCTCCCGACTGAAGAACCAACATTCCCACCCCGCTTTTTATCCGTTTTTTACGTTGAATATCTGTCAAATGTCATTCTGTGATTGGTGTCTTGCCCTGTCATATGCAAATTTCCACCGTGCGACCCGATCGTATTTTTAGGCCGTTCGCAGAGCCATTTTTTGTGCGTGCATATTGCATATTTTGTGCGTGCATAAAGTACGTACCTTTCCAATGTTCTTTAGGGTTTTCGCACGCACTGAGGATTTTGCGAAGGGAAAAAATGGGCTTTGCCATTCGAAAATTTCGAGTTTCTGTACGTATAGCCATAATCGTGAGCGCCACTTTGTTGCCGTTCAAAGAATCCCAAGCTCATACCTTTGAATAACTATATCTGAAATTTCATCTCGATCGGTTGGGCGGACCGACCGCTAGAGGCCCATATATCGGCACACCCATGCGGAAAATGTGGAATCCAAATAAGAGTTTTCCTTTCTCCGATCTGTGTAGCAATCAGTGATTAGTGTCTTGCCTCTGTCATTTGCAAATTTCTTCCGCGCGCCCCAATCGTGTTTTTTTTTTTTTTTTTTTTTTTTTTTTTTCTCTTTCGCAGAGCTGTTTTTGTGCGTGCATAACGCGTCCTTTTTTGTGATACAAATACTGTTCTAACGCTCTTTATGGTTTTCGCATGCGCTGAACAATTTGCGACGGGAAAAATGAGCGTTCCCATTCGAAAATTTCGAGTTTCCGTACCTATAACCATAATCGTGAGCGTCACTTTGTTGCCGTTTACAGAATCCCAAGCTCATACCTCTGATAACTATATCTGAAATTTCATCTTGATCGGTTGGGCGGACCGACCGCTAGAGGTCCATATATCGGCAAAGTTTTTCATGACCACCCTGTATATTTGATGTGCATCAAAGGATATCACAAATAAGTTATGGGGATCAATGAGTTATGTAAAGTTATTTCTAAAGTTGTTTTCCCCAATTTAGAAAGTAAATAATTTGTATAACGAATACAAACCTTTTTGGTCATCAACATAGTAAGTTAATATGAATTCTAAAAAATCATCTCAAATGAAATCAAACAAATGAATAATATGAAACAAAAGATGCAAGAAATAATATAGGGTAGATGTGCCAGTAATGGACACCGTTAAGGAATTTCTTTGAAAATTATTTTTTAATTAATAGTTATAATTATTATATCCCAGTTTTTTCACTATTTCATTAATCTATCAACAATATTTAAACATTCTCATAGTCTCATTTCCCAATATGAATCAAAATTTAATTGTAAATATCAGCTGAAATATATCAAAACATCCAAAATTCCAGTAATGGACGCACTCTGTTCCAGTAATGGACACCCCAGAAATGTAATAGATATAATTGTTTTTATGACTCTAATTAAAACCAGAATTTAATGAAAGCATACTAATGAAACAAAATAGTTTTTTTCAAATAAATTTAACAATTAGGATATCAATAATTGATAAAATATTTGTGAAAATTATTCATTGTTCAAATTAATTATTGAATTTATCACAAGCTCAATACTTTAATTATCTCAGATAGATGTTTTAAAATACCAAATGTCAGGGAATTACAGTTATCGAATTGAGATGAAATTATTAATTTCAAAATAAAAATTCAGAACTGATGTTTGAGAGGTCACTGATCTGCAGATTTACTAGTTTCATCACTACTATAATTAATTAATTAATTTATTTATTTTTATTTTTTGTCAAGAGATGAATAAATAATTTCTGAACCTTAATTTTTTTTATAGGGATTGAGCCCTATGAGCCCCTTTTCTCCCTATGCCCTTAACAATATTCTCTGCTTCTTGATTTATTTTAATGATTTCCAGATTATAAAATATGCAAGGCAGAGTTATAAAAAATTTAATTTATAAAAATGTAAATATAAAAGTTCTATATTACTACCAAAACGAAAAACGTTTTGAAAGAAAATACAAATTTGATAACAATAAACTGAATATCACTGGAACTTAATCTGATTCCTGAATGATTTGTTTAAAAGTATCAACAATAACGTATATTATAAAACATGCAAGGTGGAATTATGAAAAAAAAAATAATCTAAATTTTTATTAGTTATTTTTTTTTATAAACCAAAGACATTGAAGGGTGTCCATTACTGGCACATCTATTCTATTATGGCATTTCATCAATAACATAAAATTATATTTTAAGTTCTTTTCTTCTCTCTTCTGAGAGTAAGCAATTTATATAATGCTTTTTAATCATTATTACTAAATTATGTTAATGAAATAAATTTTCAAGTGAATTCTAAAAACTCACCTAAGTCATTGAAAAAAAATGTGGTGCATACTAAATATGTATATAATACAGGTTTTTTTTTTATCCTAGCTTTACTGTCAAATACAGAACTGTTTTTTTTTCCGAAAAAAAAAATGAATTGACAATATATTGTATACGCATTAACCCTTTATCTACTGACGGTACTTATAAGTACCACTCAATTTAAACTTTCATCCCATAGTGAATGTTACTAATATTCTAATGGTACTTTGCAAAAACACTCTTTTAACTGCACTGTATCTGGATACATGGCATCAGTAGTTCTAGGTTTGTTATTTTAGCGAGGAAGGAGGTTATCTTTGAAACAGTCGATGTGTTTTGTGCCGACATTTTGTAGAGATTGTCACGCTCGTCTTTTTATTGCTGCAAACACAGTAAAGGAAATAAGATAAGTTTTCGATTTTTTTTTATGTGTTCATTATGCTCTTAGAATACAATTTGACCAGCTGTTTTAGGTGAACGGTGTATGTATTTGATTTGACAGTTGAATTACTGTAGTATTATAAGTACCGTCAGTACACTGGGTATTGGGGAAAAACAACTTGTTTACTTTTCGTCTGTGTAGTTATCCATCGTTTTCATCTGCTTTAAAATGTAATTACTAAAATGTTGTATGGTAATAATTTTCCTAGTATTTCTTTTCTGTTTCATTATTATTTTTTATAGGAAATCGAAAAAGTTGTGGCACCGGCTCTTTTTTGCTATGATAGAAATTGCATATGTAAATTCATATGTTGAATATTTGGAGATGCGAGATAACATGTTGTCACTGGAATATAGGCGTTGCATAACTAAAGGACTGCTAACAAGATCGAAACCTTAAAATATATATATATATATATATATATATATATATATATATAGTTTTTTTTGCCCCTTTCAGGGGCAAAGTGTTGAAATAAATGATTGGAACCGGAATTTGCCAAAAATTCCTGTGCCAAAAATTTGTAAATATGAAAAAGGCTATATTTCACATACTTATCAAATCGAAAATGTTTTACCACAATTCTGGTGCCATTTCAAATACCTTGTGGTATTTTTATTACGATATTTTAGTCATAGTGTATTGATGGTACTTTAAAGTACCACTTTAATTAATTACCTCTAATTAATTAAATTTCTCACGGCTGAGTATTTTTACTTTCTTCTATCTTTAGAAGAAGAAAGTATTGGATTCGTGAAAATTTTCGACATCCGGTTTTTGGCAGATTTATACGTTTTAGAATGTCCTGAAAACGATTTGATGGTTTTTAGAAAATGTCTGTCTGTCACTCTGTGAGTCAGTATGTGACAAAAATTTTGTGGGCGCTCTACCTCAAGAACCAGTGTTGGGTACACTCACAAAAAAAACGAACTAATTCAAACTCAAACTCAATTTCTCAAAAATGAGTCAAGTTCACGTTGAGCGATTTCTGTGGCTCCGGGGAGGACGTTATAGAATTTCGAGTAGAAATTGCTCTTTTGGACCATTCAAAACACAAAATCTCAAATCGTCCGAGAGGGACATATCATAGGGAATGCCTCCTCCCCCCCGGGCTAGCTCCTGAATTCAACGCAAGCGTTATAAACTCCACCCGTAATTTTAACTTAATTATAAAATACTATTAGCAGGTTTTGTATGATGAGCCATCCTTACATTAAACAGAAAATAATTACAAACAGAATTTTTTTTATTAACAATAATTAAATGACCAAAAACTATTATAAAAGAAATTAAAATAAAATGAAAATTTTCCATTTTTATACCGAAATACACGAAAATTTCAACGGTCAGTTTTCATAAATATTAAATTCCTTACTGCAAGTGTATGATGTTTTTGTTTCATAAAGGTACATAAAAATACAAGTTTTATTACAAACAAAAAGATTTCGAACAATAAGATTTTTTTTTATTTATTTATTAATTACATTAGGTGTTTTTCTTAAAAAATTACTTTCCTGAAAAGTCTAATAAATACTCTAAGTATATTTGTTTTATGAACTTACATAAAACAAACATTTTATTCTGCACAAGTGTTACTTGGATAAAAAAAAAAAAAATTCACAATTTTTCTTAAAATAAAAAATTAAAAAATGGTTTTAAAAAAAGTACAATTTTCTTCTAAAAATTAAATTCTAACAAAATGTGATAAGTATACTGTAAATGCAGCTGATTTTTGTTTCATAATGCTAAATAAAATTATTTTATTATACAGTAAGCAAGATTTAGATATACATTTTCCAGATTTCTCCCCCGCCTCCACTGAAGAAAATCGACTTTTTTTTTCTTTTACTTTATTTCCTTTCGTTGTAAAATTAATTTCTAAAAATATAGTATTTTCTAAGAAAATATAAAATAATGCATAAGTCCATAATTAAACGACCCTACTTTAAAGTTGTCTACAGAAAAAACTGTTGTTCATAAAGTTGTGAAATTTTGTGACAGACAATAAAGACATAGGAATTTGTTTAAGCAAAAATAAGAAGAAAAAGTTCAAAATTTCGCCATCAGGCGGCGAATTTTAATAAATTGCACATTTAGCCTTACGATAGTTTAGAAATTTTATTTACAGGATGTCCATAAATAAACTACCCTACTTTAACACTAGAAAGCACAGAAATTTTACTCAAGTTTCATAAAAATATTTTACACCAGAATTCTTATTTAAAATTATTTGACTGATAAAGTAAATCTGCGTTTTTGAAATTTAACTTATTTTGTGAAAGAATTTCTGGTTCCAATTGACATTTAATCATATGGTCGGAGTCGAATCGACTCCTTCCGGGCGTTCTAGTGTTAAAGTTGTCTACAGGCGGAACTATTGTTCAGAATGTTGTGAAATTTTGTGGAGGACATAATAAGGATATGGGAAATCGCTTGAGCAAAAAAAAAAAAAAAAAAAAAAAAAAAAAGAAAGAAAGAAAAAAAAGGCTGTTTTTTAACGATTTACGCACTGAGCATACATTTACGATAGCTTAACAAATTTTTTTATAACCGAACATGTTCCCTATGACGGTCATCGTTTTCATCTACCATCTAGTATCGTAAGATACATGTTCAACAGTTGACCTCAGTGTGTTCTGGGAAATGCTAGGAACATGTCGTGAAATCCTGTCTTTAAAATCAGGTTAAGTTAATAAATAAAATTTCTAAACTGTCGTAATGCTAAATGTGTAATTTATTAAAAATCGCCCTCTGGTGGCGAAATTTTGATTTTTTTTTCTTTTTGCTTAAACAAATTCCCATTCCTTTATTATGTCATTTACAAAATTTCACAACTTTATGAAGAGTAGTTTTGACTGTAGACAACATTAAAGTAGGTTTGATCAATTATGGACACCCTGTATATATTATTTTAATTTAAATTGAATAAATGAGATTATGTTCTTTATTTAATGTTTATTTATTAACAATTTAAAATGTTTCAACTGCTGTTTTATACAGAAAATAAATATACAGTTTAAATTACTCAGTTAAAAATGTATTCTGTACCCTCCTTATGAACCCATGAAATATTGTTTGTAAATTCTTTTTTAATTTTAATATCCCTTAAAATGCTGACAAGCCTGTCAAGTTATGCTATTTTTTTTTTTTTGCCTACTTAAACCCATCGAAATCTTAAGTTAAATATTTTTGCATTATTCAATTTCGTAAAGGTTATTATCTGTTTAAGAACTGTATTAAAACAGATTTAGAGCTTACATAATTCCTAGGAAAAATTAGAAAAATATATTTTTGTAACTTTATTTCGAAACATTTTTATATGATTTACATATTGAATATTTTTAGTTTTCATTTATATAGAAGGACATTTGTTTTTCAGAATCATTTGCATAATTACATCTGATGCTCCACAATTAAGTTTTTATTTAGTTATTTTTTAATTTTTATTTAATTTTTAATTTCAAGTAACATTATTTACATTTTTCTCTTAATTTTTTTTCTAAATTTTTCTTTTTCAAATATAAATATTCATTTTCAAAATCATTCGTTTTCAAATATAAATATACATTTTCAAAATATCTCATGTCCATTGTTATTTACATTTAAAATGTCAAATAATTAAATTGATTTAATCAAAATTAATATAATTTAAATTTCTCAGAAATAAAAAGCCTTAAATAGGCTTAATAAAAAAAAAAAAAAAATCAGACAATTTGTACAACAAAAATAATAAATTGAGATTGCACATACGAACCATCTGCTTTTGAATAGTATTATTAAATGAAACTTCATACAGCAGTAAAGTATTAGGATAAGTGGAAATAAATATAGCGATTAAAATAATTAAAAAAATAAAACTTAGAATAAATTACATTTCAAATAGTATACAAAACAAATTCTTATTATTAAACAATCGAAATTTTTGGCGATTATTTTAACTACATAAACTAGAAATATGAGTATTTTAAAAGCAAACAAATAATAAAGAATGTCATTCTCTATTTTTTAAGCAAAAATGCGTTTAAAGAAGTTGCACATATTAATAAGAACTAAAAATACGCTACATATTATGAAAGCTTAGACAATAGACAGATAAATGAAAACTACAGAAAGGTATTTTTGAAATTTCACTCAACTGTAATTTTCTATGACAAAAATACCGACGTAAATTTAATCTTTAACACGTTCACGCCGACGCGGTGGGTCACACTCGACTGTCTCAGAGTTGTCAAGTCTCCGGCAACCACTGTTATTTTAGAGAAAACGTTGTTCTTTTAAATCGCCCAATTGTTCTAATTAAATAAAACAATATTTTCTGTATTAAAATACTGGTATTCAAAAAGCCGGAGACTTGGCAGCGCTGAAACAGTCGAGTGTGACCCACCGCGCCGTCGTGAACGTGTTAAAAGAGAATAAACCTTTACGAAATAAAATATACACAAAAGTTCTGGCTTTAAGTATGATTAATTAGGATTTAACAATACAAAATTAAAGAGTATAGTATAAAATCAGATTTACAAACATTTCATTCACGGGAGCATCAGTGTTGTGTACGAAAAACCGAGCGCTGCTTTCCCGCTTTCAAAACTTTTTAACCCGGCAGGACGGGCGCGGGGTGTTTCGACACCCCACGCCGGAAAATATTCGTGTGTTGTCTCTCCCTATAAACCGAAGTGTTCGGATCCAACAGTACCTACTGCCAAGGTCACCTTACGTGCGTAGCATACGAAAACGCCGAATTCAGACTCTTTTTTGTGTGTTGTAGAATTATAGAAATTCGTATAGAAATTGAAGCTATAAGTAAAAACTCCAAAAAATCTAAAGTTTCTTACCATATACACCCTAATTATTATGAAAATTCATAAATCTCATTATTTTTATCCACAATAATGTATAATTTTATTATAATAAAAATTGTAAAGAAAAATTAAGTTTTTCGAATAAGGAAAATAAAAGTGAGTGCTTTTAATTTATTGTTTATTAATTCTTAAAATTAAGGATAATTTAACATTTCAGTTATCATATTTCACGAGAAAGAATGTAATTATCACGAAGTTCACTAATAGATAGAATTCTAAAGATTTTTTTTTTCGTATTTATGCCATTTAATATGTTTGGGGTGTGCTGACACCCCATGTCCGTTCTCGTGTTACATTTCACGGCGCCTGTCCTGCCGGTTTAAAAGGATGCGCGCGCAGTTTCACTGGTTGCAGACGACCTCAGTTAATGCACTGTGAAACACGGATAAATATAATCCCGCCCTCTATCGCACAATTTAGTTCTGATCATGACAACCGAACCTCCAATCCCGCTAGCAGTGTTGCCAGGTTTTTAAAATGAAAAATGCTACAGCTACATAAAAAAAAAAAAAAAATACTACGCGACAAAGTAGATTTAGTGCCATCTACGGGAGTTAATTAGCATTATAAAAATCATGGTTATACGAAAAAAAAGTACGTTAATCGAAATAAGCTGAAAAGTGTTTGATATGAATTTTTAAGTGTATAAAATTAAAAATAATCCTTTAATGTTGACATAAAAAGTTTTAAATTATGATATTGTTTTCCTTTTCCTTTTTCTTTTTTTTGTGGACCTTATATGAAATATGTGAAAGACATGTTTTTTAAATTAAATGAATGGAATACAAATGTTGGTGATGGGAACAATATTTGCCAATTTATGACCTGCGCCCGAACAGCATAAAAGTACAGCTTTTTTCCTCCAAAACTAAATGTCATTTTAAATATAGTATATATTTAAATCAAAACAATTGTTGGTAGAAGTACTTGGCAATAAAGAAACCAATCTAGTAAACATGATATATCTTCCATGAGTTGCTAAGCTTCTTAAACTATACTGATTTGGATGCACAGATGGAAGATTGTCCGATAATCAGTTTGACGTCATATTAAATTTCTCCATCTCTTTATATTTCTGCAATTTCTATAACGTCTTTTCAAAAATACCAACAAAAAACTATTTTTAAACGAAACACTACACCCCTAATCTCGGGATAAAAAATATTCTGTAGTATTAAAAATACACTCTGCCGCACTTAGATGTTATTCTTTTATCTTGCTTTGGCGAGGAGGACTCAATACCAGTATAGGCGCTCCCTCGCTTGTACAATTGTGTGATTAATGTAGGGATGGGTAGAAAAACGTGGAACAGGTTCTTAGTAACAGTTCCAAGAGAAAAAACGAAGGAACTGTTTCTCTTCGCCCAAAAGAACCGTTCTTTTCGAACTAAAATTCCATCTATAGCCAAAGCAAACGTTGTCACATTTTTCTCTCACTTGCGATTGGTTGTTGATGTCAAAAGGTTTCCAAACAATGAGAAACGTCATTAAAGTATCAAATGCTAGATGCCAGAAAAGGAGAAATCGCCTGATTTAACGATGCCAAATTCGAGGAGCAGTTTAAAAGGAACATATCTTTGGGAAAAAACTTCTCGTTTCTGTTTCTCATCATTGCGCAGCCGCGGAAAAACGCAAGTAACAACTAGTGGAATGTGGAATGGAGCAGGAACAGGAGCAGATCGAGAAACGTTCTTCAGGAACATGTTTTTTTTTTTTTTTTTTTTTTTGCTGTTTCTTCTTTGTTCGTATCATTTTAGAGGTATTTTGCCTGGATTAGTGTGTGTGGGGGACGGGAGAGGGGGGGGTTAACAAGCTCTGGTAAGAAAGGAACTTTGTTGGTGCCAGGTTGAAAATTCAGTTTTCACTTTGACATGAGGACATGACGGATAGAATTTGTTGGTTGCTGATAAATTAGACAAATAAAGGAAAGGGGAGAAGGTCTCTTATCCCTTTTTCTTACTGAAGATACGTCAGATTAAAGGTCTTTTGCATTTTCATGACTTCTTTTAAGAACAATAGGCGTTACATAAAGGAGACATGTAATTTAGTACTATAATTTAATGCGCATTATTAATGTAAAAAATAATTACTATTTTTTAAACTAAGATATTTATTTTGTATTTAATACATAAAAATTTCAATTTACATATTTAATACACAAAAATGTCAATTTCGTTTTTATTGTGAGTATCGAATTATGATAATAATATTAATTAGATATAAATATTAATTTTTCTTTTCGTTCTTAATATTTGTTCAACAAATGTATGAATGGGAATAGGCACATAAAATCAATACTAGTATTAATAATAGTAATAATAAACGTTTTCGTTTACATCTGAATGAAGGTTTCCACAATTCTGCCCCTCCCCCCCCCCCCTCTAAATTTGTTACTATAACTAAAGATTATTTTTTAACTATTTTATAAGCACGATTTTTGTGCAGCTGAATAATAAGGATATGTTAAAATAGCAAAAATAATGAGGTTAAATTAATGTTAATACAATAATAATAATGAAACAGCACTAGTAAGGTTATTTGTAAGGTAAAAGTTGAATGCTTTTTCTAGAAAATGCTTACCTCTAACAAACGAATCAATAAGAACTTTTAATTTATGAAGAAATCCATAAAGAATGTTTAAAAGTATGAATGGGAATAGGCACATAAAATCAATACTAGTATTAATAATAGTAATAATAAACGTTTTCGTTTACATTGAATGAAGGTTTCCACAATTCTGCCCCTCCCCCCCCCCCTCCAAATTCGTTACTATAACTAAAGATTATTTTTTAACTATTTTATAAGCACGATTTTTGTGCAGCTGAATAATAAGGATATGTTAAAATAGCAAAAATAATGAGGTTAAATTAATGTTAATACAATAATAATAATGAAACAGCACTAGTAAGGTTATTTGTAAGGTAAAAGTTGAATGCTTTTTCTAGAAAATGCTTACCTCTAACAAACGAATCAATAAGAACTTTTAATTTATGAAGAAATCCATAAAGAATGTTTAAAAGTATGAATGGGAATAGGCACATAAAATCAAAACTAGTATTAATAATAGTAATAATAAACGTTTTCGTTTACATCTGAATGAAGGTTTCCACAATTCTGCCCCTCCCCCCCCCCCCCTCTAAATTTGTTACTATAACTAAAGATTATTTTTTAACTATTTTATAAGCACGATTTTTGTGCAGCTGAATAATAAGGATATGTTAAAATAGCAAAAATAATGAGGTTAAATTAATGTTAATACAATAATAATAATGAAACAGCACTAGTAAGGTTATTTGTAAGGTAAAAGTTGAATGCTTTTTCTAGAAAATGCTTACCTCTAACAAACGAATCAATAAGAACTTTTAATTTATGAAGAAATCCATAAAGAATGTTTAAAAGTTTAAAAAATATAATTTTAATTAAATAAGCAACTCAATAAATGCTATTCTTTAAATTCAGTTTTTAAATTTGTATTACAAAATATTACAGCAAAAAATTTCATTTTAAATCTTGAAATTAAAAGAATTAAGGAATATTGGCTGTAGATTCTTAAAACGGGTATTTAAAAAAATTGTAATCGAACGGTTTTTCAATTTTCGATAACTGAACTACATCTTGAGCTATTAGCTATTGTTGTATCATGATGGCAGTTTCTACTGTTCTCCGCACTGTCGAGTCCGGAAATTCGGTTAAAGATATCAAATTCGCAGAATTTTCTGAAACACCTACCTTTTTATTGAAAATGGGGAAAACCTATTCGATTAGCTAATTTTTGAGCAAAAGTACCTAGTAATTTTATGCGTTTACGAATAAAAATGAAATGAAGAATGTGTCAGAAAGAACACAGTTTAGATTCGAGAACAGAGTTAAGATAATCAAGAAAGTATACATGAGGTCAGATATTATTTTAATTCATATAGCTTAAAAAAAAAAAAAAGAAAGAAAGAAAAAAGCTAGATCAGTTAAACAAATTGTTCGGGAAAAATTCATTATACATTATGCGTATTTTCCGATTTTCATAGACATTAGGTAGAAAAATATAGTTTATTATTAGTATTAAATTTATAGAATTTTAATTATGATGACCAATGAAATCAAAAGAAAATATTCCTTAAATATCTTTTTTTTTTTAGCTTTTCTTGAAAAATAAAGATATTTTATCATGAGTTGTTTTATGGATTCAAGTCAATTGGATAAACAATTCTTTAGAAGATTTCGCAAAAATAAATAAATAAATAAAATAAATAAAAAGAATGCACGAAAGAAACTGTACCCAGTTTGAAGTTACAAATCTTTCTTCGTGTATTCATTTGAAATATTTCTGGTGTCAGCTTAATAATGTATGCTAAAATACTTTGAAGCAGTGCCAGGTATGTTCTTAATTAATTGATATCGGAATTAAGGTTAACAAAAGCAGCTACTAAACACTGAGAATATTTGCATTTAAAGAGTTCCCTAGGTTCTATTAGAAACAAGATTTAGAAGTTTTTAAACGATTTTTTTTATGCAATTTTGAAATACACAACCAAAGGCGTCCCCCCCCCCCCCCCCGCCTCCACCAAAAAAAAAAAAAAAAAAAAAAAAAAAAAAATCACGGTGGCACTAGATTTTGGTGGTTATTGGTGTTGGTGTTATTTATGACGGCCGATTATTTGCACGAGGGATATGGGCCCGAGGGTGAGTGCCCTGCGTGGGGTTCTGTCTAAGGTAACCTAACCCATATTTACGTATGGAAACCCAAGATTAGAAGAAAACCCCGAAAAACTCCTAACGATTAGGCCGACTGGCGCGATTGGGTTCGAGCACAGCCTCTCCCGCCTATCACCTTCGAGAGCAGAACCGCACTAGATTTTGGAACGAATATGTCTGTCATCAATTGCCTAGTCTGTTTTTTCTTTAAATCGGGTATATACACATGAAATAGAGCTTTGAAGAATTAAATCATTTTATTATCTTTTTTTGTCGAGGATACCCCCCCCCCCCCCCAATCTGCCGTTTAAGATAATTTTAAACTCATGAACTTAAGAGAAAGATAATTAAATATTGTCTTCAACGACATATTTAGGGAGAGAAAGCTTACCCCAAGTTTAGAACTAATAAGTTTGAAAAAAGGTATTTCACAGAATTTATTTATTGGATTATCTTAAAGACAGTTTCGAGTGAAATGCTAACATAGTATTTATCGCAGTTATTTTAAATATTGGCCATGGATTTCATTTTTACATTACTGAAAATGTTATTAAAATATACAGGGTGTTCCGTTAAAGGGGTCCAATATTAATAGGGGTAATAGAGGAGATCACATGGAGCATAAATCAGTATATAAAGCCTGGTCGGATCTCAATAGTTTTCAAGTTACAGCAAATAGAATGAAAATTCGGAAAATTGTAAAAGAACCCTCATTGCTAAACTATCGATAATGCTACATAAAAACGAAGCACATATTTAGAAAGAGCAGAAAAAACCTACAAAATGACATCAATTGTATTAAAATAGCAATATTTATTGACGAGTTACAAGCCCTGAAACAGTGAAAAAAGTACGAAATCCAATATACATCAAAATAGTTAATCGTTAATTCCAAAAAGACAACTCTAGCTACAACAAGGAAAATGTAGTAAAATTTGGTCCATTCAGAAAACTTTCGAAAAAGCTTACAATGAACCATATCGGTTTAATTGTGTGAGAGAAATTAATCAGTTTCTTAGTTACAACTCCGCTTTCTTTGACACTAGCAAAGGTTAAGCTCCGCCCATCACGATTGGAAACACCGCCTTTTTAATTACTCTCAACTATACATTTTCGATCATGCTTCTTCTGAGATGCAACATTTTTAATTATTCAAGAGTTGAATGAACCAAAATAACTTTACAATAATAGTCTACATTTTAAAGTGGTGTTTTATTGATATAAAGCTTAAGTTAAATTCTTTAAAATTAAACTGGTGGTGAAAATTCGGAAATAATTAAAAATATTGCGATTTGTAACTATGCAAGAAGTTTCAGTACATGTTTTACATGGACAATTATTGTATGTATATGTGCATCATAATTTATGATAGGAAATAATAATAACAAATAGCATAATAATTTTATTAATTATAAATTTAAAAAAGACACTAAATTTTAAATTAATTCATACAAACTTTGTAATTTACAATTTGAGTACACCACTGTCTGTGACTTACAAAATACTGTGCCAAAAAGTGTTGAAAATAAAAGAAAAATGATAAATAAAGAATTACATTCCACGTACTTTATGACATATGTGAAGCATAGTCTTCTGGCCTGCGCTGCACAGTTCAATGTCGGAAGGCAGACGAACGGACATTATTATAATAGGTGTTCGAAGTTGCGCCCATTAACAGAATAGCACAGCCGACAGCGACGTCGTAAAGATTGGCGAACACGCCGAAAACCTCCGACGGAGTTGGGAATGTCTCCTGCAGCGACAACGATTCGCGCTAGTAAATCCTCCGGTGTATCCACAGGCGTTTCATACACCAGCGATTTAAGGTGTCCCCAAACAAAAAAGTCTAACGGATTGAGGTCTGGAGAGCGTGCAGGCCAAGCAACAGGTCCACTGCGTCCAATCCATTTCCCAGGATATGTTGAATTGAGGTGATTGCGAACACTTATGAAAAAATGTGCCGGTGCGCCATCGTGCATAAACCACATATTGTGGCGCAATGTTGCTGGCACATTTTGCAGTAACTGCGGTAAGATATCCCGTAGGAAAACCAAGTACGTACTGCCATTGAGTACATCTGGGAGTAAATATGGTCCTATGAGATAATCGCCGAGGACACCTGCCCATATGTTCACACTGAACTTTTGTTGTGCGTTCGACGGGAAAACAGTGTGCGGATTTGTATATGACCATGTGTGCATATTGTGCGTGTTTACCACGCCCTCTCTCGTAAATGTTGCTTCATCAGTAAATAAAATATTTTCCAGAAATTGTGGATTATTTTCTGTTACATTAAGCAACCAGCGTACGAATTCTGTCCGCTGAGCACAATCTGTTACTGATAACAGTTGTACCCGCTGCACATGAAAGGGGTGCATGTTTTCTGCACGCAGAACACGCCACACACTTTGGTGAGAAACACCGACTTCAGACGCAGCAGCTCGTGTACTCGTGGAGGGGTTATCTTTAAAAATATTCAGTACATCTTCTTCCATTGCAGGTGTTCGTACATGTCGAGGTTTCCCTGCATCAATGCTTGCTGTATTAAACGATCCAGTCTCCCGTAATCGTCTATCGATTTTTATGAAGAGTTTCGAACTTGGGCAACGTCTCCTTCGAAATTGCTCACGGTACATGCGCTGTGCTAGACATGCATTTCCATGAGCTTGCCCGTACATCAGATGCATGTCCGCATATTCTTCGTTAGAGTATTCCGGCATAATTATTATACATCAACTTACTACAATCCCACTTACAACAGCCTCCCTTTAACATAACGCCCACTGATGACTGCTGTTTTATTACACTTTTCTTCCTATACACATAGAAAATTTGCATAAAAAGTACTTCTTCTTCATCATCCTGAAAGTTCATGGAGGAAACGCAGCAGTCACGGAGTTTGCTTTAAGACAAGGCGAGAGCTGCACAATATGTCATTCACTTGACCAGACGGAATAATGAAAGGGTATTGATAGAGGTTGATCAGAAATGTATAATTGAAAGATATTAAAACGGGGTGTTTACAATCGTCATGGGCGGAGTTTCGCCCTTTCCGAGCGTGCAACAGTACAGAGTTGTAACTAGGGAACTGCTTGATTTCTCCCATACAATTAAACTGATATGGTTTATTGTCAGCTTCTTCGAAAGCTTTCGGAATGGACCAAATTTTATAACATTTTCCTTGATGTAGGTAGAGTTGCATTTTTGGAATTAACGATTAACTATTTTGCTAAATATTTGATTTTGTATTTTTTCACTGTTTCAGAGCTTGTAACTCGCCATTAATTCTCAATATTCTAAAACAACTTATGTCATTTCGTAGGATTTTTTCTGCTCTTTCTAAATATGTGCTTCGTTTTTATGTAGCATTATCGATAGATGATTTGATGAGGGTTTTTTTTACAAATTTCCGATTTTTCATTCTGTTTGCTGTAACTTGAAAATTATTGAGATCCGGCCAGGCATTATATACTGATTTATGCTCCGTGTGATCTCCTCTATTACCCCTATTAATATTGGACCCCTTTAACGGAACACCCTGTATATATATATATATATATATATATATAAGAAATCATGTTTATTCTATTAATGATAATGATAAAATTAATTGTATTCGTAATATAAATTATTTACTCTCTGAACCAAGAAAAAGGGAATTTTATACACATATTTTTAAATTTATATTTTTTTCCCTTATTTTTTTAAGGGAATGATGCTGTATTTCATCTATTGCAAAGGAAAGATTTAACAATGTTCCTGTGAGGTATGTTTTATACGGTAATATATATATCATACACTATATCTTTTCATTCATTTAGGTGATCTTTTTAGAATTCATGTAAAATTTTGCTCTATTATTAAAAATTATAAAAATCTATTGTATTCGTAATATAAATCATTTACTCTCTGAACCGAGAAAAAATAAATCAAGATATTATTTTATACGTTAAACATGTTAGTAAATTTATATATATTTTTTTTCTTTAAATTAAATAATACTGTACTTCACCAATTGCAAGGAAAAGATTTACAAACTTTTTTGTTAGAGCTGTTTTACACAATAACTATATCTAGAATATACACTATCTTTTCATTCATTTAAATTTTTTTTTCTTCTTTAGCATTCATGTGAAATTTTATTTTATTATTAAGTATATAAAAAGCAAATCTATTCCAAAGTAAATATTTAAAGACGCTCTATTACAGCTGTTTTATACAATAAATATATCTAGAATACCCAATAACTTTTCATTCATTCAAATGATTTTTTAGAATTCCTGTGAAATTTTGTTTTATAATAATAACTTACTAATAATGATAAAACTGAAAAAAAAAAACCCAACAAATAAACACCTCAAGAATTAATTTTATGTAACTAATTAACTCCATAACCTATTATTTGTAATATATTTGGATAGACATTAAATATAAAGGTGGGGAATTAACAAAATCTTTTATGTAGTAGTTGTAGAAGTGGCGCAAAGAGCTATTTTGCTTTTATGCTTTTAATAAGTACTTGCTTGGTACCTGTCATTCGAGATTGACATTCAGTCAGTGAATCGGTGAGTATTGTTGTTACGTCTGTGTAAGTGTGAAAAGGAAAATGTTAGATATGGTGTTGTTTGAAATTTAAGTTAAAATTACAAATTCAAATTGTAATTTAATTTTTAAATAGAGTTTTTCCTTATTTAGATAAGTAGCCTTATTGTACATTTATTCAAAATTCTACATATTATTTTGTCTTTCTGCGTCATTTATTATGGCTTGCAGCATTTAACTAAAAAAGAAATGAATGAATAAAAAACTGGTATAAGCCTTAAAATGTTGTTTTCTATTGGGTCGTTCGGAAAGCCGTGTCCGTTTGGGCAAATCAATTCGAACCGAAAATTCCACCCAATAATTATTAGACATTAGATAACGGAATCAATGTCTAATAATTAAATGATAGAATTTACCGGTATGAATTCATTTTCCTAAACGGAACGGACACGATTTTTCCGAACCACCCAATATGTACCACACATTTTTTTTTTTAAATAAAAAAATTACAGAATAGCATATTTATAATAATATAATAATTTAGTTTTTTTTCGCTCTTCAGGAAGCTTTTCCTAATTACCATCTTTTGTCCTTTTCTAAACTAACTACTTAAGGTTGCTATTCACTCAGCTTCCGAATTCCCGTCAGTAATATTAAGTGTATGGGCGTTTGATGCATCCCAACCCCAAGCACCTAGCATTAGTGAGGAGAATTTGGAAGGTCAGTGACTAGCAACCTTAATATGAAATTACGATCTTAAGAAAAAGAAAAGAGGCAGAAATTAAAAAAAAAAGTTTTTTTTAAAATATTCATTGTAACAAACATAAAATATGTATTCCAAATTTCCGATTTGGATATTATGAAGTGATTTTTCTTTCTTTTTTTTTCTACTTCTTTTTTTCCCTTTTTTTTTTTCTTTTGAAATGTAATCGATAATGATAGCATATTCAGATGCTTTAGTGACACAAAAACATACATAAAACATAACACAACTTAGAAATGCGATAATAAATAATTCGCATGGAAATTGCCTGGAAAAAAAAAAAAAATCTTGAATATCTCTTTACAAATGGACCCAAGAAATAAAAGTTTTATGAAAATGGAAAACGAAAGATGATGAATGATAATAATAATAATGATAAAAAATCTATGAAAAGATATTTTAATGGAATATTTTGCAACTTTTTTGCTTTTTTTTACACATTTTTAATAAATTAATGCACGCTAGTGAGTTTTTGCATTTACAACACACATACATACAAATTGTGAAAATTTTACCAAACCAAAAAGAAAAAGTGTAAATAAATAAATAGAAAGAACTTTTCTTAAATTATAGAACGCGATTTCAAAAATTCTCCGAAAAAAAGACAATTTTATGCAAAAAATAAATAAATAAATAAAAATAAATAAATAAATAATTATATAAATTAATAAATAAAGTCACGTCTTATATATTTTAAGAAAACGAATAAATGAACAATTAATAAGAAATGTATGAAAGGAAATTCTGACTCAACAAAAGTCATTTTATGTGTAAAAGCAGAATTTTTTTAGGCATGAAAATTCAATTTTTTTGTAACGGAACAAAGTTTTTCATTTTTTTATAAATGTGTTGCACCTTGAATTAAAATAGATTTACTTTAATGGAGAAGAATTGTTGGCATTTCGCCATACTTCCTCTTTTCCTAAAATTCATTTGCCCACCCCCCTCTCCCCGCGATCTGAAATTCCTACTTACCCTTTTTTTGCGCCATTAAAAATCTAAATTCTAGAAAGCTTTAATTAGAAGAAAAAAATTCTCCGTTTGCAGAGCTGCCAAGTCTCCGGCTTTTTGGATATCAGTATTTTAATACAGAAAATGTTGTTTTATTTAATTAGAACAATTGGGCGATTTAAAGGAACAACATTTTCTCTAAAATAATAGTGGTGTGCAAAAAGCCGGAGACTTGACAACTCTGCCGTTTGTGATTTTGGTGCGTGTTAGTACAAAATTGTACTTCTTAAATGTCCTTAACCCTTTCCGGCGCAGACAAATTCTATTCGCAAAATGAGAAAATATTGACTGACACCGGAAATTGCAAACGATTTCTTTTAGAAAATAAAAACTCCTTAAATTAAGCTTTCACTGTAAAATCAAAATTTTGTTAAATATTCTTGGTGCCATTTGCAAGGTTGGAATTAAAATTAGGTGCGTCCAGACTGGACACACTGCGCCGGAAAGGGTTAAAGAAATATTTGTTAGCATTTTTAATATTTTGGTACTAAAATATGTTTACAGATGATCGTTTTGATATATTCTGACAAAATCAATTTGCGGTACAATCTAAAATTTTGAACACAGTTCTTATAATTTGAAAATTACATTTTCTTGTGACTGTATATGAATTTAAAGTTTCGGAGAAGTTTGCTCGTGTCTTAAAATTATTCTATTTATTAAATTACATTTTTACCAAGCAGGATAAAATTAAGAAAGTTTATGTAAATGTAGTCAAATAAAACTTATTTACAGTAGTTAAAAAAAAATCACGTTTTTTAAGAAACTGAATTTAGAAAGCTTTGTTTAGTATGTTAATATTAAAAATAGAAATGAGAAAGATATTATACAAAATATTATTTTTTGGATTTTTTCTTATTATTATTATTTACTTAATCTGTACAAGGTATAAATAAAATATAAATAAATATTTAAGCATTATTACAATTCAACAAATAACGATTATAACTTGATATTATATATAACATCTTTTGCATTGTAGAATAGCGTTCATTAAAAGAAAACAAAACCAAAAAACTAACATTTCTTTCATTTGGTTTTAAATTAAACTAAATACGTTTTTAAATAAATATGTTCAGCTATTTTCTAAAATTTCCAAATGATGATGCGGAAGGAATTTTCAATATTCAAGAATTGAGAGTTCATGAATTGCTACACGGTCATGTATATTTCATATAGAATTATTTAACAAAAAACCTTATGGTTATTTTAATATTATAAATTTATTCTGTTATTTGGAATGAAATTGCAAATCAGCGCAAGAAAATTAAATTATGTATACATATCAAATGTAAAAACTATATACAGTTACACTTGTTTCTAAAATGGAATCAAATGGGACTGAAGGAAAATTCCGTTTTAGGTAGTTTTCTGTATTAGTAAGTATATTGTATTACTGTTTTCTAGGACCATTGAAATGTTCTTTTAAGAAGGAATTCCGTTATAGTGGGATTTCGTCTTCAGATGTTTTACTAAATCCTTATTAAAAACAAAAAGGAATCACTGAAAAAAGCAAAGCCAATGTTTATATTAGGTCTACCGGAAAGTTCTGTCCGATAATGTTATCTCACGCTTACTTTTTTAAATT
Source organism: Maratus speciosus (assembly GCA_963932465.1). Lineage (NCBI taxonomy): Eukaryota > Metazoa > Arthropoda > Arachnida > Araneae > Salticidae > Maratus > Maratus speciosus. The sequence goes on along the minus strand of OZ010798.1, from coordinate 23,683,181 downwards.
CAGATTTCTTCATTGGCACCTTTTTTTGAAATGGTAAAATTCCCATTCTTTTCACATTAAAGTGAAATTTATGCAGGGTATCCAGTTTGGCCTCCAATTTTATTGAGAAATTTTGAATAAATTCCAAAGAAAAATTTTGATTTTTGTAATCAGAAAATGTGTGCCATTAAATAAACAAAAATGTACTACTGACATTTTCTGGTATGAATTCAAAATTTGTAAATAAAAACGGAAATCAAACTGGCAACCCTGAATTAATGGGAATTTCACCATTTAAAAAAAGTGGTGCCAATGAAGAAATCTGAATTTTAAAAATGTAGGTTTAAAATAACATTCTCGGACAGAACTTTCCGGTAAACATAATATATTTTCATTACTTTAAAATATACGCATTGTTGAAAGCAGTTTAGATAGAAAAAATTAAGCATTTTACAATGAGAAAAATTTTCGTTAATTTTTGTAACAAAAGAGGTGCAGCATTAAATAAAACCACATTTTTTATATATCTCACACTTTTTACATATTTATTTTTTTTTTCAAGATTTTACGGGAAGACAAGACCAGGTGCAACCCTTTGAGAAATATGCTGGGTTTAAGACTCGTTTCCTCAATATCTACCCAAAAGATTTTGATGAAATTTGGAATCCAAAAATGCTACCATAGGCATTATAGAGTTAAATAAGACAAAGATTATCAATCCGAAAGCGTAGAACTGAAAAGTAACGACTGTATGCTACCTGTAGATTACCAGTCTTTCATTCCCGACGATTCAAGTTTTTTTAAAAAAATGTTTTAAAATTAAAAATTGCTTACTGAGATTTTGTCAATGTCATTTGCAGACTTTTTTTTTTTTTTTTTTTTTTTAGAAACAATACTGCGTAGAAGTACTGCTTTGAAAAAAAAAATACGAAAAGCGGAAGTCCTCTAAAATGCATATTTCCATCTATGCAAAGGGGAAGCAACTTGAAGCACAATATATTATTCAAAAAATGGATAACACTGTTCGAATTCAAATAATTTGAATTTTCATGCCTGGAAATATCACGCCTTTACATATAAAAAGACTTTTTGACTACGGCAGAAATTTTCGCTTTCGCGAGCAAAGAATTTTCTCTTTTACGTTCTTTTTTACTTTTTTTTCTCTTAAATAAAAAAAAAACTATCATGAAATGTATTTTTTATTTTAATTTAGTTATATATTTTATTTTTTTACTTATTTATACTTTATTTACTATTTATCTATTTTTTTTCTATTCTGTAATTACTTTTTCAAAAACGTTCAAAAACGCAGAAAATTAATTCTTCTATGTAGCATATAACCATTCATTCATGCATTCGTTCGGAACCAGTTCTCCCCACCTCAAAAGCGTATAAGATTGGGAAAATTTTAGAGGTTCTTCCAATACGCAATAAGAGGTGTTGGGGTTGTCTCAAATGCTGTCGATGAATTGGGCAATTGAGACACCTCGTGTATGAGTTACCCAATACTAATATTTATGAAACCAATATATTTGATAGTGTCCATAATTGAAAAAAATATTAAAACAATTACAGGATTACCACAATATTTGGGGAATATTGATAATTTAGAATTTCTTACCAGACTAAGACTAGTCGCTACACTGCAGTGGCTGTTATATGGAAGAAACTGTCTCTACCAAAGTCTATTGCTCATGGGTAGAAGCTAAATTACGCGACGAATTTTTGAGTATTGTAACGAAATGATGTTAGTTTAACTTTCAAGAATAAAAAAAAAAGTTCTGAAAAATAACAACAATCGGCAGTGAAAGGAATAGATTTCTATTGTGTATTCCTGTGTTTGTTAATCCCTTGAGGGGCGGTGATATATATTATATCCCAGCTAATTTTTAATCCAGATTCTCACTAGAAACTTTTAATTAAATTTTACTTTTCTAACTTTGGTGGGAAAAAGTTGGAAAATTGCTTTTCCTTATTTTGAAACAAAATTTTTCGAAAACCCGGTGTCACTTCAACATTGGAGAAATGCAACTGTGCACTTTTCTCTGTATATACAAATAAATTTATTAACACATTAAAACGAATTCAGTAAATTATAAATAATTATATTTTATCTACACATAATATCCCAAAACAATGAAATATTGCTAGAGTATACAATAACATAATTTAAAACCAATAAAATTAATGCTCATTGCAAATAAATTTTTTCATACGTGACAAAAGCTTCCTAATACAAAGTAAGTGCTGACCATACAATTCTCATTTTCAGGTTTCAGTAATATACCCAATTCGCACATGTTTACACTTTTTTACAATAATAATAGCAATGACAATTAAAAGAAAGAGTTAGAAATGGCACAAAATTTATTTATTTTAAAACTCGATTAAGTTAATAGATTAAAAGTATTTTTGACTACTATTTTTAGCTGGTAAAAATTCATATGACAAATTATAATGGTATATTATAATGAGCATGAAAATACCAATAGAAGATTTTTAAAATTAAACACATATAAACAGCACAAATAAATGTACAAGAATTACTCTCAGGTGCATACATATAATTAAAAAGTATTTAAAACAGATCAAAATACCTTAAAATACATTAGAAAATCCAATGATAGCTCGTTTTGTTGAAAATTTGACTAACTTTATCTCACATCTCTCCTGACGTACATCCTTTAAATTGAAATGATTTTCTTCTACACAACTCTCGAATAAACGCAAACAAAATAATAACAACACTCAAATCCCACTGACGACGGCCTTGTGATGATTGAAAGCGTTCTGGGGTTTTACGCGACTGCTAGAAGGGTTATGTGTTTCACGCGTATCTGGGTATGTGGATTTAATTTATACCCTCGAAACATCCCAACGGCTGGATGGATTTTAATGCATGAGGTCTCTATCGATTCGCCTTAACCGTCCGAAGGTTATAGGATAGGTTTTGTTTTTATAAATTCAAAATGGTGACCATAAAATACAAAATGGCGGTAGTGCGAAAAAAAATTTACGCACCCTATTGAGTGGCATATCATTGGATAGGTCTTTCAAAATCAAGATGATGTTTCATTGACTATTTTCCAGTAAGAAGCTCCGTTGAAATATTACACAACCTGGAAGTTGTGTAGGTAGGATCTCTAGCTTGACGGCAACTCTAACCATCATAGATATCAATAGGCCTCATTAAAACAGTGTTTATAGATAGGAACTAACAATTAAACACAATTTAAAAGTCAGCAATACAAGAAAATAAAAAAAAATAGGTAAGTAATATAAAAAAATAGTTTCACATAGATGAGAAATAATTGATTAGTTCGCTTTTTATTATAATATTTTTATTATAATATTTTTTATAATATTTTTAACGTCTTTTTTTATGCACTTTTCTTAAAGAATAGCTGCCAACTTTTACGCTTTTTTGCTACCACTAAAATTTAGTACAGATTTTCGCCTTCTTTAAGCGTGACATTTCGACGATTAAATAAGGCCATATTTAGTATTAAATTTTAGTGGTATGAAGAAAGCGTAAAAGTTGGTAGCTATGCTTAAAGGATGTGTCTGGGGTTTGTTTTTCCGTAGTTGTCAAAATATTTCAAAATATATATTTAATTTTATATGAAATGTTAAAACCTTACTCGCAGTTCTTCCGCTTTTAAATCATAAAATATTAAATTTAACATAGATTTTAAAAATATTTTGAGAACTAAGGGGAAAAAAAAGAGACAATTTTAAGAGTAGAAAGAAAAATGCAATTAACAACATTCATTTCATTAGGAGATGTTTTATATAGACGAATGCATCCCATCCCGACACATTTAGCATTAGTGAAGAGAATTTGGAAGGTCAGTGACTAGCAGCCTTAATATGAAATTACGATCTTAAGAAAAAGAAAAGAGGCAGGAGTAAAAAAAAAAGTTTAAAAAAAAATATTCAGTGTAACAAACATAATATATGTATTCCAAATTTCCGATTCGGATATTATGAAGTCATTTTTTCTTTCTTTTCTTTTTCTTCTTCTTTTTTTTTCCCTTTTTTTTCTTTTTTTATTCTTTTGAAATGTAATCGATGATGATAGCATATTCAGATGCTTTAGTGACACAAAATCAAACATAAAACATAACACAAGTTAGAAATGCGAAAATAAATAATTCGCATGGAAATTGCCTGAAAAAAAAAAAAAAAATCTTGAATATCTCTTCACAAATGGACCCAAGAAATGAAATTTTTATGAAAATGGAAACCGAAACAGAGTAATAATAATAATAAAACTATGGTAATGTATTTTAATAGAATATTTTTCAGCTATTTTGCTTTTTTTACACATTTTTAATAAATTAGTGCACGTTAGTGAGTTTTTGCATTTACAACACACATACATAAAAATTGTGAAAATTCTACCAAAACAAAAAGAAAAAGTGTAAATAAATAAAAAAAAAAGATTTTTTCTTACATTATAGAACACGATGTCAAAAATTCTCCAATTTTATGCAAAAAAAAAAAATAATAATAATAATAATAATAATTACATAAATTAATAAATAAAGTCACGTCTTGTATATTAAAAAAAAAGAATAAATGAACAAATTAATAAGAAATGTATGAAAGAAAATTCTTGCTCAACAAAAGTCATTTTATGTGTAAAAGCAGACTTTTTTCAGGCATGAAAATCAATTTTTTTTTTTTTTTTTTTTTTTACGGAACAACGTTTTTCATTTTTTTTATGAATGTGTTGCACCTTGAATTAAAATAGATTTACTTTAATGGAGAAAAATCGTTGGCATTTCGCCATACTTCCGCTTTTCTTAAAATTTCGTTCCCCTCCCCCCCCCCCTCTGAAATTTCTACTTACCCCTTTTTTGCACCATTAAAAATCAAAATTCTATCAAGCTTTAATTAAAAGAAAAAATGCTGCGCTTGTTATTTTGGTGCGTGTTAGTACAAAATTGTACTTCTTAAATGGCCTTAAATAAATAGTTGTTAGCATTTATAACATCTTGCTACTGAAACACGTTTACAGATAGATTTTACAGATAAAATTTTGAACACAGTTCTTATTATTTGAACATTACATTTTCATTTGACTGTAGAGAACTAGGGAGGGTTGACTCACTTTTTACAAAAGGATTTTTTATTTTTTAAATATTGAACGTAGAATAAAGTTTTATTTATAATTTTATTCGTTATACAATCAGTTATAAAAATAAAATTGCTACATAAGTGTAATATATAAGAAATTTGAAAAATGTTTGATTTTAATCATGAGAAAATAATGGGTCAAAGCTCTCCATATACGGGAGGCTTGACCCACTATATGGGAGGCTTGACCCACTATATGGGAGGCTTCGTTTTATATTGAAATATTTGTGAAGAGAAATAAAATCAGCATAAAAAAAGGTAAAATAACTTTATGCTACATGATTTAATTATTATAAAAAAATATTTTTGAAAATATGAGGCTTCAACAAACCTGTTTAGGCGCAATTGCATATCAGAGGGGGGAATTTTTGTTTTATGCAGGATTTTGTCTCAGCAGGAATAGTTCTACAACAGGGAAGATGAAATTTTAATATTTAAGGCATTATTCCGTTAGAGACAGGTTCTGTTTTCATAGGGTTTCATATATTATTAAGTCCGGTAGAAGACACTGTTGCGCTTTTTATTTGTCTCCTTGCCCTACTTTATGTGATATGCTATCTGACAACTTTAGTTGTCACATAGTTTGGCTTCATATCTCTCTATACATTGTGTTGACATTTGTCTACATGTCTTCCAATAGTTTTTCGATTCTTGCTATGTTCTTTTGCAGCAGCATGAGTACTTAACTTTTCATTAACATCCTTTAACCCTTTCAGAGGCAAAGTACTTTCACTACTAAAATGTAGAAATAAATGACTGGCACCGGAATATACGAACAAGTTTTTTTGGAAATATGAAACAGGATGTATTTCACATACATATTAAATTGAAAAAATTTTAGCAAAATTCTGATGCTATTGTGGAATTTGGGAATTCAAATAAAGTGGTTTCATAAATATACCACTGCCACTGAAACGGTTAAGACTGCAGCTTTCGCACTTTCTATTATTTTCCACTGTTCCTATTTACCTATTGTAAGTAATATTTAAATGGAAAAAAAAGTTCCTATCAACTTTCCCATTCATGTTTCATTAACTTTTTTCGTGCTGCACAATTAGCACTTTTTTACATCTTTCTTTAATCAGTTTTAAATGTTTTCTTTCCCATCACCCCATTTTACTGTACCTTTACAGAATAAATTTACATTCATTTTCAGGTATAACCATTAATCTTTCATTATGCACAGTATATAATAAAAAGATTTCCGAAACCCCTTAATTAACACATAGTCGACGGACAATTTTTATCAAATCTGAATTTTAAAACAGTAGAAGCTCCTCCCTGTTCTGAAAGTCTTTTGTAAATTGGTGTTCTAGATAGGTTTCCCAAGTTTATGCATCGGTAAATATCTTTCAATGAACGATTATAATAGGGAGATTCTCAAAATGTGGAATCATTAAACGTTAACTATATGTAATTTTTAAAATTTTCAAATTTAAGGCCAATTTTTTTTAATAGTATAGTATTTTGTCTATAAATATAATATATAAATATTTTATAATAGTATGTCTACAAAATTATGCACAAACAGCAACTATTCTGGAAAATTAATGATTAAAGCACTTAATTAGCAGTTACGTACGTTACAAATTTTGCACACTCTTTCGTACGTAAGTTACAGATTTTGGACGTTGCTCTTAGTATTTAAAAAATTCTTAAGACTAAGAATGCAGTAAATGTGTCTGTATACATATATATATATGTATAATTAACTTTTTGTTACCCAGTAATAATAATAATAAAATAAAATACTTTGTTACGTACGTTACTTTCGGACATAACAAAATACAGAAAAATTCTTTATAGAAAAGTCCCTTCTATCTCCAAAAAAGAAAAAAATCAGCCTACCATCTCTTAACGAAATTATCAAAAAATCATCCGTTTCCTTTATGCATTCGTTGTTTACCATTAGAACCACCTGGAAAAAAGTTAAAATTCTTTTTCTTGGTGGTACATTGGAGCAGTTAACTTTATGAATATCCGAAATTGGCCTCTTTAGCATAAAATAATAAAATTTTAAAATATTTATACAAAGCTTTTACAATAAATTATGTCATTTTCTGTCTCTGAATAGAAGTAAAAACTCAGTGCAAAAAAATAAATAAATAAATAAAGTCAATGATAATTAAAGTTATGTTTGAAAGGCTTAAAGTTATGACTTGTGTCCTGTGCCCACCTTTTGAGAATCGCCCAATAAGAAATCTCTTACAATCTAAAAAAATATAGACAACATGATATAAATTCATTTTCTGTAAGATAGTAGCCACGCCCTTAGTCAATGATGTTTTTTGAATGAAAACGAGAAATCCGGTTTCCCGGCGTGAATATATTAAAGAAGCCTTGAACATTTGGTCAACCCTCCCTCACATTGACTGAGTAATGCCTCCCCATATAGCCTATTTCTAAAGAATAGCACATTGTTACGAAGCCTAACTTACTGTATAATCCTTATGCCTGGATTGAAAACTCGATATTTCTGCATTACTTGAAACCTTCTTACTTAAATTCCTGTGATATATTTTATTTGCAAAAAGCTTACAAAATGTTTCTAAAAAACACAACTTTTAGGTTGAAAACGCCTCACAATTGATTTTTTTCCACACCTATCGCGATTGTCTGTATGAAACAAAGACTGTTGTTTGAGCATTCCGGTAGCTTTGGTTGACACCTATTCATAAAACCCTGAAATTCTTTTAAATATGAAAACTGATATGTGGGTTAAGCCTCCCGTATGGTCAACCCTCCCTAGTCTCCCCTATATGAATTTAAAGTTTCGGAGAAGTTTGCTTGCGTCTTAAAATTATTCTATTTATTAAATTACATTTTTACCAAGCAGAATAAAATGAAGAAAGTTTATGTAAATAAAGTCAAATAAAATTTATTTACAGTAGTTAAAAAAATTACGTGTTCTAAAAATTTGAATTTAGAAATTTTTGTTTAGTATGTTCATATGAAAAATAGAAATGAGAAAGATATTATACAAAATATTATTTTAGGATTTTTTCTTATTATTATTATTTAATTAGTGTGTACAAGGTAAATATAAAATATAAATAAAAATTTAAGCATTATTACAATTCAACAAAAAACGATAAAGACTTGATATTTAATATAACATCTTTTGCATTGTAGAATAGCGTTCATTAATAGAAAACAAAATGAAAAAACGAAGATTTTGTTTCCATTGGTTTTAAATTAAACTAAAAAACTTTTAAAACAAATATGTTCAGCTATAATAGCTATTTTCTAAAATTTCCAAATGATGATGCGGAAGGAATTTTCAATATTCAAGAGTTGAGATTTCATTAATTACTTCACAGTGATGTATATTTCATATAGAATTATTTAACAAAAAAAGTATGGTTATTTTAATATTTTAAATTTATTCTGTTAATTGAAATTATAAATCCCCACAAGAAAATTAAATTATACATACATATCAAAAGTAAAAAGTATATACAGTGACACTTGTTTCTAAAATGGAATCAAGTGTAACTGAAGAAAAATTCCTTTTTAGGCAGTTTTCTGTATTAGTAAGTATAACGTACTACTGTTTACCAGGACCATTGAAGTGTTCTTTTAAGAAGGAATTCCGTTATAGACAGGTTTCGTCTTCAGATGTTTTACTAAATCCTTATTAAAAACAAAAATGAATCACTGAAAAAAGCAAAACCAACGTTTACATTAAGTCTACCGGAAAGTTCTGTCCGATAGTGTTATTTCACGCTTACTTTTTAAAAATTCAGATTTCTTCATTGGCACCACTTTTTTGAAATGGTAAAATTCCCATTCTTTTCACATTAAAGTGAAATTTATGCAGGGTTGCCAGTTTGGCCTCCAATTTTTTTTTCAGAAATTTTGAATTCATGCCGGAAATTCCAAAGAAAAATTTTGAATTTTGTAACCAAGAAATGTGTGTCATCATATAAAGCAAAGTGCAGTACTGACATTTTCTGGTATGAGTTCAGAATTTGAAAATAAAAACGGAGGCTAAACTGGCAACCCTGAATTCAGGAGTCGCATTCTATAGGGAAACTGTTATTGTTCCTACTACAATTTTGAAAATAATATTTTCATTGCACCTTTCTTTCAAAAATGTTAAATAAAATGATCATGAAGGTAACTCATTAAGGGTTCTGGTAGGAACAATAAAATTTTCGCTATATGATGTGAACCCTGTGAATTGATGGGAATTTCACCATTTACAAAAAGTTTTACCAATGAAGAAATCTCAATTTTAAAAAAGTAGGCGTGAAGTAACATTATAGGACAGAACTTTCCGGTAGACCTAATACACTTTCATTACTTTAAAACTAGAGGGCATGTCCGAGCTTAGCTCGGTCAAAATTAGCCTTGTGTTCAATTCGATATTTCATTCTCACTGTATAATTCTTGATGTTTAGATAAAATTGATATGATCCTAAGCCATAGGGACCCACTAACCGAAATTTTTCGAACACACGACCTAACCAATGCTCTTCTGGAACCCGAAAACTATAGAATACAAAATTTAGTCAAAATCGCTAAAGTCATTTTACAGATAAAATTAGCTTGACCCACGGTAACCTAAAAAGGACCTACTAATCTAAATTTATCGAACATCTGACATATCCCAATGGTCGTCTAGTGCTAGGAAACAGTGTAATAAGAAATTTTGTCAAAATCGTTTGAGCCATTTCTTAGATAAAATTAGCTAAACCTTGACGCATAGTGACCCAAAATGACAGGTTAATCAAATTTTCTTGAGCATGCGACCTAGACCAATGGTCTTCTCGAATCCGAAAACGATAGAAAACAAAATTTAATCAAAATCATTAAAGCTGTTTTCTAGATAAAATTAACTTGACCCACAGTGACCCAAAAATGACCCATTAATCGAATTTTCCCGAGCATGTGACCTAACCCAATGATTTTCTCGTGCCCGGAAACAGTATAGTACAAAATTTTGTCAACATCATTTGAGTCTTTTTTTAAAGATACAATTAGCTTGACCCACAGCGACCCAAAAATGATCCACTAATCGAATTTTCCAGAACATGTGACTTAGCTCAATAGTCTTCTCATGCTCAGAAACGATATAATACAAAATTTTCCCATAATGTTTTGAGCCGTTATTTTAGATATACTTAGCTTGACCCACAGTGACCCAAAAAATCCCCACTAATTGAATTTTCTCGAACATGTGACTTAGTCCAGTGGTCTTCTCATGCATAGAAACTGTATAATACAAAATTTTGACAAAATCGTTTGAGTCGTTTTTTTAAATTCAAATAGCTTGGCCCACAGTGACCCAAAAATGACCCACTAATAGATTTTTCTCGAACTTGTGACTTAGCCCAATGGTCATCTCATGCCCGAAAACGGTATATTACAAAATTTTGTCAAAAGGTTTTGGGCCTTTTTTAGATACAATTAGCTTGACCCTGACCCATTGTGACCCAAAATGACCCACTAATCAAATTTTCTAGAACATGCGACCAAGCCCAATGGTATTCTCGCGCCCGAAAACGATAAAATACAAAATTTCCTCAAAATCGTTACAGCCATTTTCTAGATAAACTTTGTTTGACCCACATTGACCCAAAAATGACCCACTAGTCGAATTTTCTCTAATATGTGACTTAGCCCATTGGTCTTCTCGTAATCCAAAACGACAGAATACAAAATTTAGTCAAAATCGTTAGAGCCGTTTTTTAGATAAAATTGGTTTGACCCAAAGGGACCCAAAATTGACCCACTCATCGAAATTTCTCGAATATGTGACCTAGCCCAATAGTTTTCTCGTGCCGAAAAACGGTTGGATATAACGAAATCGATTGTGCAGTTTTTTAGACATAATTTTCTTGACCTTGACCCATTTGACCCAAAATGACCCACTAATCGATTTTTCTCGTACATGTGACTTAGTTTAATGGTCATCTCATGCCCAGAAACGGTATATTACAAAATTTTGTCGAAATGTTTTAGGCCTTTTTCGGATTCAATTAGCTTGACCCTGACCCTTTGTGACCCAAAATGACCCACTAATCGAATTTTCTTGAACATGCGATCAAGTCTAATGGTATTCTCATGCCCGAAAAAGATAGAATAGAAGATTTCGTCAAAATCGTTAGAGCCTATTTCTAGATAAACTTTGCTTGACGCACAAAGACCCAAAAATGACCCACTAATCGAATTTTCTCTAATATGTTACTTATTGCATTGGTCTTCTCGTAAATGAAAACGAGAAAATACAAAATTTAGTCAAAATCGTTAGAGCCGTTTTTTTAGTTAAAATTGGCTTGACCCATAGTGACCCAAAAATGAACCACTAATCGAAATTTCTCGAACATGTGACCTAGTCCAATAGTTTTCTCGTGCCGAAAAATGATTGGATGTAAAATGTAGCCAAAATCGATTGAGCCGTTTTTTAGATATAAATAGCTTGACATTGACCCATTATGACCCAAAATGACCCACTAATTGAATTTTTTCGAACACGTGACCTAGCCCAATGGTATTCTCGTGCCCGAAAATGGTAAAATACAAAATTTCCTCAAAATCGTTAGAGCCATTTTCTAGATAAAAATTGCTTGACCCACAGTGACCCAAAAATAATCCACTAATCGAATTTTCTCTAATATGTGACTTATTCCATTGGTCTTCTCATAATCGAAAACAAAATACAAAATTTAGTCAAAATCGTTAGAGCCGTTTTCTAGATAAACTTTGCGTGACCCACAAAGACCCAAAAATGACTCACTAATCGAATTTTCTCGAACATGTGACATAGCCCAATGGTTTTCTCGTCCCGAAAAACGGTTGGATATCAAATTTGGTCAAAATCGATTTAGCCGTTTTTAGCTATAATTAGCTTGACCTTGACCCATTATGACCCACAATGACCCACTAATCGAATTTTCTTGAACACATGACCTAGACCCAATGGTCTTATCACGCCCGAAAATGGTAAAATACAAAATTTCGTCAAAATCGTTAGAGCCGTTTTTAAGATAAAATTTACATACATATACACAATTTTTGCTCGCATTATAGCATAAGATATACGCATTGTAGAAAGCAGTTTGGATAGGAAAAGGTGAGAATTTTACAAAGTGAAAAATTTTCGTTCATTTTCGTAACAAAAGACGTGCAGCATTAATTAAAACCACCTTTTTTTTTTAATATCTCACACTTTTTACATATTTATTTATTTAAACATTTTACGGGAAGACAAAACCGGGTACAACCCTATGAGAAATATGCTGGGTTTAAGACTCGTTTCCTCGGAATCTACCCAAAAGATTTTGATGAAATTTGGAATCCAAAAATGCTACCATAGGCATTATAGAGTTAAATAAGACAAAGATTATCAATCCGGAAGCGTAGAACTGAAAAGTAACGACTGTATGCTACCTGTAGATTACCAATCTTTCATTCCCGACGATTCAAGTTTAAAAAAAAAAATGTTTTAAAATTAAAAATTGCTTACTGAGATTCTGTCAATGTCATTAGCAGACTTTTTTTTTTAGAAATTGTACTGCGTAGATGTACTTGCTTAGAAAAAAAAAATACGAAAAGTGGAAATCCTCTAAAATGCAGACTATTCCCATCTATGCAAAGGGGAAGCAACTTGAAGCACAATATATTATTCCAAAAAGGAAGAACACTGTTCGAATTCAAATAATTTGAATTTTTATGCCTGGAAATTTCATGTTTTTACATATAAAATGACTTTTTGGCTACGGCAGAAATTTTCGTTTTCGCGAGCAAAGAATTTTCTCTTTTACGTTCTGTTTTACTTTTTTTCTCTTAAATAAAAAAAATTATCTGGAAATGTACTTTTTATTTTAATTTATTTATTTATTTATTTATATTTTATTTACTATTTACCTATTTTTCCTATTCTGTAATTACTTTTTAAAAAATTCAACGACACAGAAAATTAATTCTTCTATGTAGCATATAACCATGCATTTATGCATTCGTTCGGAATCAGTTCTCACCACCTCAAATGCGTATAAGCTTGAGAAAATCTTAGAGGTTCTTCCAATACGCAATGAGATGTGTTGGGGTTGTGACAAATGCTGACGATGAATGGGGCAATTGAGACCCTCTCCTGTATAAGTTACCCAATTCTAATATTTGTAAAACCAATATATTTGATAGTGTCGATAATTGAAAAAAAATATTAAAACAATTACAGGATTACCACAATACTTGGGGATTATTGATATTTTAGAATTTCTTACCAGCTTAAGACTAGTCGCTACACGGCAGTGGCTGTTATGTGGAAGAAACTGTCTCTACCAGATTCTCTTGCTCAAACGTGAGAAGCTATATTACGCTACGAATTTTTGAGTATTGTAACGAAATGATGTTAGTTTAAATCTCAAAAATATAAAAAAGTACTTTAAAGCTCAGAAAATTAAAAACAATCGGCAGTGAAAGAAATGGATTTCTATTGTGTATTCCTGTTTTTGTTAACCCCTTGAGGGGCGGTGATATATATTATATCCCACCTAATTTTAATCCAGATTCTCACATGAAACTTTTAATTAAATTTTACTTTTCTAACTTTGGTGGAAAAAAGTTGGAAAATTGCTTTTCCTTATTTTGAAACAAAATTTTTCGAAAACCCGGTGTCACTTCAACATTGGAGAAATGCAATTGTGCACTTTTCTCTGTATATACAAATAAATTTATTAACACATTAAAACGAATTCAGTAAATCATAAATAATTATATTTTATCTACACATAATATCCCAAAACAATGAAATATTGCTAGAGTATACAATAACATAATTTAAAACCAATAAAATTAATGCTCATTGCAAACAAATTTTTTCATACGTGACAAAAGCTTCCTAATACAAAGTAAGTACTGAATATACAATTTTCATTTTCAGGTTTCAGTAATATACACAAAACGCACATGTTTACACTTTTTTAAAATAATAATAGCAATGACAATTAAAAGAAAGAGTTAGAAATGACCCAAAATTTATTAATTTTAAAACTCGATTATGTTAATACATTAAAACTATTTTTGACTACTATTTTCTACAATTTTTAGCTGGTAAAAATTTATATGACAAATTATAATGATATATTATAATGAGCATGAAAATACCAATAGAAGATTTTTTAAATTAAATACATATAAACAGCACAAATAAATGTACAAGTATTACTTTCAGGTGAATACATATAATTAAAAAGTATTTAAAATACATCAAAATACCTTAAAATACATTAGAAAACCCAACGAAAGCTCGTTTTGTTGAAAATTTGAATAACTTTATCTTTCATCTCTCCTGACGTACATCCTTTAAATTGAAATGATTTTCTTCTACACAATTCTCGAATAAACGCAAACAAAATAATAACAACACTCAAATCTCACTGATGACGGCCTTGTAATGGTTGAAACCGCTCTGGGTTTTTACCCAACTGCTTGAAGGATTATGTATTTCACGCGCATCTAGGTATGTGGATTTATTTTATACCCTCGAAACATCCCAACGGCTGGATGGATTTTAATGAATGAGGTCTCTATCGATTCGTCTTAACCGTCCGATGGTTATAGGATAGGTTTTGTTTTATAAATTCAAAATGGCGGCCGTAAAATACAAAATGGTGGTAGTGACGAAAAAAATTTTACGCACCCTATTGAGTGGCCTATCATTGGATAGGTCTTTCAAAATGAAGACGATGTTTCATTGACTATTTTCCAGTCAGAAGCTCCGTTGAAATATTACACAACCTGGAAGTTCTGTAGGTAGGATCTCTAGCTTGACTGCAACTCTAACCATCATAGATATCAATAGGCCTCATCAAAGCAGTGTTTATAGATAGGAACTAACAATTAAACACAATTTAAAAGTCAGCAATACAAGTAAATAAAAAAAAATAGGTAAGAAATTTAAAAAATAGTTTCACATTGATGAGAAATAATTAATTAGTTCGCTTTTTATTCAGTCGGGTTTTTTGATTTTTTGAATTTAATCATATTTTTATTAATAAGGATGAAAACCAAATCTATTCCAAAGCAAATATTTAAAGACGCTCTGTTACAGCTGTTTTATACAATAAATATATCTAGAATACCAAATAACTTTTCATTCATTTAGATGATTTTTTAGAATTCCTGTGAAATTTTGTTTTATAATAACAACTTACTAATAATGGTAAAATGTAGTTGTATTCGTTATACAATTTTACTCTCTGAACTGAGAAAAAACCAAATAAACACCTCAAGAATTAATTTTATGTAACTGATTAACTCCATAACCTATTATTTGTAATATATTTTGATAGACATTAAATATACATGTAAATAAAAAAAATAAAAGTATAATATTATCATGAGATTTAATTTCAAATACATTGAAATGGAAAGATTTAAGTTTTTGTTGAGTTTTGTTATACAAATATTAAATAAATAAATCCCCTTTTCATTCATTCAATTACTTTTCAAACATCAATGTGAATAAAAAAATTATATACCATATTAATACTTACAAAAAGGAGTTCCTTTTTTTTAAATAATTGCGCTTAGTTTAAATGTGTAAAGATGAAGATAGCTTAATATTTGTATGGTATTATTATTATTATTATTATTATTATTATTATTTGAAATGACAGGAGTGATATTTAATATCTTCGAACTTTGAAGCTCTATTCTTTACAATAATTATGCAGTAAATTTTAGATATCTTTCTTTTGAAATTTGCATTTATATATTCTGTAATAATTCTTGCAAATTGATTTCTTATATGTTGATGAAGGGAAGTAAGTTTATATTTTTCTTAGATAAGAACAACAAAAACAATTAAGCATTGAGAAACAAAATTATTTTTATTTATGAAATAAACGACAGTAAAAAAAATATGCATATTATTTTAGATATAAACTTTATATTGTAGCATGGTAAGCATGAGATTTCAAATTTCCTTCCATTCCCCTAGCGACGAAAACGCTGTCCCGAGCTGTTATGTCGGAATGGCCTTGGTTTAGTCAGTGCAACTAGAAATACTGTAGTGTTGCCCTGGTTTAGCGCTGCGGGTGAGCTGTGGCTTTTGTTTGCTGGCAGCACTAGACATATTTGTGTACGAGGAGAATAAGCTTAGCTGTTCACTCGTTTTTAAGATTGGGGGAGATGTGTAACACTTGCTTAAATTTAGTTATATTCACAAAAGAGAGTATTTTTTAAAATATCTGGTGTGAGTTGTTTATAAAATAAATTCTTTTGTTTCATGTTTGCTGCATTTTTTTTAAATTAAAGAAACGGCAAAAGTTATTTTCCTTTTTAATTCGTACAAGGATGCGCCTAGTTTGTCCATGCATCGTGACAGTTTGTTACAATACCTCTTTTGGATTAGATGTGCTGTCAAAATGTTGTCACGTTTACCTCAATCTGAGGCGATGAAAACTTTTTCAGAAGGAATAAATAACTTTATGTGTTAGTGTAGGAACTCGGAGTGCAGAATAACCCGAACAAGTTGCGACGAGCGGTAAAACTTGAAGAAATGTAATATGGTAAAGATAGAGAAGCATAAGGGTGGGGAATTAACAAAATCCTTTATGAAGTATTTGTAGAAGTGGCGCAAAGAGCTATTTTGCTTTTATGCTTTTAATATGTGTTTACTTGGTACCTGTCATTCGAGATTGACATTCAATCAGTGAATCGGTGAGTATTGTTGTTACATCTGTGTAAGTGTGAAAATGAAAATGTTAGACATGGTGTTGTTTGAAATTTAAGTTAGAATTACAAATTCAAATTGTAATTTAATTTTTAAATAGAGTAATTCTATATTTAGATAAATAGCCTTATTGTACATATATTCAAAATTCTACATGTTATTTTGTCTTTCTGCGTCATTTATTATGGATTCACCGCCCCCTGAATACTAGGCCTGAGCGCTGGACCAAAAATGGCGGCTGCCGAAGGCGGATATTTTTCAGCGTGTGTACGGTCCCTTAAATATTCCTACCAATAATTTTTTGAAGTTTTTTCCGCTTCATTTTTCTGAGAATAAACGAGATAGAGAAATCTTTTATAAAATACTGGTGTCTACATTTGAGGGACCGTACCTAAGCTAAAAAAAATCCGCCTTCGGCAGCCGCCATTTTTGTGTCATTTTTGTGTGAGCGCTCAGGCCTAGTATTCAGGGGGCGGTGATGGATTGCAGCATTTAATTAAAAAAGAAATGAATGAATAAAAAACTTGTATAAGCCTTAAAATGATAAGTTGTTTCCTATTGGGTCGTTCGGAAAGCCGTGTCCGTTTGGGAAAATCAATTCGAACCGAAAATTCTGCCCAATAATTATTAGACATGAGATATCGGAATCTATATCTAATAATTAATTAAATGATAGAATTTACCGGTAAGAATTGATTTTCCCAAACGGACGCGACTTTTCGGAACCACCCAATATTTGCCACACAAAAACATTCTTCTTTTTTTTATATAAAAAATTACAGAATAGCATATTTATAATAATATAATAATATTTTTTTTTCGCTCTTCAGGAAGCTTTTCCTAATTACCATCTTTTGTCCTTTTTAAAACTAACTGCTTAATGTTGCTAGTCCTCACCTTCCGAATTCCCGTCAGTAATATTAAGTGTATGGGCGTTTGATGCATTTGTGTATTTAAAATATCTACGCAGGAAATTAATATTTTTAACATCTTTTTTTATGCATTTTTCTTAAAGCATATCTGTCAACTTTTACGCTTTTTTTTGCTACCACTAAAATTTAGTACAGATTTTCGCCTTCTTTAAGCGCGATGTTTCGACGATTAAAAAAGGCCATATTTACTATAAAATTTTAGTGGTATGAAGAAAGCGTATACGTTGGCAGCTATGCTTAAAGGATGTGTCTGGGTTTTTTTTCCCGTAGTTGTCAAAATATTTCAAAATATATATTTAATTTTATATTAAGTGTTCTTACCTTACTCGCAGTTCGTCCGCTTTTAACACATAAAATATTAAATTTAACATAGATTTTAGAAATATTTTGAGAACTAAGCAAAAAAAAAAGAGACATCTTTTAAGAGTAGAAAGAAAAATGCAATTAAAAACATTCATTTCATTAGGAGATAATTTAAATAGACGAATGCATCCCATCCCCATATATTTAGCATTAGTGAGGAGAATTCGGAAGGTCAGTGACTAGCATCCTTAATATGAAATTACGATCTTAAGAAAAAGGAAAGAGGTAGAAAGTTAAAAAAAGGGGTTTTTTTTTAATATTCAGTATAACAAACATAATATATGTATTCCAAATTTCCGATTCGGATATTATGAAGTGATTTTTTCTTTCTTTTCTGTTTCTTCTTCTTTTTTTTTTTCTTTTTGAAATGTAATCGATGATGATAGCATATTTAGATGCTTTAGTAACACAAAAACATACATAAAACATAACACAACTAAGAAATGGAAAAACAAATAATTCGCATATAAATTGCCTGAAAAAAAAAAAAAAATCTTGAATATCTCTTTACAAATGGACACAAGAAATGAAATTTTTATGAAAATGGAAACCAAAACATAATAATAATAATAATAAATCTATGATAATGTATTTTAACCCTTACCGGCACGGCGTCCTTAAAAAAGGACACCCAATTTAATTCCAAAACTGACAAACGGCACCAAGAATATGTAGCTACAATTTTCCTATTATAATGTACATGAAAATGAGCAATTTCATTTTTTCTAATAAATTCGTTTATAAATTGAAGTGTCAGTCCATTATTTCATCAGTTTATAATCAAAATTACTCCACGCCGGTAAGGGTTAATAGAATTTATTGACGACTTTGGAACAGGTGATCGTTTTGATATATTCTGACAAAATCAATTTGCGGTCCAAATTCTGAATACAGTTCTAATTATTTGAAAATTACATTTTCTTGTGACTGTATAAGAATAAGTTTCGAAGAAGTTTGCTTGTGTCTTAAAATTATTCTATTTATTAAATTACATTTTTACCGGGCAGGATAAAATTAAGAAAGTTTATGTAAATATAGTCAAATAAAATTTATTTACAGTAGTTAAAAAAATTACGTTTTTTAAGATTTGAATTTAGAAATTTTTGTTTAGTATGTTCATATTAAAAATAGAAATGAGAAAGATATTATACAAAATATTATTTTTGCATTTTTTTTCCTTATTATTATTCACTTAATCTCTGCAAGGCAAATATAAAATATAAATAAATATTTAAGCATTGTTACAATTCAACAAAACACCATAATGATTATATATTTAATATAACATCTTTTGCATTGTAGAATAGCGTTCATTAAAAGAAAAAAAACCCCAAAAAACAAAGATTTTCTTTCAATTGGTTTTAAATTAAACTAAAAAGATTTTTAAATAAATATGTTCAGCTATAATAGTTATTTTCTAAAATTTCCGAATAATGATGCGGAAGGAATTTTCAATATTCAAGAGTTGAGAGTTCATGAATTACTACACAGTGATGTATATTTCATATAGAACTCTATTTTATTATTTATCCATGTATATCCATTTATATCCATGATCCATTCTAATCTTGACAGTATGGTTCAGCTCATCTTCTAAACCCACAGGTTATCCATAAATTAATCGAGAAGTTCAATAGATATCCCCGAAACGATCAGTTAACTCGTCCTATTGATAGAAAAATTTCTTATATTCCCGCAATGTTTGAAAGATTAAGGAGAATTTTAATAGATTCAGAATTCTTTTTGTTGCCTCCCCCTCAAGAAATCTGTTTGCAGCAAGATCCTCTACCAATTTTACTTCATTCTGGTGTTTACGAAATCCCTATGCAACTCAATACTGGTCTATTAAATTCATAATTTGGAATGACAAAACGATGCCTGTTTGAAAGAATTAAAGACCATAAAAGAGATTTAAAATTCAATAGACAATCTACAGCTTTATCTAGATTAGCAATTAAAGGCAGTGTCAAGGCAGTTCATTTTGATGATGTAAAAATTATTTCTAAATATTCCAACCCTCTTAAAGCCCTTATACGTGAATCCATAGAAATTAGTCTCGAGAAAAAACGGAGTATGCAATGACAATATTTCATTTCAGATTTCTAATGTTTGGTTGAATATTTTAAAAGAAGTACATTCGTAATGTTTATTTCGGATTTTCCTACTTTCTGATAATAGTGTTTTAGCCTACCAACAGATAACGCCATATCCGATGCAGTATTGATTTTGGATGTTTAATGATCAGTTACCGAAATGTTTTCAGTTTGATGTTGTGAAAGTGACTGTGCTGTTTGTAACTTTGCTTCGTGGAGGTCATGAACCCACTCCCCTGATGATGGCTCGTTAGAAAGAGCATGAAACGTTGGGATTAATTTTTAATGCGTTTTTAATATAGTTTTTATTTATATGCACGCTGATGAGTATCACAAGAGTTTTTAATTATTAAATTTTGGCAGCGTAAGACAAAGTTTTTCTTATTGTACTACTGATATTTTCTGGTATGAGTTCAGAATTTGTAAATAAAAACGGAACCCAAACTGGCAACCCTGAATTGATGGGAATTTCACCATTTAAAAAAAAGTTTTGCCGATGAAGAAATCTCAATTTAAAAAAAGTAAGCGTGAAGTAACATTATCGGAGAGAACTTTCCGGTAGACATAATATGTTTTCATTACTTTAAAATATACGTATTGTAGAAAGCAGTTTGGATAGGAAAAGGTAAGTATTTTACAGTGTGAAAAATTTTCGTTCATTTTCGTAACAAAAGAGGTGCAGCATTAATTAAAACCACATTTTTTTTTTATATCTCACACTTTTTACATATTTATTTATTTAAACGTTTTACAGGAAGACAAGACGGGGTGCAATCCTATGGGAAATGTGCGAGGTTTAAGACCCGTGTCCTCGGAAACTACCCAAAAGATTTTGGTAACATTTGGAATCCAAAAATGTTACCATAGGCATTAGAAAGTTAAATAAGATAAAGATTTTTAATCCAGAAGGGTAGAACTGAAAAGTAACGACCGTACGCTACCTATAGATTACCAGTCTTCCGGCAATTCAAGTTAAAAAAAAAAGTTTTAAGAATAAAAAATTGCTTACTGAGATGCTGTCAATATCATTAGCAGGCGTGCTGCGTAGAAGTAGTTCTTAAAAAAAAAAAAAGTGGAAATCCTCTAAAATGCAGACTATTTCCATCTGTGCAAAGGGGAAGCATGTTAAGACACAATATATTATTCAAAAAATTAAGAACACTGTTCGAATTCAAATAGTTTTAATTTTCATGCCTGGAATTTTCATGCTTTTACATATAAAATGACTTTTTGACTAAGGCAAAAATTTTCGCTTTCCTGAGCAAAGAATTTTTGGTTTTACGTTCTTTTTTACTTTTTTTTCCTCTTAGATAAAAAAAAACAATCACGAAATGTATTTTTTATTTCAATTTAGTAATTTATTTTATTTGTTTACTTATTTATATTTTATTTACTATTTACTATTTTTTCTATTCTGCATTTACTTTTAAAAAATTTCAAGAACGCAGAAAATTAATTCTTCTATGTAGCATATAACCATTCATTCATGCATTCATTCGAAACCAGTTCTCACCACCTCAAATGGGTATAAGTTTGAGAACATTTTAGAGCTACATCTAATCCGCAATTAGAGGTGTTGGAGTTGTAACAAATGCTGCCGATGAATGGGGCAATTGAGACCCTCCTGTATGAGTTATCCAACACTAATATTTATAAAAACCAATATATTTGACAGTGTCGATAATCGAAAAAAAAATTTAACAATTATATGATTACCAGAATATTTGGTGAATATTGATATTTTAGAATTCCTTACTAGCCTGAGACTTGTCGCTACACGGCAGTGGCTGTTATATAGAAGAAATTGTCTCTACCAGAGTTTATTGCTCATGCGTAGAAGCTATATTACCTTACAAATTTTTGAGTATTGTAACAAAATTATGTTAGTTTAACGCTCAAGAATTAAAAAAAAAAAGTACTTTAAAGTTCTGAAAAATAAAAACAATCTGCAGTGAAAGGAATAGATTTCTATCGCATATTCCTGTGTCTGTTAATCCCTTGTTTGTTAATCCCTTGGTGGATATATTATATCCCACCTAATTTTAATACAGATTCTCACTAGAAACTTTTAATTAAATTTTACTTTTCTAACTTTGGTGGAAAAAAGTTGGAAAAATGCTTTTCCTTATTTTGAAACAAAATTTTTCGAAAATTCCGGCGTTACGTTATTGCTCTTGTAATTCAAAGAATCTGAATTCATAACAGAAATATTTAATAAATTTAATAAATTTAATAACTTTCGATTTATTTAAATGCGAAATGTCCGTTATTAAATATTTTCTTTCTTTTGTATATTAAAAAAATCTCTTTGTATTCTTATCATTACTTTACTTGTGTAAAGTTTGCTAAACTTGTTATTATCTTTATATTTAAAATGTATGGCAATGAAAATAGCCTTTTTTTCTTAGAGGGAATAGGCAGCTTTTTGAACATCAAGTTTTTTGCTTCATCAGGTAATGACAGGTTAAGAACAGTGTAAACAATTTATTCTTCCTTAACCTGTTGCGCTGTGAGGTACGCAGCGTATGTCATGCTATTTTGGTCAATGACGTACTCAGCGTACGTCATGATGCATGGCTGAGTGTGTTATTTGACGTTTCGAATTCTCACCATAAAGTTTTAACTTTTATTTTTGCCTTACCAGAAGATCCATTTTGCATAAATAAAGCAAAAGAAAATTACCTATTACATTTTTGTGGTGTAAATTAGAAAAAAAAATCACCAGATGTGGCAATACTGGTGGCTAGTGACATATATCCGCTAACAACGCCAGAGTGAAGGGGTTAAACTCACTTTTAACTTACACATTTCTAGTTATCTTTCATATTACGACCATGTATGTTAAACTTTAACTTATCTTTCTCTCAGATTACCCATTCAAAAATTTTCAGCCTTTTTCTTATATTTTTTCTTTTCTATATATATATTTTAGCACGTGTATGTCCTATGGCTAGACTTATTTCCATGGCTTCTCTATGATATGATAAACATGTACTCATATACAGCGAGTGGAGTAGCACTGCTACTGCTTATCCCATCAAAATATCACCTGTTGTCAAACAAAACAAATATTGCTGTTTTAAATTTCTAGTATGAATTTCGAATATCCGAATTAAAAAATCCACTAAATTCAAAATACTGTTAGTAGCATACATGCCACCATGGCTATTAAAGAGTTAAACAAGACAGGCACTAATATTTCACTCATACCAGTAAAATTACTTAATGATATCATATTTTATTAAAATGCTCTTTAGCAATAAGCTTTCTACAAAGGTTTATCGGTTGAAAGAGCGAGTGAGCGCCATAGCCGGCAGTAAGTTCTCCTCCCTATAATTATTGATCATCTCAAAGCAGTGATAATTTCAACAACTCACCTTAAAATGAATCTTAACCTATGTTATCCGTTATGAGGATCCGATCATTATTTCACTTAGGTAACGGACAAGACGAAATTCCAAACTTTTTTAGCTAAGCATAGAAAACCTGTTTTACTGATCAACACAAGTGAAAGGAACAATTTTGTATATTTTTTATATGAATTTTAAACTGTAAAATACGTCTCTTTAATTATTTTTTAAAAATTTAAATCGAGGTATTGTTCGTATCATTAAAGGATACTTTATGATGCTTCGGGCGCTTATTTTGTATTACTATTAATTCTGAATAGTAATTTTCACTCTATATACTTGCAGAGTTTGCAACAATTCTCCGCAATTAAAGAAGACAAATTTTACCATTGCTGTATAGTAGTAACTCAATTTAAGAATCTTACGCAATCTATGTCACCAATATTTCATTTTTCCGACAGTTCTATTTGGCGATGAGAAAATTCCTCTTGTTTTTTAAGGCTGTTCTCAAATCCAAAGGGGTAACTTTATGACATAATATTTAATTCATTTTTGTTCCGAAAATCATGAAACTGGCAAGTATTGTTGTTCAGGAACTATGTAATAGAAATACGTTTTCCGTTTTTCTGTAATCGTAATAGATCTGTCTAAAAATGCTGTCAAAATTGGCGTTTTGAACCAAATTTCCGTTCGAAAGCACAAAAACCAGTCAGTTAATGGAGAAAAATGACTTGTTACGTGATCAAAATCACTTATAAACCGATAGGCAATTTATTTATCAAAAAATGGCGAAACCATTTCGTTTTCAAATCGCTTCCATGCTCAGGTCTGCCAATTTTACACATTTACGTTTTAAAATGTGTCTGTCATAGTGTCAGAAATTTTTGCGCTTGTTGAGCAGAGCAGCCTTAATTCTTTTAGTATTCAGACAAAAAAATTTGTAATAAAAATAACATAAAGTACATAATAAACAATTATTGTACATTATTTTGTTTCATTTTCGTCTATCTGCAAACTTCGAAATGCAGAATTTCTTTATTCAGAAAAAATATATATATATATTCATTTTGAACAAATTAATAGAAGATTATTTAGATATTTATATCATAAATTTAATTTCAAACTGAAATTTATTATTATGTAAAAATTTACACTCAACTAATCATTTTAATCTATGATGACATTTATTATAAGCTTTAAAAAACGAATGTCGTGATTATTAAGAATCTTACTATAGCATATTATCAAGTATTTTACAAATCAGACTATCTTTTAACAGCTTCGACAATTTATCATTATTATAAAATCTAACATATCTTACATTTCTTATATTTTTTATATATTTATCTTATATTTATTTTATACATTGCGTATTTTACCCTTGTGACCTATAAGATTTATATAATCTTTTTCATTTATTTATAAACGTTTAATTTGATTGCATTAAAAATTAAAATTTATGCTTCAGTTTACTTCTTCCAGAAGGATTGATCTTTAATTTTTGTTATTGGGATATGTACATACATTTAATGCGATCAACTATCAAAATTTTATATTTTGGGTAAAACTAATTAATTGCGCGGGACAATAGCTCCGCCCACTCAAGTTTCATTCTTTAAAATGTGTTACTCCATATGCCCAGAAAATATGCGATGTGGAGCCCGGGGGCCGCATGTCGCTCTTCGAAATGTTATATGCGGCAGGAGACACATAATTAAACTATAATTATAAAAAATTGAGATACGCTTAAAAGTTATTTAAGACATGTGCTATTGTTTTATATATTATTAACATGAAAATTGTCATACTATTTCTAATTAATTTAAAATTACTTTAAAACTTGTTGAAAGTCATTTGCTTAGTGAACAGTGTTTCTGCATGTCGTCATTTTTTGTTACAATGATGCGTATATTTTTAAATCATCAAATTTAATCAAACATAATTTAAAATACTTTTTGCACTGTATTATTTATTCTTTACAAGGATAAAATTTTTTACATTGGGAAAAATGTCTTTTTTTTGTTTTTTTTTTTTTTAAAAAAGCTTTTGAGATTTATTTTTTTATTTTTATTTTTTTTTTTTGCAGTTATTACCTTTGCATTCTTACGTTATGTTTTACAATTATTAAATAGCTAGTAATGATTATATAAATTTTATTTCTTTGTTGTATTATTTTTGTTATGTTGATTTCGATTCGTTCAATATACAAATTAAACATAATTTTCATATTTAATCTCTTACAAAATAAAATAATTATAACAAAATGAAAAGATCTTCATTAAATTTCTTCTATCTCGCAATTGTGTATTACTTGATAATAAAAGAAAAAGCCCAAATAAAAGTAGTTTAACCTATGAACAGCAACAACATCAATTTAACATCAATTTAACATCACTTTTAGCGAAGTAGTTAAAGGATTTTTACGCAAAAACTCACACTATAAATTTTATAAAAATACTTCCTTGTATAAATATATATATGTAACAGTGGTTCCTGGGCATCGCAAAGTCAATGTCCTCTATTTTGCCGCCTGATTCTAGGCAAACGATATTTATGAAACCAGTGATACTTCACAAATCTATTTGCGAAAAAAAAAATGAATAGCATTACAGCAAAGATGAATATAATACTACTATGTATCTAGCTTTGCATTCCAGGAACAGATGTCATATATTCCCCATCCGCCATCTTGGGTCTTTTTCTTGGCGTACTTAATTTTATTTGAAAAATGTTTAATTATATTTACATTTTAAATGTTTAGAATTATAAATTATTACATTATTAGAATTTATTACATTAAAAATCATTGCATAATTAGAATTATTACATTATTGGAATTAGAAAAAAAAATCCAAGATGGCGGATGCGGGAATATATGACATCTGCTCCGCATTCCACTATAACAATATGTTTGACCATGATTCTTACGGGAAATATTGATATTTACAATTTCTAAACTCGTCTAAGTATAGTCATTACACGATGCTGTCTCCTGTATTAAATAGAGGAAAAGCGGTCCTACCAGAACCTGCTTCATACGTGTAGAAGCTATTTGGTGTTATATGCTTTTGGATGTAGTAGAACAGGCTGCAACGAAACGACAGTAGTTTAATTCTGACGGATATATACACTGGTTTCCAAAAATTAAGGAAAAATCACAAAAAGAGCGATAACTCGTTCAAAAATTAACCTATCCGTATAAAATTTGGATATGTTGTTAACTAAAAGATGCTGATTACAATTACAAAATGCAAATTAGTGGCGCTGCAATCAGATTGCGTCATCTGTGCGGAGCATAAAAATGCATGCTAGAGAGTACGGCAGCTGGTGTCACTGTGATTATGAGATAAGAAATCTGAGATAGCCAATTCATTAGTATGACCTCCAGGTATCATTTGTCCGCATAACTGCGATATAGAGCTATAGGAAGATTAGATATAGGCCAAAGTCAGACAGAGGTGGCCAGATGGCTAAATGTGAGTCCTTGTGTTGCTCATAGGCTTTGGCAACATTTTCAAACCACTGGTTCGGCCTCCAGAAGGTTCAGGGAAGGACGAGCAAGAGCTACGACAAGCTCCGATGACCGATATTTGCGGTTATGTATACGAAGGAATAGAACAGCAACCCCCTCTCATCTTAAACCCGTCCTTGCTACAGTCACTGGAAGGTTGGTATCGACGTCTACTGTGCGTAGAAAGCTTCATGAAGGTGGTCTGTACGCGATGCAACCGGATATTTGTGTGCCGCTCGCCTCTTGTCTCCGGAGGGAACGTTTAAGTTGGGCACGCCAACATGTCCATCGGACGGCTGATCAGTGGAGGCGTGTTCTCGTCACAAATGAGTTCCAGTTTAGCATCCAAAGCGATAGTAGGCATTGTTTGATTTGGAGAGAACAGGGAACACGCTACCCAGATAGCAATTTTAGTTTGCAGAAAATTTTCAGCAATCTTACTTTGCAGATTTGCAATGTTGCAGCAAGCTCAGCATGACAAGTCTGAAAGTTCATAACAAGACTGCAACAAGATTATGCAAGCTCCGAAGTCACCATACTTTAAACTTGCAGCTAAGTTGTCGTGCAAGTTGCAATCTTGTTGCATCAATCTTACTGCAAACTCATAGCAAACTAGTAATATTGCGATGTCAGACTATTTGCAAACGCATTGTAAATTTGCAATATTGTCATGTCAGAACATCTGCAAATGAATTGCAAACTCGGAATCTTGTCATGACAAGTATAGCTGCAAATATGTAGTAATTTCATTGAAATGTTGTCAATTCTCTGAATTTTGCGTGTGGTACACAGGTAAAATAGGATTTTTTGAGACAACAGATGCCCATTCACCCAAATTTGGGAAGAACTTCATTTTGATACTAAAAATGAAGATCCAATGAGTACTAAAAAAATAAAGTTGTTTTATCATGTTTTTTGCGCAAAAGGGGGCATTGTTAGCTCAGGGAATGGGGTAACTAAAAATAAATAAATAAGTAGGTGAAATGGGATATTGTTTATTATGTTTTTTATAATTCCGAATCAGGTGAAATCATCAGCAAGTCAATACGATCATTTCTTACAAAGTTACGGCAGGTTTTATTAATACAAAGTCTTTTGCAGATAAAATAGGTTTTTACAGTAACAAGTGATTGCTATTCACGAAAGCTTGAGACAAACCTCGTTTTGGCACTACAAATTAAGATCCGATGAGTCTCCAAAATGTAAAGTTGTTTTACTGTGTCTTTTTTTTGTTGTTGTTTGTTTTTTTTTTGTTTTTTTTGGGGGGGGGAGGCATTTTTTGATGAGCATTTTAGCTCGAGGGGGGGAAATTCAACTTTTTTTAAATAGGTCAAGTGGGATATCGTTTCGTATGCATTTGAATAACATTATCAGCAAGTCGATACGAACATCTATAAGAAAGTTACAGAAAAGATTTTATCAATGCAAAGTGGAAAATTATATTTTATTTTTTACATAGTTTTGTCACATTTATTTTACGTTTAAAAAGAGTTTTTTATATCATATTAAGCAGGGCTCCCAAATGGTCCGCCAACTGAATACCAATAAATTTTAACAGAAAAATTTATGGTAGGTTTGCGCTAGAATTAACTTTCAAATGTGTTTCCGGGGCGGTTTGTAAGAAAAATCTAAAAAGAAATTTTTTCTAAAATAATATTGGTATTCAGTTGGCGGACCATTTGGGAGCCCTGTATTAAGTCATCTCAAAACTATTAAATGTCTTCAAAATAGCAATAGTCAAAATCAGGATAATTTTGAGTTTATTTCAAAGTCATTAAATTTACCAAAATCCACTACTTATAATCTGGCCTAACTTTGTAAACAATGATCGTATCGGCTTGTTTGCGATATCATTTGATTCAGAATAAAAAAATTCACAACAAACGATACCCCATTTGACATTTTAAAAATAAGTTCTGTTCGCCCATGCGTGTTAAAGTCCCCCCCCCCCCCTCTTCAAAAAGAACCCCACGATGATTCAACTTTATTTTGGGGGAACAAATCGTATCTACATTTCTAGTGCCAAAATGAAGTTCTTACCAGATAAATTTTCTTGAATGGCTATCAGTTGTTGCTGTAAAAACCTACGGTACCTGCACCAAATTATAGTTTTCGACTTCGTATTCATAAAACTTGTCGTAACTATGTAACAAATGATCGTATCAATTTGCAAATGGTAATCATTCCATTTAAAAAAAAAAAAATAATAATAATAATAAACGATACCTGTCTCTTAACATACCTAAAAAAATTTAGTTTGCCCCTCCCGCTCCCTGAGTTAAAAATGCCCCCAAAACATGATAAAAGAACTTTATTTTTTAAGGACTCATCGAATATTCATTTTTAGTATCAAAATGAATTTTCTTCCCAAACTTTGGTGAATGGTCACTAGTTGCCGCATTTCTACTCAAGTTTTGATTGTATATTTTTTATCTGTACGCTAATAGTCGTACTTTTGAAGGTTGTGCGAGTTTTGTGCAGGATTCCATATAACCGGAGGTTTGTCAAATGTTTGACATTTTTATGCTACATAGACCGAGTAAACAAGGACTTATAGTTTAAAGTAGATTCCAAATCACCACAAATATACTACCACAACCGCAGGAATTAAACCCGACATAGTTGAATCGGAGGCCACAGGGCTAACCATTCAACTACTTGGTAAGCCCCAATAACTTCCAATAATATACCTTAATTTGTTTAGAAGTTTTATTAGACTCGCCAATTCTCAATTAGTTGCTTATTCCCTTCTAATTCTTAGAAGGTAATTAAAAACATTATCTAAAAATAAGTGGTCCATGTACATAACCAATGCAAAGTAAACCTAGATGAGTATAAACACACACCCTCAATTTTAATTTCATATATAATTTTATTAAAGAAAATATAATTTATTTTCATTTCTTTTTGGCCAGAGTGGAATATATTGCTAAAACTTATTATCTTCCAGAAGGAAAAAAAACTCATTTTAAAATTAAAATTTCCCTATGGGGCGATCCATAAATGATGTCACACTTTTTTTCAACATTTTTAACCCCCCTCCTCCCCTTTGTCACAAAATGTCACTCTTCACCATACCCCCTCCCCTCCCCTTGTCACATGATATTACGTAAATATATACTTGCACACCGCCCCCTGAATACTAGGCCTGAGCGCTCACACAAAAATGACACAAAAATGGCGGCTGCCGAAGGCGGATTTTTTTTAGCATAGTTACGGTCCCTTAAATGTAGACACCAGTATTTTATAAAAGATTTCTCTGCCTTGTTTATTCTCAGAAAAATGAAGCGGAGAAAACTTCAAAAAATTATTGGTAGGAATATTTAAGGGACTGTACACACGCTGAAAAAAATCCGCCTTCGCCAGCCGCCATTTTTGGTCCAGCGCTCAGGCCTAGTATTCAGAAGGCGGTGACTTGCAGCTCAGAAACAAAGCACTATGTTATAGGTCATATTTCAAATTTTATTTTTGAACTTTAACTATGTATTTTAATGACATTTGTGAGCATAACAATAAAACTGATTCGTGTATTTATTTTGTATGAAATAAGATTACGGTTTACAACAAAAAACATAATATACAATAATAATAAAATATTAATATGAAAGAACAATCGAAAACAGTAGTATTTTAGAATTTGAAATGGAATTTAATATATTTGGTTTTTAAATACTATATTTACTTTATGAACACAAAATACTTTAAAACAGATTGATTTTGAAGAAGAAGCCTCAATATTAGTTTTACGTAAATGGAATTGCCATAACATTTCATTTGTCACATTAATATGAACATTTATAAAATTATATATTAAATCATAAAATAGAAATTACTCCGAATCATTTACTAGAACGACTCTTCCTCCCTTGGAGAAAATATATACTCGTCCATAGAGTACACAGGCATTTTGGCATCGCACTCATCCTCGGGAATAGTAAGTCCTCTAATATCTATGCAATGTTAGTAAGACCTATAATGTTTAACCAAAATGTGTGATGTCAGACTTCTTCTTACCCCCTCCCACCCCCTTGTCACAAACTGTCACAATTTCACGAACCCCTCCTCCCCCCCTCCAAGCGTGACATCATTTCTGGATGGCCCCTATTCACAAATCTGATTAAATATAATTCCACAAAAACAAAATATTTGAAAAGTTTCAAGAATTTAAAAAGAACAAAGTTATAATAAAACAATACAGTCTATTAAATTACAAAGTTTATTTTCACACAGCTACAAGTAATAGTTTCTAATACGAAGTATTAACATAATATTTACCAAATTAACATACAATTATTTAACATTCTTCTATATATTATTTCCGTGTCTTTACATCCTAAAAGAGAGAAACAATAGAGTGCATTTTAAAAGTTACAAGTTAAATTTTCACTGTTTTCAAGAATCCTGCTTAGATTTAGTTCTAAAGGTGATCACAAATTATAACTCTTCAGGCAAAATGACCGAATTGCTAATGTTAATCCAACGAGATATATTTTTTAAAATATCTCGTCTGTATTTTTATATTTTAAAAAGACTTTTTCTTTTGCATTGGATAGCTGAGGTAAATTTCTGCAATTGCGGTTTTTACTTTATTTTAAGTTCGTTGAAGTTTTTATTTAATTTTCTTTCTTTCTTTTTCTTTCTTTTTTCTTTTTTTTTTTTTTTTTTGTGCGGACACTTTTACTCTTTTCACTGTTTATACCGGCTCGAAAGGTGAAAGTATATAAAAAAAAACATTTAAAAATATTGAAATGCTACCGAGTTACCTTAAAAAAATTCTCTTATTGGATTAACATTGGCGAATTGGTGTTTCCGCTTGACTGAAGTAGCCTCTTAACCCTTTAAGCCCTGACCCACACAATTGTACGGGCGATTACTAAAGTAAAAGAGAATGACTACCTCCTGTTTTTGTGCGATTTAAAACCAAATCCGCACATTTATATGAGTTAATTGGGTTTAGATGTTTTGATAAGACACAACTAGGGGGTACCATCTACAATACAGGGTTATATTTTCTGCTTTTAAAAAGACTATATCATCTGACAGCAATAGACAAAAAGTATGAACTGTCGTAATTTCATTTAAATAGGATTTATAATGTTTGCTTGGATTTAATATTTCTTTTCATATAGTTTATTCATGATTTTAATTGATTTTGTCTTTGATAAATTTAATTAGGCTTCACAAAAGTTGAAAAACAAATGAACCACACAATTGTGCGGGTCCGGCATTTACCATTTCCAAAATAGATACAATTCCTAATATATATATAAAAAAAATTTAAGTGATTTTTTTAAACTTATGTTTTTAGCAATTTATTTTTTATTAATTACATTTTTAAAGCTGACCAATTTTAAATTAATAGGTTTGTACTATTCATGATTTCTATTTAAAATGGATAGTATTAGATATATAATATGCACATGTAACGAACTGTATGTTTCTGCTCTGAGTTATAGATGCCATATATGATTTATAAGTTTTATATGAGTTATATGCATACCACGAGATTGATTTTTAAGTTTGATAAATTCATTCCATTTTGTCGACACAGCAAGTAAATCACCAGGAATAAATAATAAATTATAGAAAGTTCAGCAAATGCTCGACAAATTCCGTAGTGTCTGCTTGAATTTACCAGGAGATCAGGGAAAATTTTCCATAGATGAGCAGACGATTCCTTTTTTTAGGACGTGCCTCGGTAAAGCAGTATATAAAAAACAAACCACACTCTGTTGTAACAGCATCATCTGGGATAGTTTTATATTTTGTATTATACCAGTGGGAAAGTACAGACCTGGTCCACAAGGATCTAGGCTTAGGACCTGCTGTCAGGGCCGAAACTAAGGGGGGGGGCAGAGGGGGCATGTGCCCGGGCGCCAGAACGAAGGGGCGCCAAATGAAGGATTATACCTTTGGAAAGGATTATTTTCTTCTGATGGACTGATGGCTTCCATTATTATGAAACAGCCATTATAAATGAAGTGTTAGATGAAGATGAAATACCAGTCGTAAAAAGTTAGAACTCTGATTTTCTGATCAGAATGGGGAAAAAAAATGGCCATAATTTTTTTTGAAAAAAAAAATAGGTATAGGAAAAAAGGGACGAAATGGGAAAAAAACGGACTGTAAGGATTGAACGGTAAGGAAAATTATCACCTATTTTTAGGAAAATCATGTTAAGACTAAGTGATAGGCACAATGTTCATTAATTTCTAGAAACAGTTGTTAACATTGGATTAAATAATTTTTTTTTCTTAATTTACCTCGAAAAGTGCAGAAATAAACCTTGGGGACGGTAAGACTACCAATAAAGCCACGATCTTGAAATTGATATTTAAATGCTGATTTAAATTTTGCAGTAAATTTCCTGTCAAAGAATTTTAGACATTCTTTCTCTAGCATACTTCTCCATGAGAAAAAACTTGAAAAAAATTCTGTGGCTGTATCTGAAGTGATTTTCTGTATAAGTTTAGCAAGAAGGACGGTATGGATGAAAAACCCAGGGACAGAGTTCAAAAAATAATATCAACCGTAAAAATGTGTGCAGGTTAATTTTTTGCACAATATTTATATTAAACAATTGTCCCAGTTTCGGAAAAAAATTACATCGATTTACTTTTATTGAAACAATTTTATACAGACAGCTCCAAATTTAAAAATCAGCATCAGGGACGGGACGGTATAGGAGTTTTCCTGGTATTTGGACCACCAACATCGTCCAAAACTTATTTATCTCGTTAATATTGTTATATGCAATCATGCAATGGAATGTTCTCCAGTATATGAAATAAAAAAAACACAAAAAAATGTTGAGAATTCCACATATATTGTTGTGCTTTTGTACTTTTTCGGGTTTGGTTACAGTTTTCTTTTATATGAGTACAGTTTCACTTTCAGAACAGGTTTCAAAATTGAAAGTATCTGCATATAAAAAATTGCATAAAAGCTCGAAAAGGTACGATTGCACAACTATATATATCAACCAGGTGTATCCTATGCAAAAAATAATATTAAAAAATATTAAAATGTGAGCCCAAAATATGCAAAGAACTGTCCATAGAATTAACATTAGCTTGAATGTTAAATTTTACTTCGGGTGACTAGTGTCGGTTTTTAAGAATTACGTTTTATTAAAGATTGTTATCATAGAAGAAAATAATAAATAAAGATGCAGTTGAACACTATTTTACATGTGAAAAAGGATTCAAAACGAAACACCTTTAATAATAACACAAATAAATAGTCTTCGAATCTGACATTAACAATATAACAATGGAATTAAGGTTTTAAGGTCCAAAGTTTTAATTATCAAAAAAAATATTTTGTAACTATTAAAATAATATTTTGGTGCTATGGTACCCGAGGTTTTAAGTATCACACAAAGCTATTTTATAACTTTTTTTGTGGGGGGAGGGGGGGAAGAGTTTAAGTAATTAGTCAATGCATTTTAGTTATTTAGCTCTAATTCATTGCAAAAATTCTGGTTTTTATTAAAAAGCTCCGTATACTCCCGGTTTCTCGAATAAATCTATATCGTACATACTCTAGACATGACGTTCCTGAGTTTAGCGTACACCCTCTGATTTTTTTTACGATTACAACACTGCAAACCAGATCAATATTTGTCATAATTTTACGAACCGGAATATTGTTCCGATTTGCTCTGCACATTTCAAGCCCAGGTTTGCTGTCGCGAAAAATTAACAATTTCAAAATATTCGTATTTAAAATTTAAGAAAAATAGGAAATAAAACGACTTATACACATCCGATTAACAAGCAGTTATGTCAAAAGAAAAGAGAAATTTTTAAAGAATTAAATAAAACTGACGCCGGAAGGAAATACTGTTAATAACTCTAATAAAAATTAGAAAATAGCGATACAATAGAAGTTCATGATAAGAAGCATAAAGAATAGCACACTAAGAAACTGTTTAAAATACTTGATATTTATATATAGAAAGGGGTTTAATGGCCATGAAAAGATAATTTAAATTTAAAAATACATTCGAACGCACTGCTGAATTCAAGAGGAGGGGGATTCCCCCCGGAAGGTTTGATATTTTATGCTTTTTAATAAGCAATTTCCACACCGAATCTCTAAAATGTCCCCCCCCCCCCTCCAGAGCCGCAGAAATTAATCCCGGAGAAAAATATCTGAATTCAACACTGCTCGATTGGCGTGAGCAAGAAAAAAGGCAAATATTAATTAAAACGATATCTTAGAAATTCCCCTTAAAGTTGAGAAAAATTCATTTAAAAATTAAAATTTTCAATAATGCCTTAACATGGACCAAAACCAAACTATTTAAAAAATGTAAGCATTCCTCAGTAAATAAACATAACTTTTTAATTTATTAAAATTTCTGTACGAAATAAGTTGTAGTTTGTACAGAGAAAATACAAAAATATCCGAATCACACTTGAATAATTAAAATAATAAATACCTTTATATCTGGGTTCTTTACTTGAACGCTAATCCAATGGCGCTGCTTCATGGAATTCAATAAAGAAGTGTTGTAATTTTGTCTTTGTAAAATTTCCGCGCATGCGCGTTTATATCTGTTCTCCTTCCAACAAAAGGAATTTTTCGCTTACGTCGTTATTTTATAACAGTGTTGTATCAGGTTTAGAGCAAAGTTGCGTTGCAAGAAAGCGATTGATTATATTCCGTCTACCTAGTAATGTCCTTGCGGCAATATTATTACTTCAAATTTTTCGTGACAAGAAAATATCAAGAAAAAATTAATCTTGCTGCAATTGTTTCATTCTATCTGGGTATCATCCATGAAACATTTGTAAAATATATTCGTATGGAGGAGGCAGTGTCTGTGTTCGGGATGGTATCTCTTTGGGCGGACGCACAGACCCCCATGTCTTTTTACGTGGAACTGTGAATACTCACGTCAATAGAGATGACATTCCTGATGCTTATGGGCACCCTTATGCTGGTGCAATAGGTAAAGATTTCCTGTTACAGGACGATAACGCTAGACCGCACAGGGTTCACATCGTAGAAGATTATCTTCAGCACTAAACAACTCAGCGCATGGAATGGCCAGCGCGGTCACCGAACTTGAATCCCATTGAGCATCTTTGGGATGCTTTCGGAATATGTGTCGCTGCTCTAAATCTCCCTCCTCAGACCCTTGCCACGCTTACGACTGCTTTACAAGAGAAATGGCTCGCACTTCCCCGCAAACATATCGATCGCATAATTGATAGCATCACACTTCACTGTATGTTCTGTATTGCTTATAGGGGTGATCATAATCCATATTAAAGATACTTTTCCTATACCAAACTGAGACATTTATTTTGTTTATTTTATAATTGCATTAATTTCTGAAACACCACAATCGCCTGGTAATTTCTTTTACTGTTATTTTATACCTTATTATGTGTTGTAAATTGTGTCTGAGTTTTATTAAAATCTACTTGTAAGATTTTGAGTAATTGCAACTTTTGTTATTTTTCCTTAATTTTTGGAAACCAGTGTATATATATATATATATATATATATATTGTTGTTGTTGTTGTTGTTAAATTCTCGTATAAAACAAATGACAGTGATTAAAATATATTTGTATGGTGTGATTAAATATAGCACTTATGTAAAAAATTCCTTAAAAATATGAAATATAGCTGCTATTGTACGTTATTGATCTTATTTAAACAATAGACGAAACTTTAAAATTTTTTACTGTCACGCCATTAATATCATTTGATATATTTTAATCTGACGTGAATGTCTTTATTTCAAAACACCACAATTTCGAAAATCTTATGCAAAAGTCGTTACTCCGTCAAAAAATTAAAATTCTGTTAAGATATCTCAGAAAAAGTCTAATTCTAAAACAATCCTACCATCCGCCCAATCAAATTCATCTGTAACTAAAGCTCCGCCCCCAACTCAGCAGCTTTATGAGTTGCACAATTTCTCAGACTCTATCCCATACCTAACTAAAAATGATCCTATCTCTAAACTTCTAGCCTTCAGAGAAATTTTAGCTGGATCCTCTAAGATTTCTACTAGTAACGAGTCATAAGTTCGCTCAGTGTTGAATTAAGGGAGTGGCCCGGGGGCGACATGCCCTCCCTCCCCCGGAGCAATGAGATGTCCCGCTCGGTAGATTTGAGATTTTGTGTTTTCAATGGTCAAAAAGTAAATTTCCCCCTCCCCCCGGAACTCTCTAAAATAGAACAGGCCAGTTGCGCTGGCCCTATAGAAAAATTTAGCGGGCTAACCAGGCTGATATAAAAATTTGACCGAAGCCGATAAATTGAGTTATTTTCAATGAATATGACTTTCGCGAGAATAAGTATAAATCTGCGTCACGAGTGGATGCTAGCTTGACAACATCAGTACAGAAATGTAACATGTCCAGCGTAGAGATCATCATCGGACAGTTACATGGTGTCTGACCCGGGCTTAATTTTTTTTCAGCAGACGCGTGCCGGACCGAGATCTGGCTTGCATTTTTTTTCTGCATAGTCGGACCTGGCCGGAACTGGACTTAATTGTTCTCAAGATGTGTAGGGCAGGCAATATGTTTTGTAAAAATATTAATAGCGATAATGATCTTCTGTTAAATCTGAAAATATATCCGAATGTGGTTCGCAATTTCACACGAGAAACTTTGACCCATTTTATGATTAATTTTTAACTGTAAAGGCATAAAATTGAAAAGCCAGACTATAGATGGGATTTGGAATCGAATAGAGTTTTCCCTTTTTGATAAATAAATTATTTGTCAAGATAAAAGATATTTTTGTCACGTGGCTGCAGGTTTTTCTCCTTTCCCATTCTGTCGCTACCGGAAATTCAATTCAAAACGCTAACTTTGACAGCATTTTTCTCAAAGATATATTGCCTTTATCAAAAAAATGGATAACTCAATTCGATTACATAGTTTCAGAATAAGAACACCTGCCAATCTTATGCGTTTCCGAAAAAAATGAATTCAGAGATGTGAAAGAAAGTAATTAATTTGGATTTGAGAAAAGCCTTCATAAATGAAGAGAAATATTCTTACAAATCTACTTTTTATTATACAGCTTCAAAAGTTATCTTTTTATCCCTCTTTTTTTTCTTTTATTCTAAACTACATTAATATTTTAATGAATTTTTCTTTTAATATTGGAACATCTAAGAATCTGAGTAATCATTAATTTTGCTATTATGTATTTTCTGCCTTGCAAATACATCGTAATTTTAAAATATACTGCAAAATTATCCCATAAATATGTGCCGGGCTTGTGTTTACTTTTTTCTGCAAGGTCTGAGCCGTGAACTGTGAAAATCTAAACGTGCAGGTTGGGGCTCGGACCGAACTTTTATGTTTTACACCGGGCCGGGCCGAGATAGTTTTCGTTCGGGTCGGACCTGGTCCTCGAAATTCCGACCCGTGCAGACCTCTAAATGAGCCTCTTTCCACATAAAAAAGACGTGACATTTTTTTAAAGGATGGCTCATGGCTGGTTGGAACCGTTCTCGTTTCTACTCTTTAAGTGACTCAATGTCAAATCCTTTCCTATCCTAAATGACATATACATAATGACAAGCACGGCACAAGCACAAGTTGGGAAGTATGAATTCAATAATATTAAAAGAAAGAGAAGAAAAATAGCTCTTTTCTTTTCTTCCCATCAATTATCAATCATCAATATATAGTTTCCGAATAATAACACCTGCCGGTTTCACGAGTTTCTGAACGAAAATGAATTACATATTATGCCATAAAGTTGCCCCTTTGGATTTGAGAACACCCTTAAGTAACAAGGTGAATTTTTTTCATTTGCTATTTTCATTTGCTATTGTTTTATGTATTATTAATATGAAAATTGTCATACTATTTCTAATTAACTTAAAGTTATATTAAAACTTGCTGAAACTCATTTGCTTAGTGAACAGTGTTTCTGCATGTCGTCATTTTTTGTTACAATGGTATATATATTTTTAAATAATCAAATTTAATCAAACACAATTTAAAATTAATTTGTGCACTGTATTATTTATTTCTTTAAAATATATAATTCTTTACATTAAGAAAAGCTCTTGATATATATATATTTTTTTAGACCTTTGCATTCTTACGTTATGTTTTACACTTATTAAATAGCTAGTAATGATTATATTAATTTTATTGCTTTGTTGTATTATTTTTGTTATTTGTTATGAAGATTTCGATTTGTTCAATATTCAAATTAAACATAATTTTCATATTTAATCTTCTACAAAATAAAATAATTATAACAAAATGTAAAAATCTTCATTAAATTTCTGCAATCTCGTAATTTCGAAAATCTTATGCAAAAGTCGTTACTGCGTCAAAAATCAAAATTCTGTTAAGATATCTCAGAAAAAGTCTAATTCTAAAACAATTCTACCATCCGCCCAATCAAATTCATCTGTAACTAAAGCACCGCCCCCAACTCAACAGTATTATGAGCGCACAATTTCTCAGACTCTATCCCATAGGTAGATGAAATTCTACTTAAACTCAAACAATGTAAGTTCATTTCAAGAAATTCCCCTTGAATTCAACAATGTCCTCGAAAACATCCTAACTAAAAAAGATCCTATCTCTAAACTTCTAGCCTTCAATGAAATGTTAGCTGGATGCTCTAAGATTTCTTCTAGTCGCGAATTATAAGTTCGCTTATGGCTCCTACCCTTTATTCAAAATATTATTCTTGTAATTTTAAAATGTATGGTCACTGAAAGGCATCCTTTTTTTAGGAATTGAACAATTGGACTTTGCTTAACTTTTTCGACTGTTTAGAACTTGTGAACACTCTTTGCTATACTTTCCTATGATTTTTTATAGTGGACTTCCCAATACGGTGAAGCCCCGCCCTCCTCTTCTCCTCTAGATTCATTTTGGCTACTTGCCATTCATCTGAGTTTTTTGTCTATTTCAAACTTTTTAGCTATCCTATCTATTATTCTTAGCATTTTTGTTAAGTAGTCGTATTTGCACTATAGCTATGCTTTTTTCAACTTCTTTTTCATGATGAACTCGACGTTTACTCATCAACTGGGTGTGGATTTGCTTCGCAAATGGGTAGCCCCTTGAACTCTTCACCTTTTAATTTTACATTTGTGTGTACAGCAAATTTAAGCTCCACTACCGGATAGTTTCGTTTCGTTATATATAAGAATATATAGCTATCAAATTTTGTCGTTTTCGGATTTTTTGTTCCGGATACAAATCTTCAATTTTTGACTGATTTGTATGAAATTCGAAATACATACTTTTTGAACATGAGTAAAATTATTGTCAAATTAAAAAATATAACAGACCACCCTTTACCCCTTTTTTCACTCGCCTGCCGTATCTGAATAATATAGAAATATGTCTTTATTAATATTTCTAAAGCAATCATTTCTTTCCTGTTGCTACACCCAAAAAAGAATGCAAAAAATAAAAATGGATACACATGTATTTTTTTTAATCTCTTTATACTGGCATCCGAAATTGACGTCATTCGCGCAAGAAAAGCTAAATTTTTCATATTTAAATCTAGAGACGTTTAATAAATCCGTTAAAGTGACGTAGTTTAATTTAAATACATTTAAAACTAAAACATCCACTAATCAAACATGCATTTCAATTTCAAGAAGGAAATGAGAAAAAAATATGACAGACATGGCGTCACTTTTGATTAAATCTTTCAACGTGCCTCAAACTTATTCTAAATTAACTGCTGTTATATTTTATTTCCTGTTCTTTTAGCTATAAGTTATAGCTGTTTTAATACTTTACAAACAGAAATGACATGCTCTATCATTTATTTTAAACGAATGAAATGAATCTGCTGTCGTACGTCATTGCTGCTATTTAAACACGAGAACTAAGATTAGACTTTTATTCAACCTATGCCAGTAAAATTATTTAGGGATAATTTGTTGTTTTTAAATGCCCTTCTCATGTTAAATTCGCATGGAATTCATTCTGCATAACATCGAAGCAATCTGTCTCAATCAATCCACCAAACCCGAAAGAGATAAACATAAGCATGACGACTTATGTAGGGACTCTGAAAAAACTGCATTGGTATGTATCACAAGATTAGCAAGATTTAGTTTAAAGAGCAAGTGAGCGCCTTTACCGGCAATAAGTCCTCCTTGCTGCTTTTTAATGGATCGGCCACTCCCTTCATTGCACGGTATTGGGACAGTTGAGTTTCTTTGATGGGCTTCCTAGATGCGGCCATCTTAACGCCCAGTCTGATGAAGTGAGTTGTCTTGCGATTACATGAGCCATTGTGGGGAAAGATTAATAAAATGTAAAAGAAGGTATAAAAAATGTAACATCTGTATTGTAATACAACTCTAATGGGAAGGGTGGACTGATGCTCCCCCCAAGCAGCGCAGAATACTGGCCCTGAAAAGGGCCCTTTGCATACTGTCAGGTTCGCATCTAAGGAAGTACGCACTCAGTAAAGGTACGTACTCCAGGGATAAATGGGGGGGGGGGGGGAGGATAAAAAATGAATGAGTGAAATTAAAATTAAAAGAAGAAAACAAAAATAAAAATGAGAGAATATTAATTTTAAAGTGGAGAATGCATATATATGCGCTAAGAGGAAGTTTAAAGTTAATAAAAAGAAAAAGATAAAAGGATATGATATAACTGTAGTTAAAAAACTACTAAATTTTTTTAAGTTTAACAGTATTTCAAGGGAGAAAGACATAAAGTTCTAACTAGTTCCGAAGTTAACAGGTCGTGGCAAGGGCAGGAAACCAAAAAAATGCTACTTTTCAGGTACATACAATATATATATATATATATGTGTGTGTGTATATATATATTTTTTTTTTTTAAGAAACAATTAGTATTAAGATAGCAATTTTAGCAAGGAGCGAACGCAAGTTCACTGGGTGCCCATTAGACTGGAATACTTTGGCCGTTTCCGGTGTTGCGGCTCGGAGGCGTCGTAATCCGGAAGCTCTGCGACAATTTCGTTAGGGAGATTATAAATATTTTTGAAAAAATTTTTGGAGAGATTAACAATGCGCTTACGTAATGTGATAGTTTCAAGATCTTTACGAATTGTAGTTTCGAAGATAGCGGGAACCATTGCGAACAGTTCTGAGATTTTTATTATGTAAGCGGCTAAGATTATTCATGGATGTTTTGCAGGTAAAGCCCCATATTGGGCAGGCATATGTGATGATTGGTAAAATGCAAGTGTTATAAAGTAAAAGTTTGTTGTGAATAGATAGTGTTTTACTAGTGAGTAGTGGTTTTAGTGCGTTATATGCCCCAGCAACTTTGCCCCTGATGGAGGTGATATGTTTATTCCATGTAAGTCTTTTGTCAAGAATGACCCCTAGGTATTTAGCTTCGTTAGACCATTCAAAAGCAGAGTTGTTAAGAATTATTCTGTTAGGATTGGAAAGTTTTCTGGAGAATTAAACAGCTTTAGTGTTATTTTCATTGATTTTGACTCGCCATAAGGAGCACCAGTCCATGAAAATATTTATGTGTGTCTGTGGGTACCGATATAGTGTGTATAAGTAGTGAGCAGAGGCATAAATAGTGGTATCGTCCGCATATAATGCAAGATATGTATGTAAAGATCGTGGAATGTCATTAAAAAACAAGTTAAATAGGAATGGGCCGAGGACACTTCCTTGAAGGATCCCGGCAAGGATGATGAAAATGGCTGAAAGAATGTTATTAATGCGGACGTGGAAAAATCGATTGCAAAGGTAAGAGTATATCAAATGTACAAGTCTGGCAGAAAATTTTAGCTGAATTAGTTTGTAAATAAGGCCTTCGTGCCAGACTTTGTCGAATGCCTTTGCAATGTCAAGAAAAATGGCAGCAGCTGGGATTTTTTCGTTGAGTTTTTCACTAAGAAATTCAACGACCCGAAAGAGCTGGTGTTGTGTGGACTGTTTGGGGCGAAAGCCGAATTGTTCAGGAATAAGTGTGTTGTTGTGGTCAATGAAGTCCTGGAGCTGGATCCTTATGACTCGTTCAATCACTTTA
Source organism: Maratus speciosus (assembly GCA_963932465.1). Classification (NCBI taxonomy): domain Eukaryota; kingdom Metazoa; phylum Arthropoda; class Arachnida; order Araneae; family Salticidae; genus Maratus; species Maratus speciosus. The sequence continues at coordinate 23,640,122 of OZ010798.1, read as the reverse complement.
CTTAAGGATGGTAAAAGTGAAATGGGTCTGTAGTTAGTTGGGTCCAGAATGTTAGTACCAGGTTTTGGGATAGGGGAGATAATAGAGGTTTTCCAGGGTTTAGGAAAGTAATTAAATTAAAAAATGAAGCTAGTTAGGTTAGTAATAAAGATTATACAGTTATGTAGAAGGTTTTTAAGAGCAGTGTTAGAGATATTTTCATACCCAGGGGCCTTGCGTTTTTTAAGTTTTTGGATGATGTTGTGAATTATGAGGGGTTGAATTTCAGTGGGGGCATCATCAGGTGGAGTGGCTAAGAAACTGCGAACAGTTTCGTTAACGTGATTAATGTGATCCTGATTTGTGTGGGTGTCATTGGGTGAGAATTGATTTGCATAAGATCTGGCAAGTGTGTTAGCTTTGTCTTGATCAGTGTATGCTGTGATGTTCTTAACAGTGAGTGGTGGCATGGTGGTGATATTTTTGTTAAGTTTGCGTTTAATTAGCCAAAGGGAGTTGTCTTCTGCAGAGAGGGTAGTTAGAAAATTACTCCAATTTTTTTGTTTTTCTTTAAAGAGACAATTTCTAATCTTGTTATTGAGTCTGTTAATGTGAGGCTTGAGAGTTGGATCTCTGTAGTTTTGGAAGGTGCGTCTAAGATTGTTGCGTTGTTTAATAAGGTCAAAGATATAGCGTAGTGGGGTGAATGTGTTATTGTTTTTGAACCGTGGAATTGTTGCGAAGTTTTGAGTATCAGTGATGTGGGAGTTAAGAGTTTCCACAGCAGAGTCAATGTCATCAGTTGTATTGATATCCGGATAAGTTAAGTCCAAGTTAGCGAGGCACTGAGTAAATTTCTTCCAGTCTATGGCAACAGAAGGAGGAGGAGAAAGAGGATTAATTAGATCAATTTTGAAGCAGACAGGGTAATGGTCAGAGGAAAGGTCTTTGATTACAGTGGTAGTGACAGGGTAAGAGAAATTTTTTGAAATAGCAAAATCAATGATGGAGTCGTGTGTGTTCCTAGCAGTGGCTATCCGTGTAGCGGTGTTTGGAGCATGAAGGCTTAATTTGTGGTGCTGAATGAGGTTGTGTAGTGAAGTGCCCCTGGCAGTGTTACCGTGACAGTTCCACCGTCTGCTTTTCGCGTTAAAGTCGCCAACAAAAAAGCAGTGTTGATGTTGTGAGAGTAAGTCTGTTAGACCAGCAACTGGGAAATTTCTAACAGGTGGTGCGTAAATAGAGGCTATGTTAATATTTACTTGTGGAAGCTGTAAAAATATATTAGTGTAATCTAAGTCAGTATAGGTGTTGTTATTTGTTGTGTAATGCGTGAGGTGATGCTTGATGTAGATAGCAGTGCCCCCCCCAGAAACTGTTTGGACGTGGATTGTGGTAGACTTTGCATCCTGGGATATTAATATTGTACTTGGGATTGTGTGTTTCCTGGAGAAAAATGATGTCAACGTGTGGGTGTTCAGAGATGAAGAGTCTAAGTTCGTTTATGCGACAATCAAGAGAGTTACAGTTCCAGGACAGAAAAACAAGGGAAGAAAAGGAAGAAGTTGAGTTAGTGGTATTATTCATGATAAATAGCGTTAAATTCCGTGACCAGACCACCAAATGTTTCCATTATAATAAACATTCTTTGTAATAGGTCATCGCAATTTTTAATACGTCTAGCCAGGTTTCTAAAACACTGTAAGAATTTGTTGAATTTAGTTAGTTCCGTCATTTCCTGGAAGGTTTTGAAAATATCTTTGAAATCTGAGGTATAACTAGAAATATTTAAGTTTTCTGTAGTTGTGTTGTTTGTTGTGTTGTCTTTGTTTTCTGTGTTGGGATTGGGAGCGTGGTTCGAATCAGGGACAGCGTCAGTAGGGGATGTGTTGGAGATAGCTTTTTTTACATAGTTGTAATTTGAAAGAGTTTCCACCAACATGTTAGGGAACATTTTTGGGTTGTTTTTTGGTTTGTGTTGTTGAGTTGGGGATTTCCTGTGAATTTGGGGGGTTTTAGGGCAACCCCGGTAAGTCGACGGGTGATCGCCAGAACAGTCTGGCGCGCTGCGGTAAAGACGTCTTGGATTCTCTCCTGCAGTAACAGAGCGAGCGAACCGGTTTTTTCTCCCGCGGAAGAAAGTCTCTGGAATGCGGAGTTTCTCTGCGTGGATAATGCGACTGTAGTTATGATGGATTCTTCGGATAGTTTTGATTTCAAGGAGCATTCTAGCTGCATTTTCTATGGACATTCCAAGCCTAACCTTGCTGAAGTATGGACTAATTTTCCTGCACTGTGTGATGACAAGCAACGTGAGATTGTTAAGCTATTCCTAATGGACTGTGATGCCTGCATATCTCAGACTGTCTCTGTCCCGGATTACTCCAATGACTCTGCAAAACAGCAAACTGTGAGTACACTTTTGTTCAGTCTTGCTTTTATTTTTACTGAGCCATTTGACCCACTTAAACTGTTAAATTTAGATGAATTTAAACAATTTATTACTAAACTTGATGTCAATATGTATAATATACTTAGGGATCTTAAAGTTATTACCCCAGTGAACACAAGTGGCGGCTTTATTCCTGTCCGTAAGGGCAACAAAAGGCCGCTTGAGGTTTCTAATCCCTCCCTCCCTTTGGCCAACAAATACAAAATTTTGTCAGAAAAAACTATTGGTAATAAAGGTATGGACCAGGATGACGGAGGCGTTTTAGCTGAAGGCTCTGAAACCCCCGCTCCCCGTAAAAACAAGATTCACCCATTTTATATTGAATTTAATGGCAAATGGCACGAAATTGCTGCCAAAATTAAAGAAATTAATGAAATTAACCCCCTAATTAAAATGGAAGGTGAACTTCTAAAAGTTCACTGCAAATCTGATAATGATTTTAGAAAACCCCAATCCTACCTTGATTCAAATGCTATTGCTTACACTACTTTAAGCCAAAACGAACAAAGACCGCGTAAAATTGTTATAAGAGGTACCCCCCCCCCCCTTCACTGAACCCAAACTAATTATTGACGCTCTAAAATAACATAACTTTACTGCAAACCGGGCAGCTATGATAAAATCTCGAAAAACTGGCACATTTATGCCAATCTATGTTGTTAACGTTATGCCCAGAACTAACTTTGAAGAGATCTTCAATATAAAGGAAATCTGTAGTATTCGTGTTATCGTCGAACGCTTTAAAGGCGGTAACATTGTAAAACAATGCTACAGATGTCAGAATATTGGCCACGCCTCTGAAATCTGTGGTTTTGAGGCTAAATGCGCTAAGTGTTCAGGCTCCCACTTAACACATAGCTGCCCACGAGGAGCATAAGCTTATAGCCGCTCACTCGCTGTTTTGAAGTATATTCTGTTAAATGCATACATAATAAATAAAAACTTTGTTTTATTAACAAAAACTAATTCTTTTAAACATTTATGGTGTGAGTTGTTTTATAAAACAAAATTTTTTTGTTTCATATTTACAGCCTTTTTAAAAAAATTAAACAGAAAGCAGTTGTTATTTTCATTTTTCATTCACACAAGATGCACCTTATTTTTCCATGAATCGTGATAAATTGTTGCAATACCTCCTATTTCGGATTAGATATTATTCATAAATTTTGTCACGTTTATTTCAAATTCAGGCAATGAAAACTATATCATGACAAACAAATAAATTTTTCTGTCAGTGTGTTAAGTCGGAGTGCAGTATAGTCTGAAGAAGTTGAGACGAGCGGTGAAACTGAAAGAAAAGTGGTAAAGATAGATAAGAATGTGGTTGGGAGATTCACAATTTTTTTACGTTGTATTTGAAGAAGAGGTGGATTGAACTTTTATTTTTTGTTTTTTGTTCGTTTGGTTTTAATAAGTATTTATTTGGTACTTGACATTCGAGGTTGACATTAAATCCGTGAATCGCTAATTATTGTTGCTACGTCTGTGTAAGTGTGAAAATGAAAATTTTAGACTTGGTGTTGTTCCAAATTAAAATTACAAATTCAAATTGAAATTTAATTTGTAAATAGAGTTACTCCATATCTTTTATTTATTTTTTATTCTTTTAGCTTTGATAAATAGTGTTATTGTACAATTATTTAAAAATCTACATTCTCTTTCAACATCTTTTATTTAAGGATTGCAAATTTTACTTCAAAAAGAAATGAGTGATTAAAAAACATGTACGAGTCTTAACCCCCTAACCGCCGAGTAAAAGGGCAGAAATTTAATGTTGTTTTCCCTGTATTTTTTTTTTAAGTCTCAAATAAGATTATTTTTCTAACATGACATAAAAAAATTAATTACGTAAAGGAGTATAAGATGTGAAGATATTAATCATAGCAAAAAATTTTAAAACTGCTTTACATTTGTAGAATTATATTAATTTAATAAATGCTTCTGCTTCAGTAAAACCTACAGCTTAGTGAACGGAAATATCAGTTCGCGTCAGTTAGAAGTTTAAAATATTAAGTTGTTTCTTTAGACAACACAGAAACACTCTGTTTTTACACATTTTGTTTTTACAAGATATTACAGAATAGCATATATATTTTAATTGAGATTTTTTTTTTTTTTACCACTCTTAAAACTAACTGTTTAACAATCGATTTTTCACGTTGGGCGTTCTGATTCCGTAGGGTGTTCAAACCAAAAGTAAGCAGATGCGCCCAAGTACGGAACAACCCAAGCTCAAGGTTAAATAATTTTAGTAGTTGCACACCTACTAAGCCACGCCTACTGGCAACAGATGACTATTCTACTGTTTTTTTCTGCACAAGAGAGGGCGTGAAAATTTTCAGCTGAGATGCTGCAAGTAATCACGGAATATTTTTTGACTGGCAAACAAAATAAGGTAAGCTACATTACAGAGTACACAACATCCCATTGCATGACTGTATTACAATATTAACGAGATAAATAAGTTGTGACCGATGTTAGATTTCCAAATATACCAGGAAATTCCTTCCTTTTCTTATTTTTTATTTATTCCTTTTATTTTATTCCTTTTAAACTTTTATTTATGGAAAGCTGAAAATTGTTCAAGGATTGGGAGAGGAGGGGGGATTTTTTCAGTTTGGAAATATTTCTATTGTAAGAATGCGATTTACAAACTTATCTATTTATTATGTTTGTACATTATATTTGTACATTTCCTAATTCTAAAAAATACTAAAAAAATATTTTAAACGTTTTGCGTGGAGTTATAAATATTGCACAAAATCCCTATAAATTCAAATGTGATTAATCCTTCTAAATCCTTCTAAAATCTTTTTAAAATTTATTAAATGATTATGTAAGTCTTCTAATGTAGTTTCGAAAATTCATGAAAAACGCTTTAGAAGATGAAAATTTCCTGAATTCGTAATTCAGAATATAAAGAGTTAAATCGGGGAAATTTCCATTGACTAAATTTCTTAAATGAAAATAAAAAACTTCCTCTCTCTAAAGGAATTTTCTTTAAGTGATAGATTTGTTTATGTTTGTCATCAGCAATATAATGAGTGAAATACAAGCATTTTAGAATCTCTTTGAAATTAACAGCTAAACAGCTAAACTGTTAAATGTATATTACTATTTCAAAAACACTTTTTTTATATATTGTTGATAAGCAAAAGAAAATTGTGTGATGTGTTTTGCTTATGCATAATAATATAATTAATAAAATAAATTTATTTTACGGACAAGCACAAAACTTGTTTCAGTAATTTAACTTTAGAGTTTTCCATAATCAATGTGATCGTTAAATTGACAAGTTTTTGTACAATATTAATTTGCAATCTTAAAGTGAAATAGTGTTGCTACCTCTCTCCCACACACACACACACCGGCCCCCCTTTATTATTTGGTGATATGAGCAACCGTTACAGTTCTCAAATCTTGAGACCCCAAAATTTGTAAGCAATCTGTAGTTATTCCATCAGTCTGTTTTCAGTTGCACAAGGACAACAGAGGGGAGGAGACAGTGAAATGGGTTTTTCCTCTATTATCAGGATGGCCTGATTTCAGCTCATTTTTTTATTGCATGCATTGACTACTATACTGAAAAATAAATTCATTCACTATAAAAGTGATTTTATTATTATTATTTTTTTTAATATACATTCACTTGTATAATAGCTTATGATTTATTATATAATATGTATGAAATATTGTTAATCAGATCTGTAGTACCTAACTTTGTTCGATGTAATTAAGTTTTGTGGGAAGAAAAAATTGTTAAATTCCATTAAATAAAATTGGTTTAGATTAATAAGAACTTTCAAAATCCATCGAAATTTAGTTTGCAATATTTCACAATATCATCAGGGATATGTGAATATCAAACTTTTATATTTATTGTTATTAATAAAGTTTTTTAGAGAACTGTTTTTTATGCATATCCTATTCTTTAAATGCCTATCCTATATACAAGCTTTTCGATGAAAATTTCTTTTAAAGCTTACGTTAAGTTTACACCTAGCTCGATAAATTGGAAATATTAGATAATATACAAATAATTAAACACTTAAAATGAAAATGAAAATGAGGAAAAGAAAGAAAGAAAAATCTAAATTATATTCACCCCCTCCCTCTCTTACGAAAATATTTGTCAACAGAAAAGGTCATTATTTATGAAATCCATAGTCGCTAATTTCTGACATATTCCCAAAATTATTTTCATTCGTAACTGTATGAAATTCGCAGATATTCTTATTTATGTATAAAGAAATTAAATAGCGTTGTCCATTTCACCATAAAGAGAAATCTCTTTTTCAGTAAAAGGTGTGAAATTTAACATTTAATCTTATTTTCTGCACATGACAGCGACAAGGAAATTGAATTATAATTCAAACTGCGTCGTAATAAAGACAGTAATTATTTATTTAATTTACATTATTTTTTCTCATAAATTAATGTTCTGGCACTTATAATAACCTATTGATAGTTAGTATGTTCTCGTTATTTTCAGATGCTTTGCACTATGATACCAGTCTCGTAAATATCAGATAATCCAAAGTCTATTTGCAGACGTTCAGAATCAACCTTATTCTCAATTTTCAAATCATAAGTGATAAATCAATATTTTTAAATTAAAAAGCATTTAAATTTTTGCTAACTCTTATTTTGTATTTTAGACATTTTGTATTTATACAAACTTTTGTTTCAAAAAATACTGTCGGTATTGGCAATTTGAACAAAATAACCAGATGAAAGGAGAAAAACCTGTTGTCATGTACCAAAACTGTTTATAACTCGATAAATTATTTATTAAAAAAAAATGGAAAACTCATTTTGATTTTAAATCGCTTCAGTAATCAGGCCTGCCAATTTTGTGCCTTTAGCTTTAAAAATTACGAGGTTTAGTGCTAGTCGTTCCGTTCGGTTACACCCTAAGGCTGGGCGGGATCAGCTGCTTTTGCCTTTGAGAGCAGCTTTATTTATGTACAAGGAGCATTAGCTTATAGCTGCTCACTTGTTGTTTGAAAGTTTTCGTTCACTATGTATAATCTTGGCGTAAATTTACTCTTAATAAAAAAACAGACTCTCTTTTAAACTTTATGGTGTGAGTTGTTTAATAAAATAATATTGTTTTGTTATAGTTATTTTCCTTTTTAATTCATACAAGATGCACATCATTTTCCCATGCATCGTGACAATTTGTTACAATACGCCTTATTTTGGATTAGATGTGCTTCCAAAATGTTGTTACGGTTATTTTGAGGTTATTTGAGGCGAAGAAAAACTTTTTCAGAAGGAAGTTAGTACACTAACACGGAGTGCAGTGTAACCCGAAGAAGCTGCGACGAACGATAAAACTTAAAGTAAAAAATGTATGTGGTAACGATAAAGAAGAATGGCGGTGGGGGATTAACAAAATCTCTTACGTAGTATTTGAAGAAGAAAAAGCTATTTTTGAAAGCTATTTATCTTATCTATGAAATATCTATATCTATGAAAAAGCTATTTTTCTTTTTTTGCTTTTAATAAGTGTTTACTTAGTACCTTTCATTCGAAATTGACATTCAATCAGTGAATCGGTGAGTATTGTTGCGACGTCTGTTTAAGTGTGAAAATGAAAATTTTAGACTTGTTGTTTCAAATAAATTAAAATTAAAAATTCAAATTGTAATTTAATTTTTAAATAGACATCTCGCGTTATTCCATATATTTTATTTTCTTTGAGCATTCTTGATCATAGCCTTATTGTACATTTATTCAAAATTCTACATGCTATTTTCTGTTTGTATGTATTTTACTTTTGGTATGACCCTTTTACTTCAAAAATAAATGAATGAATAAAAAACATATATAAGTTTTAAAATAGTAAGTTGTTTTCTATAGGCAAAGCAGAAAGATTCAATTTGTTTTTTTACAATAAATTACAGAATAGCATGTATATTTTAAAGAACTCATTAATTGCTATAAAAGATAAACATAAATTTTAAAACGGCAAAATACCTTTATTTATTTACATTTCGGCATGTTTTATTGCATCAGATGACAACATTCTCAAGAAAATGAAATGATAAGAATATTTTCGCAAAAATTCAAATTGAAATACTATTAAAAAAAAAAGACAAAAATCACGCGAACACAAGCATAATGGAAAATTAACTGCAATATTGAAAATGGAAATTTGTGAACGCGATTTATTTTATATTATTGTTTCATTATTCTGTAAAGCATTTCTTTCCAAATTTTAGGGAGCTCCATGGAGGCTGAATCATTGCAAATATTTTCATTGCGTAAGAAGATCTCTATTGATTCTTTGATGATGGATGGCAAATAAGATCTTGGTGGATAAATTATTCTAGTATTTTAAAAATCTATTTCATGTTGTATTTGATGTCTGCTATATGTTCTTTGATCATAGTTTTGAGCTTTCTATTTGTCATTTCTATTTAAAATTGCATTTTTCCATCTTCTTTAGTGAAAGCTATTTCATATACCCCTGATAATTGATTTGGTTCTGTTGGTTCAAATATTTTTAAAAACATCGTAATATGCAACCCTGTAATATATCGTCGTCTCAGAGCAACAGTAGGACATCTAGTAATAATAAAAAGTGAGATGTCTGACTTACTGCTGTGAATAACTGTTTTTGCTTCTAGTGGAACAACTTCTGAAACGCAAAGTTATGTTTAATACTGTATCTCAGAGTTGTGTTTTATAAAAGTTCCTTACTGTTCCACTAGATGCAGACACAGTTTTTCATAGCAGGAAGTCAGATATCTCATTTTTGATTATTACTAGGTGTCCTACTGTTGCCCTGAGACGACGATATATATATAGCAATAAAACGTATATATCAATTGATATATACGATATATCAATATTTATAAAAATGTGAGATGTTATGGCAAATGTGGAAGATGCAAAAAATCTCAAAAGATGCAATATATTATATTCAAACAATGCATGAAAAATAGCTTACATTCTAAGAGCAAGTGTATATAGTTGTAAAGTTTAAGAATTTTTTTAAATTAATATAAAAAACAACATATCAAGGTCACAAGCTAAACTATATACCTTTACTCTTCAGGAGGCGGAATGGCGTTATAAACTCCACCCCTTAGTTTCGATTCAATTTGAAAATACTATTGGCAGGTGTCGTATAGTGAGATAGCCTTAAATTAAACGCAAAACAAACACAAATGGGAAATTTTTTGTTCACAATACCTAAATGACCAAAAATTTTTGTAAAACAAAACTAAATAAAATTAAATACAGAATGTCCCTAAAGCCCTTGACACACTTTAAAATTCAACATAAAATCAAGTAATTGTTGTACTATTTGAACTAAAATACCTCTCACCATGAAAAGTATTTTTTTAAGCGAATAGAAAAAATAGTTCAAACTTCGATCATAGATGGCGTCACTTGGTTTCAGACATCCGTTTTTTCTGATTTTCAAAGTAGTTTCGATTTGGTTACGATGTACCGACTTTCGCAATTAGCTTTTCTTTGGGATTAGTCATTTCTGTGTCACAAGGTCAAAAATAATTTGAAAATCAGAAAACACGCATGTTTGAAACCAAACGAATGGACAAGAGGCAGAAATTCTTTTTTTAGCTCGAAGAAAACTTTTCAACATGAGAAGCATTTTAGTCCAAACTTTTGTACGACAATTACTTGATTTTATATTGGATTTTATAATGGGTCAAGGGCTTTTGGGACACCCTGCATAGCAAACCAAATAAATGTTTAGACAGGAAAACAAGGTTTTGCAAGCAGATTACATGTATGTTTAACTTTTATTATTTTTTTTAATTAAGCTTGTAAAACGCCATCTAGTGAGAATACTCATCTATAATGGTGTAAACCGGAGTCGAGGTATACTTCCACTTTATACTGATTTTTTTATGTGCACATTTTTTTTTTTTTTTTTTTTTTTTTTTTTTTGGAGGGAAACTTTATGGGCGGCAGGAGGCGGTTGCATAAGTAATATCTAACGATTAATCATACAAAAATTCGTATACACCTGAACTTTAATAAAAGAAACTTATTTTTAAGCATCTTTTAATCTCTTATCCTATGGTCTATATATTCTTCGGGAAAAAGAATCCTAGCGAAGTCTACTGCCCAATGTGTAGAAAAACCTTTACATCCTCCGTAAAGTTTCAGATATCATAATACACTCTGTAACAAAATTATCTTAATTTAACTCTGACTGATTTGGAAAAAAAAATACCTTAATTATTGTATAAAAACAAATGTCAGAAAATGAAATAAATTTGTATAACGTGTTATTATATTCGTTAAAAGAAATGACTTACATCAAAAAATCTTAAAACGAGTGAAATCTGCTGTTGTGTGTTAGTGTTCAAATATAAATTCTACTCATACCAGTAAAGTTTTTTAATTATACTTTATTTTATTTTAATCTCCTTTCTTTGGCCAATAAACTTGAAAGTCTCTTTATTTCAAATGCGAGTGAGCGCCTCTACTGGTATTAAGTTCTCCTCGCCAAAACCAGATGAAATAAATAGTAATTTTCGCACAACCAACAACCAGACCTCAGGGGTAGGGCATTTCCACACCTGTGTGAAATTGGCACCCCTCATTGTGAATTTAAATATGAAAACTACACAGGAATTTTGCCCAAGTTTTGCCCAGTTTTGCCCACCCATTAATTAATTTTGCCCACCCTTCGTAACGCTGTAAATCAAACTTTATTTTTTGACCCACTTTGAAAAAGCTAGCACCCCTCAATTTGAAATTTAACAAAACAATTGTACAATTATTTTGCCCAAGTTTTGCCCAGTTTTGCCCACCCATTAATTAATTTTGCCCACCTTTTATAACGCCGTAAATCAAAAAAATCTTTGTTGACCACGTGTGAAGCTGGCACCCCCCATTACGAATTGAAATATGAAAACCACACTAAAGTTTTGCCCAGGTTTTGCCCAGTTTTGCCCACCCATTAATTAATTTTGCCCACATTTTATAACGCCGTAAATCAAATTTGTTTTTTTAACACATTTTTTAAACTAGCACCCCTCATTAGAAAATTTACAAAAAAAATTATACTATTATTTTGCCCAGGTTTTGCCCAGTTTTGCCCACCCATTAATTAATTTTGCCCACATTTTATAACGCCATAAATCAAAAAAATCTTTGTTGACCACGTGTGAAGCTGGCACCCCCCATTACGAATTGAAATATGAAAACCACACTAAAGTTTTGCCCAAGTTTTGCCCAGTTTTGCCCACCCATTAATTAATTTTGCCCACCTTTTATAACGCCGTAAATAAAAAAAAATCTTTGTTGACCACGTGTGAAGCTGGCACCCCGCATTACGAACTGAAATATGAAAACCACACTAAAGTTTTGCCAAAGTTTTGCCCAGTTTTGCCCACCCATTAATTAATTTTGCCCACCTTTTATAACGCCGTAAATCAAATTTTATTTTTTAACCCATTTTTTAAACTAGCACCCCTCATTAGGAAATTTACAAAAAAAATTGCACTATTATTTTGCCCAGGTTTTGCCCAGTTTTGCCTACCCATTAATTAATTTTGCCCACCTTTTATAACGCTGTAAATCAAAAAAATCTTTGTTGACCACGTGTGAAGCTGGCACCCCCCATTACGAATTGAAATATGAAAACCACACTAAAGTTTTGCCCAAGTTTTGCCCACCCATTAATTAATTTTGCCCACCTTTTATAACGCCGTAAATCAAAAAAATCTTTGTTGACCACGTGTGAAGCTGGCACCCCCCATTACGAATTGAAATATGAAAACCACACTAAAGTTTTGCCCAGGTTTTGCCCAGTTTTGCCCACCCATTAATTAATTTTGCCCACCTTTTATAACGCCGTAAATCAAATTTGTTTTTTTAACACATTTTTTAAACTAGCACCCCTCATTAGAAAATTTACAAAAAAAATTATACTATTATTTTGCCCAGGTTTTGCCCAGTTTTGCCCACCCATTAATTAATTTTGCCCACATTTTATAACGCCATAAATCAAAAAAATCTTTGTTGACCACGTGTGAAGCTGGCACCCCCCATTACGAATTGAAATATGAAAACCACACTAAAGTTTTGCCCAAGTTTTGCCCAGTTTTGCCCACCCATTAATTAATTTTGCCCACCTTTTATAACGCCGTAAATAAAAAAAAATCTTTGTTGACCACGTGTGAAGCTGGCACCCCGCATTACGAACTGAAATATGAAAACCACACTAAAGTTTTGCCAAAGTTTTGCCCAGTTTTGCCCACCCATTAATTAATTTTGCCCACCTTTTATAACGCCGTAAATCAAATTTTATTTTTTAACCCATTTTTTAAACTAGCACCCCTCATTAGGAAATTTACAAAAAAAATTGCACTATTATTTTGCCCAGGTTTTGCCCAGTTTTGCCTACCCATTAATTAATTTTGCCCACCTTTTATAACGCTGTAAATCAAAAAAATCTTTGTTGACCACGTGTGAAGCTGGCACCCCCCATTACGAATTGAAATATGAAAACCACACTAAAGTTTTGCCCAAGTTTTGCCCAAGTTTTGCCCAGTTTTGCCCACCCATTAATTAATTTTGCCCACCTTTTATAACGCCGTAAATAAAAAAAATCTTTGTTGACCACGTGTAAAGCTGGCACCCCCCATTACGAATTGAAATATGAAAACCACACTAAAGTTTTGCCCAAGTTTTGCAAACCCATTAATTAATTTTGCCCACCTTTTATAAAGCCGTAAATCAAAAAAATCTTTGTTGACCACGTGTGAAGCTGGCACCCTCCATTACGAATTGAAATATGAAAACCACACTAAAGTTTTGCCCAAGTTTTGCCCAGTTTTGCCCACCCATTAATTAATTTTGCCGACCTTTTATAACGCCGTAAATCAAATTTTATTTTTTGACCCATTTTTTAAACTAGCGCCCCTCATTAGGAAATTTACAAAAAAAATTATACTATTATTTTGCCCAGGTTTTGCCCAGTTTTGCCTACCCATTAATTAATTTTGCCCACCTTTTATAACGCTGTAAATCAAAAAAATCTTTGTTGACCACGTGTGAAGCTGGCACCCCCCATTACGAATTGAAATATGAAAACCACACTAAAGTTTTGCCCAAGTTTTGCCCAAGTTTTGCCCAGTTTTGCCCACCCATTAATTAATTTTGCCCACCTTTTATAACGCCGTAAATAAAAAAAATCTTTGTTGACCACGTGTAAAGCTGGCACCCCCCATTACGAATTGAAATATGAAAACCACACTAAAGTTTTGCCCAAGTTTTGCAAACCCATTAATTAATTTTGCCCACCTTTTATAAAGCCGTAAATCAAAAAAATCTTTGTTGACCACGTGTGAAGCTGGCACCCTCCATTACGAATTGAAATATGAAAACCACACTAAAGTTTTGCCCAAGTTTTGCCCAGTTTTGCCCACCCATTAATTAATTTTGCCGACCTTTTATAACGCCGTAAATCAAATTTTATTTTTTGACCCATTTTTTAAACTAGCGCCCCTCATTAGGAAATTTACAAAAAAAATTATACTATTATTTTGCCCAGGTTTTGCCCAGTTTTACCCACCCATTAATTAATTTTGCCCACCTTTTATAACGCCGTAAATCAAAAAAATCTTTGTTGACCACGTGTGAAGCTGGCACCCCCCATTACGAATTGAAATTTGTAAACCACACTAAAGTTTTGCCCAAGTTTTGCCCAGTTTTGCCCACCCATTAATTAATTTTGCCCACCTTTTATAACGCCGTAAATAAAAAAAATCTTTGTTGACCACGTGTGAAGCTGGCACTCCCCATTACGAATTGAAATATGGAAACCACACTAAAGTTTTGCCCAAGTTTTGCCCAGTTTTTCCCACCCATTAATTAATTTTGCCCACCTTTTATAACGCCGTAAATCAAAAAAATCTTTGTTGACCACGTGTGAAGTTGGCACCCCCCATTACGAAATGAAATATGAAAACTACACAAAAGTTTTGCCCAAGTTTTGCCCAGTTTTGCCCACCTTTTCCAACGCTGTAAATTGAAAAAAATCTTTGTTGATTACGTGTGCAGTTCGCACCCCCAGTACGAATTAAAATGTGAAAGCCACACAAAAGTTTTGTCCAAATTTTTCCCAGTCTTGCCCAACTATTATTTAATTTGGCAAGATTTCATAACGTTGTAAATAAAATTTACTTTTTTGACCCATTATTTAAACTAGCACCCCACAGTAGAAAAAAAAACACAATTGAGAGGTTATTTTGCCCACCTATTATTAAATTTTGCCCTCTTTTCATAATGCTGTAAATTAAAAAAAATAGCTTTGTTTACCACTTGGGACATTTTCACATCCAAATACGAATTAAACTAACCAACTTACTAGTGTTACAGGACTTTTCTAGAGCTTTCCCCTACTGAAAAAATGTGTCCTGTTTTGTCCAGAGTTCTTATAGCATTGCCTGTTTTTAACCGACTTCATTTGTTTTAGTATTCCTTCATTTTACTCTAGTTTCTCCTAGTTTTCCCAATTTTCCTTTACTTTCGGCCGCCTTGTTTGTGTCTAGATTTTCGTCCAGATTTACTTGTTTTTTCCCACTGATCTCCATATATAACAAACAGGAAATCTGTATTCCTATTTCCCATGATTATTTCTAGTGGTCCAGGTTTGCATTCCAGGCAAAAGGTACTGTTTGTTTCGTTTCTCTGCATGATTGAAGAATCATTTATTAACTTGATAAGTATTGCTCAATTAGAGAAACATACATTAGAATAAGAGTAAATGTCAACACTAATATCTAACATTGGTAACGCGAACTATTTTTTACCTTTGCCTTGTATGCTTCATTTGCCTTGCAAGCTTCTGACCGCCAACTGAGAACTCTTGTTATGTATGGAGCTTAGTGGATTTCGCCATATTTTGTTCAATTTTTACTAATGCTCCGAGAGTTTTTCCATGCGTTTCAAAAGATTGTCTCAGATTTGTCCAACATTTTTATGGAATTAGAGTTTTTTTCTTGCACCGTTCATACAATTTTTAAATACTTCCAAATGTTTTGCAGGATTTGCTGGTGTTCCTAAATAAAATTCTAGTTTCGCGTAGCGTGCCTCGATATGAAATTGGCGGCATATGTTACTCAGACTATGACCAACGTCATAAAAGAGCAGATTATGACTTTTAAGACATTATATGGAGTGGAACATCTTTACACGGCGATTGGCACCAAACGATGGGCGCAGCGCTTTCTATCAATCACCGAGTAAAGTTGATCCACGCCGTGGGACATTTTAAACGCCATTAATTGGCCTTATATGTCATTGGTTGCGGCCAAAGACCTTTAAGATACATAGTCCGGCAATTCCCATTCAAAAGCATGCGAAATCATGGCAGCCATCTGAAGTAAATTGAAACACCTCAACCGCGAGGTTTGTACGTCAGCTGTGAGTTATTTAACATTAAGTGCTATGGCTAGAATGTGCTTTAAAAATAATTCTTATCAATATATATGAATTTTATGGCAAATGTTTTACAGGACGCTATTTTTTATATCTAAATATGCTTTATAAATATTGAATTTTCAGAAATAAAGTTAAATAAAGCGATTTATTAATAATTTTATGGATGGTATGTTTGAAAAAGAGTATCTAATTTTTATGCCTTATAAACAGAAATAAAGCGAAATTAATGTGGAAACAGATTGTTAAAGATTATAATTCCACCTTTTTTTTATGTTTGACTTACTAAAGTAACTGGTAGGGAAGTTTAGATTAAAGGTAACAACTGTAACATAATATAGTAATTTAGAAAATTTTAAATTACTTGTGAAGAAATCTACGTTAAAACTAATTTTTATGTAAAAAGACAATTAAAAAATGCATATAAACGAAAGTAACACTATATTTTTATCCTTGGAGGACGTTTATTGAAATACTTACTTGCTATACGAAAAAGACAAAAAAAATATTAATAATAAAGTTTTTTTTTTTTTTTTCTTTTTTTTAAGACCTAAATGAAATAGGGTAGACTAATACTTAATGATACGAAATAAAAAAAATACGCTAATAAAAGCATTTTCTTAGGTAAATTAAAATATAAAACATATATGCTGCCGTACAAGAGCTGTGATCAAAAATCCTCAGTTAAACTGACAGTTTGCCGGTCTATGTATCTTAAAAGTCTTTGGTTGCGGCAGTGCCGACGAGCTGGATTTCGACATCACGGCAGATAGTCATTTGCTTATCATTCATTCAACCCTATTCTTGTGACGTAAAAGCCACAAGAATAGGGTCGAACGAATCATCCGCTGATGGCCGACCTGCCGTGGGGTCGAAATCGAGCTCGTCAGCATTGTCTATAGTTGGCGTTGGTTGCGTTCAGATTGTGCTTTGACAGAGGAGTTTGTCCAAACTATGGCAAACCTAAGCATTTTCTGTCTTGATTTTCTCGGCTTGCGCTTGTCCAAACTATTGCAAACCTAGGCATTTTGTATTCCAGAACATGGCGATGCTCACCTGGACGAGTTTCGAGATAAGTTAACAAGCATAAGCTTGGTTATGATGTGACACTCGCCAAGCTTGGGCATTCGCTTTGTCCAGAATCGTCTAACTAATCAAATTTTATATTCGATATGCTGCAACTCTCGTATCGCGGTATCCTACTAAATGCTAGAAATCCATTTGGTGGGCTTTTTGTCGTTACTTCATATATTTCTTAAAAACAGTCTCGAAAGGCAAATAGAGCATTCAGTCAAACTGATGGGGCGGATATTTCCCAAACAGGCTCCGAAGCATGATTGACTGTGATGATTTGACAGCAATGCCTCTTTGCGCAATTAGTGTTTCGTTTTCAATTTCCACTCGCTAACTTTTGGCGAATTTTTATAACTAAAGCAAGCTGATTAAAATGTTATTCTAAAGTGTCTCGAGCTGAGTTCGCAGTAGCTCAGTGGTGCGTCGTTTCTCTTCAGCTTCAGTTATGTAAGTGCGAATTTGAATCGAAATGGGAGAAAGTTTCAAAAAATGGAAAGTTTACTTTTTAATATTTATTTAAATTATAAAAAAGAATTTGAATGAAAAAATAGAAAATTTCTATTTTTAAAATGTTATTTAATTTATAAAATGATTTTAAACAATATTAGCGTTTTACATAATGTGATTTTTTTAAAATATTCGTTGCAGCGTTTGCGGTCTTTAAGGCACTTCTTATTTTTAGAGATTTCAATATATCGACTCAACCGATTTCACTATTTTTTTTTAGTTTTGTGTTTTAATGGGTGTTGAATCGCTCATACATTCGTTTATGTGACATCGGTTGTAACGAATTTTATGAATATTCAGGATAGATTGCTTCAGGACGAGGTTGCTACATCCTCTTTTCATATTTTAATTCGTAATGGGGGGTGCCAGTTTCACATGTGGTCAACGAAGATTGTTTTGATTTACGGCTTTATAAAAGGTGGACAAAATTAATTAATGGGGGGGGGGGGCAAAACTGGACAAAACTTGGGCAAAACTTTAGTGGGATTTTCATATTTTAAGTCGTAATGGGGGGTGCCAACTTCACACGTGGTCAACGAAGATTTTCTTGATTTACGGCGTTATAAAAGGTGGGCAAAATTAATTAATGGGTGGGCAAAACTGGGCAAAACTTGGGCAAAACTTTTGTGTAGTTTTCATATTTCAATTCGTAATGGGGGGGGGGGTTTCAGCTTCACACGTGGTCAACAAAGATTTTTTTGATTTACGGCGTTATAAAAGGTGGGCAAAATTAATTAATGGGTGGGCAAAACTGGGCAAAACTTGGGCAAAACCTTAGTGTGGTTTTCATATTTTAATTCGTAATGGGGGGTGCCAGCTTCACACGTGGTCAACGAAGATTTTCTTGATTTACGGCGTTATAAAAGGTGGGCAAAATTAATTAATGGGTGGGCAAAACTTTTGTGTAGTTTTCATATTTCAATTCGTAATGGGGGGTGCCAGCTTCACACGTGGTCAACAAAGATTTTTTTTTTTATTTACGACGTTATAAAAGGTGGCAAAATTAATTAATGGGTGGGCAAAACTGGGCAAAACTTGGGCAAAATTTAGTGTGGTTTTCATATTTCAATTCGTAATGTGTGGTGCCAGCTTCACACGTGGTCAACAAAGATTTTTTTGATTTATGGCGTTATAAAATTTGGGCAAAATTAATTAATGGGTGGGCAAAACTGGGCAAAACCTGGGCAAAATAATAGTATAATTTTTTTTGTAAATTTTCTAATGAGGGGTGCTAGTTTAAAAAATGGGTCAAAAAATAAAATTTGATTTACGGCGTTATAAAAGGTGGGCAAAATTAATTAATGGGTGGGCAAAACTGGGCAAAACCTGGGCAAAATAATAGTACAATTTTTTTTGTAATTTTCCTAATGAGGGGTGCTAGTTTAAAAATGGGTCAAAAAATAAAATTTGATTTGCAGCGTTAGAAAAGGTGGGCAAAATTAATTAATGGGTCGGCAAAACTGGGCAAAACTTGGGCAAAACTTTAGTGTGGTTTTCATATTTTAATTCGTAATGGGGGGTGCCAGCTTCACACGTGGTCAACGAAGATTTTCTTGATTTACGGCTTTATAAAAGGTGGGCAAAATTAATTAATGGGTGGGCAAAACTGGGCAAAACTTGGGCATAACTTTAGTGTGGCTTTCATATTTCAATTCGTAATGGGGGGTGCCAGCTTCACACGTGGTCAACAAAGATTTTTTTGATTTACGGCGTTATAAAAGGTGGGCAAAATTAATTAATGGGTGGGCAAAACTGGGCAAAACTTGGGCAAAACTTTAGTGTGGTTTTCATATTTCAATTCGTAATGGGGGGTGCCAGCTTCACACATGGTCAACAAAGATTTTTTTTATTTACGGCGTTATAAAAGGTGGGCAAAATTAATTAATGGGTGGGCAAAACTGGGCAAAACTTGGGCAAAACTTTAGTGTGGTTTTCATATTTCAATTCGTAATGGGGGGTGCCAGCTTCACACGTGGTCAACAAAGATTTTTTTGAATTACGGCGTTATAAAAGGTGGGCAAAATTAATTAATGGGTGGGCAAAACTGGGCAAAACCTGGGCAAAATAATAGTATAATTTTTTTTGTAAATTTCCTAATGAGGGGTGCTAGTTTAAAAAATGGGTCAAAAAATAAAATTTGATTTACGGCGTTATAAAAGGTGGGCAAAATTAATTAATGGGTGGGCAAAACTGGGCAAAACTTGGGCAAAACTTTAGTGTGGTTTTCATATTTCAATTCGTAATGGGGGGTGCCAGCTTCACACGTGGTCAACAAAGATTTTTTTGATTTACGGCGTTATAAAAGGTGGGCAAAATTAATTAATGGGCGGGCAAAACTGGGCAAAACTCGGGCAAAACTTTTGTGTGGATTTCATATTTTAATTCGTAATGGGAGTGCCAGCTTCACACGTGGTCAACAAAGATTTTTTTGATTTACGGCGTTATAAAAGGTGGGCAAAATTAATTAATGGGTGGGCAAAACTGGGCAAAACTTGGGCAAAATAATTGTACAATTGTTTTGTTAAATTTCAAATTGAGGGGTGCTAGCTTTTTCAAAGTGGGTCAAAAAATAAAGTTTGATTTACAGCGTTACGAAGGGTGGGCAAAATTAATTAATGGGTGGGCAAAACTGGGCAAAACTCCTGTGTAGTTTTCATATTTAAATTCACAATGAGGGGTGCCAACTTCACACAGGTCATTTCCACTCATTTTGAGGAGTCAACAGTAGCCCTTAGGAGTTCAACTGCAACTCGATTCCACAGCTCTTGAGCTGCTGCGCAGTCCAGAATTGTATTTCTTTTTATCTCGGGAGCCGTGAAACAACTTTGTCCCGGCAACTTTCGGATCTGTTTTGCTCTGTTCTGCAGTAATATATATAACACAACATTTAAATTTTATTACATACTGATTAATAATCAAATGAACATTGATTAAAAAGCAATAACTCCTAAACTTAAAGTATTTTTATGTTAGAGCTATGGATAAATATCAAATTAGAAGAAGTGATTTATTAAAGTCTTATAAAGCACTGATATTAATGATCATTCAATCTTATTATAAGTTGCTTTGTAAGTTTTTTGAATTGTCAATTAGATAATTATATTAAATTTTAATTACAATTAAGTTAAACAAAATTAAATTATAATTAAGTTAAATAAAATTTAATTAATATTTTTATTAGATAAATTAAAATTAAATTTCAATAATTAAATTAATTTTTTTAATTCATATAAGCTATTTTTTAATAATTAGATAAACATTTATTAAAATACAATAACTCCTAAACTTAGATGAAAAATATTTTTATGTTAGAACTATAGCGACACAGAAATATCAAATACAGTTTTTATCTTAAGCATTATACATATTCATATCTATTAATTTAATAGTATTCCTGTTACTAGATACTGGTTTAGTTGTAAAGTAATGAAAGTTTACTATAATTAAAGATTTTCTTTAAATAATACACACATATATATTGTTATTATTTTTACATGTATAATAAATATTAATAAATACGATTACCTAAATATATAAATATTTTCTCTTAGTGCTTTCTTATACATTCTCTTAAATTTTCACTGATTAATTAAGGAGACATAAATTAGGAAAAAGAGAGACAGCTTATTATAAAGAAAAGCTTGTTTTTTTTAGACATAGCTCGAACAATGAACATTTGTTTTGGATAATACACTTTGTACAAATCCAAAAATTACATGTATGTATGTTTAGTATGTATGTATGTATCAAGTTATTTTTTAAACATTATTAGTAAGTAAGAATTCATAAGAAATTTTATTTTATATTGATTCCAATTAGAATTCAGAATATGCGATTTTGTTGTCGTTGATGTTGTTTATTGTATACATCAGTAATATATTTGAATGTCATTGTTATCTCAAATATTTTATGAAAATTGCAGTAGCAGATAATATATAAATCATATATATTAGATATCAGTTATATTAGAAACACACACATACAAATATAAAATTTCTGCAGACATGTATGCATGTATATTTCTAAATATTCATATGCATGATTACGGGGCATTCTTACAATCTTTTAACTTTCATGTCCCTGAATAATATATATATATACAGGGTGGTCATAAAAAACTTTGCCGATATATGGAACTCTAGCGGCCGTTCCGTTAAACCGATCGAGATGAGATTTCAGATATAGTTATTCAGAGGTATGAGCTCGGGATTCTGTGAACGGCAACAAATTGGCGCTCACGGTTACGGTTATAGGTACAGAAACTCAAAATTTTCGAATGGCAACGCCCATTTTTTTTCATCGCAAAATGCTCAGCGCATGCGAAAACCCTAAATAGCTCTGGAACGGTAAGTTTATCGCAATAAACGGAAGCGTTATGCACCCACAAAAAAAAAACAGCTCAGCGAACGACCAAAAACAACACGATCGGGGATCACGGAGGAAATTTGCATATGAGAGAAGCAAGAATCCGATTTCTGCGCTGATTATCTGTCGAACTGCATTCTATGATTGTTGTCTTGCTCTGTTATATGCAAATTTCCTCCGTGCGCACCGATCGTGTTGTTTTTGGCCGTTTGCTGAGCTGTTTTTTGTGCCTACATAACGCGTCCATTTTTTGTGATACACCTACCGTTCCAGCCCGTTTTAGGGTTTTCGCATGCGCTGAGCATTTTGCGACGAATAAAAATGGGCGTTGCCATTCGAAAATTTCGAGTTTCTGTAACCGTAACCGTGAGCGCTAATTTGTTGCCGTTCACAGAATCCCGAGCTCATATCTCTGAATAACTATATCTGAAATCTCATCTCGATCGGTTAAACGGAACGGCCGCTAGGGTTCCATATATCGGCAAAGTTTTTTTATGACCACCCTGTATTTTAATACACTTTTTTGTGTTTTTTTTATTTCATATACTTGGGAACATCCCATTGCATGATTGCACAACAATATTAACGGGATAAATAAGTTTTGAACTATGTTAGGAGTCCAAACACATGGAAAATTCATCTACCGTACCATGCCCCTGATGCTGATTTTGAAGTTTGAAGCTGTCTGGATAAAATTATTTCAATAAAAATAATTCGATGTAATTTTTTTCTGAAACTGGAACTATTGTTTTATATAAATATGTAGCTAAAAATTAACCGGCACACAATTTTAGGGTTGATATTATTTTTTGAACTCTGTCCCTGGGTTTTAGATTTTTTACCATCCCTCTTCTAAAATTCATAGCTGCCAACCTTTACGCTCTTTTGCTACCACTAAAATTTAGAAGAGATTTCCCTTTCTGTAATCCTGAGATTTCGACCATTCAATAAGGCAATATTTACAAGAAAATTTTAGTGGTAGGAAAAAAGCGTAAAGGTTGGCAGCTATGAAAATTATACAGAAAACCACTTCAGATGCAGCGACAGAGTTTTTTCAAGTTTTTGCTCATGCAGAAGTATGCTAGAGAAAGAATATCTAAAATTCTTTGACAGGAAATTTCTGCAGAATATAAATCAGCATTTAAATATCAATTTCAAGCACCGTGGCTTTATTGGTAGTCTTACCGTCCCAAGGTTTATTCCTGCACTTTTCGAGGTAAATAATTAAAAAAAAATTAATTTAATCCAATGTTAACAACTGTTTCGAAAAATCAATGAACATTGTGGCTATCACTTAGTCTTAAAATGATTTTCCTAAAAATAGGTAGAAATTTTCCTTACCGTCTCTTTTTTTACCATTTCGTCCCTTCTTTTACCTTCAGGTCCCTTCTTTAACACCCCTTTAAGACAATGTTATACAAAAATTCTGTATTAAAAGTACTACAATGTTATTATTTCGTATTTGAATGTCCTGTGGTTACTATGCAAATTCATTATAAGAAAAAATTTAGAAGAAAATAAAAAGTTATAGGGGTAAAATGGCAAGGAAAATTAAACTCGCAAGTTTAACATAAACCTCAGTTAAATAAAAAAATTTTCACTGATGACCATTTTTTCTTTATTTTGAATCCTTAAGGCATTCGTCTATCAGATTAAAATGTTATTTTAGCAAGTTTAATTTCACCAGATTTTTCCCCCCCAAAAGTAAAAAAATTGTGAGAATGCCCCTTACATGTGTATGATTGTATATGCTTTTACTTAAAAAAGAAAAAAAATGTGGCAGATTTATTGGCTTGGAATGTAATGTAAGAGTAAGAAAATATTAAAACTACAGCAAAAGAAAATATTAAAACTACAGCAAAAATATGCAATATTATTCTGATTATTAAAAGCCTCAATTGCTTATTCTGTATTACTGTTGTATACATTGGTATGAAAAAATAAAATTTTGATCCATGAGGTATTTCTAAAATCTTTATTTTCTTAATAAAATTTTGAATTGATAAAGTGTTGGTAATTAAAAATTCATAAAAAAAAAGTTTATTTTTAGTTATCATTTTATAAACAAACTTAATATAATAAAAGCTCTCTTTTTTATTTATTTATTTTATTGTATTTTTATAGAATTTAACAAGTCATGATTTCATGACCATTTCAAACAATAGAAATATCACCATGGGCTAGTTTATTTATGTACGAGGAGTATAAGCTTATAGCTGCTCACTTGTGGTTTTAAGTTATCAAGAAGGAAGTTGTCTACCCGAATCTTACTTTTATTAACAAAAAAGAAACCTTTTTAAACTTTATGGTGTGAGTTCTTTAATAAAACACTATTTTTTTGTTTATGTTTATTGTCGTTGTTTTACTAATTAACCCTCCGTCTACCAGACGGGTCCATTGGACCCGACAGGTACATACAAAATATTCATTCAAACCAGAAATTTCTTTAAAATAAACTAAGTATATAAACCAGACAAAAATAAGGTAAATAAATAAGTTAAATAGTTTTAAATAAAAATTCTGGTGTAGAACGTTTTATTAAAACTTGAATAAAATTCCCGGTAGATCTAGGGTTAAAGGAGAAGCGATAGTTATTCTCCCTTTTTAATTCCTACAAGATGCACCTCATTTGTCCATGCATCGTGATAATTTGTTACAATACCTCTTATTTTAGATACGCTTCCAAAACGTTGTCACGTTTACCTCAATTTGAGGCGATGAAAACTTTTTCAGAAGGAAGAAATAAATTTATGTGTTATAACTCGGAGTGCAGTATAAGCCGAAAAAGCTGCGACGAGCAGTGAAATTTAAAGAAGAGAGTGTAATATGGTAAAGATAGTGAAAAATGGGGGCAGGGGATTAACAAAATCTTTTACGTAGTATTTAAAGAAGTGGCGCAAAGAGCTGTTTTTCTTTTATGCTTTTAATAAGTATTTACTTAGTACCTGTCATTCGTATTTGTCATTGTATCATTCGGTGAGTATTGTTTTGACGTCTGTTTAAGTGGGAAAATGAAAATTTTAGACTTGGTGTTTCAAATTTAAATTAAAATTACAAATTCAAATTGCAATTGCAATATAATTTTCAAATAGACGTGTCACTTTATTCCATATTTTTTGTTTTCTTTGAGTTGCGATAATAGCCTTATTTACATTTATTCAAAACGCTAGATGCTATTTTCTCTTTCTGCATCTTTTATTGTGGATTGCAACTTTTGCTTCAAAAAGAAAGGAATGAATAAAAAACATATATAAGTTTTAAAATAATAAGTTGTTTTATAGAGGCAACGCAGTAACATTCAATTTTTTTTTTTTTTACAATAAATTACAGAATAGCATGTATATTTTAAAGTACTCATTACTTTCTATAAGTGATAAAAATTAATTTTAAAGCGGTAAAACAGCTTTATTTATTTACATTTCGACATGTTTCATTGCATTTGACGGCAACATTCTCAAAAAAATAAAATGATAAGAATATTTTTGCAAAAATTCAAATTGAAATACTATTAAACAAAAAACAAAATTCACGTGAACACAAGCATAATGAAATTAAATACAATATTAAAAATGGAAATTTGTGAACGTGAATTATTTTATATTATTGTTTCATTATTCTGCACAGCATTTCTTTCCAAGTTTTAGGGAGTTCCATGGAGGCTGAATCATTGTAGATATTTTCATAGCATAAGAAGATCTCTATTGATTCTCTGATGATGGATGGCAAATAAGATCTTGGTGGATAAATTATTCTACTATTTTTAAAATCTATTTCTCGTTGTATTTGATGTCTGCTATATGTTCTTTGATCTTAGTTTTGAGCTTTCTATTTCTCATTACCTATATAAAATTACACTGTTCCATCTTCTTTAGTGAAAAGTATTTCATATATCCCCGATAATTGATTTGGTTCGACTGGATCAAATATCTTACATATTATGTTTTAAAAACATAATGCAAAATTTGTTTTTGGTACCAGCAATACAAGAAATTAAAATTTGCCTTATTTAAATAGAGCATTTTTAAAATCGCGTACTTGCAGGAAACTGCTTTTAAAAAGAAGTGTGAACCGTATAAAATTTGTGTAAGAAACACCCGAGTCGAAAGGGTTAAAATAAAAATGTTCAGATACAATAGCTATTTGATAAATTTTACAAATGATGATGTGGAAGAAACTTTGAGAGAGTTGAGACACGGCCAAACTCGATTCCCCTTATACGGCCATAACAAAAATTCGAAATCCCTTTGTTTTCGGGGAATCAGAGTTTCGTTCCGGAGAATTCTAGAGGGCGCTTTTACCTACTGAGTCTAATGAAGAATTTGCCTCGCACGCCTGTATTTTCTTAGCTATAACTTAACTGAAATTGCGATTTTTGATTTTTTTACTAAAACCCGGCTCATTGCTGTGTTTCATACTGCACTTACGATTCACTAACAAAATTCCAGACATTTCTTTTCATCAATTTCATTCACGTTTGGAGTACAAACTATTGAAAGAGAAAAAAAAAAAACTTGTTGATTCTTTAAAATAATGAAACCAGAAAAAAATATATTATTTATTTATTATTAGTTTTTTTGTGTCCCCGTATTTCATGATCAGCACACCGCCCCCTGAATACTAGGCCTGAGCGCTCATACAAAAATGACACAAAAATGGCGGTTGCCGAAGGCGGATTTCTTTTAGCGTAGGTACGGTCCCTTAAATGTAGACACCAGTATTTTATAAAAAATTTCTCTACCTTGTTTATTCTCAGAAAAATGAAGCGGGAAAAACTTCAAAAAATTATTGGTAGGAATATTTAAGGGACCGTACACACTCTGAAATAAGTCCGCCTTCGGCAGCCGCCATTTTTGGTCCAGCGCTCAGGCCTAGTATTCAGGGGGCGGTGATCAGCACCTACAATATTTAAATTTACTGAAAATTGTTCACAATGTACAGATCTCTATATTTTTCTAAATTAAGCATAGCCGGATATTCGCGGGAAGACCTGCTTTATATATACAGGGTGTCCGAAAAGTTTGGAAACGGTCGAATAATTCAAGAAATACAAAGCAGATTGAAAAACGAAAATATACGTAATAAATATTTTTTAAAAAGCTACTCAATGATACCAAATTTGACCCTCGCAACCGACCCCCCCGGAGGTCAGAGGGGGTCCAACTTTGAAATCTTGTATGGTAACCCCCTTTTTTATTGCAGATTCGCATTCTACGGACAAAAATACGTAACTTTTGTATTTAACATTTTTTTCTAATATTCGTTGATCACGGTGTAATCGAGCAATTAAAACAGATACATATTTTGGTTTTCCCAACCAGGTTTTGACATCTCGAAATCTGATTGGACAGAACTTTCATAGTCAAAGTAACCGTCATTTGCGGGAATAGTGTTTCTCGAAAACCATCAGTGGTGGTTGTTCGATGACGCTTTATGTTTTCTCCATAAAAATTAATAGAAATATATTAAATTAGTTCTGTATTTGCATATTTTTTTATCCAGTCAATCATTTCAAAATAATAACCTGCGTATTTTGATTTTTTTAACGTGCAAATATACACCTTCCCTCCCGGACAGAAAAAGGATAATCTTAATTATTTGGGGGCGGAGTGTGCAGATATTCTGCGTTTTGATGGCTTCTTTTTTTTTTTTTTTTTAATATCATCTAATTCAGGAGGCTGATGCCGGTGTACAGTTTTTTTTATTTTTAATTATTACTATAGAACAAAATGTAGGACAAAGTATTTAAAGAAAAAGATATAAAAACTTTTTATACTGTCTGAGCAAAGGATGGGGAAGTAGCGTAAATTTCAGTGGGGGTGGAGTTACATATTTTGATGATTGATTAGTTACTGTATCTCCAAAATATCAAGTCGGGCAGACACTTCTTCAATAATTCTTATAAACGCTTTATTGCAATTAAAAATATTTTTCGATTTAAGATTTTTTTCGTAATTTTAAAATTAATAATTTTAAACAATTGAAAATTTTTGATCTTTTAAACTTTTTGATTTAAAAAATAACTAAACTCTTTAAGCTCTCTTGATTATTTCTGGGGAAGACGACGTTTTAATTTTCATAGGGGAAGGATAATGTAGAAAATTGTTTAATTATTTATAAATTATTACAATAAAATATCAAATGTGACAAAATACAGGGTGTCCGAAATGTTTGGAAACGGTCGAATAACTCAAGAAATTCATATAAGATTGAAAAACAAAAAAAAATACATGTTAAATATTTTTTAAAAAACTATTCCGTGATACCAAAGTTGATACCCCACCCCGAACATCTGGGGGTCAGAGGCGTTCCAACTTTGAAATTGTAAATGATAATCCCCATTTTTTATTTCAGATTCGGATTCTACGGGGGAAAATGCGCAACATTTGCTTTTAACATTTTTCTTTTGAATCTTTCTAGATGACGATGTAATCCAGCAAAATGTGTCAGATACATATTTTGTTTTCTCAACCATGTTTTGTAATCACGAAATGTGATGGGCCAAAGCTTTCGTTGCCAAAGTGGGCCGCCTTAGTTGGAATTGCGTTTGTCGAAAACTATCAATGGAGGTTGTTTCGATGGGAAAAGTGCTTTATATGCTTTTGCCATGCAAATTAACAGAAATATATTGAATTAGATTTCTATTTGTGTTTTTATTTTATCCATTCAGTCCATTCTAATCAATTAACCTGCGGTTTATATATATATATATATATATATATATATATATATATACTGATGTGTAAACATGTCCCTCCTCTTCCGAACAGAAAAAAAAAAAAGATAATCTTCGTTATTTGGTAGAGGTAGCCGTGGATATTTGACATTTCGATGGCTTCTGCTGTTTTTCTTTTTCTTTTATACTCTAAATCGTGGTTAGGAGGTGGGTGTATGGGATTTTTTTAGTATTACTATAGAGTAACATATAGGACAAAATAAAAAGAAGTACATATATTTTTTTTGTGTGTGTGTGAGGGCGGAGCAAAGAACGGGGAAGTTGTGTAAAATTCAGGTGGTGGTCGGATTGGAGATTTAGATCATTGATTAGTTACTGCAAACAGAAAATAACAAATAGGGCAAAAATATTTTCCATAATGCTAATAAATGTATTAATGTTTTTGTAAATTAATATATTTTTTCAATTTAACATTTTTTTTTCATAAATTTAAACAATAGAAAAATTTTGGTATTTGAAAATTTTTAATTAAAAAATAATTTAACTCTTTAACACTGTCAGGATTTGTGAGGCACATATATTCATCGTCAAAAGGTGCATCTGGAATTTGTTTTGGGCACCATTAATAGATGAATAAAATCATTTAATTTTTCAATTAAACGATTTTTTGGTATTTCAAAAGTAAAGGCGATAGTTGAAAAAACACATTGTATTCCAAATAAAATTTGTGTACGCGATGCGGTTCCGAAAGGGTTAAAGTGTAATGATTATTTGCTGGGGTAAACGACGTGTTAATTTTCATAACAGAAGGATAATGTAGAAAATTGTTTGTTTATTATTACAATAAAATAACTTATGTGACAAAAAATATAATCTAAAACATAATTGGCAGAACAAATTAAAAACAGATCAGTTTATTTTCTTCATTTTTTAAGCCCTAGAAGGGGCATTTATTAATATATTTGATTCAATTAGTTCTACGTTCTTACATTTTTATAACAAATAAGGTAAACCAATTGAACAATTTAAAAAAAGTCAAACAATATGATAATAAAACCCATTAAAAACTTAGGTTCCGTTAAAAAGAAATCTAAATAAATTTTAAACTTTTTTCCTTTTTAAGTTGTAAATATTTGTATAGCAGATTTTGTATTATGCTTATGATGAGTGTGTACAAAATGATAAGGCACATGTAAAATGCAAAAAAACATATTTAAAAGTCTAAGATTTATTTCGATTTAATTTGAAGGGAACTTTTAGGGATTTTTAGGGTATTTACATTATCATATTGTTTAAATTTTGTTTTTATTTTTTAATGTTCATTTGGTTTAACCCTTACCGGCGCGGAGTAATTCTGTTTATAAACTGATGAAATGATAGACTGACATCAGCATTTATATACGAGTTTATTGGAGAATACAAACCTTCTTATTTTCAAGTACCTTATAAATGGAAAATTTTAATTAAATATTTTGGGTGCCAGTAAAATAAAAATTATGAGTCCCTTTTTAAGGACACTGTCCGCAAAAGCTCTGACTTATTTGTTACAAAACTTTAACATTAAACATCGAAGTAACTGAATGAAATATATGAATAAATGTCCCTTCTCAGGCTTAAAAAATGTAGGAAAAAACTGATTTGTTTTTCATTTGTTCTGCAAATAACGTTTTTGTTTATATATTTTTTCACATTTGTTATATTATTGTAATAATTAATAAATAATTAAACATTTTTCTACATTATCCTTCCCCCATGAAAATTAAAACGTCTTCTCCCCCAGGTATTAATCAACAGTGCTTAAAGAGTTAAATTATATTTTAAATTCAAAAGTTTAAAAGATAAAAAAATTTCAATTGTTTAAAATTATCGGGTCGTTCGGAGAGTCGTGTCCGTTTGGAAAAACCAGTTCGAACCGGAAAATTCTATCATTTAATAATTAGACATTGATTCCTATATCTAATTTCTAATAATTACCGGGCAGGATTTTCCGGTGCGGATTGATTTTCCTAAACGGACACGACTTCCCGAACAACCCAATAATAAATTTAAAATTAGGGGGAAAAATGTTAAAATGGAAAAAAAATATTAATTTACAAAAAAAGTATTACATTTATTAGAATTTTTGAATGTTTTCTGCCCTACTTGCTAGTCAGTAGTCGCAGTAACTAATCAATCATCAAAACTTATAATCCCACCCTCCTCCACCTAAAATTTATGCTATTTCCCATCCTTTAATCAGCCAGCACAAAAAGATTTTATATGTTTGTTTGTTTTTTTTGCTCCTTTATGTTATTCTATGGTAATAATTTAAAAAAAAATTATACACTCCCATCCGGCCCCGAATTAAGTGATTTTTTTGACAGCAGAAGACATCAAAACACAGAATAACAACACACTCCGCCCCCAAATAATGAATACTATAATTTTTCAGTTCGGGGGGGGAGGTGCTTATTTATTCGTTAAAATATCAAAATACGCAGTTTATTAAAAAATGATCGATTTGATAAAAAAAAACATGCAAATAGAAAACTAATTTAATATATTTCTATTAATTTTTATGGAAAAAGCATATAAAGCGCCATGAAAACAATCTCCACTGATTGTTTTTGAGAAACATTATTTCTGCAAAAGACGGCAACTTTGATGCTAAAAGTTCTGGCCAATCAAATTTCGAGATGTCAAAACCTGATTGGGAAAACCAAAATATGTATCAGTTTTATTTGCTCAATTACACCATGATCAACGAGGATTAGAAAAAAATGTTAAATACAAAAGTTACGTATTTTTGTCCGTAGAACCCGAATCTGCAATAAAAAATGGAGGTTATCATTCAAAATTTCAAAATTGGACCCCCCCTCTGACCCCCGGAAGATCGGTTTCGGGGATCAAATTTGGTATCACTGATTAACTTTTTAAAAAATATTTAACACGTATATATTCGTTTTTCAATCTACTTTGTATTTCTCGAGTTATTCGACCGTTTCCAGACTTTTCGGACACCCTGTATATATTACGAAACATGTAAATACTTTTTAATTTTTATCATATACTTTTATACAATGACTGTCCATAATTAGAATACTTAATTTTATTATGTGATTTTGTAATTTTTCTATATGCTTGTATAGTTAAGCCATATAAAGGTTAAATTTATTGAAAATCGCTCGCAATGTATATATATATATTTTTTTTTCTAAATAATTAAGAATTATATAAATATTTATGTTTAAAAAAAAATCTACATGAGTTGAAGGCCGGATATTGACGAAAAGACTTGCTTATTTTTTTATATTATAAAGCATGTAAATATATTTTTATTTTTATGGTATACTTTTATACCATGACAGTCCAGAATTAGAATATTTAATTTTATATGTAATTTTTCTGTATGCTTGAATATTTCAAATCAACGCATATAATCGCCAATTTTATTGAAAATTGTTTGCAATGTACAGATATATACATTTTCTTAATAATTGTGAATCATATAAATATCCATGTTTTGAAAAAAAAAAATCAATATGAGTTGATTGCCGGTTATTGGCAGAAAGTCTTGCTTATTTTGTTGGTATTATGAAACATGCAAATATCCTTTTAATTGTATCATAGTTTTATATCATCAGTGTCCAGAATTAGAATATTTAATTTTATGTGTAATTTTGTTACTTTTCTACATGCTGGAATATTTCAGATCAACATATATAATAGCCAAATTTATTGAAAATTGTTTGCAATTTACATATATCCATATTTCCTAATTAATTAAGAATCGAGCAAAAATAATGAATGTTCCGAAAAAAAATATTTTGTTATGAGTTGGTTGCCGGATACTGGCGAACTTGCTTATTCTCTTAATATTGTGTAAATATTTTTTTATTATAGTTTTTATAATATAAATGCCTAAATTTCAAATATTTCATTTTATAATTTACCCTGTTTTTAATTTCTTTTCTAAAAAGGATAGAAACCTATAATTATTGTTATTATTCTATTTCCAAGTACACTTCATTTTCAGAACCACTAATGATTACTATTATCCAATGTTGTCTGCAATCAACTTTTAGTCGTTGAGCCAGAAGCCAAAATTAGTGATTTTGGTTTCATCTCTGAGGACTTGATGATATATACCTTTTTGGATTCACAATGGTCCAAGGAGTTCATTTTATGATGATACTATGAAATTTGTGGTAGCTTATAGACGCCATATTGAAAAAATGAGCGCCATCTATCGCACATAAATACATATGATTTTTTTGCCAGTATCACATAATGAAAGAGATATCTATGAAAAAAAAAAATATTGTTAAACAGAATATGTTATACAAATTATATATTTATTAAGATTTTATTTTAATATTATGCTTATCTTTACATTTAACTTTATGTTTATTAACATTTTCAATGGCATAAACAGTTCAAAAGACATTTGTGATGAAAGAAAACCAAAATCTTGTTTTGCTTTTAAATGCATATTATTTACATGTGATAAGACACAGGAATTCAAGAAAAAATTAAAGCTGGTGAAACTATCGTACTTAGTCTGTTAAGAATTAACCCCTTCGGGACCACGGTGCATATATGCACCTTCGGAAACGTGTTTCCATCGCTTGTTTTTCATACCACTAAAAAAGAAAAGTAAAATTTTCCTTATTTAATTAAGATATTTTCTTGATTGCTAAGCCAAATTTAATTGTTTGACAAAAAATAATGTCAACCGAATAAAATTCGCGTGAAAGATGCTGGTCCCAAACGGGTTTATAAATAACAGAAATCTTAGTCTGCTTCACTGCTATCACAATCATTGATTGACATTCCTGTGTCCAAATAACTTCCATCGTCATAGAACAGTTCTATATTCTGCATATGCTTCATATCTGAGGTTATTAATAAGGCACGCATATGATGGTGAGACACATGTTCTTGAACAAGAACATGACATCAGTTCCAAAATAGCTTCAGGACCAGGAGACTGCCATTCCACTGGACCTCTAGATAGCCTTTTTCTACGCTATCTGTTCCAAAAATCCAACCATATTTATCTGGGGTTGGAAGATCAGGATCAGACTCTAGGCACTTTTTCGCAACTAGCCTGGTAATTAGCTCGCATTACCTATAGGTAGAGTGTATTACTACATGGCAGAAGGCGATGCGACTCCACAGACTCCTTTTTTACAGAAAAAATGTATAGAATATAGCGCATTTCATTGATGTCTGAGTATTTGTGCTTTCCATAATAGAGATGGCAAACTTACGACTCAAGCTGTTTCTTTGTTTCCTCTGCTATATCAGCTTCAGTATCAAGCGCCTTAAGCTCATTCCGAAATTCAGTGTTCTGAATCATCATTTTCCCTTGCCTGCAAAAACACTTACTGTATCGCATCCAACAGTGAATGCATTTCAGGTCATGCATTACACACCGCTTTACTTAGAAGTCCATGCATCTCCCTCAAGTTGTAGTACTTTACTTTACCCTATCATTGGATCCACATTTTACAAATATTAATCCTTTCTAGTTTTCCAAATCGTTTTCTAAAGAAAACAGTGTGATAACTGCCCCATTAGTATCTATAGAGATAATAATGATATTTCTAAATCCAGATGCTAAAGCAAGGTGTACGCGAAATAAAAGCCCTTCATGGAAGCAGATCCATTTAGTGGATTCTTCAACTTGTTAATTCGTGAATTTATAGGATTTTTCTCCGTAGATAGCGTACATCATTTGTGTGTTCAACTATTTAATAATGTTAGTTCTTGAGAAATGAATTGTATAAGTTCTTTCTTGTTCTCCTCATCAGATAGAAACTGCTTCCATTTTCGTACTGGTGTCCAGGAGTATATAACTTTTATAGCATTACCAACAGTCCATATTTTTCGTTCATTTCTTTTTATTGACACGTGCCTGTATGTATCAAATACAACATCTATTCTTTGAGAGATCTTGTATTATTTTAGAAAACAGTTTCTTGGCTAGTTGTCGAAATGGGTAGCTTTGAACAAAGCACATTCCGTCAGTCATATTAACACCACCATCATTTGCATTCTTTCAGCAGTCGCAATTTTGTCATAACATCCATCAGTTTGATTTTTCAGTTTTTCGCTTTAAACCATCAAGTGTTGCTAAGGACTATGAAAGAGGCCTTAGGTGGTAGGAAAAGACAGTTCTCATATTGAAATTTCTTCGCTCTGCAATGACTGTCATCTGAGCAAACAGATTTCTTTCTGCCTAAGCAACAAACTCTGATTTATTAAATTTTACTCTCTGTTTCTTCTTAAAGTCAGAAAATGTCTTTATCTTCTTTATCTTTGGAGGTTTGAAAAACTCGTCTGTCTTTGAATCTTCCGACAGATATTCTCTCTTGAAAGTTTGGTAAGCTTCTTCACACATCTCATGAGCTTTGACCATGCCTTCAACAATTTCTAGATTCGTCATTGCTACAGTTGATTCTATTACCATGTCTAGATTTATCCATTCATTGGTAATCATCTTCTGTAAATATGAGATATCACGTTTGTCTTTCTGGATCCTGCTCAAAGACACATCTGGATGGAGAACTAATTTTGGTTCTTTCACGAATCATGTGAAGAAATGCTGCCCTGATATCAAAAATATCTCTTGACTGATAGAGATATTTTTCTGAAGAAATGCCAGTCAAAGATATGCAAGGCAGGTCTTTGACTGAACTTCGTTGTACCTTTTGACCCCTACATTTCTTTACTTATTGTCTTTTCAATCGCCCAATTAACTTAATAGCATGCAAAACCAAGAAAATCTTTCAATCACCCTGTTTATCGACATCCATTTTCCAATATGGCCTCCATCAGCTACTCTGTTTTGAATATATCATGGATAAATATTATTCTGATGTTGTGGTGAATAAAAAAAATGTGTGGTTTAGCAAGTCCGCTGACATGAAACCACACGACCCCCTGTCTCAATGACGGCGGCCATTTTCGAATATGGCGCCCATAAGCTACCCTGGTTTGGAATGTATCACGGATAAAAGACATGGTCTTGTAGTGGTGAATTAAAAAATGTATGGTATACCAAATCTGCTGACATGAAACCACTCGCAACCCTGACTCAACGACGGCGGCCATTTTCCAATATGGCGCCCATAAGCTACCCTGGTTTCGAAAGTATCATGGATAAATGAGGTGCTGTTGTTGTGGTGAATCCAAAAATATATAGTTTACCAAGTCCGCTGACATGAAACCACACGAGCCCCTGGCTCAACGACTATTTATATTACCTATATTTTACATCAGAAGTCTGGTGCAAAAAACAATTGAATGGTTTTAAAGTTATGCTGATTTGAAATAATTTTGAAAAAGTTTTGGTTAATTTTCTTAATATTTTAAAACTAGTAAATAATATTTTTTAAATTTTTAATTTCAATTTAACTTAATTTAAATTTTAAAAAAATTTAAAAACAAATGCAGAAATTTACTTTTAATTACTGTTTTCCGTGTTATACATGTAGTAGCGTGTTATTTAATATATTTTTAGTTGCTTATGTTTAATGCATTGTATTAATTTATTTTATCTCCGAATCCTTCAGTTTTCCGGTTTGCAGTATAAAAAACGCCGAGGCAAAATATACGTATATTATTTAACCTTTTATAACGCTTATACAGAGACATTTTTCTTATTTTTATGTAGGAAAGTAACACATAATAAGCATTATTTACAATAGAGGAAATACAATTTACAGTAGGTATTCGTGCCATCTGGCGGCGACTGTAGTCTTTAACGAATCCGAAACTAAGGGATATTGTGAAGGGCGTGTAAGGCAGGCGATGAGTTTGGCCGTGATTACGCCCTAAGTGTGGGCGGGCGCAGTTGCTTAAGAATACAGTTTTGTTTATGTACGAGGTGCATAAGCTTATAGCTTAGTGTTGGGTAACTCATACATGAAGCACCTCATTTGTCCCATACACTATGACAATTTGTCCCAGTAACTCAAATTTCAGATTTGAGGTACCTCCGAAATTTTGTTATGTTTGCGTCTCTTTGAAGTTGCGAGACGCGATAGTTGTTTCAGGAGGATGAATGAATTTGCGTGTGTTGCGAGGTGTGTTTTCATTATCTGTAGGTGAAAGAGTAAAAGTAGTTGCGGGCTACCTTCGAAGTTTGAAAGCTTTGGGAAAGGGTGAAAATGAAAGGAAAAAATGTAGCAAGTTAAAAACTGAGACGAATTTGGGGAGGGATAAAGGGGGTTGTTCCTGGTGGAAAGAAAATAAGAGAACTATTTTTCTTCTCTTTCTTTTAATAATATTGAATTCATACTTCCCAAGTTGCGCTTATGATGCGCTTGTCATTTAAGATAGGAAAGGACTGACATTGACAACAAATCACTGACTGAACGAGGAGAAATGGAAACGGTCCCAAGCCATCCTTTTAAAAAGTGGTCACGTGTTTTTTATGTGGGCGGGGAAGAGGAGAGGTCGCTCATATTCCTTCATGACAAGGGCGGATCCAGCTCACCATTTAGAGGGTAGTCATGGATTTCCTTTTTTGGGGGGTGCGAGGGGATCACATCTCGTTATGAGAATTTTTTTATATTGAAAGCTATTTCCAAATCCAAACTAACTACTTTTATGATACTTTTGCGAAGTCATTTTCATTCGTAAATACAAAAAGTTTGCATTAATATTTGTAAAAATATAAAATTCACCGATTATGTTCAGATACGAAGAAATTAATGAGTTTTCCATTTTCTTATAAAGGCAAAGATTCATTCAAAAAATGATGTCAAAGTTAGCATTTTTAGCATTAGACCCGATAACAAAGAGTAAAAAGAAAAAAAAAAAAAATCATCATCTGACAATACCCGCTTATAACTCAAGATTAATTCCTTTATCCAAACACGAAAAAAAAACTGTTCGATTTCAAATCACTTCAATGGTTATGCCTGTAAGTATCATGCTTTTATGCTTAAAAATGTGTCAGAAAATTTCGCGTTGATATGCGGATTTTTTTTTCCTTTGGAAAACAGTCTTAAATGTGATATAATTTAGATATCGAAACTTTTTCAATCAAGAGTCTGAAAATATATGTTATTCGATTTCAGTCTCAGCAGTATGTTCTATATTTATGCTCTGTGAATTGTCTTGTACCCATTCTTAATTTTATCAATTTATAGAATGCCATGCATCAACAATGAATAAATATTTCCTTCATTTTTTTTAGCTTCGAGTCCCCTTTATATATGACATGATTTTTCATTAAGCATAAGAAGGCCTGGCTTAGGGTGCCCAAACATTTAGGGGATCTGAAAATAAGTTATTTTTATAATTTGATCCAATTACATAAGACAATTGTCTATAGTGTTAGTAGTGTTTTTATGTTATCCGTTATATGGGAGTCATTCTAAGTGATCCTAACCCGCATTTATGCAATCTAAAAATCCGAACATTTAGACCGACGAGCGTGACATAGGTTTGAAATCGTGTCATATATAACGGGGGACACAACACTAAAAAAATTAAAACAAATATTTATTCATCGTTAATGTATGGTATTTTATAAATTAATAAATTTAAACATGAGTTTATTATAGTTAACTCAGTTTAAGAATATTTCGTAATGGAGGATTGAAATGGAATATAGCATTTTTTCAGACTTAACTAATGGTATCACATTTAAGGCGATTCTCAAAAAAAAAAAATTCTCCGCTCAAAACCGCGAAACTTTGTCACATTTTAAAACATAAAAAGGGACATTTAAACATGATACTTACAGGCATGATTATTGGAGAGATTTTAAATCAAACAGTTTTTTAATTTTTGGATAACTGAATTCGATCTTGAGTTATAAGCTACTGTTGTCTCAGGACAGCCGTTTTTTCTCTGTTCTTCGCTGTCGCGTCCAGAAATTTTCTGTCCTGTAGTATCAGTGGAGGATTTGTTACAGAAGATTTTCTGTATGTAAAAACAACGCTAAAATACTTTACATAAGCTAAGTTACACAGGACCAGCACAACGGTGCGCGGGGCCCTGAAAAAAAGAAAAAGAAAAACTTTGTGGCGCTCTACGTCCGTGATAGAAATCTTGAAGATCTTGACTAATAAGATTTATACATACAAAACTGATTTTAAACAATTCTCATTGTCATTTCTGGTTATATTTAAAAAGAAAATAGTTTTACCCATCCGTTTTTGTTTCTACTGAAATGTATGAAAAACACACTTCACAATTCTTTTGCATTCATTGTACATAATTATGTTTATTACCTTCAATGGCTCCCATTCAGGACCGAAACTAGCCTTTTTTTGCACCTGGGGCAAACATGGATTTTGGTGTGTCCCCCCCCCCCCCCTCTCCTTGCGCACAATAAACTTTATCGACTGCAGATACCCTATGCAAAAAAAGAAAAAAAATCCTTAGAAAATAAAAATCATTTAATAATAAAATTAAAATGCTAGAAAGAAATATGTAAACAACGCTCCCATTGGATTAACATTAGCTTGAGCGTTAAGAGTCTACACTAGTTACGCGAAGAAACTGGATCGCTAATATTGAACCTATGGGAGCGTTCTTTTTAAAATTTCTCACTTGAATATTAATAAATTTAAATGATTTTTTCTTGCTTAGAATAGCAGAGATTAGATTCTAACCCGGTTAGCGTTTACATTTTCGATTTTGCTTGCAGAGTTTTGTTCTTTTATAAAGTACTTTCACTTTCACTTTCACAAACTTGAAAAGAACGCTCTCATAGGTTTAGCATTAGCTTACGAGTTTCTTTGTATTTCATATATATAGATACATTTTTGTATGAAACGACAAACGAAATCTTCCTTTGGCGCCCTTTGCCTTTCGTTCTGGCTCCCGGGGCACATGCCCCCTCTGCACCCCCATAGTTTCGGCCCTACTCCCATTTAATAAAATATATAAGGATAGGACAGTCAGTTTAAATTAACATAAGTTTAGAATTGGAACAGTACCGATTAACCAGATCTTTTGCATAAACAAGTGTCGAATAACCAAAAATTCGCTGTTGTCTTATTTCTGCAAAGTATAATTTGCAATTTGAAAACTATATAATATTTATATAATATTAAAAAACATTATTGTAGAAAAGCAGGGAAGTTGCAATGATTAAAAAGTTAACATTTTATATTTTATATACCAGATGAATGAATTTAAATTAGAGATAATAAAACTTATTTTACATATTTAGGCAACTGACTTATGAAAATTTTACAAGTTTCTCTTAAATATAAAAAAATATATAAATATTTTTTCCCTTTTAATTAATGAAATGTCAAGTATCTAGATATGTTTCTCGATAATTGTAATCTCTAGTTCATACAAACTTTGTCATCGAAAAAAAAATATTTTAAAATGCGAACTTAAATGATCAAAATAAATCTGAAATGTGCGGAAAGATGCGGGGCCCCTCAGAACCTTAACAGAACAAGTGTCTGGGCAATCGCCCCGTTTGCCCGATAGTTCTTCCGGTCGTGAAGATAAGTTACTCCCCCCCCCCCCCTCCACACACACACACACACACTAGGCTATGCCTCCTTAGAATACAGAGCTTTAAAATTCTTATTTTTTGGAAAAATTCTGCTGCATTTCTTATTTCTTTATAAAAAATAAATAAGCATTTCTTTAAACTCCCTACGTCATAGCACGCAGGTAATCTTAAAAATGTTTTTATATTTTTAAACTATTATTTCTTTTTACTATTTATTATTATTATTTTGAAGGGGAATTAAATTCTCCTGTTTATTACTTGGTCGGAATAATAAATAAATAATCAAATCACAACTTCATGTAAAAGCTGTTGAAAGTGATCAAAGTTTTCTTTTTCATTAGATATAATAACAATAAGAA
This sequence comes from Maratus speciosus, assembly GCA_963932465.1. Lineage (NCBI taxonomy): Eukaryota > Metazoa > Arthropoda > Arachnida > Araneae > Salticidae > Maratus > Maratus speciosus. The sequence continues at coordinate 23,599,800 of OZ010798.1, read as the reverse complement.
TTTTGTAAATGTAATTTGTCAGATGAATAATATGAAGCAAAAATATGCTTTATAATTTGTAGCAATTGTCGTAACTTTTCTTAAAAAAAGAATTACTGAAATTCGTCACTCCTCATTGAGGTTTTCCATTTCCGAAATCCTGCTTCTTGCTCAGTATATGCTGAACAATAACAATTCAAGTTACACATTCAATTTTACATTCTTTGTAATCTAATTATTTTCAAAGTACTTCATTTTTTTTACTAGTACAATGATTTATTTCTACAAAGTATTATTACTGAAAGAAAAAGAGAAAAGAAAGAAAGAAACATCTGATAATCACATAAAAAGCGCGTTACTGCATTTATTCACCGTCAAGTTCCACTAATTCTATTTATGATATTTTCCGAAAACTATATACTTCTATTTATCATCCTGACAACAACAAAGTACCCACTCCCCTAACCTAACGTCTGACTTGTGACTTCTCATTGTCAGATTTAAGCAGCAGACAGCCATACAGCGAGGAAGCGGAAAGCCTAATCCATTCTAAATCAATTGTAGTTCTTGCGTTTAACTCCTCACGAACCTCACTCCACTTGAAGCATGACAATGTCATGACAAAAATGTTCTGGAGGTAGCTCATACAAACGTCCGAAATTTTTCGTGTCCTACCACTACCCCCTACATACTACATGCCTCTCGCATTTGACTCAAAAATGGAAGTCAGCAAGGTTGATAGATGGCGCTACTGTTTGGGGTATGTTATTGCTGTATTTACATGGATCGCCTCATAGACCTGCCTTTGAAAGCTATTATTTTTTTTATTTTTTTGCAGTAATTTGTGATTTTTTTAAACAGAATGTTTACTTTTAATGAAGTTAATATATTCTCTATAAATTGCCATATTGCTGTGTGCCTTACTGCTGTTCATCCAGCAAAATAAAGGAAAATATTTCTTTTCACCATTCCTGTAGAAGACAGTCAAAGAGTCTTTTTAACTTTTTTTCATTGTATTTTTAAAAATACAAATAGATATTTTTACTACTATTATTTGCATGTTTCTAATAACATTCCGTTGAATAATAATAAATTAAATTAATGTACAGTTGCTATTAATAAGATGTATTTTTATTAATTTACAATGTCTTAAAAGGAAAAGAGTACCTTAATCTGAAAGAATCCGAAATAATATTGTTATTATTAATAATAAAAATGATAGATCAAAGTATTTCTTTTTATCAAATAATTATGCTAAGCCTTTTCTGTATGAAAATAAAAATACAATAACATTCAAAATTATTTAAATTTCTTCCAGCAAAATTATAACGATAGTAGTAATAATTGATACACGATGAAATCGAATACGAATTAGTAATGTGATCAAAATAAATATGTATTCATAGCATTGTGTTTTGAAGTAATATAAATATTATATAATTGAAATATATCAATAATTTCATTCCTGAAAGTACTTGATTATTACTTGTAATAATTAATAATACAAATATAAAAGAAATAAAACTAAATTAAATGTTAAAAAACTGCAGAATTGACGTTTTGAGACCTTGACCGGAAGTCTTGCTAGTTTCATTATCATAATAAATGTAATTAATATATATATAGTATTATTATCACAATATCAATAAATTAATTATTTTATATAGAAAATATAAAATAGGGAATTAAAAAAAATACATTTTTCAATTTTTTGAGGCAACGTGTGTGTGTATCGGGGGAGGGGGAGGGGAAGGATAGTAAAAAAGATGAAAAAAGTGTCTTGGAACATCAGTGCACAGAATCGTATTTCCAACTTACATTTCTTGAAAGTACTTGATCTATTACTCGTAATAATTAATAATGCAAATATGAAAGAAATGAAACTGAGTTGACTGTTTTAAACACTGCAAGAAGAAAAAAAAAAATAAAAAAGAGAGAGAGAGTTCCAATTTATTAAATTTCCTGAAAGTATTTGATATATTACTCGTAATAATTAATAATGCAAATATGAAAGAGATGAAACTGTGAGTTGACTGTTTTAAACGCTGCAAAAAAGAGAGAGAGAGAGAGCAGAATTGATGTTTGAGGTCCTGACCCGAAAAAAAGATGTGTAGTAAAAAAGATGAAAAAAGTGTCTTGGAACATCAGTGCATAGAATCGTATTTCCAATTTATTAAATTTCCTGAAAGTACTTCATATATTACTCGTAATAATTAATAATGCAAATAAAAATGAAACTGTGAGCTGACTGTTTAAACACTGCAAAAAAAAAAAAAAAAAAAAGAGAGAGAGAGAGAAAGAGAGACAGGGAGAAAGAAAAAAAAGCTGCAGAATTGACGTTTGAGGTCCTGACCCGAAGACTTGCTAATTTCATTATTACAATAAATGTCACTAATATTTATAATATTATTATCACAATATCAATAATTTAATTATTTTAGATAGAAAATATTAAATAGGGAATTTCAGAAAAACATTGTAATCAATTTATTCAGGCAACATGCGTGTGTATGTGTGCGTGTGGCAGGGCCGAAACTAAGGGGGGGGGGCAGAGGGGGCATGTGCCCCGGGCGTCAGAATGAAGGGGCGCCAAACGAAGGATTTTACCTTTAGAATGGATCATTTTATTCTGACGAACTGGTGGCTTTCATTATTATGGAACAGCGATTATAAATGAAGTGCTAGGTGAAGATGAAAGAGCAGTCGTAAAAAGTTAGAACTCTGATTTTCTGGTTAGAATGGGGAAAAAAAATGAAAAAAAAAATATGCCCATATTTTTCCCATTCTGACCAGAAAATCAGAGTTCTAACTTTTTACGACTACTCTTTCATCTTCACCTAACACTTAATTTATAATGGCTGTTTTATAATAATGGAAGCCATCAGTCCATCAGAATAAAATAACTCGGTGAAAGCGGAAACTCGGTTAGGCAGGACTCGGATAATCGGGACTCTACTGTATATTTCATTTTAAAAATGATCTTTAGAATATTTTTGCTGGTGTTCAGAGGGACCTCCCCCTTGGATCCACCACTGTAGATTACCTAGTTCAGTATTACATATTTTATGATTACATATTTTAAATTTTGAAATAAGTCGTCTATTATAAAATTAGTAAAATTCTCTTTGTAAATATACTTTGTGGAAGAGGGAGGGGGGGGGGGAGGGGTGCGCCAAAATCCATGTTTGCCCCGGGTGCAAAAAAGGCTAGTTTTGGCCCTGGTTTGTGTGTGTGGGGGGGGGGGGAGGGGAGGAGTCAAACAGATGAAAAAAAATGCGTCTTGGAGCATCATTGAACAGAATCATATTTCCAACTATTTAAATTTCCTGAAAGTACTTGATGATTACTTATAATAATTAATAATTCAAATATAAAAGAAATGAAACTGTGAGTTAAATGTTTTTTAAACACTTAAAAAAAGACTTGCTAGTTTCATTATTATGATAAAGGTAATTAATATTTATAGTATTATTATCACAATATCAATGATTTAATTATTTTAGATAGAAAATATTAAATAGGGAAGTTCAGAAAAATATTGCAATCTATTTATTGAGGCTGGTGGTACTAGTACTGGAGTGTCAAGTAATTATGTTATTAGAATTAAATTTTAATTCACAATGGGAAGTACAACTATGAAGTTAGTTAAATATTGTTGATAGATTAATATAATGTCAAAAAACAGGGATATAATAATTATAATTATTAATTAAAAATTATTTTTAAAGCAATTCCTTAAGATTGTCCTTCACTGACACATTCACCCCACATTAACTTTGTTTATTATTAATATTTTGCCTGAAAGAAATACATGTCTTACTATTTAGTAAAATTTAATTTAATCAAATACTTTTATGTTTTGCAATAACCTTTTTAAACTTGCTCATAGTTTTTGATCCATTGATTAAAATTCATGTACCATTTTATAGTGTTAATAAATATTTTCACTTCATAAACCTTGTTTATTTTATTTTTGATGGAAATCTATTTACAAGTAAATATAAGTGCTATTAATTTATATATTATAATTAATTTTAAAAAAGAACATATAATTTAAAATTCATATAATAAAATAAATTATGTGCGTTATTTTATCATTCATCATTTGAAATTGAAGAGAAAATATGAAATAATTTCTCTTTTCAAATTTTATAGAAAAAATATCATTTAATACAACAATTAAAATAAATACGAAAAGAGAAAAAAAAAGTGAAATTCTAGGAATAAATAACAAAAATTTATGTTATTTATCTACAGGTTTTTAAAAATCATGTCAATTGTCACCGATAGATGGCAGAGCATTTTGGGGCTAAGCTGACTTCCAGTTCTTATATGGGGAAAACAGTGAATGCGAGAGGCATTTAGTATGTAGGGGGTAGTGGTCCTACCCAACACTACAGGAGAGAAACTGATTCCCCGAGAAAAAAGGGGTTTTCAAATTTTTGTCACGGCCGTACAAGGGGTATCGAGTTTGGCCACACCTACGGTTTTAAATCGGCCACGTGACTTACCGCGACCGATCGGCATGAACAATACTGCGGTTACTGCGATATACCAAACAGGCAACTTTTTACATAAAACTATGTTTTTCAAATATTTGCGGTGTGAGTTTTGCATTTAATATTTCGATATTTTCATATTAATTTTCACAAAAAAATTTAAAATGATATGTGAACCAAATAGTGAAAAGTGAAAGCTGCTCGCTCTGAACATACCAACAACAGATCATAAAACGTTCATTGAAGATAACTTCTTTAAATGAATACAACGACTCATTATAATAGTTTAGCAAAAACTTTTTATTTTCATTATATATAATAAATAATATTATTTTATTATATACAGTATAATTATGTTCAAATTTCATGTTTAATACCCGTGGTATTAAACATGTATTTTTCCTATGGTTGTGTACAGGGTAAATATTATCTTTATCAGATATAACTACTAAGAATATTAGTCTAAAATAAAGTTCCCAAATCGACCGTAATGCATTGATTCATTTCGTGTTATCGACTTAAAATCTGCACTCCTGACTATCTGAAACTCTCTAGTTATTAAGATAAATACCGAGTTTCCTGAAAATTCGAATAATTTTAGTCCATAACGTTAGAATAATAGAATATCATCAATGAAAGAAAAATGTTCGTCTGTATCTTCATCCACTTCACCTCATTTGTAGAATAAGATTGCTCTCCAAACAATGCCCAAAACAGTTAAATCTGTCATCTATAACTTTTACTCCTTACTAGCATATGCAATAAAGGCTTCCTTGGAACATATCTATCGAAACAAATTAATAAGAAAAATGTGTGGAGTTTAAAATTAAAATATTTTGTTGTTATTTCCTTTCATGTCTAATATATTAAATATAAGCGATTTTCTAAATAGGTTAAAGTTCCAGTTAGAAAATTGCTGCTTTTTTCAAAATTTACAAACGGAAAATTTCATTTGGATTTATTTTTCATATTTTCTATCCCACATCATTTTAAATATTGCTTTCAAGGCGAATGGTGATTAAAGAATGGTTATCCATAATATCCATTATGTTGAAATCTGCTCAATATGTTTCTACTAAATATTTAGCAAGGATTTGCTAAACATACCTATGGAAACAAACAGAAAAAAGTGTGGAGAGTAAAATTAAAATATTTTGCTGTTATTTCCGTTCTTTCATGAGTAATTTATTTTAATGAAGCGATTTTCTTTCGGATTAGCACTTTCTATAGAAGTACAAATACCTCATTTCTTCATGAATTCTAGCTGAAATGTCTCTTTAAAATGAACTTCTTAATTTTAAACCTTTTCCAGAATTCGCAGTTTAATTATAAGGAACAAGCCTTTCTTTTATTTCTTTTTTGTTTTTTTTTTTTGTTGTTTTTTTTTTTTTTTTTTTTTTTGTTTTTTTTTTTTTTTTGTTTTTTTTTTTTAACTGTCATTCGAAAATATGGTAAATTGGAAAAGTTTCGCGAAAGGCGAATGTTCTTCTTTTTCTATTCTGTAATTATTTTTGAAAACAGAAAAATATTCTGCTATATAGCTTATTATATCTAACTTAGCATTCTAAAACTTATGGTTGTTTTTTATTTATTTACTTATTTTTGAAGCAAAAGGTACAATTCATAATAAAAGCTGTAGTAACAAAAAAAAAAAAAAAAAAAAAAATGTGTGTAGAATTTTGGATAAGTATATAGAAAGAGTAAATATCAGAGCACATGGAAAATAAAAAGTGTGCTGACCGCAATTTTAAAATTAAATTACACACTGAATTTTTAATTTTACTTCAAATTTGGAATGACACCAAGTCTGAAATTTCCATTCTGACATTTGCATATTTCACAGACATAGAAACAGTACTTACTCAGCAATCCCATGAAATAATTCCTTATTGTTCACACAAGGCAAGATATAGATACAAAAATATTAAAGAATACTGTATTTACACTTTTTGTATCCAAATCTTGCTTTGTGTGAACAATATGGAATTATTCCATGGAATATTATGCAGTAGCTCCCTCTATTGACGAGACTTTGAACTAATTTTTTGGTTGGTGGTGGCGTCATACAAAATCCCGTACCACACTGAAGATTTATCTGCAAACCGTATGTCTCTCCGACCCACAGATCTTCTTTTATCGCGTTTTAATTTCGCACCGAACTTTTGAAACACCCGGTATATACATTCTATTGATCCTACACAGGACTGCACAAAACAAATAGAAAGCATTAATCTACGGGCGTGAATAAGTTGAGGCAGTTCTCAAAATATTATTTCCCCCATCTCTACAACGCGGAATTTTCTGGCACATTTGAAGAACCATTTTTAAGCGTCATATATATGTATACGAATATTTATAAAAAATATGCGATGCTTTTGCAAATGTAGGCTCTAAAGCTGCTCTGAAAAATTGCAATATATTATGTTCAAACAATACATGAGAAATCGCTTAAATTTTAAGATCAGGGCAGGTTTATATAGTTGTAAAATTTTATGGATTTTTTATTTTATTTTATTATGATTATTATTATTTTGAAAAAGTAACATAAAAACAACATATCATAGTTACACTATAAATTATATACTTTTACTTTTCAGGAGACGGAGAACCGTTATAAACCCCACCCTTTATTTTAAAAATTCAATTATAAATTACCATCGTATGATTAGACATCCTTACATAAAAAAATAAATAAATAAATAAATACAAATGAAAATATTTTTGTTAACAATAATTGAATGACCAAAAACTATCTATTATAAAGCAAAATACAATAAAATGAAATATGGCAAAGCAAACAAATGTTTAGATATATTAAAGAATTTTTAAAGATAAAATGCATGCCAATGACCCAACTCACCTTAAGTGGGTACAGGCGGAGTTTCTGAATAATAGCAACTGCTGACGTGATGCATTTGCGAAATTAAATAAATAAATTTTAAAATATGTTAGAAAATAGCTAGTTTGAATTTGAGAATAGCTGGTTTTTAACTGTGTAGTGTCTTTTCCAGTTTAATTATATTAAGTTCACAAAAATATGTTTGCAGACTATACATAAATTCATATGCAAAGTATTGGATGCATTGCGGCTTATGGATGGTAATTTCTGAGGGAAATTGTAATTAATTAATTTGAAAAAAAGACCTAGGATCCAAACTTTGTCAAACGCTTTTTCAATATCCAGGAAGACTGCGGCTGCATAACTTTTAGTGGTTTTGGCTGTTGTGATATGTTCCACCAGTCTATAGACTTGATGAGGGGCTGAAAGCTCCTCTCTGAATCCGAACTGTTCAGGTGACATTAGATTATTATTTTTGATGTAATTATTTAATTCTTTTGCGATGAATGCTTCGGCAAGTTTACTGAGGGAATTGAGAAGGGAAATGGGGCGATAGCTGGTGGGGTTTTCAGGTGGTTTAGAACTTTTTAGGATAGGAGCGATGAGTGCAGTCTTCCAATACAGTGGGAAATAAGAAAATTTAAAAAGACTTTTAATAAGAAGGGTGATTTTTGGAATATAAGAGATAGGAAGTTTCTTAAGCATTTCATTAGTGATTTTGCTGAAGCCTGGGGATTTTTTATTTTTAAGTTTACCAATTTCTTCAATGACGTCAGCATGGGTGACCAAAAGAGAGGGTGGGGAAATGGGACTGTTTAAGAAATTTCTGACTGTATCATTTACTTCTCTCTCAGTTTCCATATTTGTAACTGGGTTTCCCGTGAACTGCAATTCCAGGCTGCTGGCAATAGCATCTGCCTTTTCTTCATCATCGTACGCGCAATTGTTTCAATTTGGAATATTAATGGGGGGCATTTTAATGACAGAGCTCTTAAATCTTCTGGCTGCCTTCCATATGCTGGCGTCCTCTGGTGATAGGGATTGAAGGTACAAAGACCAGCTGTCCTGGCGTTGCCGATGTAAAAAGTTTTTAAGTTCCTGTTGAGATAAGTTCATGATAATTTTGTCCGAAATTCTGCGCGTACGTTGCCAAATTTTCCTAGCGCGATTTTTATTTGTGGTTAATCTGCGGACATGCGGATCTAGTTTATAAAATTCGTTGTCATAAATCTTAATCGTAGCACGATCAACAGCGTCTTTAATTTCACCAGTGATGCTTTCAGTGAGGGTTTCGATGTCATTTGTGCTGTTGATCTCGGGTAAGAGGGGGGGAATTTCATTAATGATATTTTGGAACTGAGGCCAGTTGATTCTGTTGATAATTTTAGGAGGGGGGGGTTGGAATTTTGACTTGAATTTTGAGATTTATCGGGTTATGGTCCGAACTCAGTTTCGGTAGAGAATGCATAGTTTTGACATAGTTAAACCCGTTAAAAAGGTCGAAATCGATTGTGCTACTATTGTTGCTAGAAAATCTAGTAGGGGTGGCCGGAACAATAATGTCCGCAGTTGAGTTTTGAAGGAAATTGTAGATTTTATTACCATATGCGTTGCTGTTATTGCCGTTCCAGGAAGGGTTATGGGCATTGAAGTCACCAATCAGAAATGTGTTCGCGTCGTGGCGAAGGAGGTGGCTTAGGTCGTTCATGACGTCACTCGTGCGCTCATTTCCGGAGCAATAAACTGAGAAAAAAGTAAGGGGATGAGATGAAGGAATTTTTAAGGTGACACCTGCAGCGTTGACGAAGTTTGGAAGTCGGGCAGGGGCGGCGGGGTAAAAATTTAAACTATTTTTGATGCAGACAGCCGTGCCCCTAATGGGTCGCGAGCTGTTGCGGTTGTCGAAATCATTTCTTAAAATGTGATAATTTGGAATTTTGAAAGAGATGCCAGGTCGTAATTTTGTTTCTTGAAGTAAAACAATATCGGGATTGTGCTCCTTTACAAACGCTCTGAGCTGAGGAGTTTTCCCAATTATGCCATCACAATTCCACGAAAAAATATTTAAACATCCTCTGGAACCCATTAAGGGGCCAGATTTTGCGGTTGTTCGAAGGCTGCCATAAATATGGAAAATTTAGTGAGCGAGTCAATTGCTTCTTTTATTTTTTGTAGTACACTTTGATATTTTAATATAAGTTGTTTAAAGTTTTGTACCTGAAATTGTTGGGCGATTTGATCCATGATACTTTTTAATGAATTTAAGTTGAAGCTATCATCTGAAGGGGGTTGGGGATGGGTGCCTTGTGTTGAAGACTGGGAGCGCTCTGTTTTAGGGGCTGTAGCTGCTGCATATGAAAAATTTGGGTTGGTGGTGGTTGGTTTGAAAGTTGGTCTATTGATTTTTGGAAATTTTTCGCAGCCGCGATAAGATGCTGCGTGATTCAGGCCGCAGTTGCAGCAGACTGGGGTATCGATTTTCCCTTTACCTTTTGGGCAATCTGGAGTTGTGTGACTTCCGTCACACTTGCAACAACGTGAGTTTAGCCGGCAGGTGGCGCTGGAGTGATGCCAATACTGGCAATTATAGCATTGCATCACTCTGGGTGGGCGATTATAATTTTCTATGTTAACAATATGGCACAGGAGGGTTTTCATTTTAAATATCTGACGGGCGGGCTCTCCGTCTTCAAGTTAAATTTGGAAAAGGGGCATCACCTGCTTAGTTTTAAATGAGGTCATTTGGGCAACTTTAATGACCGGGAGGGAGGATTTTTTATGTTCTTGAAGGATCATTTCGGGTTCCATATCTATCGGCAGCCCGTGTACAACCACTTTAAGGGGTTGAGTGGACTTGCTCTTGAAATGATAGTACTGGACGTTTTCTGCGTCCAGAGCTTTGATTATTTCTTGATAGTCCTGGATAGTGGCAGGGTGGAATTTCATGAACATGCCACTGGGGCTGACCGTGAAATTGCAATGGCTTTTTGACTTGATATTGTCGATAAGTTTCATTTTTTCACTAATGGTATCAGGGGTTTTTACGTTTATAACATTAATTTTGGGGGTGATTACATGCTTAGAAACATTTGGTGTGGGCTGGGGGACGGTTCTGTCATGCAGAACAACTTCAGAAAGGTTATCGTGCTTGTTGGTGAGGGGAACATTAATTAAGTGGGAGATTTTGCTTTTTTGAAATGAAAAATTATCATCGTGAATTTCAAGGGCTCTTTTTTGCGCCTTATTGGCGTTAGAATTACTATTAGGGGGAGTACTGCCAGAAACAGATACCTGATTTTGGTAATCCATAGCTGAGTCGCCAGTACTGGTGTCGCCATCTATGGACGTGGTTCCAAGTGTCAAACTCGGCTGGTACTTTTCAGGCCTTCTTAGCTGGTCTAGTTCCAACAGTTCTTTTTCAATGACATTAAGTCTGTATTGTTGGTTTGCTGGGTTTTACGTTCCTCAGGTGAGGTAGTAGAATCCACAGCAGCTTGGGTGCCCCGTACATTGATTTTTTGCCTGTAAATGGCAGTTTCGTAAAACGTAATCAGTTCTCCCATCTCAGCAGATGTCATACTAGACAGGTGGCTGCGATCACGCCTCCATTTAAAGCGATGGCTTTTGGGGGAGTCATATATACTCTCCTGCATCCAATCAATCAAAACAACTAAACTTTCTGCGTCCGACATGCTTGCCGTACGAAGTCAGTCAATCTTTGTCTGTCTTGTCTTTTCTCTCAGAAATTACTCATTAATCTTTGTTTCAAATATAACAACAAATTCTTTTTAAAATGTATGGTGTGAGATTTTTAATAAAATAAAATTGTTTTGTTTTATAATTACTGCTTTTTTTTTAATTAAAGGGAAAACATTTGTTGTTTTCATTTTTAATTCACACAACATGCACCTCATTTTTCTACAAATCGTGATAAATTTTTGCAATACCTCCTATTTCAGATTAGAAGTTTTTCATAAGTTTTGTCACGTTTACCTCAATTTCAGCCAATGAAAAAACTATTTCATGACGAACAAATAAATTTTTGTGTCAGTGTGTTAAGTATGGGTGCAATATAGTCTGAAGAAGTTGAGACGATCGGTGAAACTGAAAGAAAAGTGGTAAAGATAGATAAGAATGGGGGTGGGAGATTCACAAAATTTTTTATGTTGTATTTGAAGAAGAGGGGGAAAGAGCTTTTATTTTTTATTTTTTTGTTTGCTTTTAATAAGTATTTACTTGGTACCTGACATTCGAGGTTGAAATTGAATCCGTAAATCGCTGAATATTGTTCCTACATCTGTGTAAGTGTGAGAATGAAAATTTTAGGCTTGGTGTTTTTCCAAATTAAAATTACAAATTCAAATTGTAATTTAATTTGTAAATAGAATTACTCCATATCTTTTATTTATTATTATTATTATTTTTTTTTTTTTTTTTTAGCTTTGATAAATAGTCTTATTGTACATTTATTTAGAATTCTACATGCTCTTTCAACATCTTTTATTAAGGATTGCAGCTTTTACTTCAAAAAGAAATGAATGAATAAAAAACATTTATGAGTCTTATAATATTAAGTTGTTTTCTATAGGCAATACCAACATTTTTGTTTTTTACAAGATATTACAGAATAGCATATATATTTTAATTTAGATTTTTCTTTTCCCTCATCCGAAAGCTTTTATTAGTTATCATATTTTGCCATTCTTAAAACTAACTGTTTAACAATCCATTATTCGCATGGGGCATTGTGATCTCGTGAGGTGTTCACCCCAAAAGAAAACACATGCGCACATGTATAGAACTACTCAAGCTCAAGGTCAAATAATTTTAGTAGTTGCACCCTCCTTTAAGCCACGCCTACTGGCAACAGATGTCCATTCTAACGTTTTTTCGGAACAAGAGAGGGCGTGAAAATTTTAAGCTGGGATGCGGCAAGTAATCAAGGAACATTTTTTGACTGAGAAAAAAAAACAAGTTAAGCTACATTACAGAGTACAAAACACCCCATTGCATGACTGTATGACAATATTAACGAGATAAATAAGTTTTGAACGATGTTAGGTTTAGCATATATACGAGGAAATTCCTTCCTTTTATTATTTTTTATTTATTCCTTTTCTTTTATTCCTTTAGAACTTTTATTTAAGGAAAGTTGAAAATTGTTGAAGGATTGGGAGGGGGGGAGGGGGTTAGGTAGGAAATATTTCTATATTTCTATTGTAAGAATGTGATTTACAAACTTATCTATTTATTACGTTTGTACATTATATTTGTACATTTCCTAATTCTAAAAAATACTGAAAAAATATTTTAAATAAAAGTTTTGCGTGGAGTTATAAATATTGCGCAAAATTCCTATAAATTCAAAATAATAAATCCTTCTAAATCCTTCAACCCTCCTAAAATCCTTCTAAAATTTATTAAATGATTTTGTAAATCTTCTAATGTAGTTTAAATAATTCACGAAAAATGCTATAGAAGATGAAATTTTCCTGAATTCATAATTCAGGATATAAAGGGTTAAATCGAGAAAATTTTCATTGACTAAATTTCGTAAATGATGATAAAAAACTTCCTCTCTTTAAAAGAATTTTTTTTAAGTGATAGATTTGTTTATGTTTGTTATCTGTAATATAATGATTGAAATACAAGCATTTTAGAATCTCTTTGAAATTAACAGCTAAACTGTTAAATGTATATTACTATTTCAAAAACACTTTTTTATATATTGTTGAAAAGTAAAAGAAAATTGTGTGATGTGTTTTGCTTATGCATAATAATATAATTGATAAAGTAAATAAATACATTTTAAGAACAAGCACAGAACCTGTTTCAGTAATTTAACTTTAATGTTTTCCATAATCAATGTGACCGTTCAACTGACAAGTCTTGGACAATATTCATTTCCTGTCTTATAGTAAAATAGTAGTGCTACCCCCCCCCCCCCCCACACACACACACACCGCCCCCCTTTATCATTTGGTAATATGAGCAACTGTTTCAGTTGTCAAATGTTGGAGATCCCAAAGTCTGTTGCACAAAGACAGCAGAGGGGGGGGGGGGGGCAGTGAAATGGGTTTTTCCTCTATTATCAGAATGGCCTGATTTCAACTCATTTTTTTATTGCATGCATTGGCTGCTTTACTGAAAAATAAATTCATTCACTATAAAATTGAATTATTTTTATTTTCTTTTTTTCTTTTTATATTCACTTGTATAATAGTTTATCATTTATTATATAATGTACGGAATATTGTTATACAGATCTGTAGTACCTAACTTTGTTCGATGTAATTAAGTTTTGTGGGAAGAAAAATTTGTTAAATTACATTAAATATAATTGGTTTAGATTAATAAGAACTTTCAGAATCCATCGAAATTTAGTTTGCAATATTTCACAATACCATCAGGGATATGTGAATATCAAACTTATATATTTATTGTTATTAATAAAGTTTTTTAGAGAACTGTTTTTTTATGCATATCCTATTCTTAAAGTGCCTATCCTATATACAAGCTTTTCGATGAAAATTTCTTTTAGACCTTTCTTTAATGTTAAAGTTTACAGCCAGCTCGATAAATTAGAAATATTAGATAATATACAAATAAATAAACAATTAAAATGGAAAAGAACGAAAGAAAAAACTAACGAAAATATTCTACCCGAACTCCCTTACGAAAATATTTGTCAACAGAGAAAATCATTATTTATGAAATCCATAGTCGCTAATTTCTGACATATTCCCAAAATTATTTTCATTCGTAAATGCATGCAATTCGCAGGTATTCTTATTTATGTACAAGGCAATCAAAAGGGGTTGCCCATTTCACCATAAAGAGAAATCTCTTTTTCAGAAAATGGTGTGAAATTTAAAATTTAATCTTATTTTCTACGCCTGACAGCGACAAGGAAAATTGAATTATAATTTATGCTGCGTCATAATAAAGACAGTAATTATTTATTTTATTTACATTATTTTTTTCTCATAAATTAATGTTCTGACACTTATAATATGCTACAAATAGTTAGTATGTTCTCATTATTTTCAGATGCTTTCCATTCTGATACCAGTCTCGCAAATATCACATAATCCGGAATCTATTTGCATACTTTGAGTATCAACCTTATTTTCAATTTTCAAATCATAAGTGATAAGTCAATATTTTTAAATTAAAAAGGATTTAAATTTTTGCTAACTCTTATTTAGTATTAATATTTGGAAATTTTTCCAGAGAGAAACATTCGCTTTGAATACAATATTTCAAATGAAAATCAAATAGGCGAATGTTTCTCTCTGGAAAAATTTCCAAATATTAATATAGATTCATCGATGCTGGATTTAATTAAGTGTCTGTGTTTGCCCCATGTTGGTGGCTCACGGAAAATATTCCATCTTGTGCTGCGTTTGTAGCCTTGCCAACTTGTAATAGTGAGAAGTTCCAGGCTGGGTATCGTTCCATGTGGTTTAGCGGTAGAACGTCAGTGCGCTATACTGATGACCCGGGTTCGGTTCCTGGCATGGATTTTTTTTTTCAACTAAGTTGGTCTTTGCGCCTTTTAAGCAAAAATAATTTGAAATTTGATTTTCATTTGAAATATCTTATTTAGTATTTTACATATTTTGTACTTATACAAACTTATGGTAGTCCTGAGTAATAGTTTTTAATTTTTATTTACTAATCTCCTTAAAAAAAGTCCTTCAATACATAGTTATACAAACTGAAAAAATGAAGAAATAAAGCAATAAAATTTTTATTTTGAAATAATAATATGGAAAAATAAGTAACAGAAACTACTTTTTAAAAAATTAAATATTTTAGAAATGCAAAAATTTAGATTCTGATAACACTTTACTCATTTTTTTTTTAATTTTTAGTGCGTCTTAAATAGACGTGTATTGGTCACAGCCAACGAAATACACTCTCTCGTTAGCAGCGGGGAGTAGCATGTAACAACGGCTGAAGAGCTCATCCAAGTAACTTCTATTTTCTCCTCTAAGAAAACCGGTTCTCGCTTCGAGAAACCAAAACTCGTGCATGGTGCGTTTTGTCAGAGTGCTGTCCCTATACGTTAGAGCACTTTTCCACTTAACGACACGACACCGATAAATCGTCCACGATTTTCATTATCTGACATCGCTGCACGCAAAATGCATTCATTTCAACTATCCACTTTTCCACTGAGCGATACGATGACGTTTTTGTCGTCATCGATTACACGATTTCGGCCGCCGATAAATTTTGTCGTGGAACAACCAAACTCCCTTTCAAATCGTCCGACATTTTGCTGGCTGTGTTTTGATTTTTGAGTCTACAAGTCAACGTGGTTTTTGTTTGTTTGTTTTTATCGTGTATGTTGTGTAAATTCTTTAAATCATGGCTTAAAAATGTTTGTTAATAGAAGCAAGGCCAGTTTTCAGGATAAAATAAACGTCGAAACAAAATGATTCGTGAAAGATCTTTGTAAGAAATATTCAAATTTTCAGACGATAAACATGAATTGAAACGTCTGTGGGGGAAAAAGAAGGGTAAATAAAAAAATTTTTTTAACTCATTATTGAAGTACAGGGTAAGTCAAAATGAATATAGCAATTACAAACGGCTATAACTATTTAATGGAAATGAATTTAACGATAAGATTAACACAGAATGTAGAAGGAACTTCACTATTTTGTATACATAAGTCATAGATGTTCTATGTGACTTCCCTTAATCTCACGGACAACATCTAGGTGGTAGTCCATTTCACGCCATACATTCTGAAGCATTTGTTCAGTCACCGACGCAAGCGCATTACAAATGCGTACTTTGAGTTCTTCAATTGTTTTGAGCATGGGAGGCACCCTGTCTTTCACATAACACCATAGAAAAAAATCGGCCATTTTTACCGTCATAATTGGTCATTTTTACTAATGAGACGGCCGCAATGAACAGGTTTCTTGTCATTGCAAAGTCTCAAATCGCGCATGCGTAGGCTTCCGCTTCACTGCACCTGCGCCTTACGTAAAGAAATTTTTAAGTTCTGTCTACATTCTGTGTTAATCTTATTGATAAATTCTTTTCCATTAAATAGTTATAGCCGTTTGTAATCACTATATTCATTTTGACTTACGCTGTATTATTAAAAAGTATTAAGTGTTGTACGTTAGTTAGCTATGTTCACTTGTTTTCAAACAAACGCTATTGCTAAAATTTCGCAAACAAACTACTATTTAATAAACCAATATAGTTTAACAAGGGCTTGTAAACTCTTAAATTCTCAAAATATATTAAGATTGTTGCTACCTTTTTAAATGTGCTAATTATCAATGTTATATTATGAATTAATTAATTAACAATACTAAGTTTTAAGTGCTGTAAAAATTGTGCTTTTATATTTTTATTTATTGATTTCTATATTTATTAACTCAGTTTGTTAATTTTTGTGTTAAAATTATTTCAAAGATTTTTTTTTTAAATGCATATATTACTTTTCCCCATGCATTTTTTTCACTATTATTTTCATTTCGAAACTACGCCTATTTCAGTTAACCCTTTCACTCCCAGTGAGTCCAAATGGCAACATGATGTTAGTGGATTTTTTAATTCGGATATTCCAAGTTCATACAAGAAAATTAAAATAACAATATTTGGTTTATTTAATAACAGACCATTCCGTATTTAAATAAAGCGAAATTTAACATCGAAATTTTATGGTGTGAATTCGGATTCTCTAAACTACGTAATTTCTAGAACGTATTCTACCATGGGAATGAAAGGGTTAAGCTTAAAGGGCAGTAAGTCCAGGATTTAAACAATATAAACAAGTGCAATTATTGGGAATTGTAAACAATCTAGTATTTATTAAGCAAACACAGCAGTATTTTGATAATTTAAAAGAAAGTAATGAAATAAGTTTGTCCTTTTATAAAATCCATTTTTTTCCTCCTCGATATATATATAAAGTAAACTTAGCTGGCAGTTGATAACATTTGTGTGATTTTTATAGAAATAAATAACAGATGCTACACTACATAGCAAAAATATTTTTGTGCATTTTTGCACGCACGGTTTTCTTGGTACTTTTTTATGGGGGCTTTGGCATAACCCAGTCTTCAGAAATTTTGTTGTTGTTAAATATAAATTTTTCTGAAAATAAAATAGCAACCAAAGAAAAATTTTCTATTTTTATATGGTGCATTTATCCCTCTATGTTACACATTTTGTATTATATTATATGACTTATGTTACAAAAAAATTCCTTCCCAAATATGTTTTAAATAGTATCCCATATTGCAGAAATTGTTTGTGCGTTTGATACATTGATTATTTCATAAAGAATAAGGAATGTACTATTAATTTGAGGTTTCATAATGTAAATTAAGATTTTCTAGACAGTGCTTTTGAAAATTTTGTTTTTCTCGCTAAATTCGATCTCACCGTACATTTGCTATCGTACCAAGGCCCTTATAAGGGGTGTTGTACATATCCGCACTCTTGGTTCCTATAAAAAGGAATGTACAAGGTTGTTTTGAGTTGAATCCTAGTACAAGCGAAACACTTGGCAACAATAAATAGCTTCTACTTGCAAGATTACTTTGTTCAATATTTTTGATAACGTCTATTGTGGCGATTTCGAGGATTTTTTTTTTTTCTCGGATCATTTCATTGGGTTTCTTGAAATGGTTTTGTGGAAAATCATTGAGTACAGGTGTTTTCTTTTCTTTTCTTTCTTTTTTTTTGTTTTTTTTTCTTGTTTGTTTTGTGAAAGTATTTTTTCCCCATTTATTGGCAAGGGCGAGACCTGTGACAGTTTGTTGAAGTTGTTTCTGTCAAATGTTTTTATATATTTACAATTTACCTAAGTGTATTGAATGATTTTTTTTTTTTTTTTTTTGGAATCGGGTGGGGGGGGGGGGGATGAGAGAGAGATACATGCATTAGTGACCGTGGCTTGAAAGATTCCAGAGATTGCAAAGCGAGTTTGTTGCATTCAATGTTGTTGTTTTTCTCCGCTTATGATCGTACAGTGTTTATTAGTGTCAGTGCTGGAAAATTGGCGCAGAGGCGCCTATTGACATCACTAAATTTTAGTGGTATTTGTCGGCTTATCTAATGACAGAATTTGTGAGATTTTATTAAGTTGAAGTACTCTATAAAACTTTAGTGGTGTAAATAGGCTCCTCCTCTGCGCCAATTTTCCAACCCTGTAGTGCACATTAGTGACTGCAGATTTAACGAATTTTGTGCATTTCGGAATTGGTGCGCAGGGAGTTTGCTCCAACCTGTGACGTTTTGTTTTTTGTTTGTTTTCATTTGCACACAGTGCTCATACATGCATTGGTCACGACGGCTTTAATGAGTTTCATTTTAGAGATTGAGAGTTTTAGGTTTATTTTTTTTTTTCTGATATAAACGCTATTGTTTTAATGCCTTTATTTTACTATGTTGTCACAGGATTTTTTGGGTTTAGGAGCCACTGGTTTCTTCCAACTTTTGGGAATCTGCGCAGTTAGCTGCACCCATGAATTTTTGTTGTTGTTTCTTTTCATGTGCGAGCAGTGCTCATACATTTGACCGCAGCTTTAACAAATTTTGTGCATTTTATAGATCGTTGCACAAGTTTGCTGCACCCAGTAATTTCACGTTCGCATAGCACTCCTATATACTATGCATTAATAACTGCAGCTTTAACATGTTTCATGCATCTTATTATTTCATTAATAATTTTGAAAATCCATGTTTATATTATAAAAGGTTATTCAAGACATCTAAAACGATTATAAAAATCTTAATATATTTTGACAATTTTCGAGTTTAAAAGCACATATTAAACTTGGTTAATTAAATAATCCTTTTACCAAATTTTAGCAATAGCATTGGTTTGAAAAGAAGTGACTTATACTTTTTAATAATAGTTTAATAATGTGTTTCATAAAATATTTATCTACCTGTTTCTTTCACTTTTCCCATGGAAGTTTTAATTTCATAGTCTAGAAATTTCAATATTTCTTTCCAACATCTTTTACGAATCACCTTGTTTTTATAATTAATGCCTCTTTAATAAAAAAAAAACAGGGGGATGTTTTTACTAATGAACACAAAACACTCACATGAAACTTTAAAGCCATTATTTAAATAAATTACGCAATATACATCAGAAAAGAAAACACATTTAAATTTAAGATTTAATTTAACACAAAAAATTTAAATTTTTTCAATTAAAATAATGTAAAATTACTAACACACTAACAAATAAACATTTTTGAAATGCTAACAACTAATAAGTGATAAATAATTTAATTTTATAGTTTTGTCATCTCCAAACTGTTGTTGTTCAAATGAAGAAACCATCAGAAATATGAATAATAATAATAAAAAAATTTAAAACACCGGACAGACGTTTGTTCCGCCATATAAATATATTTTTTTTAATTATGAGTAACAGTTAATATATATATACTTTTAGATAGTCATCAATTATTTCTGTTTTTTTTTTTTCTGGAATACATATAAATTGCATAAAAATGATATTCTAGAGCAGCGATTCCCAACCTGGAGGGCCCCACCAGTGGCCGAGAGGTTCTGCTCTCGAAGCTGGTAGACGGGAGGTGCTGGGTTCGAACCCAATCGCGCCCGTCGGCCTAATCGTTCGGAGTTTTCGTGGTTTTCTTCGAGCCGTGGATTTTCCATGCGTAAATACGGATTAGGTTCCTTTAGAAAGACCCCCACGGAGGGCACTTCCACCCTGGGCCTATATCCCTCGTGTAGATAATTGGCCGTCAAAAATCAACCCAACCCAACCCAACCTGGAGGAACGTGGCGGGCCTGCTGGGGGTACACGAAAAGAATATTTGTAATGGCAGAAATCACAAAAATGATTAGAAAATGTCATAAAAATGTTAGAAATGTCAATGTAATTATGTGGTTCATGGTCATCGATTTATATATGGTTGTCATAAGAAGATCAATGATGAAAAAAAGCATGTTTATATTATCAAGTTGAGTAGAGGGGGAAAATGAGGCATGTTTATAAGAAACGGAGGTACTCCAAAATGAAAAGCCTAAGAAAGGGGTATGTGAAAGAATTAAGGTTGGAAATAGCTGTTCTAGAGTGTTCAGAAAACGCCATGTTGCTTCTACTTATTATTCTTACGGCTGTATTTTTAAAAAGACCCGATTTAGAATTTCCGTAAACTGAGACAATTGTTACTCTCAATTCCAAAAGTTCATTTTTCCCTTAGGTACTTTCTTAAAATATTAAAAGAGGATGTCTCAGCTTCTATACATCCGAATCTCCTGTGTTTTGACTCCTGCAGTTTCACAGTAGTAATCTTTGTAAATATTTATCCCAAATTTTTTGTCATTAGATATAGCAGATAATTATATTCAGAAATAGTAGCACACAAAATACAGGAAACTTGGAAGCTGTGATTTATTTAAAAATCTAAAGATATTAAATAAAACGTGTCAAAATATAATACATTTCAATGTTTTATAAAAAGTCTGGTATTTAAAATAAAATTTCATGGTGATTATCAAATAATAAACACTAAAAACCACTTTGTCAGTGTCTACCAAAACAAGCAAACAAAAAAAAAAAAAAAAAAAAAAAAAAACCACTTTGTTACAATCTATGGCAGTTAGTCTGTGAAACGATTATAATAGTTTGTTGTAGTGGACTATGGTTCAATACAAAAAAAGCTTCTTCCATTTATTCTTCTTTATTCCATCCTTTTCTTCTCTTTTTTTTTCTTTCAGTTTCGAAAAAGCTTTATTTCAAAGTTTGTAGTTTCCATCATAAGAGCAGGAAAGAAATTCCTATTACATTCCGAAGAGCAAGTATCTCTCCTCTCTGTGTATGTGGAGAGGGGCTGGGGGGGGGGGTTGAGATAAATAATAAAAAAAATAAAATCACCTGATTTTTAAAAAGCTCTAAATTTATGCAAAAAAAAAAAAATCATGGCTACAAATACTTAATAAACCTGTTTCAATGTACTTTAATAAATCTCTAATCCCTAATTCTGGATAATAATCCCTGCAGTAATTATGCTCTGCATTCTTTTACTTAAAACTTAGCAAAAACGGTTTTTATTTTAATCGGTTTTGTTTATGATGCTAATTATAAATCTAAATGATGTTGCTTAACCCTCCGTCTACCAGACGGGTCCATTGGACCCGACAGGTACATACAAAATATTCATTCAAACCAGAAATTTCTTTAAAATAAACTAAGTATATAAACCAGACAAAAATAAAGTAAATAAATAAGTTAAATAGTTTTAAATAAAAATTCTGGTGTAGAACGTTTTATTAAAACTTGAATAAAATTCCCGGTAGATCTACGGTTAAAGTGTTTTTCCAGAATTACTTCAAAAAATACTGTCGGTATTGGCACTTTGAACAAAATAATCAGACGAAAGGAGAAAAACCTGTTGTCATGTACCAAAACTGCTTATAACTCGATAAATTATTTATTTAAAAAAAAAAATGGAAAACCCATTTTGATTTTAAATCGCTTCAATAATCAGGTCTGCCAATTTTGTACCTTTAGCTTTATAAATTACGAGGTTTAGTGCTAGCCGTTCGGTTACGCCTCTTGGAGTAGGTGAGAGCAATTGCTTTTTCTTTTGAGAGTGCAGCTTTATATATGTACAAGGAGCATTAGCTTTATAGCTGCTCACTCGTTGTTTGAACGTTCTCTTTTAGTACGTATAATATTTATATAAACTTACTTTTATTAACAAAAAAGAATTTTTTTAAAACTTTATGGTGTGAGTTGTTTAATAAACAATATTGTTTTGTTATAGTTATTCTCCTTTTTAATTCATACAAGATGCACATCATTTGCCCATGCATCGTGACAATTTGTTACAATACCCCTTATTTTGGATTACATGTGCTTCCAAAATGTTGTCACGGTTACATCAATTTGAGGCGAAGAAAAACTTTTTCAGAAGGAAGAAATAAATTTATGTGTTAGTACATTAACTCGGAGTGCAGTGTAATCCGAAGAAGCTGCGACGAAAGGAAAAATTTAAAGAAAAAATTGTATCTGGTAAAGATAGAGAAGAATGGGGATGGGGGATTAACAAAATCTATTACGTAGTATTTGAAGAAGTGGTGCAAAGAGCTATTTTTCTTTTTTGCTTTTAATAAATGTTTACTTAGTACTTTTCATTCGAGATTGACATTCAATCAGTAAATCGGGTGAGTATTGTTGCAGCGTCTGTTTAAGTGTGGAAATGAAAATTTTAGACTTGGTGTTGCAAATAAATTAAAATTACAATTTCAAATTACAATTTAACTTTTAAATAGACATCTCGCGTTATTCCATATTTTTAAGTTTCTTTGAGCTGCGATAATAGCCTTATAGTACATTTATTTAAAATTTTACATGCAATATTCTGTTTGTATATCTTTTACTGTGGTATGACACTTTTACTTCAAAAAGAAATGAATGAATAAAAAACATATATAAGTTTTAAATTAGTGAGTTGTTTTCTATAGGCAACGCAGAAAGATTCAATTTGTTTTTTTTACAATAAATTACAGAATAGCATGTATATTTTAAAGTACTCATTAATTGCTATAACTGATACCATAAATTTTAAAAAGGTAAAATTCCTTTATTTATTTACATTTCGACATATTTCATTGCATCTGACAGAAACATTTTCAAGAAAATAAAATGATAAGAATATTCTCGCAAAAATTCAAATTGAAATCCTATTAAACAAATAAACAAAAATCACGCGAACACAAGCATAATAAAATATTAACTGCAATATTAAAAATGGAAATTTTTGAACGTGAATTATTATTGTTTCATTATTCTGCGCAGCATTTCTTTCCAAATTTTAGGGAGCTCCATGGAGGATGAATCATTGCAAATATTTTCATTGCGTAAGAAGATCTCTATTGATTCTCTGATGATGGATGGCAAATAAGATCTTGGTGGATAAATTATTCTACTATTTTAAAAATCTATTTCATGTTGTATTTGATGTCTGCTATATGTTCTTTGATCCTAGTTTTGAGCTTTCTATTTGTTATTCCCATTTAAAATTGCATTGTTCCATCTTCTTTAGTGAAAGGTATTTCATATACCCCTGATAATTGATTTGGTTCTATTGGGTCAAATATTTTTAAAAACATAATGCAAATTTGTTTTTGTTTTTGTCACCAATAATACAAGAGAATAAAATTCGCCTTATTTAATTAGAGCATTTTTAAAATCGAGTACTTGAAGGAAACTCTTTTGAAAAAGTGGTGTAAATCGAATAAAATTTATGTAAGAAATGCCCGAATCGAAAGTGTTAAAATAAAAATGTTCAGCTACAATAGGTATTAGATAAATTTTACAAATGATGATGTGGAAGAAACTTTGAGAGTGTTGAGAGTAGCGTTGCCATGTGATTTGAGTAAATCGGGTCTCCAAATGCTCTGGACAGCAGTATTTAAAAGTAATTTTCTTCGCCTTATCTAATGGCAGAGTTATCTGAGACTAAAGATGACGAAATAAACTGTAAGAAATTAGTGGTGTCTAGAGCATTTGGAGTCCTGATTTCTGGCAACACTAGTTGAGATTGGCATACTAGTGAATAATATTTCATAGACAATTATTTAACAAAAAACAGACCGTAATCTCAATATTTTAAATTTAATCAGTTTCGTGGAATGATATGGCAAATCCCTGCAAGAAAAATAAATCGAACATACACATCAAATCTAAAAAGTATATGCAGTTATACTTCTTTCTAAATTACAATCATAAAGGACTGAAGAAAAATTACGTTTTTTCATTTCACTATCTTTGCAGGTGTAATTGTGCTACTTTTCTCCAGGACCATAGAAATTTGCTTTTATGAAAAGATTTCATTATAGACAAGTTCCGTTTTCAGATGTTTTACTGCATTTTCCCTATTTTAAAACAATAAATCTATCACTGAAAGAGTAAAAAAAAAAAAAGTTTATGTATTTCTTTACTTTAAAATATACGCACAATCTACAAAGCACTTTGGTTAAGTAAAAGTAAATACTTTAAATTATAGAATATTTTCGTTTATCTTCTTAACAAAAAAAGTGTAGCATTAATTAAAACTCCTTTTTTTTCATATCTCATATTTCATACCATTTACATATTTATTTATTACAAACTTTCAAACTTTGTATCTTTTTTCAGCTATATGTTTTCCTATAAGTAAAAAGTTTTGCTTAATGATTTGAATCAACATAATGATAAATTAATTTTTATCAAATATGCGCACCCTTTCATCAAGATTTGAAACTGCTTTAATTTCTTTAGTAAGTTTCTATTTATAGAAATGTATTTTAAAAAGACAATCGAAGTGTTTAATCTAAACTTGCAAGCATGAATTATTTTTTTCAGAAAATGTGAAAATGTATAAGCCTTATCAGAAGAGACAGCTAATCAGAAATGAAAAGTACATAACTATTTTAAATTGTCCAACCTGATTATTTACCCTTGAGACGGTCGCGCATGCCTTCTCTGCTCTAGTAGAGCCCCCTTTATTAGAAAGAGGAAAAACTAATCAGAACATGGAATGGTTCCACACTGTTAAAAATCTGCAGCATTAGCTGCATAGTCATTCCACTGTTGTTATAGAATATTGCTATTCAGACCTGTGAGAATGCTCCATAGTACAGTCAAGTAATCGTTTTCTATTAAAGCGGTGGTGTGTCTATGCATCAAACGCTACAGATTTTTAACAGTGCACCTAAGAAGGTGAACGATGAGAATAACTTTGGCCACTCACTGCAAGTCCTAAAAATGGAAATGAAACCGTTTAAGAATTGTTGATATTTGTTAGTGTTATTCGTTATTGTTTGTGCTAATATTTGTTCCAGTGATGTCCTATTTGTAAAAAAATAGAAATAAAATGCGCAAGTCAAGAAATAAAAGACCAATTATTAATATACGCCCCTTCCTCCCACCAACTCGACCATATCCGGTCACTTCATCCCGGATTTTGATGACACCAAAAATACGTGTCTGTGCTCTTTCTTTTGTCATGATTAATACCTTAATAACTCATAATAACCCATAATTATGCCCCGTACCTGCGTAAGTCATGAACTCTTCTATTTGAAATGTCAGGACATATGTGCGCACGTCCGCATTTTAAGTCTAGACTGCAATCTTCAAATAAGCATTTTTTTTTTTTCCGGCGCCAATTGCTATAGTGATTGGTTTTGTACGAGCTTAGCAATAGTTTTTTTTTTTTTTTTGCACGCAGTAGATAATGTCAAAAAAAATTCATTAGTTTTCCAGCTGTTTTTTTTTTAATGTACTAGCTGTTTACTTCCAACTTTCTTTCTGTTTGTATAGTATCAATAAAGCTTTATTAAATCCCAACCTTACGTTACATGTAATTAAAAATAATGACTTCAATTACTTTTGTCGTTAATTATGTCTGGTATTCATGACATTACCATATGGTGTAAGGTTCATGTAAAACGGCTTACTGACGCCTCCATTTAATTTCTCAAACGGTCGCCTGACTGGGCGTCTTATCCCGTAAGGTGAGAGTGAATTTAGTTACTTATTCTCATGCAAAAATATAAGAAAAAATAATTAAGACATTTAATTATTTGGTATATTAAAAGATAAAATAGTTATGCTTTTGTATAATGCTATTTTAGAGTTAAAATTTTATTTTCATCAATTAATGTTCATCACGTTTTACATTTATATTTAAGAAATTCAATATAAATTGAACTAATAACAAATTTGATTTAATGTGAGTATATATATACATATGCACACGCACAGTGAGTATATATATATTCACATTTTAATCTTAGTTGAAAATATTCTGATTACAGAAATAAAATATACATCCAAAACAAATACTACGCATTAAAAATTGAAATACATATTTCTGGACTATGTTTGTATTACTTTCACTAGGAAATTATGATATAATTTGGTTTTAAAAATAAAGTCTTCAAATGATTATTCTATGCAATAAGTTTCGTTAATTAAATATCCAGTTTTTACGATTTAGACGGATGTAAAATAAACCCTTATTAAATATTTTTAAAAGGAAACAATTTAATAAGGAATTCCGCGTTTCCGTTTCCTTTTAATTACATCTGAACCCCCTCCCCACGCACACACCTATAACCTAAAAGTTTCAACCAAAGGCTTAACACTTGTAAAACTTATTTTTTATTTTTTTACTTTTCTGCTCATTTATTACTTTATTGCAATAATAAATGACCAATTATTTAAATCTCCTCCCTTCGCAAATTTCCGATTTAGCTCACTCTGCCCCAGAACTGAGCATTCAAAATATAAAATAGTTAAACAAAACTCTTTCGTTTTTAACTTTTTTTCTGCTCTATTTGTAATTTTATAGAAACAGAAAATAAATAATGAATTATAAATAATAACATACATTTATTTTACTTAAATAGGTGTCACAAATAAAAATCAAAATATGTTGATATGTTTCGGTTCAATAGTAAAAACCGTATTCATAACACACACATAATCAAAAGAAATGAATGACACTGGGTACCAAAAAATAATCTAAAAAACCAAAAAACATAAAAATGCAAATACAGCGCCCTCTATGATCTCACATAGCCTACTCTACCGCGGCTCCCTCTACCAGACTCACTTTTTAAGTATTTATTAAGGAATTCCAACCATAAAATTGGAATATCAAAGGAAAAAGAATCATTATACACAGTATCCCTCCTAGAATATATCTCAATAGATTCCCGGATGATTGACTTGCGGTATAAACTCGAAACGAACACTAATCTACTATCCCTGAAACAAATATTAACCCCCCTCTTTAAAAACAGCCTTGATAATGCAGTCTTATCCCTACCAAATTTTATATCAGATTCATGCTCTCTCCTCCTTATCCCAAACCTCCTACCTGTCATAACAATATAATAATTAATATCCCCCCCCCCCTTCATAATGAATAGTTAAATCAAACGTTCCCGCCCCCACCACCGCCATATAGTAATAATAATAATAATAATAATAATAAAATCTGCCACCTCTCCCATTTTTTAACTGACGAAATTAAAAATCTTTAGAACGTATAATTTTTTTACTAATGTTTTGCTATTTTTTTTCTAACAATAAATATAAAAGTAACTAAATCTCACCTCCCTCTGAACTTTCGGCTTTTTCCTTTTGACGCCCCCTTCTTCAGCAAAAGTGTAATATCTTTAAATTTCGATTTAAAAAAAAATCCGTATTCCTTACTTTTTAGAACTATTAAATGAATTATCTAAAGCAACACCCCGTCCCTCAAAATAAATAAATGAATAAGGCGAACTTTCTAGAAAGGGGGGAGAGAGAGGATATTTGTCCTCTCTTTTAAAATTAGGTTTTTCTCACGCTACCGGTACAAAATATATCGGATTCCAAGAACCTGTTTGTTCTACGGATCAGGTTTGAGCGATATTTGGAAAAGTTCTTCAATCCAGATCTATTCTTCTCATACAGAGATAACTTTTTCCACCTTTCTTCACTTATGAGGAATCTAAATAATCTAAGTACATTTTTGAACAGTTTAGAACAATTTTCTGCTGAACAACCGTCCATTTTTAGCGATTTTGTAACTTTATAATCGTTCAAACATTTCTCGCCCCATAGGAATCAATGGGACACTAACGTTAATTAGGAAACAGGATTCTTGATGAGTCAGCCTGTGTTAAAGGTGCCCTAATATGGTGCTAAACTCTCTCGCTGAGCAACTCGAGATTCCCTGGGGCAACGGAAAAGTCGCAAAATTTGCGCAACCCGAGATTTCCTTGGGGATGCATTTTTTCCGTATAATTAACCTTCCTTGATTATTCCAAGTTATTTTTATTTATTGTAAATTTTACCTTATTTAATCGGAGCGTTTTCTCTATTAAATGGAACACATTCCCCCCTTGGATTCGAGGCTACAAAAATTCTCTGTTTGCGAATAACATTTAGGACAGCGCTATTGAAAAGCATTGTGTTTAGAAAATGTATGCTTATAATTTTATTTTATATGGAGTTTTAGACCTTTTCAGGGTCAAGTATAGGTTATACATGAATTTTTTTATCTATTTTAAAGTAATGGCATGCATATTTTTTATTTTATTTATAAAATAAAAATTTTAAATTTTAGTTAATGCGTGTGCATGGATTTTAAATAATATGTATCTAAGTATTGATCGAAAATAATTCGTACAAAATAAATCTGCAATATTTCACGCATGCATTTACCTGTATTTCTGCTGCATCAAATGACGCAATAAGGTAAACAAACGCATTAGCCGTTATTTTTACACCACGTGATTCACACTGTGACGTCACGAGAATACTGTCCATTAGACAAAAAAATTTGTTTTGAAAAACCAGTGACAAAAGAATAAATATTCTTAAGGCTGTTCTCAAATCCAAAGGGTCAACTTTTTGACATAAGTTTTAATTCAGTTTTGTTCGGAAACGAGTGAAACTAGAAGGCGTTGTTATTCAGAAACTATGTCATCGAACTGTTTTTTTTTTCTGTTTTCGTGTAAACGCAATAGATCTTTCAGAAAATACTGTCAAAGTTGGCATTTTGAACCGAACTTCCGAACGAAAGAAGAAAATCCAGTCAGTAAGAGGAGAAAAATGCCGTCACGTGATCAAAATCACTTATCACTCAATAGGTAATTGATTGATCAAAAAATGGAAAACACAGTTCCATTCCAAATCGCTTCTATGGTCAGGCTTTCCAATTTTACATCTTTCCTTTAAAAATGAATTTGTAAATATGTCAAAACGTTTTGCGCTTGTTGAGAAGAGTAGTTGAGAACAGCCTTAAAAGACGCTCATCGCGAAGGTGTTAAATGCGCAATTTTTGGAACTATTTTGATAAAACAATTACGCAGCGAGAAGGTTAAGAGGCTACTTCAGTCAAATGAAAAGACGCATTCGCTAATGCTAATCCTATGAAATAAATTTATAAAGATATCTCGGTCGCATTTCAATATTTTTAAATGATTTCTTTTGCATTGAATAGTTAAGATCAATCTATATGCAGGCCTTTTTTTACTTTTTGAATTTTGATTGCAGATATTTATTATGAGGATGTTTTTACTTTCAGAACCGGTTCCGAAAATGAAAGTGTCCTCATAAGAAATACCTGTAAACAAAATCCAAAAGTAAACAACGGCCTTTGTACAGATCGATCTCAACTATTCAATGCAAAAGAAATCATTTGAAAATATTGAATTGCGAACGAGATATCTTTATAAATTTTTTCCATAGGATTAGCATTAGCGAAAGGGTCTTTTCGTTTGACTGAAGTAGCCTCATAGGGAGGTATGGAGACTTCCGGTCGTTTAGTAAATAGGACTTGCTGGTAGGGATGGGTAGAGAAACGTGGAACAGGTTCCTAGGAACAGTTCCAAGAGAAAAAACGAAGGAACTGTTTCTCTTCGCCAAAAGGAACCGTTCCTTTCGAACTAAAATCCCATCTGTCGCCAAAGCAAACGTTGTCACATTTTTCTCTCACTTGCGATTGGTTGATGATGTCAAAAGGTTTCCAAACAATGAGAAACGTCATTAAAGTATCAAATGCTAGATGCCAGAAAAGGGGAAAATCGCCTGATTAACGATGCCAGATCTGAGGAGCAGTTTAAAAGGAACATATCTTTGGAAAAAAACTTCTCGTTTCTGTTTCTCATCATTTCGCAGCCGCGGAAAAACGCAAGGAACAGATAGTGGAATGTGGAATGGAGCAGGAACAGGAGCAGATCGAGAAACGTACTTCAGGAACATGTTTTTTTTTTTGCTGTTTCTTCTTTGTTCGTATCATTTTAGAGGTATTTTGCTTGGATTAGTGTGTGTGAGGGACGGAAGAGAGCGGGGCGGGTGATAAGAAGCTCTGGTAAGAAAGGAACTTTGTTGGTGCCAAGTTGAAAATTCAGTTTTCACTTTGACATGAGGACATGACGGATAGAATTTGTCGGTCGCTGATAAATTAGACAAATAAAGGAAAGGGGAGAAGGCCTCTTAACCCTTTTTCTTACTGAAGATACGTCAGATTAAAGATCTTTTGCATTTTCATGAATTTAGTACTATAATTTAATACGCATTATTAATGTAAGAAATAATTACTATTTTTTAACCATAAGATATTTATTTTGTATTTAATACATAAAAATTTCAATTTCCACATTTAATACACAAAAATGTCGATTTCTTTTTTATTGTGAGTATCGAATTATGATAATAATATTTCTTTTCGTTTTTAATATTTGTTCAACAAATGTATGAATGTTAATAGGCACATAAAAATCAATACTAGTATTAATAATAGTAATAATAAACGTTTTCGTTTACATTTGAATGAAGGTTTCCAGTCCGCCCCCAACTCTAAATTTCTTACTATAACTAAAGATTATTTTTTAACTATTTTATAAACACGATTTTTGCGCAGCTGAATAGTAAGGATATGTTAAAATAGCAAAAGGAATGAGGTTAAATTAATGTTAATACAATAATAATAATAAAACAGCACTAGTAAGGTTATTTGTAAGGTAAAAGTTGAATGCTATTTCTAGAAAATGAACAAAACTCTAACGAACGAATAATAAAAACTTTTAATTTATGAAGAAATCCACAAAGAATGTTTAAAAGTTTAAAAAATGTAATTTTAATTAAATCAGCAGCTCAATAAATGTTATTATTTAAATTCAGTTTTTAAATTTGTATTACAAACTATTTCATCAAAAAATTTCATTTTAAATCTTGAAATTAAAAGAATTAAGGAATATTGCTGTAGATTCTTAAAAAGGGTATTTAAAAAAACTGTAATCGAACGGTTTTTCAATTTTCGATAAATGGACTACATCTTGAGCTATTAGCTATTGTTGTATCATGATGGTAGTTTTTCCTCTTCTCCGCACTGTCGCGTCCGGAAATTCGGTTAAAGATATCAAATTCGCAGAATTTTCTGAAATACCTACCTTTTTATTGAAAATGGGGGAAAACCCATTCGATTAGCTAATTTTTGAGCAAAAGTACCTAGTAATTTTATGCGTTTGCGAATAAAAATGAAATGAAGAATGTGTCAGAAAGAACACAGTTTAGATTTGAGAACAGACTTAAGAAAATCAAGAAAGTATACATGAGGTCAGATATTTTTAAAATTCATATAGCTTAAAAAAAAAAAAAAAAAGCTAGTTCAGTTAAACGAATTGTTCGGGAAAAATTCATTATACATTATGAGTATTTTCCGATTTTCATAGACATCAGGTAGAAAAATATAGTTTATTATTAGTATTGTATTTATAGAATTTTAATTATGATGACCAATGAAATCAAAAGAAAATATTCCTTAAATGCCTTTTTTATTTTGGCTTTTCTTGAAAAATAAAGATATTTTATCATGAGTTGTTTTATGGATTCAAGTCAATTGGATAAACAATTCTTTAGAAGATTTCGCAAAAATAAATAAATAAAATAAATAAATAAAATAAATAAATAAATAAAATGAATGCAAGGAAGAAATTGCATCCAGTTTGAAGTTACAAATTTTTCTTCATGTATTCACTAGAAATATTTCCGGTGTCAGCTTAATAATGTATGCTAAAATAATGTGTGCCGATTATCTGCACGAGGGATATGGGCCCGAGGGGGAGTGCCCTCCGTGGGGGGTCTTTCTAAGGGAACCTAACCCGTATTTACGTATGGAAACCCAAGATTAGAAGAAAACCCCGAAAAACTCCGAACGATTAGGCCGACGAGCGCGATTGGGTTCGAGCATAGCCCCTCCCGCCTATCACCTTCGAGAGCAGAGCCTCTCGGCCACTGGTGGGGCCGCACTAGATTTTTGAACGAATGTCTGTCATCAATTGCCAAGTCTGTTTTTTCTTTAAATCGGGTATATACACATGAAATAGAACTTTGAAGAATTAAATCATTTTATTATCTTTTTTTGTCGAGGATCCCCCCCCCCCCCATCTGCCGTTTAAGATAATTTTAAACTCATGAACTTAAGAGAAACAGAATTAAATATTGTCTTCAACGACAGATTTAGTGAGAGAAAGCTTACCCCTTCACCAAAAAATCCTTAATTTACTTTTCTCTTACTGTATAATTATTTTAAGTTACTTGAAAGATAAATAAATAATATTCATTTTTTTAAAATCATCTGATAAAAAGAAAATTTAGTCAATTGAACTTGGAACACTCACCTTTCCCCTCCCCCCCCCCCCTTCCCGCCTTCCTAGAGCCATATCTCAATTCTTGGCATTATTTTCAATTTTTAGCTTGCTAATTTTAATAAGAAGTCTCAAAAATTTTAGTTTATCTAATCCTATTAGTTTAAAAGTTTAGAACTAATAAGTTTGAAAAAAGGTATTTCACGGAATTTATTTATTGGATTATCTTAAAGCCAGTTTCGAGTCAAATGCTAACATAGTATTTATCGCAGTTGTTTTAAATATTGGCCATGGTGTCCATTTTTACATTACTGAAAATATTATTAAATGTATATATTTTTTTTTTATTACAGTAAATTCTGTCTAAGGCGGAATCGATCGGGACTGAGAAAATTTTCCGTGGTAGACAATATTCCGGCTTATGCAAAAAAACTCCCCCCCCCCAAAAAAAAAAAAAAAAAAATTAAATACATAAATAAATATCCATCGAAGATGATGACCTTTCATTGATTTTCCTGACTCGAAAATCGGTTGAAAACTGAAATTCGGAAAGATCTTTTGTCTTTATAGATAAATGAGAAACGCTATTCAATTTCTTAGTACTGCTGTAATACATGCGAATTGGATGTTTACACACACACACACAAAATAAATAAATAAATAAACTTCGAGAATGAGACAGAACGCTGTAACTTTGAATTTGAGTACAACCTTAAAGTATAATATATTGTACTTTCTGAAATATGTATTTTGATGAATGCTCATTCTACCAGAAATATTAACTTTAACTTTTAAATTTTGCAATTTTGTATATGAAAAAATGGCATAAGTATAAATTCCTTAAAATTTAAACAGTTTCTGTTCTTTTCGATTAACTTTTTCAAAGTGTTACGGAATTTAACTAACATGCTCGACATTGAGTATTTGACTCATCAGTTTTAAAGTTTAATAAACAAAATGCCTTTAATTTTTTAATTATCATTTTTTCCGGCTTGTGCAAAATTTTGGTTTCGGTGGGACCATAAAAACCTTTCCGTTTCCGCGTTAGACAGATTCCGCCTTATGCAGCATGAAATAATGTAATTTTCTATGGGTTCGCCGGGACTTGAAAAATTTTCCGCGGTAGACAGATTTCCGGCTTATACAGAGTCCGCCTTAGACAGAATTTACTGTATTTCATTTCTTTTTCAATCAACATCCTCTTCATTTTTTGTATAATCAAAATTTCCACTTGAAAACTCAAAAGTAAAAAAAAAAAAAAAAAAAAAAAAAGAGAAAAGAAAAAGAGAAAAGAAAAAAAAATAGAAAAGAAAAAGAAAAAAATAATATGATGTATCCAGATTTTTTTTGTATCAGAAACCCTCATTGCATTAAACTCCCTTCCTCAGTGTTATGTATTCAGTAAAGAAAAGAGAAAAGACGGCTTTTTTTTTTTTTTTTTTGTAATCCCTGAAACCGAACAATCAATCAATGCTCTGTCTGTTACTGCAACAGTCCCAGGAACAGGTCTTGGTGTCTTCGTTCCTCTTCTCGTTCGTTACGAGATCACGTGACCTGTTCCTTTGGAACAGGTAAAAGGAACAGTTCCAGTTTCTGAAGGAACGGTTACGGTTCGTTTTACAAAAGGAGCAGGAACGCCCATCCCTACTTGCTGGCTATGGTTTTAAATCGTCCACGGGATTTACCGCGGCCGATCGGCTAGAGTTTTCATTTTGTGGTGTGTAACATTAGAAACAGGCAAATTTTACTACCATCTATAATTTTGAAAAGTTTGCGGTGTGAGTTTTACAATTAACATTTCAGTATTTTAATAATAATTTTCATAAATAAATTTGAAATTATATGTAAATCAAATAATAAAAAGTGAGAGCTACCCACTCTGAACATACCAAACACAGCTCAAAAAATGTTCATTGAAGATAATTTCTTTAAGTGGATACAAAGACTTATTATTATAGTTTAGCAAAAACTTTTCATTATCTAATTTAATATTCAGTTTATATTTTTTGCGCTTTGAGAATTATTAATTGACTTCGATAAAGTTCTTAAATTTACTGTTAGAAAATTGCTGCTATATTCAAAATTTTCAAATGGAAAAGGGCATAGCCGGATAAGCATTGGAAACATGCCTTTCAATCAAATTTCCTGATTTTTTCTCCAGATGTAGCTACATATCTGACAACATATTTCCCCTATAATCACCCGATAAATAGTGATATTTAATGAGATAAAAATGTTATTTCGATTTTTAAAAAAACAGATTTTCTCAAAAACTGCTGCGCGGAATGTCATGCCATTAATAGAGGATATATAGATACCAAAGATGAATAACTGGTAATTTTGCATAATTTTCTGTTTATAAAAACTGTGTGAAATAGCGAAATAAAAATTAAATATATATATATCTTATGGTTATCCGAAAATTCCCATTTTTTTGTAAAAAATTGTCCAAATGTGCCGCCCGTATATTCTATATAAATGCCGGAAGTTTGCGTTGAGTACTACATATAAATATTTACAAAAATGTATATTAAAATTATTGAAATTCATTTTAAGGCGTTATTTGGGGCGGAGCAACTTAACTTCAACATCCGAAGAATTTTTGGAACAAAGTCAGCAGACAATATGTCAACTGATGTACTTTAGATTCCATTAAGCATATAAGCCATGTTTTTCAACATCATGATCATTTGACAGTGTTGAGAATATTGCTCATGTGTTCATTAAAATTTAAAATACAGCAATACTGTAACTGTTTATTCCAAATATTCACGGGTGTGGAAGTTGGAGTAGCTCCGTCCAAAATAACGTATAAAATAAATTTCAGTAATTTTAATATGCATTTTTGTAAATATTTTTATGTAGTGCCCAACGTAAACTTGATGCATGATTTTCTTTCTTGTTTTAAAACTATTTTCCGGCATATCTTCGAAAAATAACGTTGTTTATTTATAGTTTTAAAGAGAAATTCTCCCACAAAAAATTCTTTCCTTCCGGGGATAGAAATTTAATAGCTGCTAAATGGCTGAACAGGTGGTTCCAAAGAGAAATAAACAAAACAAAGTGATGAAAGAGAAATGATTATTGTTAATAAAAATTCTGTTGACATTATAAGCACAGCAATAACTTACAAGTGTTTTATTTTCTTTGTAAAACATTCTCCCTTTAAAAAAAAGTAATTGAAAATAAAAACTCATGAACATAAATATCACACCACCAATGTCATTAACAAGATAAAAGCAGATAAAAGATTATAAAACAGTAAAATTAATTACAAAACGTGTTATATTAATTACAAAATTTAAACAGCATCGTTCTTTTCGAAATATTTAACAGCATAAATTCAAAACAGAACAAATATTTTAAGACTGTTCTTAAATCCACAGGGTCAACTTTATGACACAAGTTTTAGTTCATTATTGTTCGGAAACGCATGAAATGGGCAGGATATTGCTATTCACAAACTATGTAATAGAAAGACGTTTTTGGTTTATTGATAAATGTAAATAAATCTTTCAGTAAATTCTGTCAAATTTGGCATTTTAAACCGAATTTCCGGACGAAAGGAGAAAAATTGCCAAAGAGAGGAGAAAAACTGGTTGCAACGTGACCAAAAGTGCTTAGAAGTCGATAAATAATTTTTTATCCGAAAACTCATTTTGATTCCAAATCGCTTCAATAGTCAACCCTGCCAGTTTTTTGCCTTTGCGTTTGAAACTGATTTAGTAAATGTGTCAGAAAGCTTTGTGCTGGCTGAGCAGTTCACTTCAGAATGGCCTTAACATCAGGTCAGTGGTCATCATGGTTATGAGCATAGTGTGTATGTAATGTAAACAAAATAAATTTTAACAACTATATATGACGATCTAAGAAAATACTGGCGTGATTTCAGTTTCTCAGTTAGCCCAAGGCAATGTAAAAACAATTATTTATGACCTAAATAAGTATATTATTTTCCACAGACAATTTAGTCCTAAAAATTTACTACAGTTTGTTGTCACTGGCTTATATTACGTGGAAATTTTCCCACTTTTAAGGATAAAGTTACTCGATTAAACAACTTTAGTCATGAACTATACATCGGATAAATATGATGTCGATAGGTGGTCAAATCAACATTTATTATCATTTTTACTTTCTTCTAACTTTACAAGAAGAAATTATTGGATTCATGAAAATTTTCGAATTCTGTTTTCGACGCATTTACACGTTTTAGGAGTCGGAGAACCCGAAAAACATGTTTTTACAAAATGTCTGTCTGTCTGTGGGAGACACAAATATTGTGGGCTCTCTATCTCAAGAACTAATGAACGGAATTTAATAAAAATTTATATTAGTCCCTGATATAAATTGGTGCTGATTAGTTTTTGGTGTAAATCGCTCAACAGGTGGCGTTGCTATGCAGTATTTTTCTCGATTTCCACAATAGCTCAGTCTCCAGAACTAATATACGGATTTTCACCAAACTTCAGATTCTGTTATTCCTTGACAGGAATTGACGTTTTATACATTTTGGTGTAAATCGCTCAACAGGTGGCACTGCTATGCTGCTCTTTTTACGATCACCGCAATAACTCTAACTCAAAAATTAATGCTTGGATTTTCAACAAATTTTCAGCTTCAAGTATACCTTGATATGAATTACGGCTATTTATATTTTGCTGCAAATCGCTCAACAGGTCGCGCTGCTATGTTGCATTTTTCAGAATTTCCACTATAGCTCTATCTCAATAACTAATGCACGAATTTTCATCAAACTTCAGATTCAGGTATGCACCTTGGTATTAATTAGTGCTGTTTATGTTTTGGTGCAAATTGCTCAATCCGTGGCGCTGCTATGCTACATTTTTTCAGAATTTTCGCTATAGCTGTATCTGACTAATGCACGAATTTTCCTCAAACTTCAAATTCAGATGTAGGTGCTAAATTGATGTAATTTCTTGTATTATTTAAATGATTTAATTGACGTGATTTATATAGAAGAAAGTTTTGTGATGGCCACAACATACTAGTTATATTTTTATGTACTCAAATAAAAAAAGTTTATTGTGTTGTAAAAGTTTTCATCTTTGTATTTTTCAAGGTCATATCCAATATACTGTTGCCATTAGCACAGAATAATTCACACTGAATGGCCAACATATTTTCTTTATTATAGGGAGACCACAGAGCTCCGCAATACTACGGAGTCCTAACTCCCTATTTTGATACTACGTATAATACAGTGCCAATCCCATGAATACAGTGACAAAGATTTGCGGAGGAAAAATTTCGGCAAAACATAGATTTCCTCCCATAGAGTAGTATGGGGTAGATGTCTTCAAATTGTATTTTCTTTTTACCCGACTGCCAAGAAGGGTTATGTGTTTCATGCGTATCTGGGTATGTGGATTTTTTTATACCCTCGAAACATCCCAAAGGCTGGATGGATTTTAATGAATGAGGTCTCTATGGATTCGTCTTAACCTTCCGATAATTATAGACTAGGTTTTGTTTTCATAAATTAAAATGGTGTCTGTAAAATACAAAATGGCGGTACAGACGAAAAAAATGTTTTACGCACTCTATTGAGTGGCATATCATTGGACAGGTCTTACCAAATGAAGACAATGTTTCGTAGGCTATTTTACCGTAAGAAGCTCCGTTCATATATTACACAATCTGGAAGTTGTGTAGGTAGGATCTCTAGCTTTACTGCAACTATAACCTTCATAAACATCTAGAGGCCTCATCAAAACAGTGTTTATAGATAGGAATTCACAATTAAAGACAACTTAAAAGTCATCAATACAAGTAAATAAATAAAAAAAAAAGGTAACTAATATAAAAAGGGTTTCACTTTGATCAGAAATAATTAAATTGTTCGCGCAGTCCCGTTTTTTGATTTTTTAAATTTAATTTTTATTTGTTAAAATAGGTCTAAGTTGTTACAATTGTCCTCGATGTACATTTTTACTGAAGAAACTGTAGATTATATTTAAATTAATCAGAAATGTTTAATTGGATATTAGTTAAAAATGAAATTTTAGGTATGTTCAACGAGGGAAAAATAAATGTTAATTATTGCTCATAAAAATATCAAAATGTCGGGGAATAAACCAAAATAATAAAAATAAATTCAGAAAACTTTGAAATTTTTTTTCTAATATTAAGAAAAGTTCAGGACTCATTACTTGCACGCATTGTAAGTGTGATGTGGTCGCGGCAGAAATTGGTTCGGTGAGTTAGCTACCCGTAATAATATTGAGCTTTGTGACAGAAATAGATAAAACTAAAAGGAAAATTTGGGCCTGTGATTTCCTGTACCGTCCCCTTCCTCCCCCCCTCCCACCTATAATGCAGATTTTATATATGATAAGTACAAGGAGTTATAACCCGGGGTCCCCGGGTTACAGAATAGATGTTTTTTTAATTGAAACTCAAATAGAATTTTTACATGTAATATATATATTTCACTAACAATACCAACAATCATTTTTATATGATAGAAATTATGTATTCAAATATAATTTTGAAATCTACTAAAAACGATACCTTCGTATTGGCCTCGTGCCAGGGCATTTTTTTCATTTATAGATTAATAGAGTTTAAATTTCATCATGGAATATAACCCGTCAAACAAATGCTGAACTATTTAATTTATATTCATTTAAGAGCAATCATATTTGTCTTTTGTAATCTTCAGTCAGCAAGTGACAGAAAAAGATTTA
Organism: Maratus speciosus; assembly: GCA_963932465.1. NCBI lineage: Eukaryota > Metazoa > Arthropoda > Arachnida > Araneae > Salticidae > Maratus > Maratus speciosus. Next base: position 23,560,615 of record OZ010798.1, on the reverse strand, counting down.
ACAAAATCATGCTTGGAAATTATTTTAAAAACAATAAAATTTGAGTAAATGGTGATACAGTTTTCAAACATATTGCCATATATTTTTCAAATAAATTGCTTTTGAAGGTGATTTTTTTAGCTCTATTTGACGGTGTAAAATTTGAAAATGTACAATATTTAAATTTAAAGAATTGCAATGAATGTAGATAAAAGTTAAATTTGATCGTCTGTTGTTGCTATTCGCCATATGACGTCAGTGTTACGCACAGATAAGTTTGTCCTTTAAAATATAGATAGAAAATTAAAGGGACAGGATGGTAACCAGCTATTGCAATAACGGCAATTAAAAAAAAAAAAAATTGGTGAGGGAAGCGGTAATTGTTATAATCTATTGCTATTCTGTATCTAGCTTTTCATCTCTAGAAAATCATTTTAAATCAAAAAATGTGATTTTTAGACAGAACAATCAAGCCAAACTTGGATCAGGGTCAGCTATTCATTCGGGTCTTCCTTCCTGTAATGTTGCAAAATATTAAACTTTCCTCTTTGATTTCAAATATGACCTGGAGTGTCTTTCTGGCCTTCTATTTAAGGCACAGATGTAAGAATTTTTTAGATCCCTAAACTGCTGTTAAAGTAAAGCAAACATACTTGGTTGCTGTGGCTTGGGTGTGGAGGTTAAGTATAGAACGCAGATACGAGTTTAATAGGATTACAATTAAAATTAACAGGAAATTTTTTTTATTGTTATTGTGGCCCCGGTAAGACCGTCTATAAAAATTAAACAAGACATAACTGTATAATAAATCTTTGTAAATTATTTATAACTTACTAACTATTAAAATTTTATCTGCTGTTTATATAGATATTATATCATTCCCTTATATGAATATAATCAACGATGACAATTAATTGTCACTGGATAAAATTTCTGCAGTGAGTAAAATCATATAGCCAGTGGCCTAATGATAAACATGTAAGTATGATAGCAGATATGCTTAAATTCTGAAAAATAATGAATAATAAATAGAACATTCAAAAGTTAAAAAAGAAGGAGAGGATACGATACACACGTGTTATTGCACTAAACATTTTTCTTTTTTAATTCACAAAAATTTAAAGCTTAAGTAGTTTAATAAGTTTGTTTAAAAAATACAGCTATGTCTTTAACAATTGAAAAAATAAAACAGAAATAATTATCAACAGCACAAGTAAAGCATAAAGAACTTGCATTCCCTTAATTAAAAATAATAACAATGATTTGCCTTTTTAATAAGGCCGACATATCAGTATTCAGCAAATTCGTTGTTTCTCGCCATTATTCATCTTTGTTTTACTGAGTATAATTAGGCGTAATTTTTCTGTTTCCTAAGATTGGGGATAAAATCAAAAATGATTTCAAATTCTTTTACGTGGTTTTCTTGGGTCTATTATTATCTGCTATCCATGCATTTTTTTTTTTTCAACTTAACCAATCGAGCTAAAACGAGACGAATCTCTCTCTTTTTTTTAATGGCGTCAGTAAACGCACGTTTAAATCTCACGTAAATAAACAAACCACGTGTGTCCTTGAAAATGACTGGTCGAAAATGGTTAACATCGGTAGCAGAGAATTTGAACGTCTTTTGCAAATATTGATCATAGGGCAGAGCAGAACTACAAAGTGTATAATTTAGTTATGCATTATGAGAAGGTTTAGTGTGGACCGTTCCGTTCGGTTTCGACCTATGGGAGAGCAGTGGCCTTTGCATTTGCGTCTGGACGCATAATTTTTTTTTTTTCCAAGTGAGTTCGTCGTTCCGAACCGAAGCTCGCAATCTTATTGGTTGTTGGTTGCCCAGTGTCCACCATGTTGTTCAACCAGTTTTGGCGACTTTGCGCTTGTTTTGAGAAACTGCATTGCAAACAAAATAAAGCAAAAAATGCGTTTTTTATAACATAATGGTAATCTGTTGAATGTTATTCAATGCATTTTGTATAATTATAAATAATGATTTAGAAATATGTCTCTTCAATACATTTTTAATTAATTTTTTGAAAGCTATATTTTTATATACAAGTATATACTTAATATTAATTTTTGTTTATTAAATAAAGGCGAATGAAAGATTTCTTTTTCTTTTCTTTCTTTTTTTTTTAAAAATTTCGCTCTTTGTAATAAAATTATTTATTTAATTTCTTTTTAATGAATGTATTTATACTTAGGCAATATTGGGTTAACTTTGTTTTAGAAGGATGCTATTCAATGTATTTTGTATATTTATAAATACAAATTTAGTAATATTTGCCTTCAGTTTATTTGTATTATTATTATTAATTTTCTTAAACGTTATATATTTTGTAACTAAGTATACTTAAATTTGTTATTATTTATTAAATATTTTCTTCTAATACAAATGTATATTATACAAATTTGATATTATATATTCAAATGCAGATTATTTATAACTAATTGTACTGAATATTTGTTTCTGCTTTTATATTATTATTATTATATTATTTAATATGTCTTAATCAATATTAATTTATTAATAAAAATTATTACTATGTATTTATTATATTGATTTAATAAATATTATTATTAAATATTAATAATTATAAAATGTTCATATATTTTTTTCATTTATATTATACAATTAGACTATTTTAAATAAATAATAATACATATTTAGACTATATGCTAATTATAGGTAAGTTTATATCATACAGTTAGCTTATTTTAAATAAATAATAAATCTTTAGACTGAATTCTATGTTAATCCTAAACATTTGGATTTTTCTTTACGTTGATTTTTAAATTTGACGTATCCATTACAAAATATATTTACACATAATCAACAACTTTTTTTTTTCGTTTTTCCACTTTCTATTAATAATGATTGTTCAAAGTATATAACTTCTTCCAGGAAAAAAAAAAAAAAAAAAAAAAAAAAAATATATATATATATATATATATATATATACATATTAACTGTGCCGCTATATTTTATAATGATTGTTTGTCAAATGAAAAACAGAACACACCTCATCCCCCACCGCACACACACACATACACACCAAATTAATGCTACTGCGAAACTGTAATTTATTTGCATCAGAAACTAACATTACACACTAAAGTGTAAAATTTCAGCTAAAATGACATTTAAGTAGCAAAGACAAAAATAAATAAAAAATAAAGGCAACTATTTTTTTTTCGTTTTTTAATTCCATGTAATATAGAATTTTGAACTATATTCCATATAGGTATAAGAGCATACAGTAACAAATTCATGGGATCGTTAGGGGATCCAAGCCCTTCCTCACCCCACCCCCCCCTCCCGTATTTTGGATTTTAAGGTTTTTTATGGATTAAAACTGCAAATTCTTCCTGGAACTGCAGCTTGAAAAACAAAATGTATATAGTTTTTTTTTGTTTATCACAAACAGCATTTAAAAAATATATAAATAATATACTTATATTAATATTAATATATAATAATTAATGAATTATATAATAATATAAAAATGTTATTTATATTTTTAAAAATTATATATATATTTTTTAATATAAATAATATAATATAATTATATTAATGTTATTGTATAATTATATAATATAATTAATTATTAATAATAATAATTAATTTTATATTATTATATATCATATTAATAATTATATAATAATATATGTTATTTATATTTTTAAAAATGATTACAATATTTTTAATATAAATAGTAATATTCTCCCTGGAACTGCAGCTTGAAAAACAAAATGTATATATAGTGTTAATCACAAATGACAATTTTTAAACAATATAAATAATACAATTATATTAATATTATTATATAATTATATTATATTATATAATAATTAATACTAATAATAGTTATATTAATATTCTTGCATAATTATATTATATAATAATTAATTAATAATATTAATTATTTTAATATTATTATAATATTAATATAATTATATTATTTATATATTTTTAAAATGCTATTTGTGATTTAAAAAAAAACTATATACATTTTGTTTTTCAAGCTGTAGTTCCAGGAAGAATTATATTACTGTTATTGTATAATTATATTATATAATAATTAATTAATACTATATTATAATATACTATATTAATAATTATATAATAATATAACATTGTTATTTATATTTAAAAAATATTACAATATTTTTAAAATAAATAGTAATATTCTCCCTAGGACTGCAGTTTGAAAAACAAAATGCATATAGTTTTAATCACAAACGACAATTTTTAAAGAATATAAATAATACAATAATATTAATATTATTATATAATTATGTTATATAATAATTATTAATAATAATAGTTATATTAATATTATTACATAATTATATTATATAATATTTAATAATATTAATTATTTTAATATTATTAATTATATTTAAAAAAATTATTATAATTTAAAAATATAAATAGCGTTATTCCCCTCTAACTGCAGCTTTAAAAACAAAATTTATATAGTTTTAATCACAGATGATAATTTTTTAAAATATAAATAATATTATTATATTAATATTATCACATAATTATATTATATAATAATGAATTAATTAATAATATTATGTTAATAATTAAATATTAAAAAATATTTTTATAACCTAATTAACCATTGAAAAATTTAACCAACTTCCCGCATGCTTGGATTCGAACTCAAGTACTCAGCTTTACAGACAAACGTCATACCTCAACGATAGTACGCATTCAAACCGTTGCAGCTTAAAACAGAATTCATACAAAACCTCCAGAAGTACTCTTCGCCAAATGTTATTATCGCCAATATAGACTATAACACTGCTAAAGGCAAGAACCAATGTTCTCAGATAGATTTTACTTTTTTCCCGAGACAACAGAGTAAAAATTCCCTAGATTCTAAAGACACGTGACATGGAAGAAATTCTGCATTTTGATTGGTTGTAACAACCTGAATCACATTTACATATGAGATTCATAAACACCGGTGGGTAGTCATGAAAAACAAAAACAAACTTATTTTGTTTGGGACGACAAAATCTTGTTATATATTTTTTCAAAACTATTGTTTAGAATATAAATTTATATTTATTTAAAAACAAGTAACTTTGATTAAACATACTCTTTGTATTTGATTTTTGAGAAAATCGCTACAATCATGACATAACATACATTACAGCTTTGATTATTATTACTATAATTTTTATTATTTGATATTCATGTGCATATATTTTATATCAAATTACTATTCTATAATCTCCTGTGAGTGGTCAAACAAAAGGAAATATAACAGTTGCTTGACAAATATTCAAGTTCTATTTCTACAGTTTTTGAAGTTTTCAGATGTTCATATTATTGCATTATTACTTTGCATGTTCATATATAGATACAACTTTAGATATCCCAAATTAATGCATGAAAGCACAAAATAAATTAGTAAAAATCGTGCATAAGTTTTTATCTCAATTCATTTCATTAGTAAACGCATAAAATTTACAGGCAGTGTTCTAAAAAACCAGAAAATTTCCATTTTTCATTTCCATGAAAGATAAAGAGTGCTTCAAAAGAATACTGTCAAAGTTGGCATTTTGAAACATATTTATAGATGAGAAGTGCCGACATTAGACAGCAATCGCTTACAACTGAAGATGCAACACATGTATCGAAAAATGAAAAATGCTACTAGATCCAAAATCATTTCAATGGCCATGCCTGCAATTTTATGCTTCTATTTATAAAAATGAATCTGTGAATAAGCCACGCTCCCCTCCCCCCCCCCCCCAACCAAAAAGAAAAAAGAAAATCTGAAATAGAATATTCATTTCATTTTCTTGTATTTAATGTTATTTGGGAGAAATGCTTGCTATTGTTATGGCTAACACTTAAGGCTGGGATTACGGTGCATCACTTAAGATCAACTAAGAGACTTACGATATAAACAAAACGTAAACGGCATTAAGGTGCCTCGCGATCTTACGACAGCTTGGAAGCAGCCGTAAGATTAAGCGCAAGTGGATGCGCGCGCAACTACAACAAATGTAACTGCGGCCTCTGATTAGCTGACTGCAGGAGGACTTACGCCGAAGCACGAGGACTTACGCTGAGGCACCGTAATACCAAGTTACGATCGATTGCAGGAACGCCCATCCTACGATCGAGCGTAAGATTTAAGATAGCGAGGCACCGTAATCCCAGCTAGAGATAGAATACAATTTCTTTAGAGGATCAGATATTTTCATCTAACATTCTTAGGTTTTAATACATTATGCATAATACTTTATTTCATTATGGGTATAGTTATAACAAAGTCTCCATATGCACTTAATAGACGGTTTTTTAACAAAAGAAAATCAGATTGATGATTTCTTTATTTTGTTTTACTTGATTGAAGGAAAGAAAGAAAAACCAACAGTGATCCTTACCTCACTTCCCCATCCTCCTCCAAACGAACGACCTCAGACACAATTTCATTTAAAAAAAGCTTCCAAGTATTCAAATTCAGGTGCTGAAATCCGTAAAAAAAAAAGTAATGTTCGCATCTGGAGTAATTAACAACTGTTGATCCAGGTTATTATAATTTATTAGCCATCTAGGATCCCTGTTCCGAGAAACGAAAGGGAGGTCCGAGTCCAGTTCGGACCATAAATTCCTTCCCCCCACCCTCTGTTAACCAAAGAATTACTTGAAGACAATTTCTCCCCACTGCCCATTTCTTTACTTCCTCTTCCATATCCATTCATCAAACACGTCACATCAATCACTTTCTCATGTTCATTGCCAGAAAAACACAGAAGTCTAACAAAAATCCTTTATTTCTCTAGATTTTAAGAAAATATTGACAGTCTTCTAAAAATTCCCTAGGAATCAGAAGGAATTCCCTAAATCCCTACATATGCTTCAATTTTCCTAGGACGTAAAATCAACATTTATTATTATTTTTGTTTTTGTGATGTTTTCTTTCTGATGTGAAACTCATATAATAGAAGTTGATTGTGTTGTATAAGTTGTCGTCTTTCTACTTTTTAATGTATTGTCAAATGTACTGTCGCGATTAGCATAGAATAATTCACAAAGGCATTCATATTTATTTTATTGTACGTAAACCACTGCGCTCCACAATAGTACGGAGGACTAACTCCATATTCTGATATATTGATCTTAGAGGTCAGCCCATGAATACAGTGCCAAAGATTTTTGGAGGAAAAACATTTCGCAAAACATACATTTCTTCTCATAGTAGTATGGGGAAGATATCTTCAAATTGGATTTTCTTTTAAAAATATGGCGAAGTTGCTCCAGTTTTCACTGATATTTATTTTTTACGGAAAAGAGTATAGATTTTATCTAAATTAATAGAAAACTTTTAATTTGATATTAGTTAAAAAGGAAATTTTGTGTACGCTCAACGCAAAAAAAAAAAAAAAAGAAAAGAAAAATTTGTTAAATATTACTGAGAAAAAATATCAAAATGGTGGAGAAAAGAACCAAAAATAATAAAAAGTAAGAGGAAAATTTTTAAAAAATGCTTCTAATATTGAGAAAACTTCAGGACTCATTATATGCGCGCATTGAAAGAGTGATGCGGTCGCGGCAGAAAGTGGTTTGGTGAGTTAGCTCTCCGTACTATTATGGAGCTCAGTGACGGAGACAGATTAAACTAAAGTGCGTCTCAGAACTTGTGGTTTCCTTTGCCCCCTACTTCCCCCCCCCCTCTTGACTACCTATACTACAGAATTTCTATACTATAAGTATAAAAAATAAAAGGAACAGTGTACCAACCAGCAATACCATTAATGCTAAAAAGAAAAAAAAGGTTTTTAATGGTAAACTTTGATCGCAGCGACATCTGTTAAATGAATTTCAAACTAAAAATGAAAATTGATTTTTTTTTTTTTTTTGTTATTGGTTTTATATAAAAAGTGTGTCAGATTCTCGAGAAATGTGATTAAGAATATCTTAAAATTTTATACATGTAGGAATAAATATGATTTCATATTTTATCTCCACCATTCAACAGTTCAAATTTTTAACACAAATATAAGCTTTTCATTTCTACATGAACTACATTTTGAAATATGGGTATGCTGAAAAAGAAAAATGAATTTTTCTTTATAAAGTTTGACAATTCTTTTACACGAACATTATTCAGCATCATTGAACAATACAAAATTTTGATAAAATTTTTTGCATTCCTACAGGGATAAAATTTTCAGGTATACATCTTGGAAAGCTAAAAAATTCACCTTTTTTGTGTTAAAAAGATACGTAATTAATATTATAATTAATAGTATTGATTATAATGTATTACTTTCCAGAATCTAACTCCCCCCCCCCCCCACAGTCTTCCAGCGTCAAGAAAGCGAAAAAGATGCAGATAAAAAAGAAATCATTCTTATAAAAATATTTCTGTTTTGTGCAACCAATAACCAATTTGTGCAACAAGATAAAGTAAAGTATCATAACTCATTCTAAACTGTATTTCTATACTAATCTATGTATAAAATTATTTTTAGAACAAGTTTTTTTCAATGGTGCTTTTAAAATACCGTCGGTGCACAAAAGGTTAAACAATACAACTATGTGTTTTTCAAAATGAAAAAATAAAATAAAAGTAATTACTACCAACAATAAAAGTAAAGCATAAAGAACTTGCATTCCCTTAATTAAAAAAAATAATAATGATCTGCCTTTTTAATAGGGCCTTATCGATCCGCATTTGGCAAAATCGTTGATTTTCCACATAATTCATCTTTGTCTTTCTGAGTCTAACTAGGCGTAAATTTTCTATTCTCCATCTACCTATGATTGATGATAAATTGAACCATGATTTCAAATCGTCTTTACGCGGTTTTTCTTTTTTTAGATTTATTATTATCTGCTATCCATGCATTTTTCTTTTTTCAAATTAAGTAATCAGGCTAAAACAGATGAACATTTTTATTTAGGCGTCGCAAACACACGTGAATAAACAAACCATATGTGTCCTTAAAAAGGAATGGTCGACAATGGTTAACACTGAAAGCAGAGAGTTGGAACGTCGTTTGCAAATACGGATCATATGGCAGATATCAAAGATCTTGAACGGATAAAGATAGACAGCTCTCATAGGGTCAATGTAAACTGCGATCTATCGCTTTATCCAGCGTTCCAAAACAAACTTTACAGGGATGAAGCGCCGCGATGCGCGCGCTCGCTTTGCTCCAAAACAGAAAAAAAGGGGGGACCCTTTCGACCCTTTAATATTTTGAAATTCCTGCTTTTGTCTTCAGACAGGTAAAGAAAGATTCAAGAATAACTTTTATCTATAGTTTTTTTTTTCAATTTTAATTATCTATATAATGTAAGACTTTTTTTTAATGAGTTTCAATTAGTTTTTTATGTTTCTGTTAAAGGAAAATATATGTATATATATATGAAATAGCTGATCTTGCATTATGTCTTAAAAGAATGAAAAATGTTGTTTTCTTTTGAGACATTGTTTTTAACTCGTTTGTAAATAGAATAAAATAAAATCTTTTCGTTTTATTCTAGTTTTTTTTTTAAACTTCATTTGTGATAGCAATAGATTCTTTGCAATTTTATCATTTTCAACCTCCTCATTTTAAGATACAAGTGAGAGATTTTTATGTATTTATATTCCATTTAAATATTCGCATAAGTTTCCGTTTTGATTAAAAAAATTAAAAAAAAACTTTGAAAAGAATATTTTAATGTTTAATAAAAGAGGAATAATAATATAATACATTATTATTGCGTTATTATATATATTACATTATTAACGATCTGTCTTTCACAAGATCTGATGTCAGAAAAATGGACTCTTCGCTACTCTTAAATCCTAGATTTTCACTTTCTTATTAAATTCATTTTAAATAATTTTCCAGATTTCAGTCACCGCATTTCCTTTCCGCATGCTACAAATTTAATACCGTAAAATCCGGTGATTTAAAATGTTTCTCAATTATGAATAATAATACCCCAAATACGCCTCCCCCCCCCCCACCCAAACACACACATATCACAGAGAGTTTAAAATTTTAACTTTTCTTAAAAAAGATTACTTTATTAATTGTGTTAATAGAAAACATTGAACGAGAATAATAAAAATTTTCTCGTGTATATAGATTTTATTCAACACCTTTCCAGCTGTTGATGAAGTATATACATATATGTAAAAAAAAAAGAAAAAAAAAACCTTTACAATTTTACTTTACAGTAGATAATTCCTAAATGACATAATATTCTCACAGCTATTTAGTAAAAACACCTTTTTCTTAATTTGCATTTTTATGCTTTACAGCAATATTTAACTATTTAATAATCATATTATTATTAATTTATTTACTCACTAAGATGAGAAAAGGAAAAGCGGTGAGTGAAATCTGGGAAATAATTTTAAATGAATTTATTAAAAAAGTGGAAATAAAGGTTTTGGATTTGTGAAGTGTACACTTTTCTGAGACTGAATTTTGTGAAATACAGATTACTGATAATGTAATTATTATACATAATAATACTATCAACATAATAATAATATAAAAGCACACTAATATAGAAACATAATAATAATGTATCAACAATATATGGTATATTCCCCCCTTTTTTTTTATCACACAATAGTACAATAATGTTCTTTTTGACAGTTCTTTAAATTTAAATGGAAACTTATGGGAACATTTAAATAAACAACATATACATAAGCTTCTGTCACTTACCATATTTTAAATAAGAAGGCTGAAAATCATTAAAGATTTGAATATTATCCATTGGTTTTACTAGCAAGTACATGCTGCGTATAGCGAAGGAAGATGGCTGCCAAACGCCAAACAAACAAGGTTGAATTCTCGGTGGAAAAACGTGTTCTTCGCGCTAGAATGCGCGCGCATATCAACTCGCCAGTATTTCGTTCTTGGCGCGCGCTCCTCTCGGCGCCGCTTCATGCTTCATCCTGTAATGTTTGCTTTCCTTCTATGTTGAAATCGCCGTGAATTTACAAGGCAGCCTCCAGATGGCACAGTTACGACTTTCCGAAGTTGCGTTTCTTGTACTACAGTCAAGCAGGGTAACTTTGAACCACGGGTTGTAACTTTGCACCACCTCCTATTTTTCAATATTTTTGACTCTAAAAGACTAAATAAACTCCAGAACTGTGCTCCGTTGCAGTGGCGCAGACACGGGATGGGTTTGGGGGTTAACACCCCCCCCCCCCCGCCCCCCAGAGCTAAGAAAAATTACTATAATTGCCTCATATGAATCAAAACCAAAATTAATATTTAAACGTTTTGGCGTTTTTCGAAATCTGCCGCTTTGAGAAATCAAACTCTATTCAACAAAGTGATTCAATTAAATGGCGAAAATTCTACTTAAAACTGTGAAAGCGCATATTACATGTATTGGTTTTGTGAAAATTGATTATTTGGACTAAGTCACTTTTTCGAGACGTCTTATGCTAAAAGAATGGTCATTTTCTGCCACACAGACGCTTTGAGTTTAAGTATTATACAATGGGCCATTTGTTAATTGCACTTCTGTCTTTGTTATCCATGTTCGAAACAATAATAGATCCTCGAATTTCAGAAAAAACATGAAACATACACTTTGCAGATCTCTCTCAGTTTCAAACGTCCTATTTTACGCTTTTTGCTCCCAATTATATCTAAGCCCAAGCTTTTTACATACCCAAGTAAAAATCTTTATAAAATAAGAATTAAAAAAGTAGTAACTATAAAGTTGTAAAAAGCTATTTTTGATTGTGATTGAATGAATTATCGCAATCAGTGTGTCTTTCGAACCATTTGTTCCTTAGGAGATCTGTACACAAATTTAAAGAATATATTCCATTAGTTAGTAATGTAGCAACGAGTAATGGTGTTTGCTCTGAGAGAAGCATTGCCACCCGTGTCATGTAGGAAAGAAGCATTTATTGTAATTTCATTGAGTTATAGATAATATGTCTGTGAGTATGGATTTTGAAAAGAGAGGGCTTAAATGTAAAACATTTTCTTAGACTGTATAAAATATAATTATACACAATTTTATGCTAATCATGCATTAATTTAAATTAATAAGCACATTGTTAAAAATCTGCAGTTTTAGCTATAGTTACTCGCTATTATAGAAAACGGTTACTTGAATATATTATGGAATATTATCATTATTTTTATTATTCTTATTCTCATTATACCTTAAAAGTAACCACCATGTCAAAAACCAAGCTTTTATACCAACTACACTAAATGGTCGAAGGTGACCGGTCATTTGCAATTTTAGACGTTTTGTTAAATATCTAGAATTAACCTGAAACTGCAGGTGCGTAAATAGTATAGTATAGGTCATATATTTCCGCGAAGATTTTTTTCCCGAAATCCCATAGGGGACCGTCAACAAACTGAAAAAGAATGAATATCTTTTGGATAACCCTGTAAAAACTAATGTAGCAAAAGCGTTCAAACTCGATATTATTAATAAGTGGCTTATTGTAATAGACTGTGTTCATTTTTATGAGTGATAGCATGTATACTCATAGAGAAATTAAAGTTTTTATAAAAACAGTCCCAAACTTCACCAAGTTTTTCGCTTATAATGTGCAGAGTTCTTATTATAAAAAAAGTTTTTTTCAGAAAATATGACAAACAACATTGTACATAATACCCTGCAATCAGAATTAAAAAATAATAAAAATTGAATGAAAAATGAGCAGGTTTACTAAAAAATGTTTCACTGCGCATGCGCGAATGGAATCAAAATATAATGTGCATAATGTATGCTAAGTATATAGAGCAAGTTTTGTGAAAGTCTCAAAATCATACCTTGAAAATTCTGAAAATTACCGTCAATAGAATAAGCTCGAAATCCGTTGTCCCCAAAAGGAAGCAAAAAGATGAGGGGTTGTATCCAAATATGTACATGCAATATTGTGTACGCTATCTTGGCACTAATCAACAGATGTGTCTGTAATTTGTCGAGATATTAATTAAAAACCCATGTAGAAAATAACGGTACGGATCAAAACAGTGTTGCTACTTTGTGACCTCCTTTCGAAGCGTGCTTGACACAGTGCCAAGTTTAAACTTTGTATAAGATCTTTGTTATAGGTAAAGTGAAACATAGTTATAAGCACTTTTTATTCCAACTGAATTCAATTATTGAAGGCAAATATTAAAAAGATAATTCATATAATAATTGTAAGACATTAAATGTCAGTAATTTTGAGACAAAAATTACTTATAATTCAATAAATAATTCATTTATTGAATTATAAGTGGTATATTATATTGGTGTAATGCTATTCTTTTTTTTTTCAGGTAGTTTTGTAAAGCATCACTAGTTTCATAAATATCGTTTGCCTAGAATCAGGCGGCAAAATAGAAGACGTTGACATTATGACGCCTAGGGACCACTGCTACATATATATATATATATATATATATTATACAAGGAAACATTTTTATAAAATTTATATAGCGATTTTTTGTGAAAAAATCATTTAACTCTTTTGCTTAAGGTGATGTTAAACTGATGTTGTTGTTGTTCATAGGTTAAACTGCATTGATTTGGTCTTTTTCTTTTATTATCAGGTCACACACAATTACGAGACTGATGAAATTTAATGAAGATTTTTACACTTTGTTATAACAATTTTATTTTGTAGAAGATTATATATGTTTAATTATGAAAATTATGTTTAATTTGCATATTGAACGGATCGTAATCTTCAAAAGAAATTTTTAAAAAAAAATACAACAAAGCAATAAAATTAATATAATCATTACTAGCTATTTAATAATTGTAAAACGTAACATAAGAATGCAGACGTAATAACTTCCAAAGAAAATAAAATTAAGAGCTTTTCTTAAAAAAAAAAGACATTTCTCAATGTAAAGAATTTTATCTTTTTAAAGAAATAAATAATACAGTGCAAAAATTAATTTTAAAATATGTTTGATTAAGTTTGATGATTTAAAAATACATATACCATTGTAACGAAAAAATGACGACATGCAGAAACCACTGTTCACTAAGCAAATGACTTTCAGCAAGTTTTAACATAACTTTAAATTAATTAGAAATAGTATGACAATTTTCATGTTAATAATACACTGCTCAAAACAATTAAAGGATATTTGAAGTTTTATATAAAATAAAGAAATAAACGAAATTTTTTTTGCCGAAAATAGATGAAGAGAATCACAAATGCAAATTTTTCTGGTTTTCAAACTGTGGAGTATGCAAATTTTGAGTTCGACGTCAAAAACGTCGCTTCAGCGGCAGCGAATGAAATTTGACTTTCAACTGGATAAAAGAGAATGAAGACAAGGATGATCGGCATTCAGTGATTGCTTTGCTTCGATGAGTACGGTGTCTCAGCGAAGTCATTTGACAGATTCAGAAGCTTTGAGAATTGTTGGTAGGTTAGAAGGGGGCCAAACTCAAGCCGAAGCAGCGCAAGCCATTGGAGTGTCACAAAGTGTCATTTCCAGGATCTGGAACCGTTTTTTGGAGAGTGGATGTGCAGGCCGAAGACCAGGGCAAGGTCGTAGACGGGCAACAGCGCCCAATGAAGATCGGTATTTAGCGTTAACAGCTCGGAGACACCGAACCATGAACGCTACTCTTCTCCAACAACACCTTCCCTCGGCTACAGGCACCACGATTTCAATTCAGACTGTCCGAAACCGGCTCCATGCTGTAGGTCTGTATGCTCGCCGACCGATGGTATGTGTTAGATTAACATCAAGGCATCGTCGCGATCGCAGGGAGTGGGCAACCGAGCATGTCAACTGGAGGAGAAATGAATGGAGCAATATTCTGTTTTCTGATGAGTCCCGTTTTTCTGTGCATCCGGATAATAGGCGTATTTTCATCTGGAGGGACCGTGGCAGTAAGAATAATCCTGCGTTCGTGCACGAAAGTGTCAGATTTGGCGGTGGAGGAGTGTTGGTGTATGGTGGCATCTCCATTGACGGGCGCACTGACTTTTACATCATTCGAGATGGAGCTCTGACTGGTCGCCGATATAGGGATGAGATCCTCAGACCTATTGTAGTCCCTTACGCTGCAGCAATCGGAGATAACTTCATTTTAATGGACGATAACTGCAGGCCACATCGTGCAAACCTGGTGGAGGATTTCCTTTTCGAGGAAGGAATCGTTCGAATGGAATGGCCAGCGTGTTCTCCAGACATTAATCCAATCGAGCACGTTTGGGACGCTCTAGGAAGACGAGTTTCTGGCCACCAACAACCCCCACAAACTCTCCAAGAACTGGAAAGAGTTCTTCTGGAAGAGTGGGGCAGAATACCCCAACTCGTCATTAATAGCCTCATTGAGTCCATGCCTCAAAGGTGTTCAACGTTGCTGGACGCCCGTGGAAACCATACCCCCTACTGAAAATGATTTTCTTTGAAGAAAACACCTTTTCTTATTCTTTTTTTCTCATATGCACAAATTGTGTTTTTTTTCCTTTAGTACACAAATGCGCAATAAAATGCATTTTTTTCTGCCAAACATGTGTAATTTATTCTCATATAACCTACTATGTCTGTCGACCATGTATCAATCAGCTAAACAGTTTACCAGATACAAAATCCACCTAAAACTGCAATATCCTTTAATTGTTTTGAGCAGTGTACATAAAACAATAGCAAATGTCTTAAATAACTTTTATGCGCATCTCAATTTTTTATACTTATGGATTAACACGTTGAATGCCAAGTCTATTTTGTTTGTCTTTCTGTTTGGGTCACGAAATAAGATTCCCGTTACAAAATCTAATAACGTCAGTCACCGATGACTGACGCGGCCTGAAGGGAAAGTTCAGTATCAGTCACCGGTGACTGACGTGGCACTAACGTGTTAATTATGTGTATCCTGCCGCATATAACATTTCAGCCAGCCACATACGGCCCCCGGGCTCCACATCGCGTATTTTCTGGGCATGTGTGAGTAACACATTTTAAAGAATGAAACTTAAGTGGGCGGAGCTACTGTCCCGCGCAATTAATTAGTTTTTTCCAAAATATCAAATTTTTATGTTTGATCGCATTGAATATATATACATATCCCAATAACAAAAATTAAAGTTCAATTCTTCTGGAAGAAGTAAATTGAAGCATAAATTTTAATTTTTAATGCAATCAAATCAGACGTTTATAAACAAAAGAAAAAGATTATGTAAATTTGATAGGTCACAAGGGTAAAAGACGCAATCTATAAAATAAATATATAAAAAATATAAGAAATGTGAGTTATATGAGATTTTAATAATGATAAATTGTCGAAGCTGTTAAAAGATTGTCTGATTTCTAAAATACTTGATTTATATGCTATAGTAAAACTCTTAATAATCACGACATTCGTTTTTTAAAGCTTATAATAAATGTAGTTATAGGTTAAAACAATTAGTTCAATGTAAGTTTCTACATAATAATAAATTTCAGTTTGAAATTAAATTTACGATATAAGTATCTAAATAATCTTCTATTAATTTGTTCAAAATACAATATTTTTTTGTTTTCTGAATAAACAAATTCTGCATTTCGAAGTTTGCAGATCGACAAAAATGAAAAAAAATAATGTGTAATAATTGTTTATTATGCAGTTTATATTATTTTTATTGCAAATTATTTTGTCTGTATACCAGAAGAATTAAGGCTGTTCTCAACTGCTCTACTCAACAAGCGCAAAAATTGTTGACACAATGACAGGCACATTTTTAAACGTAAAGGTGTAAAATTGGCAGACCTGAGTATGGGAGCGATTTGAAAACGAAATGGTTTCTCCATTTTTTGATAAATAAATTACCTATCGGTTTATAAGTGATTTTGGTCACGTAACAAGTCATTTTTCTCCCTTGCCTGGCTGGTTTAGTGCTTTCGACCGGAAATTCTGTTCAAAACGCCAATTTTGACAGTATTTTCAGAAAGATCTATTACGATTACAGAAAAACGGAAAACGTCTTTCGATTACATAGTCACTGAATAACAACACCTGCCAGTTTCACGAGTTTCCGAACAAGAATGAATTAAAAATTATGTCATAAAGTTGCCCCTTTGGATTTGAGAACAGCCTTAAGTAACAAAGGGAATTTTTTCTATTGCCAAATAGAACTGTCGAAAAAATGTAACATTGTGGAAAAGATGTCATATATTCCCGCATCCTCCATCTTGGATTTTTTCCTAATTCTAATAATGTAATAATTCTAATAATGCAATAATTTCTAATCTAATAAATTCTAATAATATAATAATTTATAATTCTAAACATTTAAAAAGTAAATATAATTAAACATTTGTGAAATAAAATTATGCACGCCAAGAAAAAAATCCAAGATGACGGATGGGGGAATAAATGACATCAGTTCCAACATTGGTAACGTTGATTGCGTAAGAGTCTTAATTTCAGTTACTACTGTAAGGCAATGGGCAAAAAATGTCGTCTTTAATTGCAGAGAATTGTTGCAAAATCTGCAAGTACATAGAGCAAAAATTACTATTCAGAATTAATAGTAATAAAAAATAAGCGCCTGACGCATCCTTTAATGAGACGAACAATACCTCGATTTAAATAAAAAAATAATTAAAGAGACGCATTTTACAGTTTAAAATTCATATAAAAATTATATTATAAAATTGTTCCTTTCACTTGTGTTGATCAGTAAAACGGGTTTTCTACGCTTAGCTAAAAAAGTTTGGAATTTTGCTCTGTTCGGTACGAAAATGAAATATTGATCGTATCCTCATAACGGATAACATAGATAAAGATTCATTTTAAGGTGAGTTTAATTGTTTTGTTGAAATTATCACTGCTTTGAGGTGATCAATAATTATAGTGAGGAGGACTTATTGCCGGCAAAGGCGCTCACTCGCTTTTTGAATCGAGAAGTGATATTTAAAATCACCCATTGTTTAGGACCATTTTAATAGAATAAAATATCATTAAGTAATTTTACTGGCATGAAATAAAAGTGTTATGTTACCTCTCTTGTTTAACCCTTTAATGGCCATGGTAGCATATATGCTACTACCAGTATTTTGAATTTAGTGGATTTTTTAATCCGGATATTCTAAATTCATACCAGAAATTTAAAACAGAAATATTTGTTTTCTTTCATAACAGGTGAACAGGTGATATTTTGATGGGATAAGCAGTAGCAGTGTTACTCCACTCCCTGTATATGAGTACATATTTGTCACATTATAGAGGAGCCATGGAAATAAGTCTAGCCACAGGACATACATGTGCTAAAATATATATATAGAAAAGAAAAAAATATAAGAAAAAGGCTGAAAATTTTTGAATGGGTAATCTGAGAGGAAGATAAGTTAAAGCTTAACATACATGATAAAAAAGTGTAAGTTAAAAGTGAGTTTAACCCCTTCACTCTGGCGCTGTTAGCGGATGTATGTCACTAGCCACCAGTATTGCCACATCTGGCGATTTTTTTTCTAATTTACACCACAAAAATGTAATAGGTAATTTTCTTTTACTTTATTTATGCAAAATGGATTTTCTTGTAACGCAAAAATAAAAGTTAAAACTTTATGGTGAGAATTCGAAACGTCAAATAACACAATCAGCTATAAATCATGACGTACGCCGAGTACGTCACTGACCAAAATAGCATGACGTGCGCTGCGTACCTCACAGCACAACAGGTTAAGGAAGAATAAATTGTTTACACTGTTCTTAACCCGTCATAACCGAATGAAGCAAAAAACTTGATGTTAAAAAAGCTGCCTATTCCCTCTAACAAAAATAGGCTCTTTTCATTGCCATACATTTTAAATATAAAGATAATAACAAGTTTAGCAAACTTTATCTAAGTAAAGTAATTATAAGAATATAAAGATATTTTTTTATACCACCGCCCCTCAAGGGGTTAACAAACACAAGAATACACGATAGAAATCTATTCCTTTCACTGCCGATTGTTTTTATTTTTCAGAACTTTAAAGTACTTTTTTTTTCATTCTTGAGAGTTAAACTAACATCATTTCGTTTTTGACATTTGACATTTGAAGTCCACCGAAGTGGAGATTGCTTTGGGGCCTATAGCTACAATGGCTGTCGCCTCGAATGATCCTTATTATACATAGAAACCACAACAAGTCATAACAATTATTATTTCGATTGCATTACATATGTTTATATAACTACAAAGGGACATTCACAATTACATCCATGTCTTACCCAGGGACTCGAACCCGGGCCCTCGGGGTGACAGCAGCCTCCGCTTACTGACCACGCCATTGGGCGACCACCATTTCGTTACAATACCACCGCCCCCTGAATACTAGGCCTGAGCGCTCATACAAAAATGACACAAAAATGGCGGCTGCCGAAGGCGGATTTTTTTTAGCGTAGGTACGGTCCCTTAAATGTAGACACCAGTATTTTATAAAAGATTTCTCTACCTTGTTTATTCTCAGAAAAATGAAGCGGAAAAAACTTCATAAAATTATTGGTAGGAATATTTAAGGGACCGTACACACGCTGAAATAAATCCGCCTTCGGCATCCGCCATTTTTGGTCCAGCGCTCAGGCCTAGCATTCAGGGGGCGGTGACAATACACAAAAATTCGTAACGTAATATAGCTTCTACGCATGAGCAATAGACTCTGGTAGAGACAGTTTTTTCCCATATAATAGCCACTGCCGTGTAGCGTAGCGACTAGTCTTAGGCTGGTAAGAAATTCTAAAATATCAGTATTCCCCAAATATTGTGGTAATCCTGTAATTGTTTTAATATATTTTTTTCAATTATCGACACTGTCAAATATATTGGTTTTATAAATATTAGTGTTGGGTAACTCATGCAGGAGGGGTCTCAGTTGCACCATTCATCGGCAGCATTTGCCACAACTCCAACACGGATTTCGGATTGGAAGTAGCTCTAAAATGTTCTCAAATTTATACCCATTTGAGGGGGTGAGAACTGGTTCCAAATGAATGCATGAATGAATGGTTATATGCTACATAGAAGAATTAATTTTCTGTGTTCTTGAATTTTTTTAAAAGTAATTACAGAATAGAAAAAAATAGTAAATAGTAAATAAAATAAATTACTAAATTAAAGTAAAAAATACATTTCATGATAGTTTTTCTTTTATCTAAGAGGGGAAAAAAAGTAAAAAAGAACGTAAAAGCAAAAATTCTTTGCTCGGGAAAACGAAAATTTTTGCCTTAGTCAAAAAGTCATTTTATATGTAAAAGCAAGGAAATTCCAGGCATGAAAATTAAAATTATTTGAATTCGAACAGTGTTCTTAATTTTTTGAATAATATATTGTGTCTCAACATGCTTCCCCTTTGCACAGATGGAAATAGTCCGCATTTTAGAGGATTTCCACTTTTTTCTTTTTAAGAAGTACTTCTACGCAGCACGCCTGCTAATGATATGGACAGCATCTCAGTAAGCAATTTTTGATTTTTAAAACTTTTTTTTTTAACTTGAATTGCCGGAAGACTGGTAATCTATAGGTAGCGTACGGTCGTTACTTTTCAGTTCTACGCTCCCGGATTAAAAATCTTTATCTTATTTAACTCTGTAATGCCTATGGTAATATTTTTGGATTCCAAATGTCACGAAAATCTTTTGGGTAGTTTCCGAGGACACGGGTCATAAACCTCGCACATTTCCCATAGGATTGCACGCGGTCTTGTCTTCCAGTAAAATATTTAAATAAATAAATATGTAAAAAATGTGAGATATTAAAAAAAAAAGTGTTTTTAATTAATGCTGCACGTCTTTTGTTACGAAAATTTTTCACATTGTAAAATACTTACATTTTCCTATCCAAACTGTTTTCTACAATACGTATATTTTAAAGTAATGAAAATATATTAGGTGTACCGGAAAGTTCTCTCCGATAATGTTATTTCACATCTTCTTTTTTTAAATTCAAATTTCTTCATTGGCAAAACTTTTTTTTAAATGGTGAAATTCCCATCAATTCAGGGTTGTTCCCATCAATTCAGGGTTGTCAGTTTGGCAACCGTTTTTATTTACAAATTCTAAACTCATAGCAGAAAATGTCAGTAGTACAATAAGAAAAACTTGGACTTACGCTGTTAAAATTTAATAATTAAAAACTCTTGTGATACTCATCAGCGTACATATAAATAAAAACTCTATTAAAAACACATTAAAAATTAATCCCAACGTTTCATGCTCTTTCTAACGAGCCATCATGAAGGGAGTGGGTTCTTGACCTCCCCGAAGCAAAGTTACAAACAGCACAGTCACTTTCACAACATCAAACTGAAAACATTTTCGTTAACTGATCATTAAACATCCAAAATCAATACTGCATCGGATATGGCGCCATCTGTTGGTAGGCTAAAACACTATTATCAGAAATTAGGAAAATCCGAAATAAACATTACGAATGTACTTCTTTTAAAATATTCAACCAAACATTAGAAATCTGAAATGAAATATTGTCATTGCATACTCCGTTTTTTCTCAGACTAATTTCTATGGATTCACCTATAAGGGCTTTAAAAGGGTTGGAATATTTATAAATAATTTTTACATCATCAAAATGAACTGCCTTGACACTGCCTTTAAATGCTAATCTAGATAAAGCTGTAGATTGTCTATTGAATTTTAAATCTCTTTTATGTTCTTTTAATTCTTTCAAACAGGCATCGTTTTGTCATTCCAAATTATGAAGTTAATAGACCAGTATTGAGTTGCATAGGGATTTCGCAAACACCAGAATGAAGTAAAATTGGTAGAGGATCTTGCTTTCTGGTAATAGCTGCAAACATATTTCTTGAAGGGGGGGGGGGGGGGGGGGGAACAAGAAGAATTCTGAATCTATTAAAAATTCTCCCTAATCTTTCAAACATTGCGGGAATATAAGAAATTTTTCTATGAATAGGACGAGTTAACTGAGCGCTTCGGGGATATCTATTGAACTTCTCGATTAATTTATGGATAACCTGTGGGTTTAGAAGATGAACTGAACCATATTGTCAAGATTGGAATGGATCATGGATATAAATGGATATACATGGATAAATAATAAAATAGAATTCTATATGAAATATACGTCACTGTGTAGTAATTCATGAACTCTCAACTCTTGAATATTTAATATTCCTTCCGCATCATTATTAGGAATTTTAGAAAATAGCTATTATAGCTGAACATATTTATTTAAAAATCTTTTTGGTTTAATTTAAAACCAATTGAAAGAAAATCTTTGTTTTTTTATTTTTTGGGGGGGGGGTTCTTTTAATGAACGCTATTCTACAAAGCAAAAGATGTTATATTAAATATATAATCTTTATGGTGTTTTGTTGAATTGTAACAATGCTTAAATATTTATTTATATTTTATATTTACCTTGTAGAGATTAAGTAAATAACAATAAGAAGAAAAAACCAAAAATAATATTTTGTATAACATCTTTCTCATTTCTATTTTTAATATGAACATACTAAACAAAAATTTCTAAATTCAAATCTTAAAAAACGTAATTTTTTTAACTACTGTAAATAAATTTTATTTGACTATATTTACATAAACTTTCTTAATTTTATCCTGCTTGATAAAAATGTAATTTAATAAATAGAATAATTTTAAGACACAAACAAACTTCTTCGAACTTTAAATTCATATACAGTCACAAGAAAATGTAATTTTCAAATAATAAAAACTGTATTCAGAATTTGGACCGCAAATTGATTTTGTCAGAATATATCAAAACGATCATCTGTTCCAAAGTAGTCAATAAATTCTATTAACCCTTGCCGGCGCGGAGTAATTTTGATTATAAACTGAAGAAATAATGGACTGACACATTAATTTATTAACGAATTTATTAGGAAAAATGGAATTGCTCATTTTCATGTATATTATAATAGAAAAATTTTAGCTACATATTCTTGGTGCCTTTTGTCAGTTTTGGAATTAAATTAGGTGTCCTTTTTTAAGGACGCCGTGCCGGTAAGGGTTAAAATACATTATCATAGATTTTTTATTATTAATAATATGTTTCGGTTTCCATTTTCATAAAAATTTCATTTCTTGTGTCCATTTGTAAAGAAATATTCAAGAATTTTTTTTTTTTTTTCAGGCAATTTATATGCGAATTATTTGTTTTCATTTCTTAGTTGTGTTATGTTTTATGTATGTTTTTGTGTTACTAAAGCATCTAAATATGCTATCATCATCGATTACATTTCAAAAAAGAAAAAAAAAAGAAGAAGAAGAAACAGAAAAGAAAGAAAAAATCACTTCAATATCCGAATCGGAAATTTGCAATACATATATTATGTTTGTTATACTGAATATAAAAAAAAAAAAACCTTTTTTTTTACTTTCTACCTCTTTCCTTTTTCTTAAGATCGTAATTTCATATCAAGGATGCTAGTCACTGACCTTCCGGATTCTCCTCACTAATGCTAAATGTATGGGGATGGGATGCATTCGTCTATTTAACACGTTCACGCCGGCGCGGTGGGTCACACTCGACTGTCTCAGAGCTGCTCCGGCCTTTTGGATTCCAGTATTTTAATCCAGAAAATGTTGTTTTATTTAATTAGAACAATTGGGCGATTTAAAGAAACAACTTTTTCTTTAAAATAACAGTGGTGTGCAAAAAGCCAGAGACTTCACAACTCTGAAATAGTCGAGTGTGACCCACCGCGCCGTCGTGAACGTGTTAAATTATCTCCTAATGAAATGAATGATTTTAATTGCATTTTTCTTTCTACTCTTAAAAGATGTCTCTTTTTTTTGCTTAGCTCTCAAAATATTTCTAAAATCTATGTTAAATTTAATATTTTATGTGTTAAAAGCGGAGGAACTGCGAGTAAGGTTTTAACACTTCATATAAAATTAAATATATATTTTGAAATATTTTGACAACTACGGGAAAAAAACCCAGACACATTCTTTAAGCATAGCCGCCAACTTTTACGCCTTCTTCATTCCACTAAAATTTTATAGTAAATATGGCCTTATTTAATCGTCGAAATGTCACGCTTAAACAAGGCGAAAATTTGTCCTAAATTTTATGATAGCAAAAAAGCGTAAAAGTTGACAGCTATGCTTTAAGAAAAGTGCATAAAAAAAGATGTTAAAAATATTAATTTCTGCAAGATATGTTAAATACACAAATGCATCAAACGCCCATACACTTAATATTACTGACGGGAATTCGGAAGCTGAGTGAATAGTAACCTTAAGCAGTTAGTTTTTAAAAAGGACAAAAGATGGTAATTAGGAAAAGCTTCCTGAAGAGCGAAAAAAAACTGAACTATTGTATTATTATAAATATGCTATTGTGTAATTTTTTATTAAAAAAAAGAAAAAAGAAGAAGAATGTTTTTGTTTGGCACATATTGGGTGGTTCGGAAAAGTCGTGTCCGTTTGGGAAAATCAATTCGTACCGGAAAATTCTATCATTTAATTATTAGACATTGATTCCGATATCTAATGTGTAGTAATTACCGGGCAGAATTTTCGGTTCGAATTGATTTTCTCAAACGGACACGGCTTTCCGAACGACTCAATAGAAAACAACTTAAGATTTTAAGGCTTATACCAGTTTTTTATTCATTCAATTCTTTTTTAATTAAATGCTGCAATCCATAATAAATGACGCAGAAAGGCAAAATAACATGTAGAATTTGAATAAATGTACAATAAGGCTATTTATCTAAATATGGAATAACTCTATTTAAAAATTAAATTACAATTTGAATTTGTAATTTTAACTTAAATTTCAAACAACACCATATATAACCTTTTCATTTTCACACTTACACAGACTTAGCAACAATACTCACCGATTCACTGATTGAATGTCAGTCTCGAATGACAGGTACCAAGTACCAAACACTTATTAAAAGCATAAAAGCATAAAAGCAAAATAGCTCTTTGCGCCACTTCTACAAATACTTCATAAAAGATTCTGTTAATTCCCCACCCTTATTCTTATCTATCTTTACCATATTACATCTTTTCTTTAAGTTTTTCCGCTCGTCGCAACTTGTTCGGGTTATTCTGCACTCAGAGTTTTCTACACTGACACCTAAAGTTATTTATTCCTTCTGAAAAAATTTTCATCGCCTCAGTTTGAGGTAAACGTGACAACATTTTGGCAGCACTTCTAATCCAAAATAAGAGGTATTGTAACAAACTGCCACGATTCATGGACAAATGAGGTGCATCCTTGTACGAATTAAAAAGGGAAATAACTACTGCCGCTTCTTTAATTAAAAAAAAAAAATGCAGTAAACATGAAACAAAACGTTGTTTTATTAAACAACTTACACCAGACATTTTAAAAAATACTCTCTTTTGTCAATAAAACTAAGTTCAGTAAATGAAAAATCAACCGTTCTCTGTTCAAATAACGAGTGAGCAGCTATAAGCTTATAGGGATGGGCGTGAAGTGAGGGTTCCAACTTCAATTAACTAAATTTTCTTTTTATCAGATGATTTTAAAAAATGAATATTATTTATTTATTTTTCAAGTAACTTAAAATAATTATACAGTAAGAGAAAAGTAAATTAAGGATTTTTTGGTGAACGGGTTAGCTTTTTCTCCCTAAATCTGTCGTTGAAGACAATATTTAATTCCGTTTCTCTTAAGTTCATGAGTTTAAAATTGTCTTAAACGGCAGATGGGGGGGGGGGGGGATCCTCGGCACAAAAAGATAATAAAATAATTTAATTCATCAAAGTTCTATTTCATGTGTATCTATCAGATTTAAAGAAAAGACAGACTAGGCAATTGATGACAGACATATTCGTTCCAAAATCTAGTGCGGCCTCACCAGTGGCCGAGAGGTTCTACTCTCGAAGGTGATAAGCGGGTGGAGCTGCTGTGCTCGAACCCAATCGCGCCCGTCGGCCTAATCTTTCGGATTTTTTCGCGGTTTTCTTCTAAACTTGGGTTTCCATACATAAATACTGGTTAGGTTCCCTTAGAAAGACCCCCACGGAGGGCACTCCCCATATACCTCGTGCAGATAATCGGCCGTCATAAATAACACCAACACCAATAATACCAAAATCTAGTGCCACCGTGATTTTTTTTTTTTTGGGGGGGGGGGGGGAGTTGTGTATTTCGCTTGGTTGTGTATTTCAGAATTGCATAACAAAATCGTTTAAAAACTTCTAATTCTTGTTCCCAATAGAACCTAAGGAACTCTTTAAATGCAAATATTCTCCGTGTTTAGTAGCTGCTTTTGTAAACCTTAATTCCGATGTCAATTAATTAAGAACATATCTGACACTGCTTCCAAGTTTTTTTAGCATACCATATTAAGCTGACACCAGAAATATTTCAAATGAATACATGAACAAAGATTTGTAACTTAAAACTGGATGCAGTTTCTTTCTTACATTCTTTTTATTTATTTATTTATTCATTTTTGCGAATCTTCTAAAGGATTGTTTATCCAATTGATTTGAATCCATAAAACAATTCATGATAAAATATCTTTATTTTTCAAGAAAAGCCAAAAAAAAAAAAAACTTTTAAGGAAAATTTTCTTTTGGTTTCATTGGTCATCATAATTAAAATTCTATAAATACAATACTAATAATACACTATATTTTTCTACCTGATGTCTATTAAAATCGGAAAAAACGCATAATGTGTAATGAATTTTTCCCGAACAATTTGTTTAACTGGTGTAGCTTTTTTTTTTTTTTTCAAGCTATAAGAATTTTAAAAATATCTGAACTCATGTATACTTTTTTGATTATCTTAAGTCTGTTCTCAAATCTAAACTGTGTTCTTTCTGGCACATTCTTCATTTCCTTTTTATTCGCAAACGCTTAAAATTACTAGGTACTTTTGCTCAAACATTAGCTAATCGAATGGGTTTTCCCCATTTTCAATAAAGGCAGGTGTTTCAGAAAATTCTGCGAATTTGATATCTTGAACCGAATTTCCGGACGTGACAGTGCGGAGAAGAGGAAAAACTGCCATCATGATACAAAAATAGTTTGTAGCTCAAGATCTAGTTCATTTATCGAAAATTGAAAAACCGTTCGATTACAATTTTTTAAAGTACCCTTTTTATATAAGAATCTACAGCAATATTCCTTAATTCTTTTAATTTCAAGATTAAAAATGAAATTTTTTGCTGTAAATTTTTTGCCGTCATAAATAACTCCAAAATCTAGTGCCACCGTGATTTTTTTTTTCTACGGACGCCTTTGGTTGTGTATTTCAAAATTGCATAAAAAAATCGTTTAAAAACTTCTAAATCTTGTTTCTAATAGAAGCTAAGGAACTCTTTAAATGCAAATATTCTCAGTGTTTAGTAGCTGCTTTTGTAAACCTCAATTCCGATATCAATTAATTTATCAATTAATTAAGAACATATCTGGCACTGCTTCAAAGTATTTTAACAGGCATTATTGAGCTGGCACCAGAAAGTTTTTAAATGAATACATGAAGACAGATTTGTAGCTTCAAACTGCATGCATTTTCCTTCTTGCATTCTTTTTATTTATTTATTTTATTTTATTTTTTATTGATTTATTTTTGCGAAATCTTCTAAAGGATAGTTTATCCAATTGACTTGGATCCATAAAATAACTCATGATAAAATATCTTTATTTTTCAAGAAAAGCCAAAAAAAAAAAAAAATTAAGAAATATTTTCTTTTGGTTTCATTGGTCATTATAATTAAAATTCTATAAATACAATACTTATAATAAACCATATTTTTCTACCTGATGTCTATGAAAATCGGCAAATACGCATAATGTATAATGAATTTTTCCCGAACAATTTGTTTAACTGATCCAGCTTTTTTTTTTTTTTTTTTTTTTTTTTTTTTTTTTTTTTTTTTTTAAAGCTATATGGATTTAAAAAATATCTGACACCTCATGTATACTTTCTTGATTATGTTAAGTCTGTTCTCAAATCTAAACTGTGTTCTTTCTGACACATTCTTCATTTCCTTTTTATTCGCAAACGCATAAAATTACTAGGTACTTTTGCTCAAACATTAGCTAATCGAATGGGTTTCCCCATTTTCAATAAAGGCAGGTGTTTCAGAAAATTCTGCGAATTTGATATCTTGAACCGAATTTCCGGACGTGACAGTGCGGAGAAGAGGAAAAACTGCCATCATGATACAAAAATAGTTTGTAGCTCAAGATCTAGTTCATTTATCGAAAATTGAAAAGCCGTTCGATTACAATTTTTTAAAGTACCCTTTTTATATAAGAATCTACAGCAATATTCCTTAATTCTTTTAATTTCAAGATTAAAAATGAAATTTTTTGCTGTAATATTTTGTAATACAAATTTAAAAACTGAATTTAAAGAATAACATTTATTGAGTTGCTTATTTAATTAAAATTACATTTTTTAAACTTTTAAACGTTATTTGTGGATTTCTTCATAAATTAAAAGTTTTAATTGATTCGTTTGTTAGAGGCAAGCATTTTCTAGAAAAAACATTCAACTTTTACCTTACAAATAACCTTACTAGTGCTGTTTTATTATTATTATTGTATTAACATTAATTTAACCTCATTACTTTTGCTATTTTAAGATATTCGTATTATTCAGCTGCACAAAAACCGTGTTTATAAAGTAGTTAAAAAATAATCTTTAGTTATAGTAACAAATTTAGAGGGGTGGGGGACTTGTGGAAACCTGCATTCAGATGTAAACGGAAACGTTCAGTAATTAATATTATTATCATAATTCGATACTCACAATAAAAAAGAAATTGACATTTTTGTGTATAAAATATGTAAATTGAAATTTTTATGTAATAAATACAAAATAAATATCTTATGTTTTAAAAATCGTGATTATTTTTTACATTAATAATGCGTATTAAATTATAGTACTAAATTACATGTCTACTTTATGTAACGCCTATTGTTCTTAAAAGAAGTCATGAAAATGCAAAAGACCTTTAATCTGACGTATCTTCAGTAAGAAAAAGGGATGAGACCTTGTCCCCTTTCCTTTATTTGTCTAATTGCATCAGCGACCGACAAATTCTATCCGTCATATCCTCATGTCAAAGTGAAAACTGAATTTTCAACCTGGTACCAAAGTTCCTTTCTTACCAGAGCTTCTTAAGCGACCCCGTCCCCCACACACACTAATCCAAGCAAAATACCTCTAAAATGATACGAACAAAGAAGAAACAGCAAAAAAAAAAAACATGTTCCTGAAGTACGTTTCTCGATCTGCTCCTGTTCCTGCTCCATTCCACATTCCACAATTTGCTCCCTGCGTTTTTCCGTAGCTGCAGAATGATGAGAAACAGAAACGAGAATTTTTTCCCCCCAAAGATATGTTCCTTTTCAACTGCTCCTCGGATTTGGCATTGTTAATCAGGCGATTTTCCCCTTTTCTGGCGTCTAGCATTTGATACTTTAATGATGTTTCTCATTGTTTGGAAACCCTTTGACATCATCAACCAATCGCAAGTGACAGAAAAATGTGTCAACATTTGCTTTGGCGACAGATGAAATTTTAGTTCGAAAAGAACGGTTCTTTTTGGCGAAGAGTAACAGTTCCTTCGTTTTTTCTCTTGGAACTGTTCCTAGGAACCTGTTCCACGTTTTTCTACCCATCCCTATAAGCTTAGGCTCCTCGTACACAAATAGGTCCAGTGCTGTCAGCAAACAAAAGCCACAGCTCACCCGCAGAGCTAAACAGAATGGAACGACCCGCACTAAACCAGGGCAACACTAGAGTATTTCTAGTTGTACTGACTAAACCATGGTCATCTTGATATAACAGCCCGGTGCAGCGTTTTCGTCGCTAGGGGAATGGAGGGAAAGATGAAATCTCATGCCTACCATGCTACAATATGAAGTTTATATCTCAAATAACATGCATTTTTTTTTACTGTCGTTTATTTCATAAATAAAAATAATTTTGTTTCTCACTGCTTATTCGTTTTTGTTGTTCTCATCTAAGAAAAATATAAACTCACTTCCCTTGATCAACATATAAAAAATCAATTGGCAAGAATTATTACAGAATATATAAATGCAAATTTCAAAAGAAAGATATCTAAAATTTACTGCATAATTATTGTAAAGAATGCAGCTTCAAAGTTCGAATATATTAAATATCACAACTGTCATTTAAAATAATAATAATAATAATGATACCATTCAAATATTAAGCTATCTTCATCTTTACACATTTAAACTAAGAGCAATTATTTAAAAAAACAAACAAATAGAACTCCTTTTTGTAAGCATTAACCCCTTAAGTGCCACTGACGTATATATACGTCAGTCCAAAATATGGTCCTTTATACTGCGCTCTACCAGTAAAACCACGACCACGGCTTTGGAATTAAAAAAAAAAAAGAAGAAAAAGAAAAAAGACTTTGAAAGTCTTTTTGAAAGACTGACCTATTTCAGGGGAGAAGGGGTAGAAGGAACTACCTTCATGAAGGCTATCGCACTGAGCTAGTGACGTGAAAATAAAAGAGATTTTTTTTCCATATTTGACAAGGCTCCGCCTTTTTTGTACACCACTATTATTTTAGAGAAAATATTGTTTGGTTTGCCGTTCACTTTTCGCCTTTCTATTGCATTGCTATTTTGATGTCACTACCTCAGTCTCATAGCTTTAGCCGTGCAGTTTCTCGAATTTTCTAGAATTTCGTAGGAGTATGTCCGATACTGATGATAGTGAGTTGGATGACGACTTTCCGTCATCTTCTGGATCAGAGACGTCAGAATATGATATGTCAGATGAAGAGGATTCAGGTAACGCCTATTCTATGAAAGATGCCAGAAACTGGGTACGATTGGATATAAAAAATTTACCTATGCCACCTTCACGGTTTCCATTTTCGGGACAACCAGGAATAAATAAAATAAAAATGTAACAGATGTTACGAACCCACTTTCATTTTTTGAATTACTTTTTGATCAGAAGCTGGTGCTTTATATTGTTACAGAAACTAACCGTATTGCAGATCAGTATATCAACCAGCATCATGGAAAAGAGAAATCCAGGACGAAGTTGTGGCGTCCAACAACTTTAAAAGAAATATATGTTTTTTTAGGTATACTTATTCTGCAAGGAATACTTGTAAAACCTCACGTTGCGCTTTACTGGTCTAAAAACAAATTGATCGAAACTTCAATTTTTGGGAAATCGCTTTTAACTTATCATGAAATTTCTGCACTTTTTTGATAACAGTACTTTTGATAAAAATTCACATCCAAATCCAAATCTAAGTAAAATATGGCCTGTTTTTTCTGACATGATGAAGAAATTTTCAAGTGTCTATAGACCTGAAAGGGACCTGAGCATTGATGACAGCTTGATGCTTTTCAAAGGCAGGCTATCATGGGTACAATACATACCAATGAAAAGAGCTCGCTTTGGAGTAAAACTCTTTGTACTTACTGAAGCAGAGACAGGGTATATTCACAATACGATCGTGTACACAGGGCAGAGTACAATCTTTGATAAAAAGTATGAGAACTATGGAGTCGCAACAAAAGCAGTGATGACGCTTATTGAACCTTTTTGGGAAACGGTTATTGTGTAATTGCGGACAATTTTTATCTCTCACCAGAATTAACAGACCTTCTTATCCAAAATTCAACTGATGTATATGGAACTCTTCGTCCTAATCGACGTGATTTGCCGGAAAATTTCAACAAACTTACTTTGAAGAAAGGCGAAATAGCCGCTTTCCAAAAAGGCAAAATTACCATGTTGAGATAGCGTGACAAAAAAGATGTTTCGCTTCTTAGTTCTATCCATACAGCAAATTGCTCTGAAACTGAAAAAAATGTCATTAAGCTATTGTTATAGATTATAACTTGAAGATGGGTGGGGTTGATAGAGCGGATCAGGCATTAGTTTGTTATTCAACAACACGAAAAAGACAGAAGAGGTATTATTTAATAATAATTCGCCATCTATTAGATATGCCTATTTGGAATGCCTTCACATTACAAAAGAAACAACTCCGTAACGTTGATAATTACAACTTCCGTATGAATTTGGTGGAACGTATGTTTGAGAAATTTCATATTACTCCCCCACAATCTGCCAAACGACAGAAATTAGAAAGTGGCCTTTACGACTTTCTGCTAGACATTTTCCGGACTTAGTAACATCAACGTCTTCAAAGAAAAATGCATCGAGAAGATGTGCGGTTTGTTCAATGAAAAAAATTCGCCGTGAATCACGCTATCAATGCACTGAATGTGATGTTGGTTTATGTGTCCAACCATGTTTCAGAATATATCACACGGCCACTAAGTTCTAACATCTTTTTTATCATATTGTTACACTATAATTTTACATTTTTGGTATAATTTTTGTACATAATTTTTGTATTTTCGTTTCTTTTTATATTTTCGTGGAAGTACACAATGTTTATATTAAAAGCTTGTCTCTTATTTCCCCCCAATACACCGCATAACTACGTGCACCTGTTTGGAAAACTGTGACACGGGGAATGAATCTCGTAAGTTTTTCTCGGCAGGTAAGAGATTACAATAACTACTAATTGTTTAATATTTTACTCATGACAGTAATTTTTGCTGGTGTTGCAGATGTGCAGTACAAGAAGAAAGTTAACGTTGTACGAAAAACACATCTCTGATTTTATCATTATTTTTGCAGTGCAATAAACCTTGCATTAAATCACATATCATTTTTTTGAAAAAAAAAAAAAACCAAATAATGCATAAAGACATGACATAAAGAATCCGATTAAAATGAACGCAAGCAAAACTTTTTTCGTATAATGAAACGAATAGAACCAATATTGTTACCAACAAATTGTTGGTTCTAAAGCGTACTTATTTATCGGAAGAGAATCAATAAATCATACTCGAAAAATATGAATTATTTACCTAGATGAATTTTTACATAAAAAGTTTTTTTTTTTCGGAAATATGGTTTTGTTCACGTAAAACTCAGTCCTGACCCTTTTGTTCGAGATATATACAATAGTTTCCTATCTGTAGCTTAAGGGGACAGCTTTCAGTTATTAGTGAATCCACAAAAATTAAAAATTGAATGGAACATCTTCTGTCTCTCAATGATTATTTACAGAGTTCCGACGCTCTTAAGCCACGCCCCATTTTGTAAGGCCGCTAAGTTCTAACTGTGGCACTGGGGAGTGAATCTCGTAAGTTTTTCTCGGCACGTAAGGTGTTAATATGGTATATAATTTTTTTATTCACATTAATGTTTGAAAAGTAACTGAATGAATGAAAAGGGGATTTATTTACTAAATATTTGTATAACAAAACTCAACAAAAACTTAAATCTTTCCTTTTCAATATATTTGAAATTAAATCTCATGATAATATTATACTTTTATTTTTTTTTATTTACATGTATATTTAATGTCTATCAAAATATATTACAAATAATAGATTATGGAGTTAATCAGTTACATAAAATTAATTCTTGAGGTATTTATTTGGTTTTTTTCTTAGTTCAGAGAGTAAAATTGTATAACGACTACAACTACATTTTATCATTACTAGTAAGTTATTATTATAAAACAAAATTTCACAGGAATTCTAAAAAATCATCTAAATGAATGAAAAGTTATTTGGTATTCTAGATCTATTTATTGTATAAAACAGCTGTAACAGAGCGTCTTTAAATATTTGCTTTGGAATAGATTTGGTTTTCATCATTATTAATAAAAATATGATTAAATTTAAAAAATCAAAAAACCCAACTGCGTAAAAAGCGAACAAATTAATTATTTCTCATCAATGTGAAGCTATTTTTTATATTACTTGCCTATTTTTTTTTTATTTACTTGTTTTGCTGACTTTTAAGTTGTGTTTCATTGTTAGTTCCTATCTATAAACACTGTTTTGATGAGGCCTATTGATACCTATGATGGTTAAAGTTGCAGTAAAGCTACAGATTCTACCTACACAACTTCCAGGTTGTGTAATATTTCAACGGAGCTTCTGGCTGGAAAATAGTCAATGAAACATCATCTTCATTTTGAAAGACCTATCCAATAGGGTGGGTCGAAAAAACCGAAATATTTACAATCGAAATGTAATAGAGTGGAAAAGTTGCCTTTTGTAGTAAAAAATGAATTCGTAAAATATTATACCGATCGGTTAATATCTTTTACCGCCGCAAGGGGGCCAAAGTTTCAAAAGATCGCTAAAAACATGTTTTTTTATATATTTTTTTAAATTATCCAAACGTACTAATACAATTTCTAATAAGACGAAATAGCTACATGAAGATATATGAAACGTCCCGGTAAATGGTCATTATGATAAAATCATATCTTTTACTGCCGCAAAGGGACCATATTTAAAAAAAAAAATGTAAACATTTTAAATTTTCAGTTTTTCTAAATTTTTATATTTTTTATAATATGTGTAGAAGTAAATAAATTTACTTTATATCTATTAATATGTCATAAATTTTGTTAACTATTTGTCATAGACTGGAAGATAAAAACGGTAATCATTCATTGTTCTGGACGATTGCTTCATCTACAACTGTTTTCTGCATATCAGCAGTTCATATACCACAAATCACAAAAATGATATAAAATGAACAAAATATTTTAGCATTTTATTAATTAAAATACAGAGATGTTTAACCTAAACGAATTAAATAAACTTAAAATGAAGAAGTATTTAATGTAAATGAATTTTATAATATGACTCGCGCTCAAATAAAGCCATTGTTCCTCGAGAGGCCGAAATTGATCAAATGTGAACCTCATTCTGTTCTGATCCACAAACTTTGCCAGCACTTCAGTGACTAATTTCACGCATTTTTATACTGAATAAGGGGGAATAGGAAAGTTATAACAGCTGGTTTCTTTAATCGAACATTCTAAACTCACCAGCGTTGTTAGATCGTCAGTCGGTAGACAAACCGCAACAGGTGGTTTCGTTAGTTTACAGTTTTGCCTTTCGACTAAAACAATTTTAAGCTTCAAAGTTCAAGTCTGGAATGATGAAATGACGGATGGCACTATTCGAGCCCACAGAACTTCGTGCTTTGGTATTTTTCAATTTTGGCAACCGGCTGATGCAGTACACTTTTAGGATGTACTCAATGAGTACATCCTGAAAGTGTACTGCATCAGTTAGTTCACAATTAAAGTAAATCAATCATGTTTTTCAGATTCTGTGGACTATAATTAGTAACACCCGTTACTTTCCATATCATATATGAAAGATTATAGTTCGTGTAATTTCACGAAATGCCTGTTTTTCGCAAATCATGAAAATAGCCTCATTAGAAAGATAGCATATGGAGGAAAGGACATCAGGACACCAGCCATAAAGAAAATTGCCAAAGCACAAAGCCCTGTCGACACGAATAGTGTTATCCGTCACTTCGTCATTCCAGACTAGAACTTTGAAGCTTAAAATTGTATGGATTTAATCAAGTGGCAAAACTGTAAACTAACGAAACCACCTGTTATGGTTTGTCTATCGACTGACGATCTAACGACGCTGGTGATTTTAGAATGTTCGATTAAAGATACCAGCAGTTATAATTTTTCTTGTCCCGCTCAATCAGCAGAAAGATGCGTGAAATTAGTCTCTGACGTGCTGGTAAAGTTTGTGGACCAGAACAGAGGGAGGATCACATATGATCAATTTCGGCCTCTCGAGGAACAATGGCTTTATTTGGAAGCAAGTCATCTTATAAAATTCAATTACTTTAAATATTTCTTCATTTTTATGTCTATTTAATCCGTTTTGGTTAAACATGTCTGTATTTTAATTAATAAAATAGTAAAATAATTTGTTCATTTTATATCGTTTTTGTGATTTTAGCTATATGAACTGCCGATATGCAGCAAAACAGCAGTGGATGTCAAGACAAATGAATGAATACCGTTTTTATTTTCCAGACTCTAACAAATAGTTAACAAAATTTATGACATATTAATAGGTATGAAGTAAATTTATTTACTTCTAGACATATTATAGAAATTACAAAAATTTAGAAAAAATGAAAATTTGAAATTTTTACAATTTTTTTGTTAAATATGGTCCCTTTGCGGCAGTAAAAGATATGACTTAATCATAAGGAACATTTGCCGAGACATTTCTTATTTCTTCATGTAGCTATTACGTTCTATCAGAAATTGTATTCGTACGTTCGGATAATTTAAAAAAATTTTTGAAAAAAACATGTTTTTTGCGATTTTTTGAAACTTTGTCCCCCTTGCGGCGGTAAAAGATATTAACTGATCGGTGTAATATTTTACGAATTTATTCTTTATTACAAAAAGCAACTTTTCCGCTCTATTACATTTTGATTATAAATATTTCGGTTTTTTCGACCCACCCTACTATCCAATGATATGCCACTCAATAGGGTGCGTAAAACTTTTTTTCGTCTCTACCGCCATTTTGTATTTTACGGCAGCCATTTTGAATTTATAAAAACAAAACCTATCCTATAACCATTGGACGGTTAAGACGAATCGATAGAGACCTCATTCATTAAAATCCATCGAGCTGTTGGGATGTTTCGAGGGTATAAAAGAAATCCACATACCCAGATGCGCGTGAAACAAATAACCCTTCTAGCAGTCGGGTAAAAACCCAGAACGTTTTCAACCATCACAAGGCCGTCATCAGTGGGATTTGAGTGTTGTTATTATTTTGTTTGCGTTTATTCGAGAATTGTGTAGAAGAAATCATTTCAATTTAAAGGATGTACGTCAGGAGAGATGTCAGATAAAGTTATTCAAATTTTCAACAAAACGAGCTTTCATTCGGTTTTCTAATGTATTTTAAGGTATTTTGATGTATTTTAAATACCGGGTGTCCTAAAAAGGTCTGACTGATTTTAAAATTCAATAACTTGCAAACGGTGACAGATATTATAAAAATTCTTGCAGGAGGGTTATGCATAAGGTCTAATGTTTTATTACAGTGATTTTCGATTTTAGTTCGAATTACAAACAATAGATGGCGCTGTAAGCAATAGTCGCTAAATAAAGGCTCGATTTTTGGTCCTTTCTCTTGTTCCATGCAGAAAAAGGAGATGGAAATGTATTGAGCGGGCCACGAAGTACCAAAAATCGAGTCTGAATTTAGCATCTATTGATCGCAGCGCCATCTATTGTTTGTAATTCGAACTAAAATCGAAAATCACTCGATCATCACTCGAAAATCAAGTGCACAATTGCATTTCTCCAATGTTGAAGTGACACCGGAATTTTCGAAAAATTTTGTTTCAAAATAAGGAAAAGCAATTTTCCAACTTTTTCCCACCAAAGTTAGAAAAGTAAAATTTAATTAAAAGTTTCTAGTGAGAATCTGGATTAAAATTAGATGGGATATAATATATACAACCGCCTACTCAAGGGGTTAAAAAACACAGGAATACACGATAGAAATCTATTCCTTTCACTGCCGATTGTTTTTATTTTTCAGAACTTTAAAGTATTTTTTTTTTACTATTCTTGAGAGTTAAACTAACATCATTTCGTTAAAACACTCGAAAATTCGTAGCGTAATTTAGCTTCTACGCATGAGCAATAGACACTGGTAGTGAGTTTCTTCCTTATAACAAGCACTGCCGTGAATGACTAGTCTTACGCTGGTAAGAAATTCTAAATTATCAATATTCACCAAATATTGTGGTAATTATATAATTGTTTTTTTTCCAATTATCGACACTGTCAAATATATTGGTTTTTATAACTATTAGTGTTGGGTAACTCATACAGGAGGGGTCTCCACTGCCTCATTCATCGGCAGCATTTGTCACAACTCCAGCACCTCTAATTGCGGATTGGAAGAACATCTAAAATGTTCTCCAGCTTATACGCAGTTGAGGTGGTGAGAGTTGTTTCCGAATAATGCATGAATGAATGGTTATATGCTACATAGAATAATTCATTTTCTGTGTTCTTGAATGTTTTTTTAAAAGTAATTACAGAATAGAAAAAAAATGGGTAAATAGTAAATAAAATACAAATAAATAAACAAATAAAATAATTAAAATAAAAAATACATTTCATGATAGTTTTTTTTATTAAAGAGAAAACAAGTAAAAAAAAAAAAAAAAGTGAACGAGAAAATTTTTTGTTCGCGAAAGCGAAAATTTCTGTCATAGTCAAAAAGTCATGTCATATGTAGAAGCATGAAATTTCCAGGCATGAAAATTCAGATTATTTGAATTCGAACACTGTTCTTCATTTTTTGAAAAATATATTGTGTCCCAAGTTGCTTCCCTTTTGCATAGATGGAAATAGGCTCCATTTTGGAGGATTTCCACTTTTCTTATTTTTTTCTAAGCAGTACGTTTTCTAAAAAAAAAAAAAAAAAAAAAAAAAAGAAAAAAAGAAAAGAAAAAAATCTGTTAATGAAATTGACAGCATCTCAGTAAGCAATTTTTGATTTTTGAAACTTTTTTTTTTTTAACTTGAATTGTTGGGAATGAAAGATTGGTGATCTAGGTAGGCTACGATCGTTACTTTTCAGTTCTACTCTTCCGGATTGATAACCTTTGTCTTATTTAACCCCGGGGCCTGGTCCAGTGACGGCTTTAAGGTACAAACACCAGAGGCTAATTTTGCCCTGTTTTCCAATTTCAAAATTTCTTATTCTTGCCAGAAATTTCCTATAGTATTCTTTTCTTTATTTAAGACAGACATTTCATGATTACATAACGAGAAAATTCTTTGAAAATTTTCGGCATGAAATCGAAACGAGGTTCTCATATCTATTGGAAAATCCCTAGATCTAGGGAAATTCAAGCTCATTTAGGGATTTAGGGAATTCCTTATTTCTAGGAAATTTTCAGAAGACTGGTAATATTTTCTTAAAATCTAGGGGAACAAAGGATTGTTGTTGGACTTCTGTATTTTTCTGAATGAGAAAGTGAGCTGATGTGACGTGATTGTTGAATGAATATGGAAGATGAATGGAGAAGTATTGCCTCGAAGCTATTCTTTGGTTAACAGGGTATACAAACCGTTATAGTTTGTACCATGAATTTAGAATTCCCCTGTATGTAAAAAATGTGAGATATAAAAAAGTGGTTTTAATTAATGCTGCACCTCTATTCTTGTTACGAAAATGAACGAAAATTTTGCCAATGCAAAATGTTTACTTTTACCTATCCAAACTGCTTTCTACAATATACGTATATTTTACAGTAATGAAAATATATAAACGTTCGCTTTGCTTTTTTCAGTGATTCATTTTTTGTTTTAATAAGGAAATATAGTAAAATATCTTAAGACGAAACCAGACTAAAACGGAATTCCTTCTTAAAAAAGCAATGTTTCTGGAAAACAGTAATACAATTTACTTACTAATGCAGAAAACTGCCTGACAAGGAATTTTTCTTCAGTCACATTTGATTACATTTTAGAAACAAGAGAAAATGTATATACTTTTTCCTTTTGATAAGTATATATAATTTAATTTTTTTGCGGGAATTACAATTTAATTCCATTTAACAGAATAAATCTAAAATACTAAGCTAACGATGAGTTTTCTGTCAAATAATTCTATATGAAATTACATCGCTGTGTAGCAATTTATGAACTCTCGACTCTTGAATATTCGAAATTCCTTCCGCATTATCATTTGTAAATTTTAGCTAACAGCTATTATAGCTGCACGTATTCATTTTAAAATCTTTCTAATTTAATTTTAAACCAATTGAGAAAAAAAAATCATTGGTTTTTTTTTTTTTTTTTTTTTTTTTTTTTTTTTTTTTTACTAATACGCACCAAAATAACGAACTGAGCATATTTTTAAATTTAAGCTTTATATAATTTTAATTTTTAATGAGGCAAAAAAGGGGTAAGTAGAAATTTCAGATGTTGCGGCAGGTAAATGTAATTTTAAGAAAAGTGGAGATATGCCGAAAAGCTAACAATACTTCTCCAATTAAGTGAATCAATTTATTTTATTTCAAGGTACAAAGTAGTATTTATAAAAAAAAAAAAAACCGTAAAATGTTGTTCCGTTACTAAAAAATTGAATTTTCATACCTGAAAATATACATAATATATATATTATACATAAAATGACTTTGTGAATTTATAAGAAATTCAATAGAAAAATATATATATGTTTGTTTTGTCTCTTTCAATGATATATTCATTGTTTTAAAATGAGGAAAATACAGTAAAACATTTGAAAACGGAACTTGTGTCAATGGAATTTTTTCTTAAAATAAAATTTCCATGTTCCTCGTGAAAAGTAACACAATTACACCTACAAAGATAGAGAAATGGCTAAAACGTAATTTTTTTTCAGTCCTTCGTTTTTCCAATTTAGAAACATAAACATGTGTAATTGAGTGTAAAATATTAAAGTTAAGATCTGTTTTTTGTTAAGTAATTCTCCATGAAATGTACTTCACTAGTATGCCACTCGCAACTGATGTTGCCAGGTGTCCCGCCTAAATCAGACTAAAAATGCTCTGTACACCACTAATTTCTTACAGTTTATTTCTCAGATAATTCTGCCATTAGAGAAGACGAAGATAATTAACTCAAATTACTGGTGTCCATAGCATATGGAGCCTCGAACTGCCACGGTACAACCGGAAAACTTCTCTGAAAGTTTCTTCCACATCACCAATTGTAAAATTTATCTTATAGAGATTGTAGCTGAACATTTCAATTAAAAACAAATTTTCTTTGAGGACAAAATCAATCATGAAGTCTTTATTATTATTATTATTGTAAATTAAAACAATGCTTAAATATTTATTTATGTTTTGCAATTCATTTGTATAGAAGAGAACAGAAAAAGAAAATCCAAAAATAATACAGTTTGTTAAAATTTCTTTGTCAGTTCTATTTTTATTATGAAGATACCAAATATAATTTTCTGAATTCAAATTCGTAAAAAAATGTAAACTTTATAACTATTGTAAATAAATTTTATTTGACTATATTTACACAAACTGTCTTCATTTTCGCCTCTAATTTTAAGACACATGCAAACTTCTGCGAAACTTTAAATTCATATACAGTCGCGTGAAAATGTAATTTTCATGTAATAGCAGGGTTCGTACGGATACCGTTATTTTCAAGGCCCAATATCAGAATTTTTTTATAGAAAAATAAATCTAGTTTAAACGGGCGAAACTTCGTCTTATTTCCGGAGAGATTTTCCATAAGAAAATACTGGTACCGAAGAATTTCGTAGTCATGAAATTCAAGCACCCGTACGAACACTGTAATAGGAAATGTGTTCAAAACTTTAGATTGGACCGCATATTGATTTTATCAGAATATTACATAATGATAATCTGTAATTCATTTCAGTACAAAAATTTTAAATAATGCAAGAACTATTCTTTTATGGACAGTTAAGAACAAGGGGGATTATTTTAAGCACAATTTTGTACTAACACGCACCATAATAACAAACGGAGCATTTCCTTTAAATTATAGCCTTATAGAATTTAACTTTTTAATCATGCAAAAGAGGGGTATGTAGGAATTTCAAAGACGGAAAGCGGACGTAAATAAAATTTTAAGAAGAGCGGAGATATGGCAAAATGAAAAAAAAAAAAAATGAAAATCGTTTTCCCTTACAAAAAATTTGAATTTTCATGCTTGAAAAAACACTATTGTTACATATAAAATAATTTTGTGAATGTATCGGAAATTTTTGCGTTCTTGAGCAAGAAATTGTCTTTCATATATTCTTTTTTTTTTAATTATTTCTTCATATTAAAACATACTTAAAATGTTTTTATTTATTAATTTATGTGATTATTATTTATTTATTTATTTATTTATTTATTTTTTGCATAAAAATGTCTTTGTTTCTGAGAATTTTTGACATTGTGTTCAATAATTTACGAAAACATTTTTTATTTCTTTGCCCTTTTTAGGTGCGTTCGTAATTATATAAATACGTAGCACCTATAGTCGTCGTTCAGTCCGTCCGTCCGTCTGTCCGTCCGTCTGTCCGTCCGTCCGTCTGTCCGCATGTAACAGAGCAAAAACTACCCAACCGAATAGTCTGAAATTTCAAATATATGATTGTTGCAAAATTTTGTCGAGCCATTTCAAATTTTATGAAAATCGGATCTATAGTTTAATTACAGGGACAGTCAAAAGTTTTTCTTTACATTACGGCCAATGGGAAAAATTATTGCAAGTGGATTTTAATGATATTAGAGCCTTCCGAATGATCTGAAATTTTAAAGATATAATTGTTGCAAAATTTTGTCGAGCCATTTCAAATTTTAGGAAAATCGGATGTATAGTTTAATTACAGGGACAGTCAAAAGTTTTTCTTTACATTACGGCCAATGGGAAAAATTATTGCAAGAGCATTTTAATGATATTACAGCCTTCCGAATGGTCTGAAATTTTAAAGATATAATTGTTGCAAAATTTTGTTGAGCTATTTCAAATTTTAGGAAAATCGGATGTATAGTTTAATTACAGGGACAGTCAAAAGTGTTCCGAAAAAATTATTGGAAGTGCATTTTAATGATGTATCAGACTATGCACTTTATGAAGTGCAAAAAATTATACATTCAGTACAATATGTGGTGCAAAAAATAATTTTAAAACTAGTTATAGTACGAACGCACCTCATTTGCCACGTTTGACGAGCAATTTCTAACTTGTTTGGTTTTGTTTGAATTTTTACACCTTTTATGTATGTGTGTTGTAAGAGAAAAACTCACTAGCGTGCATTGCTTTATTTAAAATGTATAAAAAAAGGAAAATAGTCGAAAAATATTCTATTAATATGCATTATCATAAGTTTTTTTTTTATTTCGTTTCAGTTTCCAATTTCTAAAAATTTTATTTGTCGGCTCCATTTGTAAAGGGATTTTTAACGGTTCTTTCTTTTGGAGGTAATTTCCATGCGAATCATTTATTCTTTTCTAATTTCTAAGTTGCGTTATGTTTTGTGTATGTGTCGCTAAAGTTTCTGAATACGCTATCATCCATTCCAACTCAAAAAAAAAGTAAAGAAATTATGAAATCGTAATCTGAAGTAATCACTTAATAATATCTTAATTAGAAAATCGGAATACATATATTATGTTTGTTACACTGAAAATGTAAGAAAGAAAACTTTTTTCCCCCAT
Organism: Maratus speciosus; assembly: GCA_963932465.1. Classification (NCBI taxonomy): domain Eukaryota; kingdom Metazoa; phylum Arthropoda; class Arachnida; order Araneae; family Salticidae; genus Maratus; species Maratus speciosus. Next base: position 23,517,584 of record OZ010798.1, on the reverse strand, counting down.
TGTACCTCTTTTTTTAAGAAAAGATTTTAATTCAATATTAAGCAGTTAGTTTTAAGGGTGGCAAAATATCGTAATTAGGAAAAGCTTCTTGAGTGAATATATATATATATATATATATATATATATATGCTATTCTGTAATTTCTTGTAAAAAAACAAAAATGAATGGTTTCTGTGTTGCATATAGAAAACAACTTAATATTTTAAAGGTTATACATGTTTTTTATTAATTCATTTGTTTTTGAAGTAAAATTTGCAATCCCCAATAAAACACGTAGAAAGAGAAAAATAGCATGTACTATTTTGAATAAATGTACAATTAGGCTATTTATCAAACCGAAAGTAAAAGATATGGAATAATTCTATTAAAAATTAAATTACAATACAATTTGAATTCTTAATTTAAATTTAAATTTCAAGCAACACTAAAATCTAAAATTTCCATTTTCAAACTTACACAGACTCAGCAACAATACTCACCGAACTCTTGGGCGCAGGACTCGAAGGCGCGAGTCCTTGGGCGACCGCGCACTGGCGGCGGGTGCACGGCGAGAAAACTTCTTTATGGAGGGCTCTCTCCGTGTCAGTTGCGCGCAAGCCCTGAGTGCCCTATGTCGCGGAACGAAGGCTCAGAGCTTCGCCACGAGGGCTAGTTTATACTCACCGATTCACAGATTAAATTTCAATCTCGAATGATAGGTACGAATTAAATGCATTTTATAGAAATACATATCATTTTGAAAGCTTTTATTGAAAGCATAGAAGAAAAACAGCTGTTTGCGTCACTTCTTCAAATACTACGTAAAAGATTTTGTTAATCTCCCACCCCCATTTTTCTCCATCTTTACCATATTACATTCTTTTCTTTAAGCTTTACCGCTCGTCGCTACTTATTCGGGTTATACTGCGCTCCGAGTTAATATACTAACAGATAAATTTATTTGTTCCTTCTAAAGAAGTTTTCAGCGCCTCAAATTGAGGTAAACTTGACAACATTTTGAAGGCACATACAAAATGAAAAGGGTCGGGATATTTGAGAAAATGAGGTGCATCTTGTATGAATTAAAAAGGAAAATAACTGTTGCTTTCTCTTTAATTAAAAAAAAAAAAAAAAAAAATCAGTAAATATAAACAAAACGATATTATTTCATTAAACAACTCACAGCATAAAGATTAACTAGTTTTTGTTTTTGTTAATAAAAGTAAGTTTAGATTAAGTAAATTGTTGATTTCCGAGAATTTGAGTCAAGAAACGAGAGAGCTTATGCTCCTCGTAGAGATGAGACAGGGTCAGCCCGAGTCCTCTATTTTTATTCTAACCTTCGGGCTCGGGCTCGTTCTTTCTGAAACCGGAAAACTATATTTATTTATGTATAGAAAAGATTGAAAGAACTTTTTTCCCCGTTTAAAATTACTTTTCAAGTCTTTTCAATGTTTTTTAGATCAAAATGAAGGGGTAACAAAAATCGTGTTTATTTATTTTAGTATTTGATTGCTGTTTCAAAAGAAAATTTGTGATGTTTTCAGATTTATGTGTACGGTATTTTCGACGACGATCAATTAATATGGCGCCAATCAAACAAACACAAGCAATGAATTTGTTTTTATTAGGATTTTCGTTTGTGACAGAAAATATTTTTTAATCCGATCGTTTATTTATTTTTTATTTAGTTATCTAACACAAAGAGAATGTTTTCTTCGATTTTTAGTAGACCAGAATTAGCTTGAGGTTTACAAATTATTTAATCTTATGTTTGAGTATGAGTCATAATCATTCTTCATGTGAAAATAACTTTACTGGGTATTATATCTATTTGTCATGAACTCTGCTCATGCTAAGGACTCTGTAAGTAGATTTACGAGATCACTTTGCTTCGTAAGTAAATATAATTACTTTATTATTCTGATAGGAAGCAATCAGTAAGTGTTTCTTCTTTTAATATAAAGGCATCTGACCTTTAAGATAACGGTGTCAATTTTGTAATTTACGTTGATTTTCCGGTTCACGTCAATCACGGAAGACTGTTATGAGAAAGGAATCGATTATAGTTAACCCTAGAACTACCGGAAATTTTACTCAAGTTTTATAAAAACATTCTACACCAGAATTTTTACTTAAAACTATTTAATTTGTTTATTTAACTTATTATTGTCTGATTTATACATTTAGTTTGTTTTGAAGAAATTTCTGGTTTGAATAAATATTTTGAATGTACATGTCGGGTCCAATGGACCCGTCTGGTAGACGGAAGGTTAAAGATGTATCGGTAAAGAGTGGTATCGGGCTCGGGCTCTGATGACAAAAAATCTTTCGGGCTCGGGCGGGCTCGGATTTAAAATCGGCGGGCCCGGGCTCCAAAAAACGAGCCCGAACTCATCTCTAGCTCCTCGTACACAAACCTAAGAAAATTCTAGACAAAGAAATGGGAAGCTGGAGGAAACCGGGAATGCAAATTGCAATATTCGACATACAATATGTACCGCAAAAAAAGTAATCATAAGGGGAAATAATCGCATACGATTATTTCGATACCGGTGAGATCGATTCGATACGATTATCGGTGAGTACACTCACCGATTCAAAGATTCAATTTCAATCTCGAATGATAGGTACGAATTAAATGCCTTTTATAAAAAATACATATCATTTTGAAAGCTTTTATTGAAAACATAAAAGAAAAACAGCTCTTTGCGTCACTTTGTTAATCCCTCACCCCAATTTTCTCCATCGTTAGCATATTACATTCTTTTCTTTAAGCTTTACCGCTCGTCGCAACTTATTCGGGTTATACTGCGCTCCGAGTTAATATACTAACAGATGAATTTATCTGTTTCTTCTGAAGAAGTTTTCAGCGCCTCAAATTGAGGTAAACTTGACAACATTTTGAAGGCACATCCAAAATGAAAAGGGTCAGAATATCTGAGAAAATGAGGTGCATCTTGTATGAATTAAAAAGGAAAATAACTGTTGCTTTCTCTTTAATAAAAAAAATTTCAGTAAATATAAAACAAAACGGTATAATTTTATTAAACAACTCACACCATAAATATTAAATAATTTCCTTTTTTGTTAATAAAAGTAAGTTTCAGACAAGTAAGTTACAGTTTCCTGAGAAATTAAGTCATGAAACAAGTGAGCTTATGCTTCTCGTACCAAAACTAACAAAAGAAAATTCTAGACAAAGAAATGTTAAGCTAGAGAAAACCGGAATGCAAATTGGGATGGGAATATTCCACATACAATATGTATCGCAAAAAAGTAATCATAAGGGGATATAATCGCATATGCCAAACAAGAGGACAAAAGTTTGCACCATAAAACTATGCTTTCAATGACGATTTTCATCCGAGAAAATGAAATAAATTAAATCGTTATGTGAAATAATATAGAAAATCTAAGACAAGAAAAGAAATTAATTTTTTATATAAAAAAAATTAAAGCAATTTTTTAAGTTATCTTTGCATTACTTATACGTCTCTTACGAGATTTTATTTATTTATATACTCTTATTTAGTCGCTTATTAACCTCTTGAGGGGTACCGGTATATATTATATACCACCTACGATTAATGAAGTTTTAGACCAGAAAAATTTTATTAAATTTTACATTTCTAACTTAGGCGGAAAAAAGCAGTAAAATTGCTTTTACTTATTTTGAAATAGAATTTTTCAAAGATTCCGGTGGGAATTCAGCATTTCACAAACGTAATTGCTTGCCTCTCAAGGGGTTAAACATTTTCTAATTAGGGATGTTTGGTTTATTGCCATGTTTTCTAACGATTAACTTTTCGCTGGCCCTACAGAAAAAATATGTATATACAGGGTGTCCCTAAACTCATGGTACATACGCTAGAGGGTGATAGAACACATCAAGACGAGTAATAGTAAGTAGGAAACCAAGGGTCCCAAACGTATTCCAAAGGAGACAGGCGCCATCAAAGTTTAGGGTCCGGAATTGCAAATGATGATAAAAAAAAAAGGGGGGGGAAATGGGTCGATTTATTTGCGGTTTTCGCTAAAATCAGTCTTTAAATTAGTATTTTCTTAAAAAAATGTTTTAAAGAGAAAGTTATAAAAATGTCGGTAGAGGGCGCTCTACACTTTGGAGTAAGCAACAACTATTTTTTACCGTTATTTTTTGTATCTCATTACATGCTTTCAAAAGCTTAGACTTAAAATTAAATTTCGAGCTCAGAATCTGAATCGTTGGGAGTGGTTAAGCAGCACAAACTGAACTGTGTTCAGGAGTTAAAATTTCAAATGATTATAAAAAACGGAAAAATTGGTCGATTCGTTTGCGGTTTTCACTAAAACTATTCTTTATGTCAGTATTGTCTTCAAAATAAATTTTAAAGATAAAGTTAAAAAAATACCGATAAACGGCGCTTTAGACTTTGGAGTAACGAACAACTATTTTTTACTGTTATTTTTTGTATATGTGCCCTTTCTATGTTTATTTTTTCTTAATAATTTACCATTATTGTTAGGGGCAAGATATATATTTAATGGTGATACATTTAGTCAAGAGTTCAATTTTAGATTATTTTCATTTGCCAATAGGTTATTTTTTATCCTTAATTATTATTTCCATTGCATTTATTTTTCACTAAAAATTAAATTTTCTGAAAATGATCTTAATTTTAAAACATGTAATAGCAAAATGTTGTATTATATTGTTCTCAATTTTTCCATTTATTTAAATTTTTTCGAAACAACCTAATTTAAAAAAATACAGATACTTAACATAATTATGTTAAATATTAATAATTTACTAATATTACAATTTTATTATTATTCCCAAATTGCATTAAATATAAATTAAATTAAATTAATTTTAAATTATACGTTTTCCTTACACAGGTTCTTTAGTTCGAACTAGATTAATAAAAATAATATAACATTTTGCGAAATTAAAACTGTTTGTAAAACATGTAACTTTCATTGCTTATTCTATCAAAATTAAGATCACACAAATTGATGATAATGAAACATAAGATAATTAAAAACGCAAAAGAAGTTTATTGGAATGTATAAGTTGTTTGTAAGGTTTTAAAACAAAAAAATATCAATATATTGAAAGTTTTATATATTTATTTATTTATTTATTTATTTGACAAATGGAATATTTGAGAAAAATAGTTATTAAACAAAAAGTATTATCCTGAAATGTTCTGCAATTAACCCCCCTTTTTTTTTTCATTTTGCTTGTTCTCAAACATTGTAATGAAACGTACTATATAATATCTATCTCTGTCTCATGTATCTCTAAAACATCCATGCTTTAAATCAAAACTTTTATTAATGGGGCTGGTCACTCAGCTTCGGAATTCTCCTCCGTAATGTTAAGTCTATGGACTTTTGATGCATTCATATATTTAAACTATCTTCTCGGAAAATTCATATTTTTAACATCTTTTTTCTGAGTACGCTTCTTAAAGGATGTCTCTTTTTAGGTGCGTTCGTAATTATATAAATACGTAGCACCTATAGTCGTCGTTCAGTCCGTCCGTCCGTCTGTCTGTCTATCCGTCCGCATGTAACAGAGCAAAAACTACCCAACCGAATGGTCTGAAATTTTAAATATATGATTGTTGCAAAATTTTGTCGAGCCATTTCAAATTTTATGAAAATCGGATGTATAGTTTAATTATAGGAACAGTCAAAAGTGTTCCGTTACATTACGGGGAATGGGAAAAAAATTATTGGAAGTGCATTTTAATGATGTTACAGACTATGCACCTTATGAAGTGCAAAAAATTATACATTCAGTACAATATGAGGTGCAAAAAATAATTACAAATCTAGTTATAGTACGAACGCACTTCATTTGCCACGTTTGACGAGCAATTTCCAACTTGTTTTCTTAGTTTTCAAAATATTTCAAAAATCTATGTTGAACTGAATATTTTATGTGTTAAAGACGGGCGAACTGTGAGTAAGATGTTAACACTTCCTATAAAATTAAGTCTATACTTTAGAACGTTCAGAACTAAGAAAAATGTAGACATCTTTTAGGAAGTATACATAAAAAATAGAAGTTAAAAATATTAATTTTCCGAGGAGATATTTTGAATATACGAATGCATCAAATAACCGTAGACTTTACATTACTGAGGGGAAATCGGAAGCTGAGTGACCAGCCCCCTTAAGCTTTTATAAAAAAGAAAAAAAAAGGGTAAGGGGCAGAGAAAAGGAAAAATATATATACAGTGAAACTTCTTTTAAACGCTACCTCAATTCAAGCGCCACCTCTATTAAAGGCCAATATTTTCAGGAACGAAAATTTTCCCCATAAACTTAATGATAAATTTATTCCTATTAGGGGCCGCACCTACCCCTCATAAAGGCCATTTTTTTCATATGTGTCTTAAATCCTGGACTTGTGTATTGGCTTCCTGAACCAAAAGATAAGAGTTCAGCAAACTACTGCACTTGCAATAAAGAAGGCAGGGGGAGATGTGGAGGATTTAATAGCACAATGAAGGATTACAAAGTTTTCCACAAGTGAGACAAACAAGTGTTCCTCACACTTTGTTTGACCTTTCAACCAGTAGGAGCTGGGTTGGAGGGGAAACTCGACCCTTTGTTGTGGGCACACAAAGGATAACATGTTATCTAGAAAAACTGATTCCAGATTTACTAAAATCGTGAATACATATTGAAGAACAATTTTTAAAACTGTCAAGAAACGCTAACAGAAATAAATAAACTAATATCTCATTCTAAGGCATTAATGAAGGATGCAAATTTAAGTAGTTTGTTCCATAAGTAAAAGAATCATTAGAAACCAAAATTGCCTGTGAAAAAATTATGAATAGTAAACAAACTACAATAGAATTTTTTTCAGTCATGTATAAAGTAATAGTATGAGATCATGTATAGAGAAAGTATCATATAGAGAGTTTCAATCATGTATAAAGTAATAATAAAAATGTTAATAAACAGTTTTTTTACCTATATAGGTTTTGATTTCCTTATTTTAGTTGTTTTTTTGTCACCCCTATTCAATGGCCACCACTCATAAGGGTCACTTTTCAATGGAACGGCAGGTGGCCCTTCCAGAGGGGTTTCACTGTATATAAGATTATTTCTTAAGGGTGTTGTTATATTTCTTGTTCAGTATACAAATTTTAAGTATATATTTTTCCGCACAAGCTCTTAAAAAAGGGAAGTACATTTCTAAGGTTTCACTATATATATATATATTACGTTTAAAAACGATTCTTCAAATGTTCCTGAAAATTTCGCGTTGTAGAGATGGGGGAAATATTATTTTGAGAACTACCTTAACTTATTCACGCCCGTAGACTAATGTTTTCGATTTGTTTTGTGCAATCCTGTATATGATCAATAGAATTTATGTACCGGGTGTTCAAAAAGTTCGGTGCGAAAGTAAAACAGGATAAAATAACATCTATGGGTCGGAAAGACGTTCGGCTTACAGATAAATATTCAGTGTGATACGGGATTTTGTATAACACCAACAGAAAAAAAAAAAATTTTTCAAAGTCTCGTCAACAGAGGGAGATACTGCAGAAAATTCTATGAAATAATTCCATATTGTTCACACAAAGCAAGATTTGGATACAATAAATGTACATGCAGTATTCTCTAATATTTTTGTATCTAAATCTTGCCTTGTGCACACAATAAGGAATTATTTCATGGGATTATTGAGTAAGTACTGTTTCTATGTTATTGAAACAGGCCAGTGTCAGAATGGAAATTTCTGTCTTGTGTCATTTCAAATTTGAAGTAAAATTACAAATTCAGTGTGTAATTTAATTTTAAAATTGCGGTCATCACGCTTTTCATTTTCTAAGTGCTCTGATAAATGCTCTTTCTATATACTTATCCAAAATTCTGCACACACATTTTTTTTTTTTTTACTACAGCTTTTAATTATGAATTGTACCTTTTGCTTCAAAAGTAAGTAAATAAATAAAAAACAACCATAAGTTTTAGAATGCTAAGTTAAATATTATAAGCTACATAACAGAATATTTTTCTGTTTACTAAAAGAGTTACAGAATAGAAGAAAAAGAAAATTCACTTTTCGCGAAGCTTTTCCTATTTACCATATTTTCGAATGACAGTTAAAAAAAAAAAAAAAAGAAGGAAAGAAAGAAAAGAAATGCCTGTTCCTTATAATTAAACTTCGAATTCTGGAAAAGGTTTAAAATGAAGAAGTTCATTTTGAAGAGATATATTTGCTAGAATTCATCAAAAAATGAGATATCTGTACTTCTATAGAAAGTTCTAATCGGAAAGAAAATCGATTCTTTTTAATAAATTAGACATAAAAGAAAGGAAATAGCAACAAAATATTTTTATTTTAAGCTCCGCACATTTTTCTTATTAATTTGTTTCCATAGATATATATCAAGGAACCCATTACTGCATATGCTAGTAAGGGGTAACAGTGATAGTGACAACTTTAACTGTTCTGGGCATTGTTTCGAGACTAATCTTGTTCTACCAATGAAAAATGGATGAAGATACAGGCAAACATTTTCCTTTTATTGATGATATTTTAATATTGTAACATTAAGCACAAGAATTATTCGAATTTTCAGGAAACTCGGTATTTATCTTAATGACTAGAGAGTTTCAGATAGTCAGGAGTGCAGACTCTAAGTCGATTACATGAAAAAAAACCAATGTAGTACGGTCTATTTGGGCACTTTATTTTAGAATAATATTCTTCGTAGTTATATCTGATAAAGATAATATTTACCCTTTACACAACCATGGGAAAAACATAAAGTTTATTTAACAACATTTAAATCTTTATATAAATCCCCATATTTAGAAGAAACACGGGTATTAAGCATGAAATTTGAATGTAATTACATTATATATAATAAAGTAATATTATTTATTATATATAATGATAAATAAAAACTTTTGCCAAACTATAATAATAAGTCGTAGTATTCATTTAAAGAAATTATCATCAATGAATACTTTCTGATCTGTGTCTGGTATGTTCACCGTGGGCAGCTTTCACTTTTTATTATTTGGTTCACATATAATTTTAAATTTATTTGTGCAAATTAATATGAAATTAATAAAATGTTAAATGTAAAACTTACACCGCTAACATTAAAAGGTATAGATAATAGTAAAAATTTCCCTCTTTTTTTTTTTTTTTTTTTTTTTTTTTTTTTCCTACTCACCACTATAGATGCAATGCTCATGCTGATCGGCCGCGGCAAATCACGTGGCCGATTTAAAACCATAGCTAACAGATGCTACCTGCAAAACGGCCGGGAATTCTCCTGAACCCGAGAGTAGTCACGACTTTTTTTAGAACGTTAGTAGTCGCGTTTGGTCCATTTGCCGCCGTTACCAGCAGGCCGAAAACGTAGGGGAAACTTGCCGGTGTTATCAGATGATCGAAAACGGAGAACGCAGGGTGAAAAAAATGACTAAACTTTAACAGATTACAGCAATTATTTATTTTACATCCTTTTACAGCATTTATTTATTTCGTTTAAGTATATATTTAGTTGGCATCTAGATAAATGTTTTTAATAACTCTTTCTTCGTTTTGCATAATATATTAAAATAAAAAGTAAAAGAATTTAATTGAATTTCTGATGTTACTATGAATCAATAAATAGGAAAAAAAATTACGAATATGAATCTGAATTCGTGATAGGTATTTTTTTTTGGGGGGGGGGGGGGATGGGCAGAATCACAGTTAGGTAGATTTTTATGCTACTCCGGCACTAGGGTCCAATTGAAGTTGATAATATTACATCATTATTTATGTAAATTAAATAAATTGTTGTATATTTCCGGGCAAGTTATTAATAAGTATTATCAATATTCAATTCTAATATGTCTTCCTTAGAATACTTATATATATATATATATGTAAGCATTATATAATTACAATTCATCATCTATATGCATTTCATAAAATAAAATTAATAAATTTAGCATCAATACATTACACTGACATTACACAAAATAAAAATGGAACCTATGACTGCCAACACAAAATTAAATACAATACCACTAATTCACCAGCATATTGCTGACAATTAATCCATAAAAAACATATGAAAAAACATCAAATTTGATGCAATAACCAATTAAAGACTAATATATTATAATATATAATATAATATATAATATATTTATTTTTCTAGTGGAAATACGGAATATGTGAATAAAAAATCCAATAAATAGGGAACAATTGTTGTATCAAAAACGATACCATATGCATTTAAGTGTTAAAAATCATTTATTTATTTGTAATGTCTTGGTACTAATTTCGAAGTTAAATTTGCGAGAGATAAAACATTTTCTATGACACAGAAACTTCTTGTTAAATGCATATTGACTTTTCGATTTGATGTAGTATTTTAGTTAGAAAAAGTTTATATATATTCATATAAAATATGCCACACTTCATTAATATGTTATGTCACGAGAGACATGATATAGTTGAGTTGGAATGGTTTATCCACATTAAATAAATGTTAATTAACTTTTTAAATAGAAAGGATGATATATTTTTACAGAAACTTCACTTTAAGTATCTTTTTATGTAATTTTATTGTTATCACAGTAATTATTTCATTAAACAATTTTATCTACACGTAAAAAAAAAAAAAATGTAATTAATTGATGTCATCTTTATGATTATATTATTTAGTTATACAGACAAAATATAAAAATAAACTGTTCTGTGGTAATTACAAGGGTGAAATTTTGCAAAAATTTGAATAGAAAAACATCCCTAAAACAAAACTACTCATCACACGTATTTTATCTGCAGTAACAATTACTATTAAAGGAACAATAAATTTTTTTATCAGCGTGAAATATGTATATAAATATGTTACTATGGCTAGTTGTTTATTATTATTATTTTATTGTAGTTATTGATATTAAAGCAATGAATGATGTTCTTAACATTTCTCTTTCCTCTGGAATCATAAACCAGTCTTGCTTCTTTTTATTTCAGAGCAAACGTTTACGTATCTTACATGTAATTGCTATCTAACTCGCCAAGTAAGCGATAGACTGCCAAATTAGGTAATGTATAACAAATACTCTAGGGAGCTTATCCTGCCGATAAGAGCGAGTAGTTAGCTCTCCGTATTATTATGGAGCTCAATGACGGACACAAATCAAATTAAAATGTGGCTCAGAACTTAAGGTCAAAGCGAATAAAGGAAAAGCGAGGACATCTCTATGGAAAGACGGGAGCGCTGTTATTGAATTTGAAAACAGGACAATTGTAGTTTACAGCACACAAACTATGAGCGCTACGATCGTCTTCACCAGCGAAGAATCTAGGCGTGCATGCACAATTTTGATTATCAATCGAGTCTTGACTGAAACAATCAGTTTTGAAGGGGGAAATGCAAAGCTCGCGTTGCGGTAGTCGGAAACGCTCCCTGCACGTGGGAATGTTGGTAAGTCTTGTATGTATACTATGCTCGTTATTATTTTTTATTATTATTAAATCCTATTTAACCGTACTTAAGTTCGTTATTTTTGCATATATTTTTATTTCGAAAAGATTGATTCTCTTTTAAGGATTAAATTTCCGTAGATATTTTTATCATAGAGATTTAAAGTTGAGTGACGTTTGAAAAATACCTTTCAGCAGTTTTCATTTATCTTTTTATTACGTAAGCTTGCGTAATATGTAGCATATTTGTAGTTTTTATTAATTAATACTACTTCTTTAAACGTATTATTATTTTTTTTTTAATACAGAAATACATTTGTTTATCATTGTATACATTATTGATTTGATGCTCCACAATTTTAAAATATACCCATGTTTATGTATTTAAAAAATCGTAAATAATTTCTATTGAATTTAATTTGTTCTATGTATAGTATTTGAAATGTAATTTATTCAACGTTAATAAATCATATATTTATTAATTCTTTTAAGCGCTTTTTTTATTTTCACTTATCCTATTACTCTGCTGCTGTATAAAATTTCAAATAATACCTTTCAACAATAGGTGGTTTTAAATGGCCAATCTTAATTTATTAAACTTTTGTTATACAAGTTGTTTGAATTTGAAAATATTATCAAACGTATTTAATGTTTTCAATTTCTGTGAAATTTAAAGTAAATTAATTTTGATTAAATCAATTTAAATATTTGACATTTTCAATGTGTATAATAACAGACAGGAGGGATTTTGAAAATGTGCGTTTGGAAAAGAAAAATTGAAGAGAAAAGCGAAATAATGTTACTTGATTTAAATAAAATTTAAATTATTGAGCATCAAGTTCAAGTTTGATATAATGTAAGATACAAATGATTCTGAAAAATAAATTGTTTTTCTATATAAATGAAAATATTTCAAAATAAAGTTAGAAAATGTATTTTTCTGATTTTGCCAAGAAATTATATAAACTCTATGTTTTTTTTTATGTAGTTCTTAAACAAAGAATAAACTTTACGAAATTAAATTATGCAAAATTATTATTGAAACTTGAGATTTCAATGGATTTAATAAAGCTAAATTAACCCATTAACCGCCAAAGCTATAAAATATTAATTTAAAAATTTCGTGTTGAAAGCCATTAGACGCCACTAATAAAGTAAAGTAAATCTCGCTTTACTAAAGTCATAAAGGTTCTGCCAATAACTTACAGACTTATCAGCATGTTAAAAAACATTAAAAAAAGATAAGAAAGAATAAAACATCACAAACAATATTTCGTGGGTTCATGAACAGGGTACAAATACATTTTAACTAATTTAAACTGTATATTTATTTTCGGTATAAAATAATAGTTGAAACTTTATAATTTATTAATAATTAAACATTACGTAACGAATTAAATTCATTTATTCATTTTTTTTTCTTTAATTTATATGTATTAATAAAAAAAAGTCAATTTTCTTCAGAGCAAAAATTTTTTTTGCTTTATCCTGCCAATAGTTGTGTGCAAAAGTTTTAAAAAGTATTTTTTTTTTTTTTTTTAAGAACAAACACCTCCTAAGTTAGTATTTACTTAAAATATAATATACGTTTGATATTTTTTTTTCTAAATACTTCCTGCTTATAATAAAACCTGTTATGTACCCTTATAAAACAAACACTTCCTACATTTGCATTAAGGGATTTAATTTTTAATGAAAACCAACCGTTGAACTTCTCGTTTATTTCGCGACAATATAACAGTAACGAAACGACAATCAGAAGTTTTCAACTCTGTCAGTAAACAAACTCGTTGAGTGATGAAATATTTTAATTATTGATAAAAGTAATCGGATTATGTATTACTTTTAATATTTAATCTTATTTATTTTCTGTTTACTTTTTATAATTTATAAGGGCGTGAAAAATATGTTTGTTTTTACAAGAAAATATTTGTTGTAAATATAAATCCCATATATTAAATATTGCATAAAAACAAATTGTTGAGCACATTAAATTCTACATTTAAATATACAAATATGTATCCACTGTTTCAGAAAGGAATCTCTTTTAGAATATTAGTTGTATTCTTCACACCATTACAAATTATAAGAAGTAAACAGCAAATAAATAATAATAAAAATATATATAATGAGATTACTTTTCTCAAAAATTTAAATATTTCATCACCCTATGAATTTGTTTAATGTCAGGATTGAAAACTTCTTATTTTCGTTACTGTTATACTGCCGCGAAATGAACTTAAATTTCAGGTGATGAAAGCAGAACCAAAAGCTAATGGTAGGACGCACCATCCACTACAGAACAATTTAGTTCTCATCACGGCAAATAGAACGCGACTTTTCGGCATATTTTAACATTTATAACTGCTTTGCTTGAGGTTTCCTTTGCACACCACCCTGCATCCCTTGGCACCACTTATGCACTGACTACGCACTTTCTATATCGTACGAGGAGCTTACATTAATAGCTGCTCACTCGCTGTTTGGAGTATATTTTGTTGCTTTATAAATTAAATTGAATTGCGTTTTATTAACAAACAAAAATATCTTTTACAATTTATGGTGTGAGTTGTTTAAAAGATTTTTTTTCAGTTTACTGCATTTTTTAAACATCAAACAAAAAGCAACTGTTATTTCCTTTTTAATTCGTACAAGATGTACCTTAATTGTCCATGCATTGTGACAATTTGTTGTAATACCATTTATTTTGGTTTAGATGAGCTTCCAAAATACTGTCACGTTTGCCTCAATTTCGGGCGATAAGAACTATTTCGGAAGGAACTGGGAGTGCAATGTAATATGGTAAAAGTAGAGAATAATGAGGATATTAACACAAATTTTTGCGTAATATTTGAAGAAGTGGTGCAAAGAGCTATTTTTCTTTTATGCTTTTAATAAGTATTTACTTAGTACCTGTCATTCGAGATTGACGTTGAATCTGTGAATCGGTGAGTATTGTTGCTACGTGTGTGTAAGTGTGGAAATGAAAATTTTAGATTTCATGTTGTTTCACATTTAATTAAAATTACAAATTCAAATTGTAATTTAATTTTTAAATAGACTTATTACATATTTTTTTTATGTTCTTTGAGCTTTGATAAATAGTCTTATTGTACATTTATTCAAAATACTACATGCTATTTTCTCTTTCTACGACTTTTATTGTGGATTGGAAATTTTACTTCAAAAAGAAATGAATAAATAAAAAACATGTAAAAGTCTTAAAATAATAAGTTGTTTTCTGTAAGCAACACAGAAACACTGAAACTTTCACCAAGACCATGGAAAATTTCTTTTAAGAAAAAATTCCGTTTGGCACTAGTTCCGTTTTCGGATGTTTTACTGTATTTTTCTTATTTTGAAACAATTAATATATCACTGAAAGAGGCAAAACAAACGTTTATATATTTTCCCGCAAAAATTTCTAATATTAGAAATTGTATACTTATATTAATACTTATTTTCCAATCAGTATCTTTAAATTCTTTAAAAGTATTTATTAAAATACGTTTTTAAGAATTCAATTCGTCCGATATGCAAAACAATCTTTAATTTATATTTTACTATTTTGCAAAATTAAAAAAATATATATATAAAAAATTATGAAAATCTTCATTAAAATTCTTCAACTTCTTGCATACATCCAAACAAAAAAAATTCATTCGAATAAATGCATTTAAAAGACATTCACCTTTTAAATATAAAACAATTGAATGGTTTTAATAAAAATTTAACACCGTAAAGTTTATATTATATTATCTTAATGATAAATATACAGGTTTTACTTCTTTGGATATTTCTTTCATTGTCATGTCAAACAAAGAGAACGTAGATTACGAAGAAGCGAAACTCTAGTAGACGTAATGTAAAACGCCATTCGACAAAAAATATGCAGTACAGTGAAGTTTCACCAAAGATACTATACTCCGTAAAGATAGTCAGCTTCCGTAGGCGTAATGTAAACGCGTCGAATCAACTTGGTGCCTCAATATGAAATGCGCGATATGCAACATTACAGTGAAGCACCTCAAACCAACCACATGATTTTTACTTTTATTTTTCGCCCGATCCTTTTGCTTTCAGTTTAGCGTCCGTTTTTATTCGGTAATTCTAAATCGCGGACATAATTATTTTAAGTAGACACTA
The DNA here is from genome assembly GCA_963932465.1 of Maratus speciosus. Classification (NCBI taxonomy): domain Eukaryota; kingdom Metazoa; phylum Arthropoda; class Arachnida; order Araneae; family Salticidae; genus Maratus; species Maratus speciosus. The sequence continues at coordinate 23,502,004 of OZ010798.1, read as the reverse complement.
TTTTCAAAACATCAGATATTTATATGTATACGCAATTTAAATATGAACGCTTAAATCGCTAAAATATTGTTAAAAAAGACGGATTTATTATTTTTTATCAGCCGAATAATATGTATTATAAAACAATAAGAAACTGTGAAAGCTTATTTTTTTTTTCTTTCTTTCGAAATGAGGGAAATAATCTTTGGTTTTTTTAAAACAAGGCATTTGCAAATCTACATTTTATTAGTAGTAGATATTCTGAATATACTAATTTCAAACATATTTAAAAGGAAGTTAAGTAATTTATATAAGTGATGTTTTGAAATGATTTCTAACACTATTCAAACTTTTATACGTATTTTTTTAAAGTTATATATTTATAAAATACCATTAATAGTTAAAATTTTAGTGTTTTGTGTGAATTGCAATATTTTGCATGAAGAAGAAACATAATTCTTAAATTGCATTAAACTGATTATTAACAACTCAATTAAAAAGTTATTACACCACTGTGAATTTTTTTTTTCTCTTTTATTGCAAGTGGAAATATAATCTTTTGCAATGTTTATATCTTTAAAAGATCAATTTCAAATATTTTAACTATATTTTTTCCTTTAGGTATAAGAATGATTTATGAAAAGTAAAGCATATTTCACTTTCGAATTTCAGAAATGAATAACTTCACCTTTGTTATTGATTCCATTATTTCATTTTTGCACACCTTTAAATTTTTTTTTTCCTAATTTTAACTAAGTGTAATTCAAAGGAATTTATAAAGTCTTTGAAATGAAAATTAACAAAGCATAGAGTAACCTTGGGATCAAACAAATTCCATTTTCCCTAAAAATAAGTAAATTATATCTTATAACAATAAGACTGAAATACCCCCCCCCCCCTCCTTTTTTTGTGTATACAAATAAATTTGTTAACACACTAAAACGAATTCAGGAAATCATAAATAATTATATTTTATCTATACATAATATCCCAAACAATAAAAAATGGCAATAATATAATTTAAAATTAATAAAATTAATGCACATCGCAAACAAATATTTTCATATGTGACAAAAACTTCCTAGTACAAAGTAAGTGCTGAACATACAATTTTCATTTTCAGGTTTCAGTAATAGACACAAGGGATCGTTCAAGTATTACGTAAGCAGTAAGTGGGGGGGGGGGGTCCAGTGTCTGCTGATTTTTGCTGACAAGGGGAGAGGGGGTCACGAAAATTCTTACGTAAGCATTAGACAACGAAGCAACTATAGTTTAACAACAAAAAGCAAAAGAGCATGATTTAGATGAGTGTTTTGCGGGTGTTGAACAACTTGAAAAAAAAGATATGGAGTAAACAAGGACTGGGAACGAGGATCATTCCAGCCCACCACTACATTGAAAACGTAATAATAGACAATGCAGAAACATGGATTCAAAGATCTTGGGCAAAAGACTAGAAATGTGAACGCCATACACATAATATTCCTATGATTCTTGTTAAATTTTTTAGTTATTTGCCTAAATAAGTTAGGGCCGGTTGTATTTCTTAAAGTTTTTTTGTTTTTGTTTTTGTTCAGTGGAATAAATAATAATATAAAAAAACTATTTTGTATTCTATGAATTGTCTAATGCCATAAGTAACAATATATATAACCGATTTTTTTTCCCTTCAATACCACAACCACTATGTGTCTGTTTATGTAAATTTGCTGGATTAATAATGCAATTCATCGCTAACTGTAATTTTTTATGGCAAATAGTGTTGATGTTAGAATGTCATAAAATCTTGCGTAAGCAAAGGGGGAGAGGGGGTCTAGTATTTGCTTACTTTTCCTTACAAGGGGGAGGGAGGGGTACAAAATGACTAAAATTATGCTTACGTAATACTTGAACGGCCCCCAATTCGTATATGTTTACACTCTTTAAAAGTAATAATAATAATGGCAATTAAAAGAAAGAGTTAGAAATTACACAAATTTTTTTAATTTTAAAACTCTATTAAGTTAATAGATTAAAAATATTTTTTACTACTATTTTAAGCTGGTAAAATTTCATATGACAAATTAGGATGATATGATGAACATGAAAATACCAAATTGTACAAGATTTTTTTCTTTTGATTTATATAGAAATTCTCCGCCCTTATAACAAAGTTTGTGTTAACAATGAGAAAACAAACTTTGAATGAATTGATATTAATATTTTACACAGATAATATTAAAAGATCGTTGAAAGAATGATGAAGTAGATCATTTATTCCCAATCTATAAGTATACCTAGATAACATAGGGAAATTTAGAAAACAAAGCTATATTATTAATTAAAAAATATTTATTAAATTAAAACGTACATTACTTTAAATTCCATTACATTAAATAATGCTGTAAATATATTTTAATTTTAATTGTCATAAAATTTATACAGAATGCTTTATTATCTGTTATAAAAATAACACAGGAAATTTTGTGATGTTTTTGACTATGCACACACAATCTAACTTTATTAAAAATAACACAACATTCAAGTTTTGTTTGTAACTTAGGGACCATCCACAAATGATGTCACGCTTGAAGGGAGGGAAGGGAGTTCTTGAAATTGTGACAAGGGAGTGGGAGGGGGTAAGAAGAAGTGTGACATCACGCATTTTGTTAAAATAAAAGCATTAAAAATCAGCAGATTAAATTTTGAAGTAATTTTGAAATTAAAGTATTTGTGTTCATAAAATAAAGACGAGATTTAAGGCCAAATACATTAAATTCCATTTCAAATTCCAAAAGCAAATTTTCAATTGCTCTTTCATATTAATATTTTATTGTACATTAATTATGTGTCTTGTTTTCTAAACCTTAATCTATACAAAATAAGTACACAAATAATTTTTATTGTTACGCTCATAAGTGTCATTAAACATACATTGTTAAAGTTTTAAATTAAAATTTAAAATACGATCTATAATGTAATGCTTTGTTTCTAAACTGCAAGTATATGTTTATGTAGCACAGCATGACGTGTGACCAGGGGGGGGGGAGGGGGTATGGTGAAGTGTGACACAAGGGGACACTGGGTAAAAAGGGAGTAAAATTAAAACTGTTTTAATTTTACCCTTGATTTTTAAGCACTGATGTATGCCTTTTATTCATATTTATATTTGTGTCTTTATAAGTTGTTTCTCTTTCTTAAAAATAATAATTGCAAACAATGAAAAACTGCTAAAACAATAGCGATAAAGCGATGGAACTTCTGTAAAAAATACTTGTATTTTAACAAAAAACTGTCAAACTAGCAGATACGAAGAAAGCGGGAAACAGTGGGACTTTTGTTTGTTTGGAACAACGGAGGAGGAAAGGAAGGATGACAGTTGACAGAATGAGTTATGGACATTATCGGGGGCCCCAGTAGCTCGCGGCTGCTCTCAGCCTGTAGCGTTTGTTTTCCCATCAAGCATATTGAGGACTCAATTTTTTAACTGTTGGCTGAAGTCGGACTTCTTTCTCTCCATATTCTTTGGTTTCACTACAGGGTGAATTTCTTGACGAGCTCGTTCGGTTACTTGGATTTAATTTATTAGCTATAAGTCGCCAATTCCAGTTGAACAAAAAGTATTGGTCCGCAGAATCATGGAATCGATATGGAATATTTTCACGTTATTTTTCTTTCTTCCTTTTTCTTATTTTTTTTATTAGAAATATCTGCTTGAATTAACAAGGTGTATTTTTCATTATTAGAAAAGATAAATGTATATATTTAAATCAAGTAAAAAATTTCCATTAATGTTGCATTTATTATTTGTTTTTTCGACTGGAATAGAAAAATTCTTTAGTTAAGAAATTAGAAGCAAAAGCGCAGTTCCTGTTGTAAAATGCAATAAAAAAATTAGATGATATTATCATAAAATTCAATAGAAATTTTTAGTACAAATACAAAATTAGAATAAGAAGTATGGCACCAATCCTCACTTCCCTGGTTGAGGACAGAACCCCCAACCTACCGCTCAGCTGATTCTCTAACCTGAATCGGGGGTCTCTACCATTCGGCCGCTGTGTTCGATACACAACTGAAAGAATGACTAAACTATTGCTATACAACAGAAATGTACTTACTTTTTTTTTAACAGTTTGTGCTGAAAAATACATTTTTATATTGACCTTCATTATTCATTATTCTTATTACAATTTTTATATTGACCTACAAATATTACAACAACCTTAAGAAATAGTCTTATATATATTTTTTCTTTTTCTGCCCCTCCCCCCCCCCCCCCCCGTTTTTTTTTTTCTTCTTTACAAAAACTTAATAAAAGTTTTGATTTAAAACATGGATGTGATTGATGAGATAGAGATAAATATTATATATAGTATGTTTCATTACAATGTTTGGGATCAAGCAAAATGAAAAAATGAAATAAAAAGGTTAACTGCAGAACATTTCAGAATAATATTTTTCGTTTAATAACTATTTTTCTCAAACATTCCATTTGTCAAAAAAAAAAAAGAAAAGAAACTTTCAATATGTGAACAATTTTTTGTTTTAAATTCTGCAAACAACTTATACATTCCAATAAATTTCTTTTGCAATTTTAATTATCTTTCGTTTTATTATCAATTTTTTAAACAGTTTTAATTTTGCAAAATGATATATTATTTTTATTAATCTAGTTTGAACTAAAACACCTGTGTAAAAAAACGTCTAATTTAAAATTAATTTAATTTAATTGATATTTAATGCAGTGTGAGAATAATAATAAAATTGTAACATTATAAAACTATATTTAACATAATTATGTTAAATATCTGTATTTTTTTTTATTAGGTTGTTTAGAAAAAAAAATCAATAAATGAAAAAATTGGGAACATTTTGCTAATACATTTTTTTTTAATTAAGATCATTTTTAAATAACTTAATTAAATGGCAAAATAGTGAAAAAATAAATCCAATGGAAATAATTAAGGATAAAAAAATAACCTAATAACAAATGAAAATAATCTCAAATTAAACTCTTGACTAAAAGTATCACTTTTAAATATATATATCTTGCATCTAGCAAATTATTAAGGAAAAAAGAACGTGGAAAGACCACATATCTGAGTTGGACTAGGATATTTAAAATAATAATAGTAGTAATTTCAGAATTATTTTCTAGATTTTAATTTTCAAAGGAGGTGTAAATGGGTGTAAACATTAACAAATAAATAAATAAATAAATAAATATTTCTGTAATGCCAGTGAAAACTTAATCATTCGAAAACATATGGAAATAAAATCTTCCCTAATTAGAAAATGTTTAATAAGCGACTAGATATATAAATAAATAAAATCTCGAAAGTGAGAGATGCATAAATAGTGCGCCCATACATTAGTAAATTGCTTTAAAATTGTTTTATTAATATAAAAAATGTAATTTAATTTCTAGTCTTAAATTTTCTATATAATTTCATAAACTGATCTAATCTATTTCATTTTCTCGTTACTGCAACACTTTTTGTTTCTTTCATTTTCTCGGATAAGAAGCGTCATTGAAAGTTTAAAGAGTTGTATGTTGCAACCTTTCGGCCTCTTATTTGGCGTATGCGATTAGTGCCCTTAAGTTAACTTTTTTTGCGGTACATATTGTTTGTCGAATATCCCAATTTGCAGAATCCTGGCAATAGATCATTTCTTCCTCTGTAATTTCTTTGGTCATGTAATTTGGTGTCCCAAAATAGACATCAAATTTTTATCAAATCAGCGGTACTATGCAACATGCAGGTCCTTGTGGTAATCTATTAACGTTCACTTAACCCGTTTTCCCAATTTCGAATATTTCAATTTTAACCTTTTAACTTCTTGATCTCTATGACATACGTCATGTTATTTTGGTCATTATCGATTATGACGTGACGAACGCAGCGCACGTCCTGATATCTGGCAGATTTTTAAATTAGACATTCACAATTTTCAACAGAATGTTTTAACTCTTATTTTTGCATTACAAGATGAGTGATTTTCGATAAATAAAGTAAAAGAAAATTACCAATTAAATTTTTGTCGTGTAAATTCAAAATTTCAAAAAAAAAAAAAAAGAAAAAATACAGTTTAACAAATTACAACGACCATTTGGAAAATGATTTTTTCAAAGACTAAAATTTAAGACATAAAAAATAGCACGGATTTGATCATACATTACGTACGCCATGAATTAAAGATTAATAGTGTTATTACACGTAAAAATTGCAAGCGATAGAAATCGCTTGCGACTCGTACGTATTAGCCACCTGAAACTTACATTTTATCCAAGCATTCCATTGGCTGTTCGGGAAAAGGCTTTTCCATCGTCAGATTTCCAAGAAATCTGGCGGCCCATTTTAAATTAAATTTATTTCTTAAACTTCTAAACATCCCACACTATTACTTTTTACACCATCGTATACAGAAAAAAATGTACTTTTAAATGCAATTTGTTTGAAAGCTGTATCTCAATTTGTTTCTGAGTTATTAATTTTTTTGCAGTTTTTATTACTTTTTTGTCATAGTGGCAACATTCTGTTGTCCGTCTCTGCTGAAAGTAAAGGGAAATACAGATTACTCCAATCAGAAAACGAATAAAATGATGATTAAACCAATAAAAACCTTCAGATATGCTTTTAATTTTCTACCCTGACGAGGAAAATAACCATTTTTCCAAATGGTTAAAAAAAAAAAAAAAAAAAAAAAAAAAAAGGAATCTGCCAGATGCGGCAAAACTGTTGGCTAGTAACATACATCCGCTAGCAGTTCTAGAGAGTAGAGCGCAACGTGTTAAACATCTCAATTTGCTTTCTAATATTTGAAATGACCCGGTAAAAATAGAATGTGGGGGCGGGGCTAAGTTCTGCTACCACCTCCCTCCTCCACTTTCGAATATCAAAATTTCAAATATACAAATATTTAGCCCTGTATTATAAGAAAATACGCCGGTTTCGGTATCCATATTTAAAATACAAGTAGGGAGCTAGCATTAGAGAATCTCATTTTTTAATATGGAAATCTCAAATATACCAACTTTTACCTCTAATTTATAAATATTACTAGCAAAAGTCATGCTTTGTTTGGATTCGGGAAGCATTATTTAGTAAGATAAATATTTGAAAGTAACAATATTTTTTTATGTTATTTTTGCATCTTTATTATGCAAAAACGTTATTTTATGTTTTCGTGCCTTTTAATTTTAGAAATGTAAATTCAGCCAAATAACTAAGAATTTCCTCGGAATTTTTTATTTATGATATAAGACTGGTATAAATAAAAATATTTTCGAAGCAAAATTTTACAAAATATTTGTAATGTTTCAACTAAAAGCTCTTTTAAAGATGTTTTTACATTTTATTAATTACAACAACTAAGTTTATAATTCCTTTGTTGCCACTTTACAAAAAATAAATATATAAATCATAATAACAATCTTTTAAAATGCGTAACTATAATTCTTCATAATATAATTCTTTTAAAATGCGTAAGTAACTAGCTAAAGCTCTTTTAAAGTTGTTTATATATTTTATTAATTAAAACAATTATTTTTATTTGTTTACAATTATTTTATTGCCACTTTACAAAAAAATTTATCATAATGTAATTCTTTTAAAATGCGCAAGTATCGTCTGCGTAAATGGTTTCACATAAGAATAAATTGTTCATTATCGCTTGCAAAAAAAAAAAAAAAAAATCCGTAGAATGATAAAACATATCCAACAAAATAATAAAAGATGTTATTTGTTAAATCATTCCATAAGAAAATAATATTGTCAGAATCTACAAAACACATTTTATTTCTACCAAGTCCAAAAATATTTCTTTCCTTAATTAAATTGAAAAAACAGTTTTTGAGATAGTTTGGCGGAATAACGAAAATATATTTTATTTATTTAATTAATCATGATTCTATCTGTAATTACTAACTGTAACTCCATTATTTATTTTTTCTTCTGAAAATAGACGTGTTTCATTTTGTATTTTCAAAAATGCGTCCGTAATGGGAAAACATGTAAAATAAATTAATTAAAATAATGCAATTTTTAAGGTTATTCTCAAAATATAAAAAATATATATATATTGTGCAAATCTACAAATCATAATTTATTTTTATGTCTTGATTAGTTTTGATTTCAAGTCAAAATACTGAATAGTTATTTTTTGTAAAGTGTACCACAAAATGTAATTTGTGTAGCCTAGTAGAGGATTCGCTTCGCTCATCCTAACAATTGGCTCCGATTTCTGAAACGAGATATTTTAATTACCCCCCAGTAGAGTGTGTGTAAGGGCGAGGATCACGCGTTGACATCACCACAACCCGAAATTTTCTAATACATTTGAAGACTTATTTTTAAGAGTAATATATCGTCGCCTCAGAACAACAGTAGGACATCTAGTAATAATAAAAAGTGATATGTCTGACTTACTGCTGTGAATAACTGTTTTTGCTTCTAGTGGAAGAACTTCTGAAACGCAAAGTTATGTTTAATACAATATTTCAGTTGTGTTTTATAAAAATTCCTTACTGTTCCACTAGATGCAGACACAGTTTTTCATAGCAGTAAGTCAGACAGCTCATTTTTGATTATTACTATGTGTCCTACTGTTGCTCTGAGGCAACGATATATGGGGCATTCTCACAATCTTTTGACTTTTGGGGGGGGGAAATCTGGCGAAATAAAACTTGCTAAAATAACATTTTAATCTGATAGACGAATGCCTTAATGATTCAAATTAAAGAAGAAATGGTCAGCAGCGAAAAAAAATTTATTTAACTGAGGTTTAAGTTAAACTTGCGAGTTTAATTTTCCTTAGCATTTTACCACTAAAACTTTTTATTTTCTTCTTATCACTAGAAAGACGGGGAATTTTACTAAAATTTTATAAAAATATTTTGCACCAGAATTTTTATTTTAAATTATTAACTTGTTTATTTAACTAGTTTTCTTTCTTATTGCCTCTTAAACTAGTTTTATAAAGAAATTTCTGGTTCGAACCGAAATATATTCATTTGGTAGCGGTCAAAATGACCGCTCACCGTCTTTCTAGTGTTAATTTTTACTTATAATGAATTTGCATAGTACCCACAGGACATTCATAAGAAATAATGACAATGTAGTATTTTTAGTACAAAATTTTGGTATAACATTGTCTTAAAGGGGTGTTAAAGAAGGTACGGTAATGTAAAAAAGGGGGATGGTATAGGAAAAAAGGGACGAAATGGGAAAAAAAGGGACGGTAAGGATGGAATAGCAAGGAAAATTACCATCTATTTTAGGCAGATCATGTTAAGACTAAGTGGTGGCCAAAAATTTCATTGATTTTTAGAAACAGTTATTTACATTGGATTAAGCCCTTGAGGGGCGGTGGGATAAAATATATCCCACCTAGTTTAAACAAGATTCTCACCAGAAAATTTAACTAAATTTTATACTTTTAACTTTGGGAGAAAATCGTTGAAAAATTGCTTTTCCGTATTTAAAAATAAGATTTTTCGATTTTTACGGTGAGAATTCAATATTTAGAGATATTTTTGCTTGCCCCTCAAGGGGTTAAATTAAAAAAAATAATAATAATTTACCTCGAAAAGTGCAGGAATAAACCTTGGGGACGGCGAGACAACCCATAAAGCCACGATGCTTGAAATTGATATTTAAATGCTGATTTAAATTTTACGGTAAATTTCCTGCCAAAGAATTTTAGACATTATTTCTCTAGCATACTTCTGCATGAGAAAAAACTTTAAAAAAATTCTGCAGCTGCATCTGAAGTGATTTTCTGTATAATTTTAGAAGAGGGATGGTAAGGAATCTAAAACCTAGGGACAGAGTTAAAAAAATAATAACAACCCTATAAAAGTGTGCAGGCTAATTTTTAGCTACTTATTTATATAAAACAATAGTTCCAGTTTCAGAAAAATATGACATCGAATTATTTTTATTGAAACAATTTTATCCAGACAGCCAAACTTAAAAATCAGTATCAGGGACACGGGACGGTATAGGAGTTTTCCATGTGTTTGGACCCCCCAACATCGTCCAAAACTTAATTATCTCGTTAATATTGTTGTGCAATCATGCAATGGGATGTTCCCAGGTATATAAAATAAAAAAAAAAACACAAAAAGGTGTATTAAAATAAAAATTACTGTTCAGGGACATGAAAGTCAAAAGATTGTGAGAATGCCCGATATATACGTATATCAATATTTATAAAAATGTGCGATGTTATTGCAAATGTGGCTGATGCAAAAAATCTCAAAAGATGCAAAAAAATCTCAAAAGATGCAATATATTATATTCAAACAATGCATGAAAAATAGCTTACATTCTAAGAGCAGGTGTATATAGTTGTAAAGTTTAAGAATTTTTTTAAATTAGCATAAAAACAACATATCAAGGTCACAAGATAAACTATATACCTTTACTCTTCAGGTGGCGGAATGGCGTTATAAACTCCCCCCCCCTTATTTTCAATTCAATTAGAAAGTACTATTAGCAGGTGTCGTATGGTGAGATATCCTTAAATTAAACGCAAAACAAACACAAAGGGAAATTTTTTTGTTCACAATACTTAAATGACCAAAAACTATTGTAAAACAAAATTAAATACAGGATGTCCCAAAAGCCCTTGACACATTTTAAAATTCAATATAAAATCAAGTAATTGTCGTACTATTTGAACTAAAATACCTCTCACCATGAAAAGTATTTTTTTAAGCGAATAGAAAAAATAGTCAAACTTCGATCATAAATGGCGTAACTTGGTTTCAGACATGCGTTTTTTCTGATTTTTAAATCAGTTTCGATTTGGTTACGAACTACCGCGTACGCAGTTAGCCTTTTCTTTGGGATTAAATATTTCTGTGTCACAAAGTCAAAATTTATCTGAAAATCAGAAAAAAACGGATGTTTGAAACCAAACAAATGGACAAGTGGCACCATCTATGATCGAATTTTGGAAGTAATTCTTTTATTCGCTTGAAGAAAACTTTTCAACATGAGAAGTATTTTAGTCGAAACTGCACATCTGTACGATATTTACTTGATTTTATATTGAATTTTAAAACGTGTCACGAGCTTTTGGAACACCCTGCATATCAAACCAAATAAATGTTTAGAAAAATTAAAGAATTTAAAAGTAAAATTCAGGCCGATGTCTTACATCCTCATGTACTCACCTCGGGTGAAGGTGGGTATTCACAAGAAAAACAGAGATAAAATATCATAAAACAGTAAAATGAAATAAAAAAACATGCAATATTAGTTGCAGAATTAAAGCAGCATTGCTCTGTTCAAAATGTTTAATAAAACAAATTCAAAACAGAACAAATATTTTAAGGCTGTTCTGAAATCCAAATGGGACACAAGTGCAGCGTTGAATTCACGGTGTGGCCCGGTAGGGACCCCCCCCTCTCTCGGAGCATAGAAATGTCTCCCGGAAGATTTGAGATTTTATGCTTTTAATCGTCAAAAAGTGCAGTTTTCCCACCGGAGTCACAGAAATACCTCCCGGGGGAAAATGTATGAATGCAGCACTGGTTGTAACGTCACGGAACGTCACAGGAAGCAGTCAAAACAAAGAAATAAAATAAAATTTGTCTAGGAGGCGTTGTTTAGGGCCGACCAAAATAAGAGTATTAAAGTTTGACAGTTTTATTTTATTTAATTTTATTTATTTATTTATTTTCCCACAAGCTTTTGAATCTTTCATCTGTAATTTCAAATAAATGTGCAAAGCTGCATAGATGGTCACGTTTGTTTGAAAACAAATGTGCTTTAAAATATAAAGCTTCTCTTGATAAAAACAAAAAAATTAATTACATTTTTTATGTTGCATTTATTTATTTAAAAAAAAATAATTTTATTATTATGAAATTTAATAAGTACAGGGTTTTGCAAGCAGATTACATGTATGTTTGACTTTTATTATTATTATTTTTAATTACGCTTGTAAAACTCCATCTAGTGAGAACACTCATGTATGATGGTGTAAACCGAAGTCCATAAATCATACTTCCACTTTATACTGCTTTTTTTATGTGCACTTTTTTTTGGAGAGAAGTGGAAATTAAATGGGTGGCGGGGGGGAGGGGTCTGTAAGTATTATCTAAAGATTAATCATGCAAAAATCGCGTATACAGCCGAACTTTAATATACGAAACTTAATTTTTAAGCATCTTTTAATCTCTTATCTTCTGGTGGTACATTCTTCGGAAAAAAGTATCCTAGCGAAATCTACTGCACATGTGTAGAAAAACCTTTACATCCTCCATAAAGTTTCAGATATCATAGCGCAGTCTCTAACAATATTATCTTAATTTAACTGTGAGTGATTAAAAAAAATTCTTTAATTATTGTTTAAAAACAAATGACAGAGAATGAAATAAATTTGTATAACGTGTTACTATATTCGTTGAAATAAATGACTCATATTAAAAAATCATAAAACGAGTGAAATGTACTGTTTTGTGTTAGTGCTCTAATTTAAATTAGAGATAACAGTATAATTCTATTCTACTCATACCAGTAAAGTTTTTAAATTGTGTTCTATATTAATTTAATCTCTTGATCTCATGTTAAACAGTAAAGTCTTACATATTTAAAAAGCGATTGATCGTCTTTACTGGTATTAAGTTCTCCTCGCCAAAATTGGATGAAATAGTAGTTTGGCGCCCAACCAACATCCAGCATTCAGAGACCAAAACTGGGGACGAACGATGTGATGTTTCAATTAGCCTCCTGCCACAATGAGAAAGAATTCTGACCCAAAGAAATTCCAGGCGAAGAAATGAAGGCTGGAAGAAACCGTGACTGCGACACCGATTGCCAAAATTGTGCAAATTGGGATATTCGACTAACATTATGTACCGCAGAAAAGTTATCTTAAGGGGCAATAATCGCATACGCCAAACAAGAGGCCAAAAGGTTGCAACATGCAACTTTTTAAACTTTAATGACGCTTCTTATCCGAGAAAATGAAAGAAACAAAAACTGTTGTAGTAACGAGAAAAGAAATAAATTAGATCGATTTACGAAATTATATAGAAAATTTAAGACAAGAAAATAAATTAATTTTTCATACTACTAAAAAAACAATTTTAAAGCAATTTACTACTTTCTGGCTGCACTACTTATACGTCTCTCACTTACGATATATTATTTATTTATATACTCTTATTTAGTAGCTTATTAAACATTTGTCAAAGGCTTATTAAACATCAACAAGATTGATTTATTTGCATGTTCTCAAACGATTGACTTTTAGCAAGCACTACAGAAAAATTATTTTTTTTCCCAATTTTTACACCCATTTTCCCTCCTTTGAAAATTAAAAACTAGAAAATAATTCTGAAATTATTGTTATTATAAATATTCTAGGCTAACTCAAATACATGCTCCTTTTTTTTTTTTTTTTTTTTTTTTTTTTTGTTTTGTTTAAATAATTTCTTATTGTTGTTAGATGCAAGATATAGGGGAGATGGGGGCACATGTGAACATCGCAATTTTTTAATAGTTGTTATAAGTTTTTTTATTTGAAAAAAATTACTAAAGATGACAGCACCTGTAGACATATGGTAAACAATTTTTGAAGCTCTTTGACATTTTGTTTGTCCTCTGTAGCCAAAACACTGTTTTTAGATCTCAAAAGTAAAATCTTTGTTCCAAGTTGATAAGCGTATAACTTTATTTATTTATTCATTTATTTGAATTTGAGTGTTTTAACATATACTATGAATACTAATAAATATTTTTGATACAGTTCTTTTTCTTCTAAAATTGAGAAATTTTAATGATTTATCAATTTAACAGAAGCAACAATGTGGGTCACTTGTGAACAGACAAGTTGGGGCAGATATGAACAGTACATAAAAGCCCCAATAATCATTCTGTGATTTTGTTCCTTTCAGTTAACTTAATGATAAATAATATCAGTTCCATTATCTATAATTTTCCTGAAATAGAAGATATTTTCCTCACATAAAGTTGATTTTGCATTGAAACTTCATTAAACACATCTTTCAGCAAATACATAAAGAGCAACAAGCTCGTTTACATTCAATTGTACTTTAAATAAATTTAATGTTTTCTAAAATGAAATAAGTGTTATATATTATTTTACTAAACAGTTTACAGCAATATTTTTTATGCATAGTTAATACAAAAGTATTACCTTGAACAACTTTGCAATTTTTTCTATTACATTTGTTCTAAACTTGTAATGATGGCTTACTTCCACATCTAAAACAGTTATGTATATGATGCTTTGAATGGAGATAGATATGAGTAATATTTTAAGAAAGTAAAAATTTTAAACTGATAACTACCGTAAAATCCCTATTGTAACTCCCCCCCTCTTTAAAAAGCAAAAGAAGTTAGGGAAGGGGGGGGGGGTTACAGTCGAGATTTATTTTTAATCGTTAAAAAACCCTTCTTTATCTATAATTTACAAGTAAATAAGGCAAATACAGCATTTGGAATCTTTCGTATTTCGGCAGATTTGAGATAAATAGTATGTAAACGCCCCCTCCCTAAAATTTTCCCCAAACAAAAACCCCTAAGCAAAATTTAAAAGTTTTAATTTCGTTTTTAAAATTGCTTCTTTATTATTATTATTATTATTTTTTTTTTTACTTTATTTCAGCAATACTTAATGAATCATCTAAGCCTCCACCCCCAAAATCTACTTATTTTCATTTTATAATATTTTGCTTAAACATATCACCCAGAAACTAGAGAAATATATATATATATTTTTTTTTATGGTGAATTTCACAGCTAATTAACTAATGATTACGATGACAAATGAATAACAGAGTAAAAAGCATGTTAAAGGATATTTTTTCCTTGTGTTCACATGTGCCCCATGTGTGTTCACAACTACTCCGCTGATGGGGCACATGTGAACAATTTTTCAAATTTATAAAACTATTAAAAAATGTAAGAAGAACTATACAGGTGATTTTTAAAAAATTACCATGTATAAAAGAAAGTTCTATTTACTATATTGAGTAGGTTTTGTTTATAGAAATTAATCCAGTCATGAGAAAAAGCCATATTTATGCGAACTGTTCACATGTGCCCCCATCTCCCCTATATTTAATGGTGATACATTTAGTCAAGTGTTTAATTTTAGATTATTTTCATTTGTCATAAGGTTATTTTTTTTATCATTAATTATTATTTTCATTGCATTTATTTTTCACTACTAATTAAATTACTTAAAAATGATCTTAATTTTTAAAAATGTATTAGCAAAATGTTGTATTAAATATGTCCCAATTTTTACATTTATTTAATTTTTTTCTAAGCAGTCTATTATTATCACGCTGCATTAAATATTAATTAAATTAAATTAATTTTAAATTATACGTCTTTCTTACACAGGTTTTGTTAGTTCGAACTAGATTAATAAAAATAATATAATATTTTGTAAAATTAAAACTGTCTATAAAACATGTAACTTTAACTGCTTATTCTATAAAAATTAAGGTCACACAAATTGACGATAATGAAACGTAAGATAATTAAAAACGCAAAAATGTTTATTTTAATGTGTAAGTTGTTTGTAGTGTTTTAAAACGAAAAATTGTCAACATATTGAAAAGTTTTTTTTTTTTTGACAAATGGATTATTTGAAAAAAAAAAATTATCAAACGAAAAATATTATCCTGAAATGTTCTGCAATTAACCTTTTTATTTCATTTCGCTTGTTCCCAAACATTGTAATGAAACATACTATATATTATCTATCTCTCTATCTCAGGTATCTCTTTAAAACATCCACGTTTTAAATCAAAACTTTTATTAAGCTTTTGTAAAAAAGAATTAAAAAAGGGGGCGGGGCAGAAAAAATAAAGAATATATATAAGATTATTTCTTAAGGTTGTTGTAATATTTGTAGGTCAATATAAAAATTGTAAGTATATATTTTTCCGCACAAGCTCTCAAAAAAAGGGGAAGTACATTTCTGTTGTATAGCAATAATTTATTTATTCTTTCAGTTGTGTATAGAACACCGTGGAAGAACGGAAGAAATCTCCGATTCAAGGTGGGGAAGGAACTAAGCACTAGGTTAATATCTTCTATCCTTGACGAGAGAAGTGAGATTTCGTGTCACTCAAAGATTCTTTTTATTTTAATTTTGTATTGATACTAAAAATTTGTATTGAATTTTATGATAATATCGTCTAAACTTTTCTATTGTATTTAACAACAGGAATCGCGCTTTTGCTTCTAATTTCTTGACTAAAGAATTTTTCCGTTGCATTCGAAAAGTAAAATAATAATTATAACATTAATGCTATTTTTTACCTGATTTAGAAATATGCATTTATCTGTTCTAATAATGATCTTCTAATAATAAACTTCTAATTTATGATATGAATTCATTAGAATGTAAAAATTCCTACAAATAGAATTTTCAATTTTATTTTTAAAATCTTGTATTAATCTGAACTAAAATGTTGAAAATCACAATGACATGAATTAAAAATTTATGAATTTATAATTCCAATTCTTTATCTTTCAAATTTTAAAGTCTATTTCTGTAGTCTAGTGTTGTTCAAACGATGAAAATAACTGTGACCATGACGTATCTAGTGTGGGAGGTGTCTAACTGAAACTTATGCCAGAGCGTTGTTGTGCGATCTAGCGCAACGTTCCCGAGATTGGAGAAAGCCGTGACACAAAACTGCTTACATATTAAGCGTACAAACTTAATGCTGGAATCGGGCGTAAATTAACATAGCTGCGCCATCTTGTAGACGGTGTTGATAATCCACATACGCCGGCTCTTAGTGTGACGTCATGTTAGTGAAAAAAATCTGAAAAATATTTATTAAATATAAAACATCTATTTGAGTTTTCAATTAAAAAAACATATAAACATTTATTCTGTAACCCTGGGATCCCGGGTTTGAACTCCTTGTGCTTATACTATATAAAATCTTTATTACAGGTCGGCGGGAGGGGGGTGGAGAGCGAAGGAAATCAGAAGCTCTGATTCGCATTTTAGTTTGATCTATCTTCGTCACTTTGCTCCATAATGGTACAGAGAGCTAAATCACAGATCCAATTTCTGCCGCGACCACATCACACTTACAATGCGCGCAAGTAATAAATTCTGAACTTTTCTTAATATTAGAAGCATTTTTTTTAATTTTTTGCATTATTTTTATTATTTTGGTTTATTCTCCACCATTTTGAAGTTTTTATGAGCAATACTTAACAAATTTTTCTTTTTTTTTTTTTTTTTTTCTCGTCGAGCTTAAATAAAATCCCATTTCTAACTGATATCAAATAAAAAATTTGCGATTAAATTAAATAAAATCTGCAGTTTTTTTCAGTAAAAAATATATATCAGTGACAACTGTAACAACATCGCCACATTTTAAAACGAAAATACAATTTGAAGATATCTACCCCATACTACTATGAGGGGAAATCTATGTTTTGCCAAAAATTTTCCTCAGACAATGTTTGCCACGGTATTCATGGGCGGACCCCTGGATTCAATGCATCACAATAGGGAGTAAGCACTCCGTACAATTGTGGTGCTCAGTGGTCTCCCTATGATAAAGTAAATATGTAGGCCATTCAGTTTGATTTATTCTGTACTAATCTCGAAAATATATGGGATGTGAAATTTAAAAAAACGAAAGACGATTACAACACAATCTACTTCTTTAATTTAAGTTTCACATCAGAAATAAAACGTAACAAAAATAAAAATAATAATAAATGTTGATTTTAAAAGGAAGACTCTTTATAACGTTGCATACTTATTTCATGACTAAAGTTGTTCAATCGAGCAACTGTATACTAGTGTTGCCAATCTGCGGGTAATTACCCGAATTGCGGGTATTTTGATCGCTTGCGGGTATTTTTGGGGGTATTTTCGAACGCAGTATTTGAGGGTATTTTTTTTTTAACTTGACGTACAAGTTTTGTCTTTTTTAGTACTTTACTCTTGTGCAGTTTGTATTTTCTCACTGGCAGCCAGAGTTTCGTATCGTTCGTAAACGTGTTTCAGTCAGTCAGCGGATGATAAATGAAGATGAAAGAGAGGAAAAAGGAATGGCTTTTAGAGGGGAGGGAGTCTTTGTCAGCGTCAGGGAAACTTTGAGGGGTAATGCGCGATGATTTTTTCTCACATTCTTTGTAAGTAATTAAATGCGGATTTGCTAATGATTAACAAACGCTGGTGTGCTCTACAAGGGGAAAATCATTTACCACCCACATATGGTAATACTTTTATTAAACTCAGACTGGAATGCCTTATGATCTTTAAAAGATTTTCCGCTCGGGCTGGGGAGGAGTGGTAAACGATTAATTTTCTGATCTAAGAAGATCGAAGACCTTCTAATCGAAAGGGTTTTTTTTTTTCTTCTTCTTTTTTTTTTCTTCTCTTCTTGGAAAATTTCCTTTCCGTTTCGAAGTAGAATTGAAGAAAAGACAATGTACCTCCATGCTTATCCGATTTCATCATACAGTTTTTAAGAATTAACCAATATAACAGCAAGTATTTATTCAAATGATAAAAAAATTAATAAAATATAAAACATAAATGTTTAATGAAATTAGTAATTCATTTCAGATTTTTCCTAGAGATCTGCACCGGCCGGGCCTTGGCCCGAAGCCTGAGCTCGGACCTAATTCCATTCACGGCACTCGGGCCGAGCCTGGTCTTTGGTCTTTCGGACCTGACCGGGCCCGAGCCTTACTTTTATCTGAAGACTCGGATCGGGTTGGGCCGGGCTGGACAAACTCATTCTCTCAGTTTAGAGCCAGGAGTTTGCTTCTTCCTAGATTTCCACGGGTCGACATTTTCACTCCCGGTCTTAACCCAGCCCTATGAAAGTCGTTGTCTTGACGTCCGTGTAAAAATGTATAAAATCTAACCCGGGCCAAAGATTTGTGCAAAAAATGCATATATTTTTAAATCGCAATTATTCTGCAATTAAACGTCAAAATTTATTTTAGTGCTCGCGATTATATGTTTCTAGATGTTTAAACATATACGTAGTGAAGCGCTAATACCATATTATACTAATTCAAAATCGAAACCCGGTATAACATGTTTCAAACGTATTAAATGTATAACCGCGAGCACTAATTTATTCTTTTTAAAGAATTGTAGATTTCTTGGCAATAAAATTAAAATACGCTAAAATCTGTAGAAAACAACCTGCCTTTGACGGAATCGTGTTTTAAACAAAAAAAATTTTGATTCAAGCAAAATGAATATAATAATACACGAGAAAAGAATATCATACTTTTACACCTGCTAAAAAGTAAACGTGTCTGTAACGCACTATTTTCTTATTGTGTGATTCCGTTTTAGAAGTTTTTACTATATAATGTATTTCAGATTTTTAAGTCACCGATACTTGGAATATGGACTAATAATATTAATGATAAAACATTTAGATACAAACAAAAGATTTATTTTAAATATATATATATTGCAGTCTAAGGCACTTCTTTTAAAATGTAAATTATAACTGTAAAAAAAAAAAAAAAAAAAAAAAAAAAAGGTAAAATAAGCATTTTTCGTTAGAACACCACGTTCGAAATTTTTTAGACATATCAATGTAAAAATCTATGTCTCATAAAAATTCACTTGGGCCGGACTGGGCTCGGATCAAACTTTTAAATTGGGTCGGGCCGGATTGAACGTTTTCTCTATGTATCGGACCGGGCCCGGAGGTAGAAATTTTGGCCTGTGCAGACCTCTAATCCTCCCCCCCCCCCATAAATGATCCAGTTATAAATATTTCAAGATCCTTCTTGAAGTATTCGATCTTTAAATTGATCCTTTGAGCTTGAAATCTTTTGTTAACAAAGGATGGCTTGTTTTGATCGCTGGTCAGACCAAAAGTTAAATCGCTGCCACTGGATACTTCTAAAAACGGTAATTTGCATAATAATCTTTCTGCAGAATTAAACAGTCCACTCCTCTGAATACAAAGCCTATCTTTAAATTTGGAAATGTTATGTTTTTAATTTCATAAATGGAGAATTTTGTAAAAGAACTAGTAACTGTAAGGAAGAAAAGAAAATTGTAAAAATCATAAAAGTAATATGAAAGAAATTTATAGTGATTATAGATATTAAAAATTTATATTTTAATAATATGCATGTAATAATCTGTTTATAATGTATGTATTTCATGAAAAAATGATATGCCCATAGCCCTTGTTATTATCCCCTTACCCTATGAATTAGTTGGGTTTTACATCACTAGATGGCGCTTCTAAACTCAAAGCTTGAGGGTATTTTGCGGGTATTTTTTTCACAGTCGGAGGGTAAATAGCAAATTCTCTACTGGCAACACTAACTTAAATGAAAGTAAAGGTCCCAGGAAATATAAGGCAGTGACTGTGAACTGTACGTAATTTTGGGAGACAAAATTGTCTGTCGAAAAAAATGTACTAATTTAGGGCATAAAAAATTGCTTTTACATTGCTTTGGGCTAACTTAGTTCACGCCAGTATTTTCTTAGATCGTCATATTTGATGCATAGTTGTTAAAATTTATTTTGTTTACATTACTTACAGAGCCATAAAATATTTGTTCTATTTTGAATTTATGCTATTAAATATTTTGAACAGAACAATGGTGTATAAATTTTGTAATTAATATTACATTTTTATTAATCTTTTATCTTGTGCATGACAATGATGGTGTGATTTTTATGTTCATGATTTTTTTTTCCTCAATAACATTTTTTAAAAAGGAGATCAATTTAGACATATAATACTTAGACATATATTTAATATTAAGATATAATATATGTAATAATATTTAGACATATAATAAAATACTTTCAAGATATTGTTGTGTTTAAAATAATAAACAGAGTTTTATTAACAATAATCATTTCTTTTTCTTTGCTTTGTTTTCTTTATTTCACTTTGGAACAACTTGTTCAGTCGTTTAGCAACTATTAAATTTCTATCCACGAATGAAGCAATTTTTTGTTACAGCATTTCTTTATTGTATAAAACTATAAATAAACAACGTTATTTTTCGAAGATAAACCTGAAAATAGTTTTAAGACAACAAAAAATAATCACACGTTAAGAAACATAAAACAGTTTCCAACACTTCCAAAATATTGTAACAAAACTTCACCGTTTAATGAGGTGAAAAAGATATCATAAGCAAATAAATTAGAACTTCCATAACAGATTTCTAAAACAAATTTCAACAGTTACCTACTATAGTTAGAAATGTAATAAAATTCCTTTGTCCATCCCTGTATGTGATAAGTTTTGTATAGATATTTCATAATTCATTTGAACTAGAAAGCGTACAACAAAGTTGAAAATTCACCTTCAGCGATTTCCGTCAATAGACGAAAATGTATTCGATTCTATTTATTTATTTATTTATTTTTATTTTTTTGCTTTTTGTTAAGTATGTACAGCCATGTATGTTATCTACAAATTTTTATACGCCCCACATAGTAACAAAAAAAATTAATTCAGGTATAAATCACATAACACAACTAATAACGCACTTCCAGAAATTACTATCCATAAACCGCAATGCATCCAGTTCTTTGCATAGCATTGCATATGAATTTATTTATAGTCTGCAAACAATTTTTTGAACTTAATATAATTAAACTGGAAAATGCACTAAACAGCTAAAAACAACTCTTAAAGCTATTTTCAAATCCAAGCTGGCTACTTTCTAATACAGTGAAACCTCCTTGAACGGCCACCTCTAAAGAACGACAACCTCCGAATACCGGCCACATGTAGATGGAACCAAACAAGCTCCATAGCATTAAGATTAGTACGAACCTCTAAATAAGGAATTCTGAACAACGGCCACTAAAATATCACGAGAAATAAAAATTTACAGCTCCTGGTACAATTTCATATTTATTTGCAAACCGAAAAGTGAAGCAGACCAAACAAAATTTACTTCATACGTCAACAAACAGAAAATGAAGACATAATAATGATGCGGAAAATTTAGATAATATTCTTAGAACGGCAGGCATAACTAACATAAAAACCAGCGAGTTTGTATGTCTGTACAAAGATTTGGAAGTTACTGCCGCATTTGTTTCCATACAGCTAATGGTGAAGATAGGAGAGAGGAAGAGGAAATAGATAATAGAATCACCCAAAATTTCCAGTATTAACACATATACAGAAGATTTTATGAACTTTCGTGAAATCCAAAATTTCGCATTAAATCATAATGATCAACTCAAAACAACTCATAATATTATTTCTTTGGAGAAAGATATTTTCAGCAAAAAACAAAGCAACTGCAAATATCTGATTTTTTTTAATGTATTAAAACAATGAGGATTAATTAAAATGACTGTGTGTATTTCTATTTAAATTTATGTAATTTAGATTTTTTTAAATGAAACCTCTGAATAACACCCACCTCTGAAGAGCGGTCACTTTTCACCGGTTCCACGGGTAACCGTTATTCAGAGGTTACACTGTATATTTTAAAATTCATTTATTTATTCTCGCATACGCATCATTTCAGCCGGTGTTCTTATTCAGAAACTCCGCCTGTACCCACTTAAGGTGGGCTGGGACAATGGCTTGTATTTTACCTTTAAATTCTCTAATATATCTCAACATTTACTTCGTATACAATATTTCATTTCATTTTATTTTGTTTTAAATATGATATTGGTCATTTAATTATTGTTAACAAAAAATTTTCTACTTCTATTTATTTTGTGTTTAATGTGACGATGACTCATCACAGGAAACCTTCCAATTGTACTTTATATTTGAGTTTAAAATAAGGGGCGGAGTTATAACGTCTTCCCGCCTGCTGAACAGTAAAGGTATATAGTTTAGTTTGTAACTTCGATATTTTGTTTTTATGTTACTTTTTCAAGAAAAAATTGTTTTCTTTCAATGTGATATGTTGCAACTTTTGACAGCTGCTTCAGTGCGCACAATTGCAATAACTTCGCATATTTTTATAAATAGTGATATAGTATATATATATATATTTTTTTTTTATTCACCTTAATCTTATCATGCTTTTTGGATTCCATGTGCGGGAATATATTTTGAAAATCTACTGGGAATTAATACAGTATGTTTTGTAAGATTTCTATTGCTATAAATTAAATATTTAATGGGTTGTAGTTTTTTTTTCCATTTCATGGCATTTGATAATGTTCTGTATTCATCTTGAAACTATTCTTTTGATTATATTGGTTGTTTGAGTACAGGGGGGAAATTTTTTTTCACCTTATAGCTTTTTTCCCACAGAAAACAACCGATTTGCTTATATCATTGAATTCTGTACTCTTGAAAACGTAATTCAATATATAAGTTTTTCAATTTTTTCGGAATCCACATTCTTCTTTTTTTCTTCCTTGTTAATTCTTGTAATTATGTATACGGTACTTTATTTAACACATACAGTTCTATATTGTTGGTTTATGGCGTGTAGTCAATCATTCACAATATTGCAGTTTTTGATGATGGTCGGTAATGTTTAATTAATGGTTATATATATATATAAGCAGTAGTGGATCACATCCAGCAGTAATAGCGTAGTATAAGTTGTCAGAACAGGTAATTCGATTCTGTTGTACTATTATAAGGAAGATTGGATGATGATTGAAAACTATAGTAGTTGACGAGTGAAGGCTATGGAATACATTTTCCGTGAACGTTTCCCCAGAGATAATTGAGACAAAACATAATATCAGCTCAGCAATTTATTAAAACAACTTTCGGCGGCGCAGTTTCCACCAAGAATATTAGCCATCTCTCCATAGTAGTAACTAGGGTTAACAAAGTTGTAGATAATCGAATAAATGGACGGTGACCAGGGAGTGGCATGAAAAATAGAAAATGCGACTCAAATCTGTTGAAACACAGCGAGCATCGGCTTTTTGATCGTCAAGTGTAGGAATACAAATATGACGTAGATCGCGCTCTCAACCAATGAATAATTAAGAAAACCACGCCATGGAAAGAGTGCGGACAGAGCGAGCGGATGAATATGAAGGGAAAAAGGATAACCTCGGAAATGCGCGGGAAAGTAAAATTCGGAAGAGAAAATAAAATGTTTGTTAAAA
Source organism: Maratus speciosus (assembly GCA_963932465.1). Lineage (NCBI taxonomy): Eukaryota > Metazoa > Arthropoda > Arachnida > Araneae > Salticidae > Maratus > Maratus speciosus. Next base: position 23,477,953 of record OZ010798.1, on the reverse strand, counting down.
GAACATTCTAGAAAGAAAATAGCGCGGAAATGGAACATTTAATTTAAGAATACTAAAACGTAATATTTAACCAATTTAGATAAGTGAGACATTAAATTAAAGGGAATTTAACAGAGTTAACGATAGAGATTATTTAAGAATAAGGATTTAGTGAATATAAAGTAGTAATTTAGAATAAGATAAGAAAATCGCGGAATTAGATCTAATAATGTAACATATATATATACATATTATGCTTGAAAATGAATTCTTTAAATGTGTCAGAAAGTTTTGCGTTGTAGAGACAGAGGAAATTCCTTTTTAGAAACCACCTTAGCTTATTTATACCCATAGAGAGGAATTTTTTCGATTTGTTTTGTGTAGTCCTGGGTATGATCAATAGAATTTATTTGCATTATTCAATATTAAAAAATTTAGTTAAATTTAAAAACGTTAAAGGTGTTCCAGCAGGAATAAATGTAGGTGTCACGTGTCAGTAGGAGTCAAAAATCAAAGTGAAGTATGGTCTCAATTATAAAAAGTTATGAGGATTGATGATGCTAAAAGAAAATAATGTAACGCGATACAGACACCGAAGAATATGGGGCGAGAAACTTTTTTTGCGTTTTCTTTTTCGAATCGGTGGAAAGAGTTGTTTTTGTCTTTTGTTTTTAATATGTATTTAATTGGTATCTGTCATTGGGGATTAACACTGAGTTAGTGACAGAATACTATTTTTATGTCTGTGAAACATGCAAGTGCCAAAATGAAAATTTCAGACTTGGTGTCATACAAAGTTTGAAGTAAAATGACAAATTCAGTTTGTAATTTAATTTTTAAATTGAGGTAATCAAACTTTTTATTATCTGTGTAATCTGACATTTATAAACTCATACTATACAGTTATCCAAAATTCTAAATGCAATTTTCCTTACTACAACTTTTATTATGAATTGTACTTTTTGCTTCAAATGTAAGTAAATAAATAAAGCACGTAACTTTTAGAATGCTAAGTTGGACATTATAAGCTACGTAGCAGAATATTTTTCTGTTTTCTAAAATAATTACAGAATAGACGAAGAAGAACATTCGCTTTTCGCGAAGCTTTTACTATTTACCATACTTTGAATGGCATTGAAAAAAAAAAGAAAAAGAAAGAAAGAAAGAAATCCTTGTTCCTTATAATTAAACTTTTAATTCTGTAAAACGTTTAAAAGGAAGTAGCAGATCATTTTGAAGAGATATTTTAGCTAGAATTCGTCGAAAAATGAGGTAATTGTATTTATGTAGAAAATGTTAATCGGAATGAAAATCGACTAAAGAAAGGAAATAACACGAAAGAAAGGAAGTAACAGCAAAATATTTTAATTTTAAACTCCACACATTTTTATGTTTATTTCCTTACATATGTTTAGCAAATCCTTGTTATCTATTTAATAGAAAATTATTGAGCTAATTTCTACATAATGGATATTATGAATATTCTAATCACCATTCGCCTTGAAAGCAATATAGAAAATGATGTGGGATACAAACTGTGAAAAATGAATCAAAATAAAATTTTCCATTTGTAAATTTTGAAAATAGCAGCATTTTTCTAATAGGACTTTATGTGAGTCAATTAATAATTCTAAAAGTAAATATATATATATATATATATGTATAGTAACTTTACGAACTTTATCGGAGTCAATCAACAATTCGCAAAGAGCAAAAAAATATAAAGTAAATATTGAATAAAATTTTCCATTCATCTGTCAACGATATGCGGATACATCGGAAGCATCGCGTAACTCTACACTGCGTATGCGGGTAAGTTGTAACGGTTATAGTTGACACCTATAACTGTTGTGGGCAATGTTTCGAGAGTAATGTTTTTCTACCAGTGAGGTGAAGTGGATGAAGATACAGACAAACATTTGCTTTTTTTATTAATGATATTCAAATTTTCTAACGTTAAGCACAAAAATTATCGAATTTTCAGGAAACTAGTTATTTATTTTAATGACTAGAGAGTTTCATTTAGTCTTGAGTGCAGATTTTAAGTCGATTACATAAAAAGAAATCACTGCTGTACGGTCGATTTGAGCACTTTATTTCGGACTGTTTTTCTTGGCAGTCATAATTGATAAAGATAATATTTCAGCTGTACACAACAATTGGAAAAACATAAAGTTTAATTAATAACTTTTAAATCTTTATATAAATCACCATATTTTGAAGAAAACAGATATATATCATAAAAATTAAATATAATGATATTGTATATAGTAAAGTAATGTTGTTTATTGTATATAATGATAAATGAAAAGTATTTGGTAAAATATAATAATAAGTAGTTGAATTCATTTATAGAAATGATCTTCAATGAACATTTTCTGATCTGTTTTTGGTATGTTCCGAGCGGACACCATTCGCTTTTTTTTTAATTTTGTTCACATACCATTTAATTGTGAATAAGAAAACATTGATATATAAAATGTAAACCTCACACCGAAACACTTGAAACTAACAGATTAAAGTAAAAGTTTGTTAGTTTTCTTTTTACGTACAACATATAGGACATCTTAAGCAAATCGGTCTCCGTAAACCACGTGGCCGACTTAAAACCCCAGTCAAAGATTATTAACTGTTAGAAAGGCGGAAGGTTTTGAAACATAGATACTGTGTAGGCATAATTTTCGATTTAAGGTTTTAACTAATAATATTTAAAAACACATTTTTAACTGGTTTTATTTAATTATAAAGCCTAGTATTTTAACTAGTTAGGCCCAAAACACTAACATATTGGTTTTTTATTATTATATTTTAAGATTAAATTTTGACATTGAAATTGTAACTTCTGTTACTCTAACATTTTTTTGCCAAAGAAATAACTTTCAGTATCCCCAACAGAGGGTACTAGTGAGCTTACTTAGTGAAAGTTCTTTAACACGGAAACTCCTGTATACCCTGTAGTTTCCGTGTTAAAGAACTTTCATCATGTAAATGCTATAGTTATAGCTCGGATGAATGAAACTAGCGCTGCAGTTCGCAGCCAAGTCCAACAAGTAAGAGTGATATATATCAGCCAGTTATCGTCCAGATAGCCTAACAGGTAAGGCATTGGCACGGGACGCCAAGTATCCAGGTTCGATTCCTGGTCTGGACATTTTTCGCTCTGTTGGAATGAACTTCAACTGTGCTACTCCAACCTTGAATATGATTTAATCCAGTTGGAAAAAATATTCGTTCCCTTCATTATGATATGATTATTCCTTTCACATTCGAAACAATTAAAGGATCAAATTGTTATTATAAATATGATTTTAATAAAACTCTCTGAATTTCGATGAGGCCATATACCCTCCCATTTACATCTAGAAAACTGCAGTTGTTCAATCGTAACTGACCTCAGGAACATACATGTTATATAGAGTGCATTTTTATCTTCAAGAAAATTGTCGAACTGTCACATTTTGCATTATGCTTGATAAAATCGTTACATTTTTAAACTGATTTTTGTACTTCTTCAGGTTTTGAACATGTGAAATTTTTTAAACACCGAGACTGCATGAATATCATAATTCATAAGTGGCATTTCCAGGTTTGCATCTTTATCAATTTTAAGTAGTCTTTTTTCTTTCCCCTCGTAACATACTTATCTGATAGCGGGTATTCTTATTGCGATTATTCTAAGTTTGCCGCCACGTCTTATCCTATTTTAAGCCTTTGAAAGAGACCGTACCTCCTGTGAGGGGTCTACTAGCTCACTCAGACATTGTGGTTAAATGGGCGCCGCGTTCATAGGGTTAATTGTGAAATTGCATATGTCAAGTTGTATGTTTATTTATTTTGCGTGTGGTTTGCACAAGAACCATAAGAAATTTTCTTTTTACCATTTCCTTCTGAGATGCTTATTTAGAGACTTATTAATTTTATAGAAGTAGTACATCGTTAAGATATTTCAAACATTTTTTAGTTTAAATGTGTGCAGCATAGTCAATTTTAAATGTAAGTAATTTCATATCTAAAAGTTCTTCATGTGGCACATTGCACTGTGAATAGAAATACAAGCTTCAATAAATAACGAAAAAAGAGGTGAGTAACACTAAAATTAAATTAAAGCCAGAAAAATTGTAAAAATTTTCAAATATGTAAACGGTGTCTAAATATCCAATAAACAATTTCATATAATTATTCCGGTAACAGATGTGTTTTGAACTTTTAAATGGAAACGTCTGAAAAATTTATTTCTTTCAGGTATTTAAAAATTTTCATGTATTATTTCAATTTTAAGTCGACAACATAACTTTTATTTTAAAATACAAAAAAAAAAACCCCAAGAGATAACGGGTTAGTAACAAATCTGAAATTACCCCCTCAACAGACAAATTGCCTCTCTGTGGCGCGTATGCCCCACGTTGGGAACCACTGATATAAAAGAATACTTCGAAATTGTTAATTTGTAAATATTCAATACATTTCTATTGAATTAAAATAACTCACACCACACTATTAGTGCAAATACCTATAGCTTAATTTAAGAAAGCATTCTGTGCTTACTTTCATCGCATATATTTTGAATATAATCCAGCAAGTGAGTTGTAATTGCTCCACAGCTTATTGGGTGAAATATTAGCAACTGAACTTTTGGTATCGTAATCGTGCGAAACGTATGTTCACCATACCTCTACTCTGTGCGAATTTGACACTGATTTTTCTCAGTTTATTTTTCTGGTAAATAAAATTGAATATCCTGAAGTACTTACGATATGAAGCCGGTCGCTATTCATAGAATCAGAGAATCGTTTTTGCGTCGTTCGAGGTGAAGTGTCCTATAAACCCTTTCCGGGGAAATCAATTGTATTTCTGTAATGTTAATTCACACAGAAATTTACAATTTTTTTTTCTTTTTTTAAATTAGGAAAAGCCATTTCACACACTGTTTCCACTAGAGTTATAAGAGAAATGTGCAATTACATATTTCTGGTGCAAAGTTTGATTAACCCTTAAATGCGCGATTTTTTATTTTATTTCGAAAAAATTATATATGTTTCTCTGAAAGGTTTATTACACAAAAAAATAATGATAAAAAAACAGAGATACATTTTTGATATAATACGTGAATCTTTTCTTCTGTCGCACATCTGCAATACAAGTAAAAACTGTCGTCGTGTGGCTGTTTTATGCTAAAATAATGCAAATTAGTAAATATTTTAATAAATATGTCATCAAATACCAAATGAAATGTCTGTTATTAATAAAAGCACATATTATGCTTTAAGCAGCGAATTATGCTTTTTCCTTTTTTTTTCGTTAGTTAGAAAAACTCTGGTATCTTTACAGCTATATAATATTAATTAAGGAAGCATGCTACTCGACAATGTACAAAAAAATTAATTTTTGGAGGAATGTGTACTATAATAAAGAGCAACATTTTGTGCGTATTTTAAAATAAACCTATATAGATAATACCTATAATTACTTTAGTTATGAGTAGGATAATGTCAGGTGATTCCTTTGTACACAATGTGTAAAACAGTGATTCCAAACCGTTTTTTGGCCACGCCCCACCTGAGCATCTTTAAAATCATGATGCCCCCACCTCCCACGCCTCTCCTCTGCAACTTATAATTTTTAATATATAAAAATGAAAATTTATTCACACGGAAGAAGCCTAAAAGAGATTATAAAGTATGATTATTCCTTTCACATTCGAAACAATTAAAGGATAAAATTTTTATTATAAATATGATTTTAATAAAACTCTCTGAATTTCGATGAGGCCATATACCCTCCCATTTACATCTAAAAAACTGCTGTTGTTCTATCGCAACTGACCTCAGGAACATACGTATTATATAGAGTGCATTTTTATCTTCTAGAAAATTGTCGAACTGTCACATTTTGCATTATGCTTGATAAAATCGTTACATTTTTAAACTGATTTTTGTAATTCTTCAGGTTTTGAACAGGTGAAATTTTTTAAACACCGAGACTGCATGAATATCATAATTCATAAGTGGCATTTCCAGGTTTGCATCTTTATCAATTTTAAGTAGTCTTTATTCTTTCCCCTCGTAACATACTTATCTGATAGAGGGTATTATTCCTATTATTCTCAGTTTGCCGCCACGTCTTATCCTATTTCATGCTTTGAAGGAGACTGTACCTCCTGTGGGGGGTCTACTAGCTCACTCAGATATTGTGGTCAAATGGGCGCCGGTTAATTGTTAAATTGCATATGTCAAGTTGTATGGTTATTTATTTTGCATGTGTTTTGCACAAGAACCATAAGAAGTTTTCTTTTTACCATTTCCTTCTTAGATGCTTATTTAGAGACTTATTAATTTTATAGAAGTAGTACATCGTTAAGATATTTCAAACATTTTTTAGTTTAAATGTGTGCAACATACTCAATTTTAAATGTACCATTAAGTAATTTCATATCTAAAAGTTCTTCATGTGGCACATTGCACTGTGAATAGAAATACAAGTGCCAATAAATAATGAAAAAAGAGGTGAGTAACACTAAAGTTAAATTAAAGCTAAAAAATTGTAAAAATTTCCGAAAGTATCCGAATTGGATATTTTCAACATTGTGAAAAATAAAAACAATACAGCAATGAATTGCGATGAAGACGAATATGATGATGATGGAAATGATCATTATGCAGGAATTAACAAAACTTCCTATGATGAAATGCTAAAATCATTTGAAACAATCCGACGCGGATTATAGTTAGAAGATAATACGCATGAAGGGGTTTTTGGTGCATTGCAAAGATGCGAGACGTATTATGAGATAAAGCACTTTTTAAAAGAAAAAGCTCAGGCAAAATTAACAGAGTTTTTTGGATATTAAATTTAAGGATGCAGGTGATTCCTTTGTACACAATGTGTAAAACATTGATTCCAAACCGTTTTTTGGCAACGCCCCACCTGAGCATCTTTAAAATCATGATGCTCCCACCCCCCCACGCCTCTCCTCTGCAACTTATAATTTTTAATATATAAAAATGAAATTTTATTCACACGGAAGATACCTAAAAGAGATAATAAAGTATGATTATTCCTATTGAAGGTTGGAGTAGCACAGTTGAAGTTTATTCAAACAGAGCGAAAAATGTCCAGACCAGGAATCAAACCTGGATACTTGGCGTGTCGTGCCAATTCCTTACCTGTTAGGCTATCTGGACGATAACTGGCTGACATAATTCACTCTTACTTGTTGGACTTGGCTGCAAACTGCAGCGTTAGTTTCATTCATCCCAGCTATAACTATAGCATTTACATGATGAAAGTTCTTTAACACGGAAACTCCTGTATACCATGTAATTAGGTCATAATGAATGGAAAGAATATTTTTTCCAACTGGATTAAATCATATTCAAGGTTGGAGTAGCACAGTTGAAGTTTATTCCAACAGAGCGAAAAATGTCCAGACCAGGAATCGAACCTGGATACTTGTCGTGCCGTGCCAATGCCTTACCTGTTAGGCTATCCGGACGATAACTGGCTGAAATAATTCAGTCTTACTTGTTGGATTTGGCTGCGAACTGCAGCGCTAGTTTCATTCATCCGAGCTATAACTATAGCATTTACATGATGAAAATTCTTTAACACGGAAACTCCTGTATACCATGTAGTTTCCGTGTTAAAGAACTTTGATAATGTAAATGCTATAGTTATAGCTCGGATGAATGAAACTAACGCTGCAGTTCGCAGCCAAGTCCAACAAGTAAGAATGATATATATCAGCCAGTTATTATCGTCCAGATAACCTAACAGATAAGGGCTTGGCACGGCACGCCAGGTATCCAGGTTCGATTCCTGGTCTGGACATTTTTCGCTCTGTTGGAATAAACTTCAACTGTGCTACTCCAACCTTGAATATGATTTAATCCAGATGGAAAAAATATTCGTTCCCTTCATTATGATATGATTATTCCTTCCACATTCGAAACAATTAAAGGATCAAATTTTTATTATAAATATGATTTTAATGAAACTCTCTGAATTTCGATGAGCGCATATACCCTCCCATTTACATCTGAAAAACTGCAGTTGTTCTATCGCAACTGGCCTCAGGAACATACGTGGCACAGTATGCCTCCCATATAGCACAGGAGCTCCCAGATTCCTCCCCGGGAGCTCCAACTCATCCCAAATTGCTCCCAAAATTAAAATGACAAATGCAGGCTCTCCTGAGGAAGCTAATTTAAGGATATCCTGAGGAGTAACGTCCTGAGAGATTCCCGAGGAGCAACCTCCCCGGGACAACATTCCTGGGGATGTACCTAGGAGGCCACCTTCTAGGAAGACCTTCCTGGGGACATCCCTGGGAAGTCATTTATTTGGTATTCAATAGATTTTTGTTAAAAATAACAAATATATATTTATAATTTGACTCTGAAATATAATATAAGATATGTGTGGTTGAGAATAATAACGTGGAAAGACGCAAACCAAACATGTTATCCAGTAAACTATAAAATAAACAATGTGAGCAATGGAACAATCATCTTATTAAACATGGTAATACAATATACATTTGTATTTTAAAGAAAGTTTTTCTAAAGATATAATTTTAATAACTCCGAATGGAAATATGCATTTTTCCATTGAAGCAGTTTTTTTTTAAACTGTAATCTTCGAAAATATCTATCCATTCGCATCAGCACTTCGCACACTTCAACTTGATTTAAGCTTTTGAAGTTTCATATCAGCGAGCTAGCGTTGCATTTCCTATTTCCTGTTGCCTTCGATAAACGCTAGTTTTTGCTGATAAAGTCCGACTCTTACTTTTTTTAATTTAAGAGGTAAGTAAAGTTTATTTTAATTTTTTATAGTGTAGTATTTATGTAATATGTAAATTCTCATTTGATATCGTGATTGCGCAGTAAAATAGTAGTATACTCATTTCCACACGTGTAATACAGTCACTTGGAAATATGATCATTTGTACGTTTATTTGGGTCTTGAGGTCTTATATTGATTGCAAATATAATTTTAGATTCCAATTATTTAGGAAATCAGAAAAAATGCGAAATAACCAGGGAAAATCCTTGGGGGAAAAAGAATCCTATGCAATTGGAAAAAACAGCAATGAGGCAATTCATTTATTTTCGGAAAATTTTTCATTGTTTTTATTTCATAGTCTAATATAATTTGTGGTACTGTAAAGATTTTAAAAATAGTAATTAAAATTTCATTAGGGCAGTCTATGCAGTTTTTTTTTTTTTTTTTTTTTATGGTGTCCATTTCGCAAGTTATTTTTGTGAAAAATACAGTGGCTCACATTTGTTTTCGGACACTTGCGTTTTTGAAACTTACTTATAAAAAACATCATCTAAATATTAAAGGATCTACTTAAAAAATTTTTAATACGAACTTTATTTTCTCTATAATAAAACATATATTGTAATGAAAATAAATTCAAAACTTTTTTTTCAAAAAATTAGTCTACTGAGAAAGGGCTAAAAACAATCTCACATAAGTAATTGGACACTTTAAAGATTCAACAAATGTAAACAAAAATATGCAAATAATCAAACATTTTAATACTTTGTTGGGTATCCTTTAGCTGAAATCATACTTTTAAAATGTTTTGGCATGAATGCAACTAGTTTTTTGTGTAAGAATGTTCAATTTTGTTCCATTTCTCTATTAATACTGTTTTAAGTTGTTCTTTCGAAGAAATATCCATGTTTTCTAGTTCTTTTCTCCAGTTCATGGCGCACATTTTCAATTGAGTTTAAATCTGGAGAATATGGTGGAGTGGGAGTCTTGATAACTTTGGAACAGTTGTACAGCAGCCATAAACAAACATTTAGGGCTGTATGTTTGGGATCATTATCTTGATACAAGTTGCATGCGTTTTGAATTCCAAGTTTTTGGGCAGATATTTTCAAGCTTTCTTTCAGGATATTTATATACTTATAATATTGGTCCATATTATTTCCAATGGAAACTAAATTTCACGTACCAGAAGTAGCAAAACATCCCCAAACCATTATGCTTCCATATCCATGTTTGACAGTTGACAATACATTTTTCAGATTGACCTCTTCGTTGGGCTTTCTCCACACAGTTATTCGACCATCAGACCCAAATATGTTAAATTTTGATTCATCCACAAATATCACGTTTTTATAAAATGATACATCCTTGTCTACCATGGATTTTGCAAAATCCAAACGTAACTTTCTTACTCTTTCATTAATAAATTTTTTTCTTCTGGCAACTCTACTGTTGTATCCATATGATCTGATAACTTGTCTAACAGTTTCAGGGTTTATTTTTATTGCAAATCTGTTTTCTAATTCTGTTGTAAGTTTCACTGCACAAATTTCTAGTTTTTTCTTGATTTTATGCATAATAAACCTTAGATTCCTGAGAGTTAGCTTGTGAGAAGCTCCTGATTTTAGTGCTTTTTCAACAGTTTCACGTAGTTTCCATCGTTTTATAATAGCAAAAACAGTTGAATGATTCACTTTAACAAGTTTTGCGATAGTTTTGATGCTTTTACCATCTTTAAAATGTTCTATGATTAAATTACGAATGGAATTTGATGTAACGTTGTAGCGTCCGGCCATGTTCGCTTCAAATATAGAAATGTAAACAAATTTACACGAATTAGTAGTAATTTCAAAGTGCAGACGATAATATTTGATATGTATTTCCATTTATAATAAAAAATAAATAACAAAAAATATCGTCTGTCAAAAAATTTAGTAAAGCTTTCAAGTGTCCAATTACTTATGTGAGATTGTTTTTAACACTTTCTCGGTAAATTAATTTTTTGGAAAAAAAGTTTTTAATATATTTTCATTACAATATGTAGGTTTTATTATACGGAAAATAAAGTTCATATGAAAATATAACTAGATCCTTTAATATTTAGATGATGTTTTTTATAAGTAAGTTTCAAAAACACAAGTGTCCAAAAACAAATGTGAGCCACTGTATATTTTGTAACGAAAGATGAAATCCTCATTGTTACTCAAATGTTACTCAAATTCGAGCCAAGTATTTATTAATCATATCTTCTGCTAATTTTTTCCTTTCTGGTAAGCATGTTTTGATTGCAAATTACATTTTAAAGCCTAACAAAACAAAAAGTAGTGATAATTTTGTGAAGGGAACTATTTTAAGAGGAATTTTATGAAGGAACCTATTTCATTAAAAATAATTTAAATTTTGTAAATAGGCCTGTTATTTGTTAAATTGGGATTATCAATTCGTTAAATCAAAATTTTTTGTTCCATTTTCGTCAGGAGCATTAAAAAATGCACTAAATCGAGAAATTCATTAAATTGGGGACCGATTGTATTTTGTAAATCTTTAATATATGATTAATAATTCATCTAAAAAAACTCCCTTCCTCCCTCCCCCCTCCAAAAAATAAATTCTTTTTTGCTCCCTCAACTCACGAAGTTAACCTTTTTTAACTTTTCTGCTCTGCTGACTGAGTTCAGGGCTTGAAATTCAACTTTTCCCCAGAATATGGATCTTCCTCCCAACATTTTATAAATGGAGGCGAGTTCAACTGTTCGTGGAGGAGGAGGAGGGGGGGAAGATAACCCAGTTATTCTTTATGTGTCACCTAAATAATTATGGTAATACTGACATAACAAAATACTATAAATCAACAATTTCGAATAATTAACCGAAATGTTTATTTTAATTAAAATAAAAGAACAAAATCAAGCTTTATCCCCATATCTATTTTTCAACTTTCATCGAATGTCAATTGACAATTGGGTCGTAAATTTAGATTTTATCTGATTTTCTGTGCTAAAGCTGCTTTCACAAGGTACACTTTTAACAAACACAGAGCAACTTTTATAACTTTGGAAATAAGTTTAATCTCATGGTTATTAACAGAGACCCGGAGCGCTCCGTAGCTATGTTTTCCCTGGAGCTGGAGCTCTAAATTTCCCCCTGCTCCAGGGCTCCTTTAGTTTTTAATATTCTTTTAAATCTTTTTTTTCCGTCTTTTAAGTTTCCAGGCTTAAAATATTTTAATTACATCATTTTTCAGTATTCTAATTATATCATTTTTTAGGTTTTTTTTTTTTTTTTTTTATTAGAGATGAAAATCTTTTCAAAACATGGTAACTCTACTTTACTTTTTACTTTCTACTTGAGCTAAATGACAAAACTATTTGAAAACAAATATGGCCGCCTGTTGTTTACATGTGTAGTTGTACAATTTTGGTTGTTTGAAAAGTGTAGAAGAAATTTAAGATTTTTGTGTTTAAAATTCCACCAAACTTTCTGTTTTAAAAGTAAAAGCTAAAAGATGTCATGTTGTCTGAACAAGCATTTCAAGTTTCATGAGAAGAAAAATGCATTTTGTCGGATCTTTAATGAAGGTAAAGGAAGAAAGAATTTGTGAGCAAAAAATTAAATGTGTAAATTAAAATCTGCAACTCAAAAGGTCGGAGCGGAGCTAGAGCCGGAGCATCAAAAATTGTTCGGCTCCGGGTCACTGGTTATTAATAGTAGTGTACCGAGTAGTACTTTGGCCGAATACCGAGTACTCGGCCACTGACTACTCAGCCGAGTACCGAATACTGAGTAGTTGTGTAATAAGGGAAAAAAACACACCGATGTGCACATAATGTGAGCTTAGGTGTACATATATATAAATATACCTGTGTACATATATATATATATATACATATTATATATATCTGTGTGCACATATATATAATATACATATATAGTATATATAAATTAACTAATTAAATTTGAAATTTATTTGTGTACCTTTTAAAGACAATTTTTGACAATTCAAAACAGTAGCAAAAAAAGGAGAATTGACACATAACAAAAGTACAATTATTAACCAATATAAAATAAAACATTCTTCAACCCTCCAATTTATTCTGATACCTGAAATCTGTCTATCAAAAATAAGAATGTTTATTTGTTACTGTAACAATTCATTGAATAATGCAAAACATTTCGTATTTATTTTGTAACTGTACATTATTTTCTTTTGATTAAAAATAAAAGAGAGGTACAAAAAGAGATGCAGACTTTCTTAACAGAAGACTTATGTAAAACTGACACTCCATTTGCATGGTAGGGGGGAGGAGGGAACTTTTCCGATTATGTGCAACCTTGCAAAAAAATTCTTATGTGCACCTTCAACCACTGGTTTATTCTGAACGTATATTTTCAGATTCAGGCCAAATTTATAGTAGTAAAAGAAATGCCCTGTCCACTGATAATGTAGAACGTTTGGTGTTTTTGCACCATAATTTGAAATATAATAAATTTAACTATTAATTTTTTTATTACATTTATTGTATTTTCAGTTACTTTATCCAAAATAGTAGTCTTTTCTGTTTTCCTATATATTTAAAACGAACTTATTTGTATAAATGTGAAACTAAATTTTAATCTGGAATTATTTTATGAGGATTTTTGTTCTTAACTTTTTCTATATTTTGTAGACATATTGTTAAATACCGAGTAAATAGTTTTATGAATTATTGCATATATTATACATTGACATTCGAATAACTTTTTATAGATCAGTTTTAAATTCATATGCTTAAAAAATGAAATTCTTCCAACTATTCGGTATTAGCCGAGTACTCTGCCAAAATATTGCCGAGTATTTACCGAGTACTCAGTACGGCTCTAGTTATTAACTTGTAAATGGAGGGGGGCGGGGGGAGGATCAGAAATTGGGTTAGTAGCCAGTGGCCAGTAGACTGTTTTATTAGTGGCCACTTTTTAAAGTGTCTAACTATAATGTATCAAACTTTCTTGACATCTAAATAAACCATAATTGTATATAAACTTATTTTTCTATAAATCTGAATATTTTATACCGTCCAACGGTTCATGACAGGAATTGGGAATAAGGAAAATTTCCTTAAGATCAGAAAGCCTATTATCACATAATTTTTTTTTTTTTTTTTTTTTTTAAGAACATATTTATGGATTATTTGTATATGTTCATAAACACACATTAATCAAATTTATTTGCGTTCTTTATATAAAAAATAAGTTAACCTGGCAGGACGCGCGCTGTGAAACGTAACACGGGAACGGGCATGGGGTGTCAGCACACCCCAAACATATTAAATAGGCATAAATATGAAAAAAACTTTAGAATTCTGTCTGTTAGTGAAATTCATGATAAGTACACTCTTTCTCGTGAAAAATGATAGCTGAAATGTTAAATTATCGTTAATTAAAAAAAAATAATAAACAATAAATTAAAAGCACTCACCGACAGCAGACGAATATTTTCTGACGTGGGGTGTCAAGTACCTGTCCTGCCGGGTTAATAAAAATTCCAACAACGTGTATTAGGGATGCACAATGTGTGGCCTGTGATTTCATCAATGAATAGTGCAAAAAAATTGCAGTTTTTGCTCGTATGTCGCAAAAAAAAGTGAATTTCATTAATTAGTCATTAGAAAATCAAATTTATCGATCTGATGCAGGAAAATTTGTGAATTTCGTCAATTTATTGCAGGGAAAATGTTTGTGAGTATCATCAGCAGGGTTGCCGGCTTTTAGCCAGGCCTCGTTTTAACCACTTAAAAAAAAAAAAAAAAAAAAAAGCTTTTATTGAAAAAAGGCAGATTTTATTTTTAAAAGTTGGTTTACAGCTAATTTATATTAAATTTGGATCAATTAATTTTCAGTACACTTAAATATTTTCTACTAAAAATATTATAAATTTCTATCAAATTTTGCAAAATAAATAAGTCTTTGTAACTGCTAGAAGGCAACTGTGAAGGAATTATGTCCGAAAAAAAATTATAAATATTGAAAAGAATAGAAGTTACTCTTCAAACTGGTGTTTTGAAATTTTATATTACATAGCTCCACATTATTTTAAAGATTATATTTAATTAAACAGTGACAAAATGTAACACATCAAAATGGAAAAATTCTTATGTGGCCATATGGAGAGATTAAGTTGCAAATGCTAAAAGAGAAATTAGAGAGGATATAATATTTGAGGAAAGTTTGGTACATAAGTGTGTAAAATAAAGAGCAATTAAATTTAAATAAACACAACTAAAATTTTCTAAATAAAATTTTGAAAAGCATGTTTCTATGCATATTAATGCATATGCTGTTCATAATATTGCTTTTAGGGAGAAATGGTGTTTTTATTGTGACTATATATGATTTTAAATGTTTATGAGAAATAAAATAGGACTTGTATATTAATTCTTAAAATTAGTTAATAATAAAACATGTAACTAAGTAACCATTGTCCTCTTTAATTTTATAAAGTATTAAAAAAAGGGGGGGGGGTGAAAGGGGTAAATGGTCAGTGTAAACCAGATAAAGCAGTTGGTATGGCAATTTTAAAATTTAGCTGACCTGACTCCCCGTGGCAGAATGTGCGCGACGAGCGTCGCAGACATTTCAAGGCTCCTGCAGACCAAAAACATATAATACACAGCAGAAGAAAAAAAATCGGGGTGAAAGCGTTTGCTAAGCAGGGTTGCCGGCTTTTAGCCAGGCCAAAAAAAGCCGGCCGGCTTTTTTTGGTTTTAACCACTTAAAAAAGGCCGGCTTTTATTATTAAAAGTTCGTTTACAGCTAATTCATATTAAATTTTGATTAATTATTTTTTTAAACACTTATAAATATTTTCTACTAAAAGAATTATAAATTTCAACATAGAAGGCATTATATCTAAAAAAACATTATAAATATTGAAAAGAATATAAGTTAGACTTTAAACTGGTGTTTTAAAATTCTATATTACATAGCCCCACATATACTACACATTTTAAAGATTATATTTAATTAAACAATCACAAAATGTAGCACATCAAAATGGAAACATTCTTAATTCTTACGTGTCCATATGGAGAGATTATGTTATAATCGTAAAAAGAGAAATTAGAAAAGGGTATAACATTTAAGGAGAGTTTAGTACATAAGTGTATAAAAGTAAATCTAGCAATTATGCAAATTAAATAAATACATAAAATGCATTCTGTAAGTAAAATAGAAATAAAATTTTGAAAAGTTTGCTGCTATTTAAGAGTACATATTCATGCATATGCTGTTCATAATATTGTTTTTAATAGTGAGAACTTCTATTTTTATTATATGGGTAGTTCTACGCAAATAGGCCATTTTCATCATAGTGACGAAGAAAAAATAAATCATGTCAGAAGTTTCTAATTTTTTGTAGCAAGGCACTAGAAAAGATACTTATTGGCAAAAAAATAGCCGCCAGGCTTAATATTAAGAAATTCTATAATTATTAGATTTTTAACACTAGAAGCACCGGAAATTTCACTCAAGTTTTATATTTTAAAAAATGTATACCGGAATTTTTATTTAAAGCTTTTTAAATTATCTATTTAACTTATTTTTGCGCGATATATACATTTAATTCTTTTTTAAAGGAATTTCTGGTTCACATCGAATTATACATATTTGAAATTCTTTTTAGTTTCCTTACCGACTTTTCTTTACATTTTATATAATAAATAATATTTTATACACCGATTTTGCTTAAAAATATGCTTTTATTTTCATCAAAAGAATTAATTTTCAATAAACATATCTTTTCTACAAGTTTTTAAAAGTAATAGAACAATTCTCTCCCATAAGAATCATTCCCTCACATGAGGGAATGACTAGTGAGGGAATGATAAAATGTACATTTTTAACTTTTAAAATTTGTACGCATAACAAAAGAAAAAAACAATATATGTTCTCAAACTATCCCTTCAGGGAAAACTAAAACACCCATTAATACATTTTTAGAAAATAAATTATTTTTACAAATTTAAATGAGGGAATGATAACATCATCTTAACATTTGCCCAATCTGCATATTAAATTATTCCTTACACACTAAATTATTTCTCCAGGATGGCTGAAAATATTTTTACAGACAAGTAAGATTCAATTGCTCAGCAAATGAACAATGTTTTCTGTCTACAGTAGTACCACCTATCTCAAGTATCCAGAATTACTAATGAGTGAGGGAATGATCTGAAATATAAGTTGCAAACATTTTTGACAAATAAAAATTGCATGTGCAGACCAAAAAAATAATGTAATGCATAGAAATAATACTTTGTGTTCATATTAAAAGACAGAAGTCAGACAAAATAAATATAAATATTTCAGTAAGAAATGATATTTTTTATATGTTTGGGTGGTAGTAGTTGCATGTGAGGGAATGATATTTTATAGGTTTAAAAATTTATTTAAAATATATATTTTAATTAATGCTTCAATTTTATGAGCTAATATGATAAAACCATGTCTAAACTACCTGATAAAAAAAATCATTAGGTTTTTCTGTTGAAAAAAAATTTAAATATCCTCCGGTTTCATCATTATGGCCTATTTGCGTAGAATCACCCATATTTTTATGTATGATTTTAAATATTAATGAGAAATAAAATAAGACTTGTATATTAATAGCTCTTAAAATTTGTTAAGTAATAAAATATGTAACTTTTAGTAATCATTGTCCTCTTTAATTTTATAAAGCAGTAAAAATGAAGAAGAAAAGGAGGGGGGGGGGGGTTAAAGGTCAGTGTAAACCAGATAAAGCAGTTGGTATGGCTCTTTTAAAATTTAGTTGACATATTTCCAATTCTCACTTCAACTCACTAGCAGATTCATCTAAGTTTTTTTTTTTATTTTCAGTATTATGTCTTCATTGTTGAGAAATTGGGTTACTTATTGTATTTTAAATCAACTAAATGTCATTAAAACTAATTAAAAACACTTTAAAATGTGTAGTCTATAATTAAAATGCTTCACTGTATAAAAGCCAATTTTGGCCAAAAAAGGCCAATTTTGGCCAAAAAAAAGCCGGTTAAAACCAATAAAAGCCACCGGCGTGGCTTTTTTTAATTTTAGCCGGCTTTTTTGCAACCCTGTTGCTAAGTGAGAACGGTCTGAAAATTAAAAATCTCATCGGTCCAAACATTTGGAAATAAAAAAGAAATTACTGAAAAATATCGCAAATTAAGACAAGTGATTGGGAAGAAAAAAAAAGCTTTTTTCGTCAATCGTTTGCAGAAAAAATCGCCAATTTCACCAAATGATCGCGGGGAAAAAAAGGTAATTTTGGTATATGATTGCGGAAGAACGCGGATTGCAGCAAACCACAGCAGAAAAGGTGGATTTTGGCAAAGGATCGCGGTAAAACACTAATTTCGTCAAAGGATCGCAGTAAAATATGAATTTCGTCAAAGGATCGCGGTAAAACGTGAATTTCGTCAAAGGATCGCGGTAAAACGTGAATTTCGTCAAAGGATCGCGGTAAAACATTAATTTCGTCAAAGGATCGCGGTAAAACGCTAATTTCGTCGAAGGATCGCGGTAAAACGCTAATTTCGTCGAAGGATCGCGATGAAACTCGAATTTCGTCGAAGGATCGCGGTGAAATGCGAATTTCGTCGAAGGATCGCGGTGAAATGTGAATTACTTCAAAGGATCACAGAAAAAATACACATTCGTCAAAATATCGCTGAGAAAACGGGAAGTTTGCAAAGATTCACATAAAGAAACGCCGTCAAAGAATTGCCTATGAAACACATTTCGAGAAATGATCACGGGAAGAACGCAAATTTCGTCTAAAGGCCATTGAAAAAAAGAAAGTTTAGTCGAATGATCACAAAAAAATGCAAATTTTGTCTAAGGGACATTGAAATAATGAGAATTTCATCACAGGATCGCAGAAATAATGCAAATTTCGTCAAAGGATCGCGAAAAAAAAAAACGCTAATTTCTTCAAGAACTGCGAGAAAACGCAAATTTCTTTAAAAGATCGTGATCGTAATTTTTTTTTTTATTTTTTTATTTTATACGTCACTTGCAAAAAACATTGTGAATTTTGTCAATTTGTCACAGGAAAAAAATCGCATCATATGAAACTAAAAAGTGACAACACAGGGGTGGCGATTGATTACACTTTTTAAATTTCACTTTTACAACTCATTGTAACAATTACGTATTTTTAACTGTGCCTGGCTTTTAAATCTGTTAAAAGCTAACATTGAAAATCCAATTTAATCATTGGTCTTAAATTGATTTAAGCAAACATTGCAAGCCTCAATGATCTCAGATTTAAGAAAAAAATGGTTTTTTTTTAAATTTATTTTTTGTAAACATTATTGAGTTTGAGATTTTAGAAAGTATCAAGATATATGTTTGAAAATTGAAAAGAAAAGGTAAAATTTAATTCTTAAATTCCAAATTCATTGAATTTTAATTTGTATACTTAATAGTCTTATGATGAAAAATTAAATTTTCACATATTTGGATAGTATTTAAAAATATATTCTTCATTTTCTATTATTCTGTAATTAGATTTTCACATTCTGCCATAAGAAATACAAAATAAAAGCCCGTTTTAAAAAATGCACATTATAATTTGTTTATAGATCCATAATTGTTTGGTTTTGGTTCTTCAAAGGTGTAAAATGTCCTTGGTTTTTATTTAAAGAAATGTGTACACAAACCCTTATTACTTTTTATAAAATGGAATTGTGTATATCATGCTTAGTTAAAGCTAAAAAATTGGCATTGCATTTTTTTTTTTTTTTGGCAGATCCTTTTTTAATGAATTTCCATATAAGAAAAAGTTGCAGTGTTGATTTTTCTTTTAAGTTTGATACTCCTCACCAGTTGAAGATTGCATTCTATTTCTTTCTCAACGAGTTGTTGAAGTTTTAAAATTTTCCATACATTTTGCAGAAAAATTTTCTGTTTCATTGAAAATTTTGAATTTTAGGATTTTTTAGATTTAGCATCAATATGTTTCGGGCTTCTTTGAATTGCTGATCTATATTTTCCTTCAATACAAGGATTTAAGTTAAGTTCACATTCACAGAACTTAGGCTATACAATGCAACACAGCAGTTAGAATAATCAAAACTCGCGAATGTTAAGGGATTACTGTATTTTAAACCCTGACTAATACTATTCTTTAATGATTCAATTTATTATTCATTAATAGTATGTTTTGATAAATATTTCTGTTAAATAGGATATTGGCAGAAATGTTCAAGAGAAAGAAAATAACATATTCAAAACGACATGTCCGCCACTTGATTAACAGGGACATATCTCAGTCAGAGTCTCATAAAATAGTTCTGAATACATGAGGAACCTTTCTCAATACCTGTCAGAGGACTACAAGCAACCTTATAAGGCCCCAAAGTTTGGAACCTTCAAAAAAGTTTGGGACCATATCAAGCTCAGAGGAATCTGAAGATGAAAGATTTTTACATAGGGAGCCTTTCCCAGAAACACCTGATTTAGGACAACCTTCAGCTTCAAAAACACCTGATCTGTCTTCGATTTCAACAACACCTTCAGGTAGTTAATAATTAAAATGTAAATCTCTAATAATTAAAATGCAAATCAACTAATGCTGTCACCACCGACGTTAACGAGTTTTTGTCTTTCTTCATGAATATTAAGAAAACTGCTGCATACAAAAATATAAAAATTGGTTGTACAGTACACTCCCTTAAATCTGTCCTTCTGAAACTTACAGTTCAAATGTAGAAAAGCAAAATTACAGAAACTTGTAGTTTTGTATCATTCTGTGTGTATTTCAATATGTAATTCTCAATAATATGACTGAATTTGTAGTTTTTTATGAAGGAAGTATAAATTAATTTCTGAAAAAAATCAAGATATTGTCAGTAATAATTGCAAGCTTTTTATCAAATATATTTGTGTTAATCAGGTATGTATGTATTTTGCAGGAAAATATTGAAACATTCTTTAATAGGTCCCAGGAAAATATCACAATTATACCTGTAAAAGGAGATTCTAAACAAACCATTTAAAAATGTTTTAAAATAAGGCCTTTTTATGAACAGTGTGCTTGTTTGTTTTTTTCAACTACCATTTGTGGAAACTAGTGATACTTTTTATGCCTGATTTTTCTGACTGATGACCTGTTAAAAATTTTCCTATATTTAAAAAACTGAACATAATTACCCCTGGTTTGTGAAGACAAAATTATTTTTCCTGTATTTCCCTCCCCCTCTTAGCCGATTCTTTTTTATTGCTGCATGTTCTTTTTGTATTAGAAGGTATCGTGTCACCGACTGGGAATTTTTAGAAGTCTACCGTGATGTGAATTTTATGAACGCACGATCCTAAGTGTATATGAATGAGACAGCAACTAGAAGGTGCAGCAAAAGATCACAAATTTTAGTAAGTCGCGTTACAAATACGTTGATTACATCAATTGGTCGTTGTACTATATCCATCGTTTATAGATAAAAATCATAAATTTTGGCATTATAACATTAGCAGCATTTTAGTCACTAATTTCGTCACTAGTTCATTATATCGTGAAATTTGTCGATTGTCCATTAATAAAAATCATATTTTCGGCAGTCACTCCCAGTTTAAAAAAAAAAAAAAAATCTGATTTCGTCAGTTAGTTGCAGAAGTATTAAGTGTAAAAAAATATAGCTTAAAAAAACAAAATTAAGTACAACTTCTGAAATGCTAATATTTTATTCCTGACATGTGTTCAAAATTCTTGAAATAGTCAGAAGAGAAGTTTAAATAATTTACTCTTGATATAGTTTTTGCAATGTTGATGTCTGTGATATTTCTTACTAAAACATGTGTAGCTGTATTTACATATAAATAAAATTCCTTTACTTTCCTGAAAAAAATCCTATATATCATTATCCTATAATATTTTTGAAGAGTCATTTCTAGGCTTGCATTTGATATGTGCAGATTTCTATTTGACTTAATTGCTTTGTGACTTTTTATTTAGATAGGGGGAAAGGAAAAAAAATCTACAAAATTAATAAAGATGGTTGCAAAATTTGAATTCAAAGTTGATAAATTACAGTCAACATCAACATTAGATCTATTTATGGAAAAATTCAGTGAGCAACAGAAAATTTCGATTGACACTATTGCCAGTGAGCATAGACTTCCTCAGTTTCCTCTGGAGACCCCTGAAGCTGTAGAAGAACTATACTTGGGGAAGACCTTAGTTGACAATGGTGATTATACTGAGCGAGCCTTTTTACCGACTCTGGCGTTGTAGGATTTCCATACTGGGAGATATAGCGATGAGTTTGGTGCACAGAAAATCCTTTTTCGGATTTAATTTATATTATTTGTTTACTGCTGAAGAATATTCTTGGATCGCCAGGCTGTTTATCGTTGTTTGGAGGAATAAATTTGCGCGAGTTGAATTTACCAATTTATTTTTTTCCCGTTCCATGCAGATTTTTGTTTTTTTTATATTCCTGAAAGAATTCCGGTTGATGATAGACAGCCAAAATACATTTAGAATAAAATTATTTTATAAAAAAACGAAAAATCCCCTTTAGGGATGCCGGCTGGGGAGGGGCCAGGGAAGGCCACCGCCACTCTCTGGATTTTGAAAATTAATTTTAAACGAAACTTTTTTCATTTCTGATTGTTAAAAATGAAAGATAAAAAACTGCCTTGCCTTCCTCAACCCCTACCATGGCAAAGAATTTTTAATACTTTTTCTTTAAATTTTCTTTTTACATTCACGTGTTTTTAATTTATCCAAAAGGGATCAAAAACCCTGTGGCAGGAATTTTTTTTTTTTTTTTTTTTTTTTTTTTTTTTTTGAATTGTCAATTTTGTTAAATGTTTGTAGAAATATATTTTTGAATAGTTACTATTTTTTAATTGTTGTATTATTTTATTGCTTCTGAGTATGTTTAAAAATTGTCTTAAATGGAGAATTCTGTCAAAAATTTTTTTAATTTAGCTTATTTCATACTTACATTCTGCAGCGGGCGAATGTAGCCATGGACCTCAGCCATCCAACAACAAAAATAAATATTTAAAAATGTGCAAATGCAAACGAGATATTAGAAAAGAACCTTCCCATTGGTTTAACATTAGCTCACGTGTAAGGCTCCTGTCCCTACAAGCGAAGACACTCGTGAACTAATGCTAACCCTATGGGGAGGTTATTTTCTAATATCTCGTTTGCAACTAGGAATTTTTAAATATTTTTTTGCATTGGATAGCTTAGGTCGATCTCTACATTGATCTTTTTTTTTTCTTTTTCGATTTTGGTTGCAGATATTTTTTATTCAGTTACTTTCACTTTCGAAACCGGTTCCGAAAATGAAAGTGTCGTTCTAAAAAAATATCTGCAATCAAAATCAAAAAAGTAAAAAAAGGAGAGGTGTAGAGATAAACTTCAGCTATCCAATGCAAAAAATTAAAAATGTCGAAACAAGTTTTTAAAAGGAAGAAATTTGTATTCGGGTATGGGTTAAGGGACGAGGAAACTTTGAAACGAAAAATGTATGTACTTTCATTTTGAAAAACATTCTCAATATGTATAAATATAATTTCTCGTAACAACCAAAATAAGAGGTTTGTGTTGGTAGTCACACCCCTCAATCTCTGTGCCTGGGACGACTGCCCCCCCCCCCCATTTCACACGGGCCTGATTGGTTTGTCAAATTAAATTATAATTTTAATTATCAAACCAAATTAACTTACATTTATGCATAAAACTGTAGGATGGATTATGAATAACTGGTGAATTTTTTCTTGTTTTTTGTGTCTAAAATATTGTTAAAATATTGAATTTATATTATTTTTAAAAGACAAATTAATTTAACTGCTGATTAGTTCTTTCTAAGTAAAATAAGAATAGTTTAAACTTCTGTTTGCAGAAGGATAGAAATTATATTGTGAATGTACTTAAGAAAAACCGCATTAAAAGGAAAAAAAATTAATTTACACAATAAAGAAAATTCTTGTTATTTTACATATTCTTTCCATGTGCTTCATATATACTTGAGATGAAAAACTTAAAAATAATGGAAGTGCGACGCTTATGCCGGAACAGCATGTACAATGCTTTTTTTCTTTTCTTTTTGCCAGGGCCGGTAGCAGAAACAGTGCAGCACCGAAGCAGTGCTGCAGATTAATTTAACAGATTAAAAATAAATTTTGTGTAAAAAGTAAATGTTTTTTACATTCGAAAGGGGAATTCGGTTTTAATATCTTAGTAAACATTATCCTCTTTTCAATAAAGTCTAATTCAGAAAACTGGAGGGGGGGTGGGGGGATTGAGTGCATGTAACATAATGCGAGGGATTGGAAAGAGGACTTTTTGCTGAAGTTAGCGGCGATATAGGACTCAGTAGGGGCGTGGGGTTTTTCTGCAGAAAATTTTTAAGAAATTATTTGAGTTTGCAAACAGTTTATCTAAGTCTGATTGTCTAATCCATCAAAATTTTCTATCCAATGCGATTGTCCAGTAAATTAAAGAAATAAAAATACATTCTTAGATAACAATTGCTTGTAATTAATTTACCAGAAACTAAGAAAAACTCATGAAACTCATATCAAATATCATGCCTGCAAGTTTCCTGTTTTTACGTTTAAAAACAAGCCCTAAAATAGAAAGTTTTCAGTTCTTGGGCGGAAAAAAATAGTTTTATGAGAAGTCTTAAAATAAAGAGTTTCTTTTATTCGTTTTAATTTGCAAAAGAAATTTTTCTTTGTTATTTTAAATGTCTCAGCCATATGTTGGGTATGTACTTGTGGTGAAATTTTCCGAAAAATTCAAATCCACCGAAAACTTTTCTCTATATTTAATAGTTTAAAAAAAGAAACTTTTGATTTGATATCAAAAATCTACTATCTCTGATAATAAGAGGAGGCTATATCTATTGACCATCACCCCGCAGATCTCTGTTGGGGGTCTAAGGTCACTAGCCATTTGCTTGCACTGCACCAAATTCTCGCCAGAATCCTTCCTTGCAAATAAATACATTTCCTTGATTATTATTAGATATTTATCATAACAAGATAAAGTAAAAAAACTAAAACCCAACTACGACAAAAAACTACGCTGAAAAAGTATAAAAGTACCCCATGAATACAGGTAAAGTCACAAGCAAATGCTAGTAATATATAGATATATTCAAAATGTACAAGTAAAGCGCTTTTGAATGATACCAAACACGGCATATTTATCTTAACTTTATTTTTTGACGTATGACGCTTCCAGTATTTGGTAGTAGTGACGCACATATCCGTCGATGGCAGCAAATGGGTAATGGACCGATTAGTGGATGAGGTCGTTAGTGTAATGTGTAAATGTGTAATGTAGATTGAAGGTTTCATGTATTAAGATGACCTAGGAAGATTTCTTAATCTATCTAATTCTGCTAACGATTGACTGTCATGTGGATTTTTAAGCAACTTATTATGATCCAAGGCACTTATAAACAAACCCTCTATGGTTTTGAAGTGAAGCGCTTTAAAATGATACCAAACACGGCATATCTAGCTTAACTTTATTTTTTTACTCTGTATATTTTGTCCGCTAGAAGGCGCCACATTGAATTTGGTGAAAATCTATATAGCCTATAACCAGCGGACAATTAAGACGCTTCTAATGATATGTCATTTGTCGAATTCTGATTAGTGGTTTAGAAGTTACGAGGGAACAGATGAACATACATACATACATACATACATACATACATACATACATACATACATAGCCTGTCAAAATCATAACCCTCCTTTGGCTTTGCCGTAGTCGGGTAAAAATAAATATATGTTAAGCTCAATCGATTTTGATTAATGAGTCTATCATTTTTCATATGAAAATGTGGGAAAAAAAGAGATTTAATATGCCATTTCTTTCAGATTCAGTACAGAACTATTTATTGTCACGGACTTACACTCCTCTGTAGTATAATCTCCATTGACAACTAAGGTTTTCCCCAACCTTAGATGAATATATAGCAGATGAGAATTTCAGGAGTATTTTGGTCAGTATATTTTTAATCTTTATATTTCAACAAGGTTTTATGGTTAATATTTTAAGTGATTTGAAAAATTTTCACAAGATGCCATAGTTTAATTAGTTTGAAATTTTCTGTAAAACTGATTATTTTAACAACTTTTGATATAGTTTGAAAGTTTATCCCCCCCCCCCCTCTTTTATTTAAACTTGCTGTTAAAAATTATAGAATGTTTTTTATAAATTATCTTTATTTTTGAATATTAATGATGTGAATTATCACATTGCTACAAAGCGTAAACCAACTTAGTGAAAAATGTCCAAGCCGGGAATCGAACCTGGGTCCCTGGAATAGATCTCCAGTGCTCTACCACTAAACCACAAGGACGATGTCCAGCTTGGCATTTCTCACTTATATATGTCGGTAAGGCTGCTACTGCAGCACAAGATGGAGAAGTCTTCATGAGCACACATTCTAGCGGCGTAACATGAGACGCAAATAAACCCAGCATCGGTGAATATACAATTTTAATTAATTTTTCAACTACATTTCAGCAGTGAAATTACGCTTGAAATTATTGAATATTAATGATGTGAATTATCACATTGCTACAAAGCGTAAACCAAGCTGGACATCGTCCTTGTGGTTTAGTGGTAGAGCACTGGAGATCTATTCCAGGGACCCGGGTTCAATTCCCGGCTTGACATTGATTACCTTTTCTGCGGATATACTAGTTTAATAAGCTTCTGTAATTAATTAGTATCATTAATGTTAATTCAAGTTTTTATTGCTATATTTATATATAGGTTAATGAGCTCAGGAAACTGGGTGGTCTATATGCAAAAATATTTGCATTTTCACCTTGGCAACGAAACTGATTTGTCTATTTTATATACATATTTTTCGCATGCTAATTAGTCTTTCCCAATATTTTTTAAAAGATGCACATGGTATGAGTTTTTTTTACATTTAACACAAATTATGGTGTCCTCATGATCAGGTGAAATGTCCTTATTTTCTGTAGATAGTGCGTATATTGAAGGCGAATTACCCATTTAAAAAAATTTAAATGATCAATTAGCATAACCTGACCAGGTGGCCAGCTGAATCCAATTAGCTATTCCGTCAGATGTAGATAAATCTTAGAATTTAATATTTTTCAGAAAATGAGGAAATTTTCTGGTCACACAATATCTATTGGCCACAGTATGAAGTTGTTAGACTAAATTTTGAGTTCAGATTTAAAAAATTGTCAACCAATAATACTTAATGAATATTTGGATTTTTTTATGTTTTTATCTTGTTTTTTCTCCCAAATGAGATATTAGCAAGCTCGATAAGTGTGTTATACGAGGAATCGTCATACATGAAAAAATACCAATAATGAAAATCGGGGAATTCTGAAAAAGATAGTCAGGGAAATCATGGAAAAATCAGGGAGGTTGCTGTTTTTGTGATGAAGGGCTAGAAGGGTGCTATTTCTTAACCAAAGCGCAGACAGTCTGCAGCCACCTCTCCCTGAAACTGTCCAGGAGATAATCTTTGTCCTTATTACATTGTAGCAATCTAAAGGTACACAGACTTTCCAAAATAAAGTCAATGAATGAAAACACAGCTTTAGTTTTCTCTAAATACATCTGGTCATTATATAGGGTGTTGCTGAATTCGACCTACATATTCAGAAGGGTGATAGTAGACATCAAGAGGATGAAAAATTGTCATAGAACAAGGGATCACAAACAATTTTTAAGTGGGAGAAAATAGCAAACATAGTTATGAAGGATGTAACATTGAGGGGAATGAAAAAGGCCAGTAATTAGTAGAAAAAAAAATTGATGTAAAGCAGGATTACAATGGCATTACAGTTCAATGTCAGAAAGGTGATGGTGAGACTTTTTATAGGAGTTTTTCCAAGTTGCAGTCACAAATGTCATTGAGGCCGACACTGACAGATGAAGAATTGCTGGATGCATATACTTGGTGTGCTGGTGATCACTGCTGAAGCGATAATAATTTGTGTTGTCAGATCGTCCAGGTCATCCACACCACATCTGTCTGATAAACAACCAATTTCAGATGGTTCCAAATGAAAAAATAGAAAAGATTGATCGGCATCTATTTTTGTGATTGTCACTGGCTAAACATTGTTTGCAATCCCATATTCTATGGTAATTTTTCTTCCTCTTGTCTCCTCTTTGATTTTGTCTGTCGAATTCAACAACATCCTGTATATCATAAATGTTCAACTGGACTCTATTGTAGTATTATCATGCAAGTATAATGGAAATTTAATCTTGTATTTTTTTTTCTCTCCTAGATGTTGTTAGCTTATTTTTTCCCACTGCTACGAATGAAGACCTTAAGGAACCCATACAGACATGGCTATGGCATTGCAAAAAGAGGCTGCAAAAGAGGAAGAGTGCCGAAAGTTGAATTGTTGTACATTTATTATTTTTTTAAATAAATTTTATAAATTTAAATTGCTTGGTACTTACTAATTCTTTTTTAGATTTTCTAAATATAACGTGGTTCAAAAATTTTTTTCAATCAATGTAAGAAAATAGATTTGTTCACCTTACATGTGTAGTGTACTTTTTTTTTTTTTTTCCTTTTTTCTTTATGTAAATGAAGAAAAGAACTTCGGTTCTTCAGTAACTCTTTTTTCTTAATACAAAGAGAAATTCAGCAGATTAAAGTAAAATCTCGATATTAGCATTAAAATTTTTATAATTTATGCAGATAATAGCCAAACCATTCAAAATAATATTTATCTTGAAAAATTAATCATTGTACTTCATGTAAGTTCATTAGATATAGTTGGATAATCGTATAACTTAGCAAACTGTCTTCAATTCTGTTTTGATTTAATGAACCTATTCATTTATGGTTAGTTTATTTGTTTTTAATACTTTCTAAGTTGCAAAAAGAAATTAACACTCGTATGTACAGTTATATTTAATTTTATTGTATAAATAACCTAAAGTAAGTATAAATTTACGAGTTTAGCTCCAAAAAAATTTCCTTTTTTTTTCCGTATTTCCCACTTTCATGTCTGAAGACAAGATAAAACTAAAAGCAAATTTTACTTTTAATTTAGATTTCAACTGGAACAAAATTATGTATCTTGCATAAAAATATTCACTTACATACATGCTTCTATATTACTGTAATTTCCAGTGTATAAGCCGCGGGTAATTTAAGTCTGTTTCAAACCGGAAATTTTATTTAAAAAAGGTAGTCAAATAATTGTTAAGCAGAAGCAAGATACATTTTATTTAAAAACAATTCTGGTAGAAAACGGAATTCTCTGAGCCGCGGCTTATACACCGGAAATTTCGGTAACTATACTAAAATTTCCATATAAATAGCAAATTAAGTACTTTTTTTTTTTACTTCCAAATAGTATATTTCAAGACAATTTCATAAAGCATGAATTACTATTAAGAAATCATGTCATAACAAAAGTTAGCAACTATGTTTAAATTCATACAGATCACGAAAGTGCTGATTTATTTTATTTGTCATGACATACCACATGAGACATAAAGTTAAAAGTATGTACAACGTAGACTGAACTGCAGTAGAGTTTCTACATCACCTGGACAAGTCTTGGGACTTTAGAAAATTGCTTATCTTCAATATTTTGTCCAAAATCTGTTGTAAAATTTAATATTTCATGGTGATCATCAAATAAGTGCAAGCTTTTTTCTAGATGATGATATTTCGTTTAAATCACCCTCATCCAGAAATTCCTACGTTTGCCATACTCACCTCTACAGTTTTAAAACTGCAATGCACATTTTAGTATTTTTGAATAATGCAATATTTATTTTACCACCAGCATGCACAGTGAACTCGCCACCACTAAAAATTTCTTAAAAAATGCTTGTAGTATTTCATATTAATTATGTAACTAGCACTTTTTTAATGTCACTAATCTGACATAAAAAAGAGGGGAGGGAATGTGTCAAGAAAAATAACATCTTAAGAACCTACTGCATTTGCATGCTGCTATTAATATTGTGGTGAGCATTATTTAAAAATGTTTGCATTTCAGTATTTTGAAAAAAAAAATCACTTAACCTACCTCCAAAAGGAAATATCCTCATTTAAAAGAAAGAAAAAATGTGCAACCAAAATCAAAAATGTAAAAAAGTTCCTTTGTAGAAATCAACCTCAGTTATCCAAAATATGTTGGAATGCACTCGAACCATCTTAGCCCTTTCTCTTCCCTTCCATCCTTTCCCCAGAACTTTTAGTTTGAAACAAGTAATATGGTAAAGTTGCTATTTAAATTAAAGTTAAAGAATCTTTTTTGTCTAATTCAAAAAGCACTTTTTTTAAAGGATTTGCAGAAGCTGGTATAGTATTTTATAGCAGAAAATAACATTTCTAGAAAACTTGAAAGCAAAACTTAAATTTTGTTTTAAAATTGCATTATGTTTTGATTGTAATGCAGCATTGTGTACCAAGTTTTCACTAGGACATAAAGGAGGTGCAAAGGGAAGTAATTTTTAATGGAATTCCTAAAAATATACTACGACACTCTAGTACAGATCTTAATATGCTAATTACTAATTATGTGTTTTAATGTTTTCTGAAATTGTATGAACATATGCAAGATTTAAAACCAGATCGGTGAAAGTAGCTAATTTTGTGTGCATGGAGGGGTGTCAGTTTGTCAGATACAAAGGAATATTAGTATATGATGGTAAGTAAATTTGCCATCAAAACAAAAACATCCCTTTAGAAAGCATTGTAGTGCTTTTTTTAAAGGGCAACTTCTCTAGATTTTCATTTTAGAGCATTTAAGAAAATGTGACATGTACCACTTGGTCTTTAAATGTCTCGTATGTGCTATTAAGAGCGAAAATTATAAAATTAACTTTTATAAAAAAAAAAAAAAAAAAAGGCGGGATTAGGTAGTGTATTGCAATTAATTTATGTTCTGATTCTATTAAATCAATTCTGATAAAATATGCAAAAATTTTAGCATTTAGTTTGATATTTGTGTTTCACATTTAGTTTTGATATGTGTGTTATACAAGCTTGCTGTACTGGCAACTAAAATTGGGTGATGCCACTCTGCCTCTGGCATAATTAGAATAAAAAGAAAACAAACACAAAAGATCTTTCTGAAAGTGAGGGTTTTTTTAATTAAATTTTTCTTTTTTAAGCAACAAGGTTAGTCAACTGAAAGTTTTAACATTATAAAGAGTGTAACATCCTGTATTTCTTTCTAAATAAATTACCCTTTTTTCTTATACAGAAATTTTCTATTATAGTGAGCTCTGAGAAATATGCAAGACTGAAAATTCAGTTTAAAAAAATACATATAATGTAATATATAACCTTCTCCTTCCTCAAAATGTAAAATAAAAACTTTTTTGTGTTAAATTTGTTATTCTGCAATAACAATACATTAAAGTAAAAAAAAAAAATTAAATAAAAAATGCATAAGACCGTTTGAAAAAACTTTTCCTAGCCCAAAGTAGCACATCTTTTTTTGCACTTTTAAAAGAGTTTTTTTTTTTTTTTTTTAAATCTTGCATACTATATTTAATTGCAGATAGGCTTATATCAGCCTATCACAATTAAGTATTCCAAATTTCTTCTTTGCTGCCTCCCATATTCATCCTGAAATCCTGTGAACGATTCGCAGGTTTATAACCTTGAAGTATCCCAAAATCTTCCCTGTAATACATCCCATAAACTTCCCGGGGAGTTTTTATGACCTTGAAATATCCCAAAATCCTCCTAAATTGCTTCCCATACACTTCCTGAGGAGGGTTTTAAAGCATACACTTGTGTGACCTTGAAGTCTCCTAAAGTCCTCCCAATTTCAAATCCTCAAATCTTCCTCAGATCCTCCTGGGGAGGAACGTTAGGGAGGTCCTGGGGAGCTCTCCAGGATGCTATAAGGCGGACATTTACGGTTCCTGAGGACCTCCTGATGACAATTTTCAGCATCCTCAGGGATGCCTTGGGGATGAGGATAGTGGATTGTCAATACTCCCCAGGATATCCCTGGGAGGCAAATGTGCTATATGGGTTATATAGAGTGCATTTTTATCTTCAAGAAAATTGTAGAACTGTCACATTTTGCATTATGCTTGATAAAATCGTTACATTTTTAAACTGATTTTTGTACTTCTTCAGGTTTTGAACAGGTGAAATTTTTTAAACACCGAGACTGCATGAATATCATAATTCATAAGTGGCATTTCCAGGTTTGCATCTTTATCAATTTTAAGTAGTCATTTTTCTTTCCCCTCGTAACATACTTATCTGATAGCGGGTATTCTTATTCCGATTATTCTCAGTTTGCCACCACGTCTTATCCTATTTTAAGCCTTTGAAAGAGACCGTACCTCCTGTGAGGGGTCTACTAGCTCATTCAGACATTGTGGTTAAATGGGTGCCGCGTTCATAGGGTTAATTGTTAAATTGCATATGTCAAGTTGTATGTTTATTTATTTTGCGTGTGGTTTGCACAAGAACCATGAGAAATTTTCTTTTTACCATTTCCTTCTGAGATGCTTATTTAGACTTATTAATTTTATAGAAGTAGTACATCGTTAATATATTTCAAACATTTTTTAATTTAAATGTGTGCAGCATAGTCAATTTTAAATGTAAGTAATTTCATATCTAAAAGTTCTTCATGTGGCACATTGCACTGTGAATAGAAATACAAGTGTCAATAAATAATGAAAAAAGAGGTGAGTAAGAGTAAAATTAAATTAAAGCCAGAAAAATTGTAAAAATTTTCAGATATGTAAACGGTGTCCAATATCCAATATCCAATAAACAATTTCATATAATTATTCCGGTAGCACATGTGTTTTGAACTTTTAAATGGAAATGTCTGAAAATTTTTTTTTTTTCAGGTATTAAAAAATTTTCATGTATTATTTAAATTTTAAGTGGACAAGATAACTTTTATTTTAAAATACAAAAAAACCCCAAGAGAGAATGGGTTAATAATAAATCTGAAATTACCCCCTCAACAGACAAATTGCCTCTCTGTGGCGCGTATGCCCCACGTTGGGAACCACTGATATAAAAAATACTTTGAAATTGTTAATTTGTAAATATTCAATACATTTCTATTGAATTAAAATAACTCACACTACAAAAATTAGTGAACATATCTATAGCATAATTTAAGAAAGCATTCAGTGCTGACCTTCATCACATATATTTTGAATATAATCCAGCAAGTGAGTTATAATAGTTCCACAGCTCATTCGGTGAAATATTAGCAACTGAACTTTTGGTATTGTAATCGTGCGAAAGGCATGTTCACAATACCTGTACTCCGTTCCGATTTGACACTGATTTTTCTCAGTTTATTTTTCTGGTAAAAAAATTGAATATGCTGAAGTACTTACGATATAAAGCCGGTCGCTATTCATAGAGTCAGAGAATAGTTTTTGCGTCGTTCGAGGTGAAGTCTCCTATAAACCCTTTCCGGGGAAATCAATTGTATTTCTGTAACGTTGAATTCGCACGGAAATTTACAATTTTTTTTCTTTTTTTAAATTAGGAAAAGCCATTTCACACACTGTTTCCTCTAGAGTTATAAGAGAAATGTGCAATTACATATTTCTGGTGCAAAGTTTGATTAACCCTTAAATGCGCGATTTTTTATTTTATTTCGAAAAAATCATATATGTTTCTCTGAAAGCTTTATTACACAAGAAAAATAATGAAAAAAATCAGAGATACATTTTTGATATAATACGTGAACCTTTTCTTCTGTCGCACATCTGCAATACATGTAAAAACTGTCGTCGTGTGGCTGTTTTATGCTAAAATAATGCAAATTAGTAAATATTTTAATAAATATGTCATCAAATACCAAATGAAATGCCTGTTATTAATAAAAGCACATATTATGCTTTAAGCAGCGAATTATGATTTTCCTTTTTTTTTTTCGTTAGTTAGAAAAACTCCGGTATGTTGACAGCTATATAATATTAATTAAGGAAGCATACTACTCGAAAATGTACAAAAAAATTAATTTTTGGAGGAATGTGTACTATAATAAAGAGCAACATTTTGTGCGTATTTTAAAATAAACCTATATAGATAATACCTATAATTACTTTAGTTATGAGTAGAATAATGTCGGGTGATTCCTTTGTACACAATGTGTAAAACAGTGATTCCATACCGTTTTTTGGCCACGCCCCACCTGAGCATCTTTAAAATCATGATGCCCACAACCCCCACGCCTCTCCTCTGCAACTTATAATTTTTAATATATAAAAATGAAATTTTATTCACACGGAAGAAGCGTAAAAGAGATTATAAAGTATGATTATTCCTTTCACATTCGAAACAATTAAAGGATCAAATTTTTATTATAAATATGATTTTAATAAATCTCTCTGAATTTCGATGAGGCCATATACCCTCCCATTTACATCTAAAAAACTGCTGTTGTTCTATCGCAACTGACCTCAGGCACATACATATTATATAGAGTGCATTTTTATCT
This sequence comes from Maratus speciosus, assembly GCA_963932465.1. NCBI lineage: Eukaryota > Metazoa > Arthropoda > Arachnida > Araneae > Salticidae > Maratus > Maratus speciosus. Next base: position 23,443,702 of record OZ010798.1, on the reverse strand, counting down.
TCTAGAAAATTGTTGAACTGTCACATTTTGCATTATGCTTGATATAATCGTTACATTTTTAAACTGATTTTTGTACTTCTTCAGGTTTTGAACAGGTGAAATTTTTTAAACACCGAGACTGCATGAATATCATAATTCATAAGTGGCATTTCCAGGTTTGCATCTTTATCAATTTTAAGTAGTCTTTTTTCTTTCCCCTCGTAACATACTTATCTGATAGCGGGTATTCTTATTCCGATTATTCTCAGTTTGCCGCCACATCTTATCCTATTTTAAGCCTTTGAAAGAGACCGTACCTCCTGTGAGGGCTCTACTAGCTCACTCAGACATTGTGGTTAAATGGGCGCCGCGTTCATAGGGTTAATTGTTAAATTGCATATGTCAAGTTGTATGTTTATTTATTTTGCGTGTGGTTTGCACAAGAACCATAAGAAATTTTCTTTTTACCATTTCCTTCTGAGATGCTTATTTAGAGACTTATTAATTTTATAGAAGTAGTATATCGTTAAGATATTTCAAATATTTTTTAGTTTAAATGTGTGCAGTATAGTCAATTTTAAATGTAAGTAATTTCATATCTAAAAGTTCTTCATGTGGCACATTGCACTGTGAATAGAAATACAAGTGTCAATAAATAATGAAAAAAGAGGTGAGTAAGAGTAAAATTAAATTAAAGCCAGAAAAATTGTAAAAATTTTCAAATATGTAAACGGTGTCTAAATATCCAATAAACAATTTCATATAATTATTCCGGTAACATATGTGTTTTGAACTTTTAAATGGAAACGTCTGAAAAATTTATTTTTCTCAGGTATTTAAAAATTTTCATGTATTATTTCAATTTTAAGTCGACAACATAACTTTTATTTTAAAATACAAAAAAACCCCAAGAGAGAATGGGTTAATAATAAATCTGAAATTACCCCCTCAACAGACAAATTGCCTCTCTGTGGCGCGTATGCCCCACGTTGGGAACCACTGATATAAAAGAATACTTCGAAATTGTTAATTTGTAAATATTCAATACATTTCTATTGAATTAAAATAACTCACACCACAATAATTAGTGAACATACCTATAGCTTAATTTAAGAAAGCAATCTGTGCCCACCTTGGTTGCATATATTTTGAATATAATCCAGCAAGTGAGTTGTAATGGTAACACAGCTCATTGAGTGAAATATTGGCAAATGAACTTTTGGTGTCGTAATCGTGCGAAAGGCGTGTTCACAATACCTCTACTCTGTTCGGATTTGACGCTGATTTTTCTCAGTTTATTTTTTTGGTAAAAAAATTGAATATGCTGAAGTACTTACGATATTTAGCCGGTCGCTAATCAGAGAATCGTTTTTGCGTCGTTCGAGGTAAAATGTCCTATAAACCCTTTCCGGGGAAATCAATTGTATTTCTGTAATGTTGAATTCACACGGAAATTTACAATTTTTTTTCTTTTTTTAAATTAGGAAAAGCCATTTCACACACTGTTTCCTCTAGAGTTATAAGAGAAATGTGCAATTACATATTTCTGGTGCAAAGTTTGATTAACCCTTAAATGCGCGATTTTTTATTTTATTTCGAAAAAATCATATATGTTTCTCTGAAAGCTTTATTACACAAGAAAAATAATGAAAAAAATCAGAGATACATTTTTGATATAATACGTGAACCTTTTCTTCTGTCGCACATCTGCAATACATGTAAAAACTGTCGTCGTGTGGCTGTTTTATGCTAAAATAATGCAAATTAGTAAATATTTTAATAAATATGTCATCAAATACCAAATGAAATGCCTGTTATTAATAAAAGCACATATTATGCTTTAAGCAGCGAATTATGATTTTCCTTTTTTTTTTTCGTTAGTTAGAAAAACTCCGGTATGTTGACAGCTATATAATATTAATTAAGGAAGCATACTACTCGAAAATGTACAAAAAAATTAATTTTTGGAGGAATGTGTGCTATAATAAAGAGCAACATTTTGTGCGTATTTTAAAATAAACCTATATAGATAATACCTATAATTACTTTAGTTATGAGTAGAATAATGTCGGGTGATTCCTTTGTACACAATGTGTAAAACAGTGATTCCATACCGTTTTTTGGCCACGCCCCACCTGAGCATCTTTAAAATCATGATGCCCACAACCCCCACGCCTCTCCTCTGCAACTTATAATTTTTAATATATAAAAATGAAATTTTATTCACACGGAAGAAGCGTAAAAGAGATTATAAAGTATGATTATTCCTTTCACATTCGAAACAATTAAAGGATCAAATTTTTATTATAAATATGATTTTAATAAATCTCTCTGAATTTCGATGAGGCCATATACCCTCCCATTTACATCTAAAAAACTGCTGTTGTTCTATCGCAACTGACCTCAGGCACATACATATTATATAGAGTGCATTTTTATCTTCTAGAAAATTGTTGAACTGTCACATTTTGCATTATGCTTGATATAATCGTTACATTTTTAAACTGATTTTTGTACTTCTTCAGGTTTTGAACAGGTGAAATTTTTTAAACACCGAGACTGCATGAATATCATAATTCATAAGTGGCATTTTCAGGTTTGCATCTTTATCAATTTTAAATAGTCTTTTTTCTTTCCCCTCGTAACATACTTATCTGATAGCGGGTATTCTTATTCCGATTATTCTCAGTTTGCCGCCACATCTTATCCTATTTTAAGCCTTTGAAAGAGACCGTACCTCCTGTGAGGGCTCTACTAGCTCACTCAGACATTGTGGTTAAATGGGCGCCGCGTTCATAGGGTTAATTGTTAAATTGCATATGTCAAGTTGTATGTTTATTTATTTTGCGTGTGGTTTGCACAAGAACCATAAGAAATTTTCTTTTTACCATTTCCTTCTGAGATGCTTATTTAGAGACTTATTAATTTTATAGAAGTAGTATATCGTTAAGATATTTCAAATATTTTTTAGTTTAAATGTGTGCAGTATAGTCAATTTTAAATGTAAGTAATTTCATATCTAAAAGTTCTTCATGTGGCACATTGCACTGTGAATAGAAATACAAGTGTCAATAAATAATGAAAAAAGAGGTGAGTAACACTAAAATTAAATTAAAGCCAGAAAAATTGTAAAAATTTTCAAATATGTAAACGGTGTCTAAATATCCAATAAACAATTTCATATAATTATTCCGGTAACATATGTGTTTTGAACTATTAAATGGAAACGTCTGAAAAATTTATTTTTCTCAGGTATTTAAAAATTTTCATGTATTATTTCAATTTTAAGTCGACAACATAACTTTTATTTTAAAATACAAAAAAACCCAAGAGAGAATGGGTTAATAACAAATCTGAAATTACCCCCTCAACAGACAAATTGCCTCTCTGTGGCGCGTATGCCCCACGTTGGGAACCACTGATATAAAAGAATACTTCGAAATTGTTAATTTGTAAATATTCAATACATTTCTATTGAATTAAAATAACTCACACCACAATAATTAGTGAACATACCTATAGCTTAATTTAAGAAAGCAATCTGTGCCTACCTTGGTTGCATATATTTTGAATATAATCCAGCAAGTGAGTTGTAATGGTACCACAGCTCATTGGGTGAAATATTAGCAAATGAACTTTTGGTGTCGTAATCGTGCGAAAGGCATGTTCACAATACCTCTACTCTGTTCGGGTTTGACGCTGATTTTTCTCAGTTTATTTTTTTGGTAAAAAAATTGAATATGCTGAAGTACTTACGATATTTAGCCGGTCGCTAATCAGAGAATCGTTTTTGCGTCGTTCGAGGTAAAATGTCCTATAAACCCTTTCCGGGGAAATCAATTGTATTTCTGTAATGTTGAATTCACACGAAAATTTACAATTTTTTTTCTTTTTTTAAATTAGGAAAAGCCATTTCACACACTGTTTCCACTAGAGTTATAAGAGAAATGTGCAATTACATATTTCTGGTGCAAAGTTTGATTAACCCTTAAATGAGCGATTTTTTATTTTATTTCGAAAAAATTATATATGTTTCTCTGACAGGTTTATTATCCAGAAAAATAATGAAAAAAATCAGAGATACATTTTTGATATAATACGTGAATCTTTTCTTCTGTCGCACATCTGCAATACAAGTAAAAACTGTCGTCGTGTGGCTGTTTTATGCTAAAATAATGCAAATTAGTAAATATTTTAATAAATATGTCATCAAATACCAAATGAAATGTCTGTTATTAATAAAAGCACATATTATGCTTTAAGCAGCGAATTATGCTTTTTTTTTTTTTTCGTTAGTTAGAAAAACTTCGGTATGTTGACAGCTATATAATATTAATTAAGGAAGCATGCTACTCGAAAATGTACAAAAATTAATATTTGGAGGAATGTGTACTATAATAAAGAGCAACATTTTGTGCGTATTTTAAAATAAACCTATATAGATAATACCTATAATTACTTTAGTTATGAGTAGGATAATGTCAGGTGATTCCTTTGTACACAATGCGTAAAACAGTGATTCCAAACCGTTTTTTGGCCACGCCCCACCTGAGCATCTTTAAAATCATGATGCCCCCACCTCCCACGCCTCTCCTCTGCAACTTATAATATTTAATATATAAAAATGAAATTTTATTCACACGGAAGAAGCGTAAAAGAGATTATAAAGTATGATTATTCCTTTCACATTCGAAACAATTAAAGGATAAAATTTTTATTATAAATATGATTTTAATAAAACTCTCTGAATTTCGATGAGGCCATATACCCTCCCATTTACATCTAAAAAACTGCTGTTGTTCTATCGCAACTGACCTCAGGCACATACGTATTATATAGAGTGCATTTTTATCTTCTAGAAAATTGTCGAACTGTCACATTTTGCATTATGCTTGATAAAATCGTTACATTTTTAAACTGATTTTTGTAATTCTTCAGGTTTTGAACAGGTGAAATTTTTTAAACACCGAGACTGCATGAATATCATAATTCATAAGTGGCATTTCTAGGTTTGCATCTTTATCAATTTTAAGTAGTCTTTATTCTTTCCCCTCGTAACATACTTATCTGATAGCGGGTATTATTCCGATTGTTCTCAGTTTGCCGCCACGTCTTATCCTATTTCGTGCTTTGAAGGAGACCGTACCTCCTGTGGGGGGGTCTACTAGCTCACTCAGATATTGTGGTCAAATGGGCGCCGGTTAATTGTTAAATTGCATATGTCAAGTTGTATGGTTATTTATTTTGCATGTGTTTTGCACAAGAACCATAAGAAGTTTTCTTTTTACCATTTCCTTCTTAGATGCTTATTTAGAGACTTATTAATTTTATAGAAGTAGTACATCGTTAAGATATTTCAAACATTTTTTAGTTTAAATGTGTGCAATATACTCAATTTTAAATGTACCATTAAGTAATTTCATATCTAAAAGTTCTTCATGTGGCACATTGCACTGTGTATAGAAATACAAGTGTCAATAAATAATGAAAAAAGAGGTGAGTAACACTAAAGTTAAATTAAAGCCAGAAAAATTGTAAAAATTTCCGAAAATTTTCGAAAGTATCCGAATTGGATATTTTCAACATTGTGAAAAATAAAAACAATACAGCAATGAATTGCGATGAAGACGAATATGATGATGATGGAAATTATCATTATGCAGGAATTAACAAAACTTCCTATGATGAAATGCCAAAATCATTTGAAACAATCCGACGCGGATTATAGTTAGAAGATAATACGCAAGAAGGGGTTTTTGGTGCATTGCAAAGATGCGAGACTTATTATGAGATAAAGCACTTTTTAAAAGAAAAAGCTCAGGCAAAATTAACAGAGTTTTTCCGAAATTAAATTTAAGGATGCATATGTTAATGTATGGTTAAAATTATTTGTTATAATAATAATAATAATAATAATAATAATAATAATAATAATAATAAATACGATAATCGTACGATCATTAAAATTCGTTAATTTTAATGTAAAACTATTTACTTTAAACAGAAAATACAGTGTATTTCCTCACAATGTTTTGTTTTCCTTGCAGATTTCAAATATTTAAACGCATAGAAAAAAAGGAATGGATGATGGATATTGGTGGGTAAAATAAATAAAACAAATCGATAGAACTTATTAAAAAAAAATGGGATTAGTTACATTTAGTAAAAATATTTAGTGTTTATGAATTTTAAATCTGTTTTATGTAGTTTAAAGTATTTTAAAAGTTGAATCTCTATTTAACGAATTTTCCATATAACGAATTTTTTTCCGGGATTTAGAGACTTCGTTAAATAGAGGTTCGACTGTTTTAACAAAATTTACAATATTTCCGGATGTAATTGCCGTATGGGTAAAAATATGGTGTCCAAATATTCACAATTAAACAAGCTTTCATTTAATATTTTTTAAATGTATTTTTTGACCAATTTTGAAGTACAATGTCCACTTAACAACGATAAAACACCTGCAAAATATGAGCATTCGAAAAAAAAAATGTAATAATAAATTACTCATATGATTTCTATAATTATATGGAGGAAAATCGATATATTATCAATGCCACTGTTCACCTCTTTACGCAGAATTTCAGTTATTATTATTAATTCTATTCCTAAAACTATAGACCAGTTTTCAAATCTTGCAAGTTTACCCTTTTGTCATATTTCTAAAGCAGTAAAATTTTGTTGTTATATTACCTTTAAGAGGGTTCCATAGTATTAAAAAGAATTTATTAACAAATTAAAGATCTTTAATTGTAAAATATAATAATTAAAAAGATAGTGCCTTCAAGTTCTTGAATTTTGTTAAGCTCGAAAGCTAAAACTCTGAAATAATTTAGACTAAAGATCTATCCAAAATGTATAAACTCAAAATTTATAGTTTGTTCTTAGAATTTATTATTAATGCTTGTAAGGCGTAAAAAAAAATTTCTAATCAGTATCTTCAATTCTTTAAAAATATTTTATTAAAATACGTTTTTAAGAATTCAATTTGTCCGATGTGCAAAATAATCTTTAATTTTTATTTTAGAATTTTGCAAAATAAAATAATTATAAAAAATTATGAAAATCTTCATGAAATTTCTTTAACTTTTTGTATGCATCCAAACAAAAGAATTAATTCGAATAAACACATTTAACCCTTTATGTACTGAATTATGAATTCGGGAAAATTTTATCTTCTAAGGCATTTTTCGTGAATTTTTTAAACCACATTAGAAGATTTACATAATCATTTAATAAATTTGAGAAGAATTTTAGGAGGATTGAAGGATTTAGAAGGATTTATTAAATTTGAATTTATAGGGATTTTGTGCACTATTTATAACCCCATTCAAATCTTTTATTTTAGAATGTGGGGCGCGGGGTTACGTTACCGCTACCACCTCCCCCCCCCCCCCCCCCACTTTCGAAATATAAAAAATTTCAAATATGCAAATATTTGAATTTGCTCTCTATTATAAGAAAATACGCCGGTTTCGGTATCAATATTTTAAATACAAGTAAGGGGCTCTCATTAGAGTATCTCATTTTCGAATATGGAAATCTAAAATGTATCAAATTTTACCTCTAATTTACAAATATTACAATTGGCTTTGATTTCGGAAACGAGGTATTTTAATGACTTTACACACGAATGGCAACAGCCACGCCTCTACAGGGATAAACCTTTCGAAAAAGTCTGTTTATTGGACGAAGGGGAGTTAAAATGTTCTTCACGCCTATTGGTGTTTTTCTACTGTTTACCTGCGGTTGACGTCACATGGATAAAGTCTATTACAAATACAGTGGTGTAGGGCCGAAAAGCATGCGGCAAACAATATAATGCTTTTGTTTTTTGTTTTTTAAGATACATACTAATATGTATAGTAATGTTTACTATGAAGAACGCTTGTCTCCTAACTGCTGCATTTTGCAGATATGCAAGCTTCAATTCAGTTACTATTTTCCGAAAATTGAAGCTTAAAGAAACTCCGCCCACAACACACCCTTTTCTTTACATAATTCTTCCTCTCTAGTCTAGGATCGGATTATATATATGATATATAGTACCTTTGAAAATCAATAGACATCCAAGAAGTTCTTTTTAAATAAAATCTGACAAAAATATCTAGTGTTAAGATGGCAGATGTTTGATATACATATATGGGAGACAAGGGAGGGTTGATAAACGGGGAGGCTTGGCCCACCCTTCAGTTTTCATATTTAAACAAATTTCAGAGTTTTGCTAATAAATGGCAACCGAAAGTAATGAAATGCTCAAACAACACTCTTTATTTCATGCAGATAATTGAAACAGGTAATTAAAAATTAATTGTGAAGAGTTTTCAACTTAAAAACTGTATTTTTGGGAAATATTTCGTAATATTTTCTCGGATAAAATATATCATCGAAATTTAAGTAAGTAGGTTTTAAGTAATGTAGACATATTGATCTTTCATTTCAGGCATAAAGATTATACAGTAAATTAGGCTAAAGATAGCAGTGTCCTATATTTTAAAAAGTGGTATATGGGGAGGCTTGAGTCAACAATTGTGATGAAAAAGGGACCAAATAGTCAAAGCTCCCTTAATTCAGTGTTTTGGGAAATCTTTTTATTATACACAGTTCATAATGAAAGGTTAAAGGTTATATTTCTAAAATAATGCAAATTTATTCTGTAAAGCTACAGTAAAATTTGGTAGGGAAAAGGAAAATGTTTAAAATTGATTAAACGAAGCTGTGAAAAATTGAAAAAAATGCACAAAAACATTTAATGAAATATAAATTGGAAAGTTGATAGCAAATTTTATTTCATTTAAATAACACCCATAGTTTATAAATAGAAAGAATGAAAGCAGCAACCTTATGAAACATGTGCCATGCCTCTGCAAAAGAACATAACATTGAACAAAATACTTTAGGAAGGTATGTAGACAAACTTCACCAAGGTTAACACAATGAGATGAAGCAAAGCTATGTGGCAACTAGTGTTGCCAAGTTGAGTGTTAGAAAGTGAGTGCTTAAAACGAAATTTTTCTCCTGTTCTTTGGATTTCATCTAAGCAGGTTTGTTTACGGATCACATTTTCCCAAATAAATTTTAATAATAATTAAACCATGTGGCATAAAGTTATTCTGCCTTTTTTAAAACTGATTTTATTTTCCTTAACAAATATTTCAATGTAAAATAAAGTGGGTCAAGCTTCCCGTATGTGGGGAGCCTTGACCCATTATTTTTAAATGATTAAAACCAATCATTTTTCAAGTTTCTTATATATTACACTTATACCGAATTTAATTTCGGTAACTTATAACAAATAAAATGATATTATTGTATAACAAATAAAATGATATATGAAACTTTATTCTTGGATCTCTATATTAAAATATAAAAAATCATTTTGTAAAAAATGGGTCAACCCTCCCCTGTCTCCCCTATACTAATTTCTTTCAATTATTAGGTTATTTCCGATGTACAGGGTGTTTATAAAGTCCCGGACGCATTTTGATGTTTAATAACTCATAAAATAACAAAGATAGATTAAAATTAATAACATAAATGGTTAGATAGACTCCAAAAGTTTCATGACCCTTGTCAATGACCTTCCACGTGTGCCCCCTTCGTCGCACGGAGAACATCAAGTCGATAGTCAGTTTCACGCCAGGTAGCGGCAAGTATGTCTGCATCCACAGAGGCTATTGCGGTTGTAATTCTGGCTTTTAAGTCATCAATGGTCGACACTCTCCTCCTGTAAACATTGTCCTTTACAAATCCTCAAAGGAAAAAGTCCAGCGGCCGATTACGCCCGATTTAATGCAAACGACATCAGTGCCCCTAGTGGGGAAATTTGGAAGATAGCCATTGCTAATCGAAAACGAAAAGAGATAAAGCAAAATTTCCAATTAGAAAGGTTTTGGGCATCAATTAATTAGTACGAAACGGCATTTGATTTACATGGATAAGATAAATCTTCGCCTGTATACCCAGAAATGTCCGAAATATAGCCAGAAGTATGAAGAAACACGCACAATATGTTCTACAAATACGTACTTATCTCAATACATTTTAATAACTTCACACAAAAAAACTGAAAAGACAAACTCTCTCAGAGTGATGAAAAGTTACTATTACTGTTAATTACTGTTTTTGCCTCTAGTGAAACAAATTCTGAAACGCAAAGTTATAACTCACTATAAAATAGGGGAGGTGGGGGAGGTTTGATATATAGGGAGGTTGATACATTGACAATTTTTCTCAGCAAATGGCATTAACAGCCATTGTAACAGATGTAAAGGCTTCTTTTATTAGCAGAGGCCATCATTACCTGGACTTAGCAGTGAAGAACTGACAACTTTTTTTTCCTTTTAATTTTGAAGATTTTTTGAATGTCAATGTAATTTTTTTTAAATACTGATTTTCTTTCATAACTCTTATTACAGTGAAGATAATATCTTGTAATTATTTTTTATTTGAAAGCACATTGTTAGAGTGAGTTTTATTAGAAAGCAGGTTGGTATATTGCAACTGCATTTATACAAAGTGATTGAAAATCCAATAGGGCATGATAGGGAGAAATGATGCATTAGAGCTGGGGAGAAAGGATACACTTGTATATTTGAAATTTAATAGTTTTTTTTTAACTTTGAAACTAATATAGGACTATAATATTCATTACTGTTTTACAGCAAAAGCCACTGAAATCGGTAGGGAAGAACAAAGAGACTATTCATAGACATTATGTAGGTTACATAGAAAAGCAGTGCGATGATAGATGGTTAGTTCGCTTTGCTCGTCATGTAGAAGCAAAAATGTTTAAATGGCCTGAAAGGGAAAATGTTTCTATAATTGACGAAGGGCAAATTGAAAAAAAACACTAAATCTACCCGATTTTACTTATCAAAATGATAGAGTTATTAGTTTTTCTTTTAACCATTTCAGGGGTGGTGGTATGTTTATGAAACCACTTAATTTTAATTCCCAAACGCCACATTGGCACCAGCATTTTGGTAAAATATTTTCCATTTACTATGAAAGTGAAATATAGTCCTTTTCATATTTCTAATTAAATTTGTTCGTAAATTCTGGTGTCACTCATTTATTGAACACTTTAGCATTGAAAATGCTTTGCCCCTGAAAGGGTTAAAAGAATCTTAAATATGCTAAATTTATGTTAAATTGTGTGCAAATCAGCAATGTTCACTTCATTTTTCCATGCAGCTAGATCTCTAGGACTTTTTTTCATTATTTATTTTCCAAAAAGTGTGTTAATAGGATTGTTTAAATAATAGCAATAGTTTAAATATTTTTGTAAAAAACATTTCTGAAACAAAAATATGTCAATGTCATTTCGTTTTAAATTTTACTTAAATATTTCAAGATTTATCATGAAAAATTGTATGACGCATAAGTTGAATTGTCTGCATTTTTTTTTTCAATTTACATAACAATGTATCAAACCTCCCTCGCTAGTGTATCAATCCTCCCCAGTAATGGGGAGATTTGATACAGTAGTAACCATTCAAAATAATTGCTATATATTTTTTGAATGACTATTTTTTAAATTCAAAATATTTTTAATAAATGAATAAAAGGTCACTTTATAAGAAAGCACGAAAAATTTGTTTAAAAATAGCTTTCTAAGGGTTGTAAAAAATTAGTAAAAAAGAGGTGTATCATACCTCCCCTACCTCCCCTACTATATCTCAGTTGTATTTTATAAAAATTCCTTATTGTTCCACCAGAGGCAGACACAGTTATTCATAGCAGTAAGTCAGACATCTCAATTCTTATTGTTAGTAGATGTCCTACTGTTGCCCTGAGCGACGATATATATCCGTATATCAATATTTATAAAAATGTGCGATGTTATTGAAAATGTGGGTGATGAAAAGAAATCTCAAAAGATGCAATATATTATATTCAAACAATGCATGAAAAATGGCTTACATTTTAAGAACAGGTGTACATAGATGCAAAGCTTTAAGATTTTTTAAAAAATTAACATAAAAAACAACATATCAAGGTCACAAGATAAACTATACACCTTTACTCTTCAGGAGGCCGAATGGCATTATAAACTCCACCCCTTATTTTCAATTAAATTAGAAAGTACTATTGGCAGGTGTCGTATGGCGAGATATCCTTAAATTAACACGTTCACGCTGGCGCGGTGGGTCACACTCGACTGTCTCAGAGCTGCCAAGTCTCCGGCTTTGTGGATACTAGTATTTTAATACAGAAAATGATGTTTTATTTAAATATAAAAATTGGGCGATTTAAAGGAACAACATTTTCTCTCAAATAACAGTTGTGTGCAAAAAGTTGGAGACTTGACAACTCTGAGATAGTCGAGTGTGACCCGCCGCGCCGGCGTGAACGTGTTAAACGAAAAACAAACACAAATGGAATTTTTTTTTTGTGCACAATACTTAAATGACCAAAAACTATTGTAAAAAAAAAATTAAATAAAAAGAAATACAGGGTGTCCCAAAAGCCCTTGACACATTTTAAAATTCAATATAAAATCAAGTAATTGTCGTACTATTTGAACTAAAATTCCTCTTACCATGAAAATTATTTTTTAAATGAATAGGAAAAATAGCTCAAACTTCGATCATAGATGGCGTCACTTGGTTTCAGACATGCGTTTTTTCTGATTTTCAAATTAGTTTCGATTTGGTTACGAAGTACCAACGTACGCAATTAGCCTTTTCTTTATGATTAGTTATTTCTGTGTGACAAGGTCAAAATTTATCCTAAAACCAGAAAATTGCATGTTTGAAACCAAACAAATGGACAAGTGGCACCAACTATGATCGAATTTTGGAAGTAATTCTTTTATTCGCTTGAACAATAATTTTCAACATGAGAAATATTTTAGTCCAAACTGCACTTCTGTACGACAATTACTTTATTTTATATCGAATTTTATAATGTGTCAAGGCCTTTTGGAATACCCTACATAGCAATCCAAATAAATGTTTAAATATATCAAATAATTTAAAAGAAAAATTTAAGCCAATGTCTTTCATCCGCTTTTACCCACCTCGGGTGGAGGTGTTGGTACTCACAATAAAAACAGAGATAAAAGATTATAAAACAGTAAAATTAAATAAAATAACATGCAATATTAAATACACAATTTAAGCAGCATCGCTCTGTTCAAAATATTTAATAAAACAAATTCAAAGCAGAACAAATATTTTATGGCTTTTCTGAAATCCAAATGGGATACAAGTGCAGTGTTGAATTCAGGGTGCGGTCCGGGAGGGACATCCCCCCCCCCCCCCGAGCATAGAAATATCCCCCCGGAAGATTTGAGATTTTATGCTTTTAATGGTCAAAAAATGCAGTTTTCCCCTCGGAGCCACAGAAATCCCTCCCGGGGAAAAAGGTCTGAATTCAACACTGGTTGTAACGTCACGAAACGTCACAGGCTGCAGTCAAAACAAAGAAATAAAATTCTGTTTGTCTAGGAGGAGTTGCTTAGCGCCGACAAAAATAAGGGTATTAAAGTTTGATAGTTTTATTTTGATAACTTTATTTAATTTTATTTTTTTATTTTTTTATATTTTCGCCACAAGGTTTTGAATCTTTCAGCTTTAATTTCAAATAAATGTGCAAAGTTGCATGGATAGTCACGTATGTTTGAAAACAAATATGCGGAAAAACATAAAAGCTTCTCTTGATAAGAACAAAAACATTGTTTAAAATTTTATGTTGTATATATTAATTTAAAAAAATTCTTTTATTATTATAAAATTTAATAAAAACAAGGTTTTGCAAGTGGATTACATGTATGTTTAACTTTTATTATTTTTTTTAATTACGCTTTTAAAACGCCATCTAGTGAAAACCCTCATGTATAACGATATAAACCGGAGTCGAGGCATAGTTCCACTTTATACTGCTTTTTTTATGTGCACTTTTTTTTTTTGGAGGGAGGTGGAAACTTTATGGGTGGGGAGGGGGGGGGGGTGTTCTGTACGTAATATCTAACGATGAATCATGCAAAAATTCGTATACACCTGAACTTTAATAAACGAAACTTATTTTTAAGCATCTTTTAATCTCTTATCCTATGATCTGTATATTCTTCGGGAAAAAGAATCCTAGCGAAGTCTACTATGCATGTGTAGAAAAGCCTTTACATCCTCCATAAAGTTTCAGATATCATAACGCACTGTGTAACAAAATTATCTTAATTTAACTCTGTCTGATTAAAAAAAAAATACTTTAATCATTGTATAAAAATAAATGACAAAGAATGATATAAATTTGTATAACGTGTTACTATATTCTTTAAAATAAGTGACTTATATTAAAAAATCATAAAACGAGTGAAATATGCTGTTGTTTGTTAGTGCTCAAATGTAAATTAGGAATAACAGCAAAACTTTATTCTACTCATACCAGTAAAGTTGTTTAATTATATGTTATATTACTTTTATCTGCCCTACAATGAAAAATGTGAAAGTTTCTACCTTCTTAAAAGCGACTGAGCACCTCTAGTGGTAAGTTCTCCTCGCCAAAACTGGATGAAAGTGTTGTTTAGCGCATAACCAACAAAACTGGATGAAAGAGTAGTTTGGCGCACAACCAACAACCTAACCCGAGGGACAAAATCCGGGAACAAACGATCTGATGTTTTAATTAGCTCCCCACAGTGGAAACGAATGCTGAGTCAAAGAAATTCAAGACGAAGAAATGAAGACTAAAGCAGTGATAATTTCAACAAAACAATTAGACTCACCTTAAAATGAATCTTTACTAATATTACCCGTTATGAGGATATGATCATTATTTCATTTTCGTAACGGACAAAACAAAACTCCAAACTTTTTGAGCTAAGCATAAAAAACCTGTCTTCTTGATCAACACAAGTGAAATGAACCATTTTATATAATTTTTATATGAATTTCATACTGTAAAATGCGTCTCTTTAATTATTTTTTAAAATTTAAATCAAGGTATTGTTCGTCTTATTAAAGGTTACTTTAGGATGCTTCAGGCACTTATTTATTTTATTTATTTTTTTTTTTTTTTGCTATTAATTCTGAATAGTAATGATAGCTCTATGTACTTGCAGAGTTTGCAACAATTCTCTGCAGTTAAAGAAGACATATTTTACCCATTGCCGTACAATAGTACCTGAAATTAAGAATCTTACGCAATCTATGTTAGCAATGTTTGGTTTTTCCGACAGTTCTATTTGGCAATGAAAAAAATTTAAATTGTTACTTAAGGCTGTTCTTAAATCCAAAGGGGCAACTTTATGACCTAATATCTAATTCATTTTCGTTCCGAAACTCATGAAACTGGCAGGTGTTGTTATTCAGAAACTATGTAATCGAAATACGTTTTTTGTAATCGTAATAGATCTTTCTGAAAATACTATCAAAACTGCCGTTTTCAACCGAATTTCCGGTCGAAAATACTAAAGCCAATCAGTCAATGGAGAAAAATAACTTGCTACGTGACCAAAATGACTTATAAAGCGGTAGGTAATTTATTTATGAAAAAATGGAGAAATCATTTCGTTTTCAAATCGCTTCCATACTTAGGTCTGCCAATTTCACACCTTTACGTTTAAAAATGTGTCTGTCATTGTGTCAGAAATTTTTGCGCTTGTTGAGAAGAGCAGTTGAGAACAGCCTTAATTCTTTTAGTATACAGACAAAATAATTGGCAATAAAAATAATATAAAGTAAATAATAAACAATTATTATACATTATTTTGTTTCATTTTTGTCGATCCACAAATTTCGAAATACAGGATTTTTTTCTTCAGAAAACAAAAGAATATCATATTTTGAACAAATTAATAAAAGATTATTTTGATACTTATATCGTAAATTTAATTTCCAACTGAAATTTATTATTATGTAGAAATTTACATTCAAGTAAACGTTTTAACCCCTTAACCTACAATGACGGGCATAGCCCGCGTACGATGATCGAGCCAAATGTAAATTCTCCTACCACTAAAATTTTACAGTAAATATAGTTAAATTTAGCGGGCGAAATTCTATGATTAAACAAGGCAAAAATCTCTATTAAATTTTAGTGGTAGGTATGGATTTGCCAAACCGTGGAGCTGTTGAGACTAAATCGTAGGTTAAGGGGTTAATCTATAACTGAATTTATTATAAGCTTTAAAAAACGAATGTCGTAATTAATAAAAATTTTACAATAGCATATTATCAAGTGTTTTAGAAATCGGGCTATCTTTTAACAGCTTCGACAATTTATCATTATTATAAAATCTCACATAACTTACATTTCTTATATTTTTTATGTATTAATCTTATATTTATTTTATAGATTGGGTCTTTTGCAATCGCCATTGTGGCCTATCAAATTTATATAATATTTATCTTTTGTTTATAAACGTCTAATTTGATTGCATTGAAAATTAAAATTTATGCTTCAATTTACTTTTTCCAGAAGGATTGATCTTTAATTTTTGTTATTGGGATATGTATATATACTTAATGCGATCAAACATCAAAATTTGATATTTTGGGTAAAATTAATTAATTGCGCGGGATAGTAGCTCCGCCCACTCAAGTTTCATTCTTTAAGATGTGTTACTCACACATGCCCAGAAAATACGCGATATGGAGCCCGGGGGCCGTAGGTGGCTCGCCGAAATGTTATATACGTCAGGAGACACATAATTAAACCGTAATCATAAAAATTTGAGATACGCTTAAAAGTTATTTAAGACATTTGCTATTGTTTTATGTATTATTAATATGAAGATTGTCATACTATTTCTAATTAACTTAAAGTTATATTAAAACTTGCTGAAAGTCATTTGCTTAGTGAACAGTGTTTCTGCATGTCGTCATTTTTGTTACAATGGTATATATATTTTTAAATCATCAAATTTAATCAAATATAATTTAAAATTAATTTGTGCACTGTATTATTTATTTCTTTAAAAATATGTAATTCTTTACATTCAGAAAAGCTCTTGATTTTGTTTTTTTTTTAGAAGTTATTACCTTTGCATTCTTACGTTATGTTTTACACTCATTAAATAGCTACTAATGATTATATTAATTGTATTGCTTTGTTGTGTTATTTTTGTTATTTGTTATGAAGATTTCGATTCGTTCAATATTCAAATTAAACATAATTTTCATATTTAATCTTCTACAAAATAAAATAATTATGACAAAATGTAAAAATCTTCATTAAATTTCTGCAATCTCGTAATTTCGAAAATCTTATGCAAAAGTCGTTACTGCGTCAAAAATCAAAATTCTGTTAAGATATCTCAGAAAAAGTCTAATTCTAAAAAAAATTCTACCATCCGCCCAATCAAATTCATCTGTAACTAAAGCTCCGCCCCCAACTCAGCAGATTTACGAGCGCACAATTTCTCAGACTCTATCCCATAGGTAGATGAAATTCTACTTAAAATCAAACAATGTAAGTTCATTTCAAGAAATTCCCCTTGAATTCAACAATGTCCTCGAAAACATCCTAACTAAAAAAGATCCTATCTCTAAACTTCTAGCCTTCAATGAAATGTTAGCTGGATGCTCTAAGATTTCTTCTAGTCGCAAGTCATAAGTTCGCTTATGGCTCCTACCCTTTATTCAAAATATTATTCTTGTAATTTTAAAATGTATGGTCACAGAAAGGCATCCTTTTTTTAGCAATTGGACAATTGGACTTTGCTTAACTCTTTCGGCTGTTTAGAACTTGTGAACAATCTTCTCTATACTTTCCTATGATTTCTAGAGCGGACTTCCCAATACGGTGAAGCCCCGCCCTCCATTTTTCTTCTAGATGCGGTTTGGCTACTTGCCGTTCATCTGAGTTTTTTGTCCATTTCTAACTTTTTAGGTAACCTATCTACTATTCTTAGTGTTTTTGTTAAGTAGTCGTATTCGCACTATAGCTATGCATTCTTCAACTTCTTTTTCATGATGAACTCGACGTTTACTCATCATAGGGTGTGGATTTGCTTCGCAAATGGGTAGCCCCTTGAACTCTTCACCTTTTAATTTTACATTTGTGTGTACAGCAAGTTTAAGCTCCATTACCGACTAGTTTTGTTTCGTTATACATAAGAATATATATCTATCAAATTTCGTCATTCTCGGCTTTTATGTTCCAGATACAAATCTTCAATTTTTGACTGATTTGTACGAAATTCGAAATACATACTTTTTGAAAATCAGTGAAATTATTGTCAACTTAAAAAATATACCAGACCACTCTTTACCCCTTTTTTCACACGCCTGCCATATTTTAATAATGTAGAAATCTGTCTTTATTAATATTTCTAAAGCAATCATTTCTTTCCTGTTGCTACACCCAAAAAAAGAGTGCAAAAAATAAAAAATAAAAATGGATACACATGCATTTTTTTTAATCTCTTTATACTGGCATCCGAAATTGACGTCATTCGCGCAAGAAAAGCTAAATTTTTCATATTTAAATCAAGAAACGTTTAATAAATCCGTTAAAGTGACGTAGTTTCATTTAAATACATTTAAAACTAAAACATCCACTAATCAAACACTCATTTCAATTTCAAGAAGAAGAGGAGAAAAAAATATGGCAGGCATGGCGTCACTTTTCATTAAATCTTTCAACGTGCCTCAAACTTATTCCAAATAAACGGCTGCTATGTTTTATTTCCTGTTCTTTTAGCTATACGTTATAGCTGTTTTAATACTTCAGAAACAGTAGTGACATGCTCTATGAATTATTTTAAACGAATGAAATAAATCTGCTGTCATACGTCATTGCTGCTATTTAAACACGAGAACTAACATTAGACATTTATTCAACCGATGCCAGTAAAATTATTTAGGGATAATTTATTGTATTTAAATGCTCTTCCAAGTTATCATCACCGGATATGAAAGATTTAGTTCAAAGAGCAAGTGAGCACCTTTACCGGCAGTAAGTCCTCCTTGCCGCTTTTTAAACAAGCGTCTAGGGACAGCACTCTCACAGAATGCACATAGCACATGTTTCGTTTTCGATGCTTCCGAAGTTGCCGCTAGAGGGCACTGTCTTAAATTCCGCTTGGCGTCTCCGCCGCTGCGCATGCTCCGTACATTGTTTACGCTGATTCTAATCGCATTATTATTTAGTACTTAGTATTACTTGTTAGCTACACGCGCAAGTTTGATCGTTCTATTATTTTATTTAAAATGAATGCTGCCGATAAATCTGAATCCTTTTCAGGAAATAATCAACAGTCCTTTTCAGGACTTAATCAGCATTTATTTAGTGAAGGAAATGAGCAATCATTTCCTGGATTGCAAGATATTACTTCTGATGATAAGCAGATAACCGCTACTGTCAATAATTTGACTTGCGGCATGTGCAATAAAAGTTATGAACATTCTCGTTCGTTACGGCGGCACATTAAAAAATGTCACCCTGTAGATAATCAGGAAAATCTTGACGATATACAATCGTCTGCTTTAAAATCAAAATTTCATTGTGATACATGCGACAGAGCTTATGAAAGCTATCGTTCGTTACGGCGACATGTTTTGACATTTCACCCAGCAGTTATTCAAAATTTGGTACCCCCTTCAAAAGTAAATAGTAATTTTGAATATAAATGTGATATCTGCAATAAAAATTTCAATAAAAAGTACCATTTAATGCATCATAAACGTAATATACATAACGATAACACATACATTAATACAAATTATTTTTTATGCCCAATTTGTGGGATGGGATTGAAAAGAAAGTATACGCTGATCATGTGCAAGTTGCACATGATATAAGCTTTGAAACAGAAAATTTTCAATTTTCTTCTTTTAGTGATTTTTATAAATGGAAAGATAATATCGAGTGCAACTCAAATTCAAAATATTCAAAATATCGTGGAGCAAAACAATCTGGCTCCCACATGATTCATTATTTTTCCTGCCATCGTTCAGGCTTTCATAGCAGAAAAGGGGAAGACAGAGTTTTAAAATCTCAAGGGAGTAATAAAATAAATGGGCACTGTCCTGCAGGTCTGAAAGTAGTTGAGAGCAGTGATGGTACATGCCAGATAACTTTTAATAAAACCCATGTTGGCCATGTTAATGATATAGGGCATTTATCATTATCTGAAACCGAGCGTCAAGCACTAGCAGCAAAAATTGCTTTAAAAATTCCTTTTGATACGACCCTAGATGAAATACGGGATTCTGTTTCCGTATCTGATCCTCAGCGCATTCATTTGTTGACTAAAAAAGATTTACATAACATAAATGATTCTTTTAATTTATCTGCAGATGTAATTCACCATAAAAATGATGCATTTAGTGTTGAGGCTTGGGTGAATAAAATGAATGAAAATGAAAAATCCTCTGTATTATTTTATAAGCCTCAAGGTGAAACTTCGCCCCACCATCCCCATCTAAAAGATGAGGATTTTGTTTTAATTATAATGAATGAAGCCCAAGGCGAAATTTAAAAAAAATACGGTCATGATTGCATATGCATAGATGGTACGCATGGTCTTAACAACTATGGCTTTGAGCTCATAACTCTTCTAACAATTGATGATTTGAGAGAAGGTTTCCCATGTGCCTTTTTGATCTCAAATAGGAGTGATGAAGCTGTACTTAATATTTTTTTTTCAAAAGTTTATGACCAAGTTGGGAAAATATCCCCCTATGTTTTCATGTCAGACATGGCCGAAGCATTTTATAATGCATGGGTTAATATCCATTCCCCTTCAACTAAGCACCTATATTGTACCTGGCATGTTGACAATGCATGGAGGAAAAACTTGCCAAAAATAAAAAATCAAGATAAACAAATTTATGTTTATAAAGTCCTAAGGACTTTACTCGAATAACTAGATGCTGTTACATTTGAAGATATGTTACAGCAATCCATTCGCAAATTTCTTAACGATGAAGACACTGCAGAATTTGGCAAATATTTTCGAGATCATTATTACAAAAACAAAACTTCTTGGGCATACTGTTATCGTTTATATAGTGGGTTAAATACAAACATGCACATAGAGCGCATGCACAGGACTATAAAATATATTTACTTAAAGGGGAAGAACGTTAAACGCCTAGACAAATCATTACATGCAATAATGAAATTTGTACGCGATAAACTTTTTGATAGATTGATAGCGATACACAAAGGAAAATTAACAAGCAAACTTAAAGATCTTCGAAACAAACATAAGTTAAGTACTCTAATCATGCGTCATGTCACGAAAACAGATTACGGTTGGGACATCACATCTTCAGGGGATGATAAATATAAAATAACTGAAAATAACATCAATTGTAAGTGTTCGCTAATATGCACAGAGTGCAATGCTTGTATTCATAAATATGCATGCAGCTGTCTTGATTATGCAGTTAAATGGAACATGTGCAAACACATTCATTACATATGTCAACATAACACAACTAACACTATTGACACAACCCACAATATGAAAGATAACATTAATGATCTAACAATTATAGATGAATCTGAAGAATCACAAGTAATAATGAAAGAGCTCAACAATAAATCCAGTCAACAACCCAACACAAACAGCATGGCCTCCAAATTACAAAAGAGGGAAATATTAAAACAAAAGTTATGTGGCTGGATTGATAAATTAGAAACACAGGAAGAATTTGAAGCATTTGAAAAGCTCATAGCCCCGATACCACCCACACTTGATGCCGTTCGTTCTAGAAAGCGAAGTTTAGAGGGTTCACAAAATACAAAGCACATTCCAGCAAACAAAAACATGCAGCAACAACGACACTTTTATTCAACAAAAAAACCCAGAATTCAGAACAGAAAAAAAATTCAAAAGCCATCAGCTGCAGAATCTAAATCTATAGCTTTAACACTATTACATGATATAAAATAACTTTTAGTTTTTCAATCATAAAAATAATTGGGTATTTTATTAAAAAATAAAATGTTGTAAACGAAAAACAAACGACAACTTCTGAAAACCAAAAACAAACAAACATGCAATTCAAATTAAAAAAAAATGTTAACAGAACATTTATTCATGTCCAAACTAATATGTTCTTCGCTTGTATAATGTAATTATTATACACTGATTTTATTTTCTTCTTTTCAAAACATTTCTTTCTAAGTATACCCATTCTAAAATTATTGGTTTTTTTTTTTACATTCATTTCTTTCATAAATCAGCATGAAAAGGCCTGATCTGGTCAAGAAAAATTAATGATCTTCAATTTTGATGTTTTTTCTTACCGAACATATCATCATGATGTTATATCCTACCAATATAACTAAATCCATAAAAACCTTATGTTTTACAAACGCTAAATTTAACTGTATGCTTTACAGAGAATAAAGTGCACTTGACCTCTTTTCCTTGGGAAGAGGGCGGGGGGGAGGGCAGGGGGTTGAAACAATTTTTCGACAGTGTTGAATTCTGTGGGCTGGCTGGGAAGACATCTCCCCCACACCCCCTTCCTGGAAGATTTGAGATTTTGTGCTTTCAATGGTCAAAAAGTGCAATCCCCCCCTCTCCCCGGAACCATAGAAATCACTCCCAAAGGAAAGTCTGAATTCAACACTGATTCGCCGAGCGCGTTTTTTATATTCTGCAAATTGTCTTCTTCGAAATTTCATATCTAAAACTATGATAGATTCTGTTTTTACGCTTCAACTTCCTAGTGTCTAAGGACACCAAATTAAAAAAAAGCCATCCATAACTTGTATTAATACTCTGACACTTTGCATCGTGCAAAATTTCAGAAAATAGTCTATGATAGATTATTTATATTATATTTCATAGTTGGTGTTTGTATTCTGCAATTAACCTCCATTAAAATTTTTCTTCTAAAACTATCATAAATCTCAAAATACAATTTTATCTCCCCTCCCTCTCCCAGAGAGCAAGGACGCAGAGTTTACAAAAGTTATCCGTACATTGTGTTATGTTTTTGAGTTACCATTTTGAAAAATTATTTCACGAGAGATTCCAAGATACTGTATTTTATAGAAGAAACAACACAGTGTTTATGAGTTTGAAATTTAATTTTTTTTTCACGTGTGGCATTTACACCATGTGCGGTGTTTACAAATATTTTTTTCTCATGCATAACATTGAAACAAAATAAATATTCCTTAAGACTTGTTCAACAATTTCAATTTCCAATTCATTTTTAAACGTAATGGCATAAATTTAGAAGGTCTGACTATTAAGGTAATATGGAAACGCTACACAGTTTCCCTTTTTTGATAAACTTATTGAATTATGAGTGATTCTGGTCACGTGATGACAAGTTTTTTTTACCTTTCTGTCAGAGTGAGAATTCAGTTCGAAACGTGTACTTTGACAGTATTTTCTGAAAGATCTTCTGTCTTTATCAAAAAATGGAAAAACCCTTGCAATTACATAGTTTCTGAATAAGAAAATCTGCAAATTACATGCATTTCTGAACAAAAATGAATTTATAAATGTGTCAAAGTAGCCTTTTAGGAAAAAATGGCAAAATAAACATCACAGGCTGCAATTATTACATTACTTGCCGATAGCGAAAATTGTAACATTTCCGATGATGTTACTGAACTATACAGAGTAGACGAAGAAAATTTACAACTCTTCCACTCTGATGTTTACAACCTAATTTGTGAGGGCTTCAAATATAAACTGAAGAATGCCTAAAGTGGATGCAACCCACTTAAGCGTACCAAGTGGCATTGACCACTTTAAAAAAACGAAGAGTGTTTAAGGATAGAGATCCGCATAATGCCCTCTGAATGATTTAGGCACCAACTAACATCTCCTTAATTTAAAATTACATAAAAATATTTAAAACCTAATTTAAATATTTGAAATCAAATTTTAGGCATCGTAAGATATTAAAAATGAGTCACCCTACACTGTTCAAAAAGCTTTGATTAAAGTTAGGTCAATCTGACACTGTCAACAAAAGTAGCATTCTCATGGTTGTGGCATTTATGGTAGGTGCATCAATTATGATATTTTTAAGTTTATTGAAGCCAATTTTGAGGAGTACAGCATTTCTTCTATAAAATAAAGTATATTTTTTACCCCCCCCCCCTGTTTTTATCCTACCCATGCTCTGCTCACTAGGGAGCTTAGTTTCATTAAAAATATTCTGCGATTCAACCCCCACTCTTAACCCTTTAAGCATCCGGCCTATTTCTTACTTCATGTCTAATGATTCATAAAATAATACCTATGAAAACTATTTGTGAGGGGATTTGTTTATGATTACCTTATATATTTAATTATCGTATACACTGCAATGAATTAACATTAATATCAGTTTTGTATTAAATCAGCCCTTGATTTTAAAGATTACGTGACGAATAAAACCTGGTTAGGATGCTTAAAGGGTTAAATAAATTATAAATTCTCAAGCTATCTTTTTACACCTTATCCAGTGGGGAGGGATAAAGGGGGACAAGTTTCCAAAACTTCCAAAAGTTTCCTTATCTTCTGTCAGCATTCTGACAATTATCGCCTTTTGAAATTTCTCCATGAGATTTTGCAATACATTTTTACCTCCCACCCACCTAGCCCAGGGGAACTTAATTTTAAAACAAGTTGGAAATTGCTCGTCAAACGTGGCAAATGAGGTGCGTTCGTACTATAACTAGTTTTATAATTATTTTTTGCACCCCATATTGTACTGAATGTATAATTTTTTGCACTTCATAAAGCGCATAGTCTGACACATCATTAAAATGCACTTCCAATATTTTTTTCCCATTCCCCGTAATGTAACGGAACACTTTTGACTGTTCCTGTAATTAAACTATACATCCGATTTTCCTAAAATTTAAAATAGCTCAACAAAATTTTGCAACAATTATATCTTTAAAATTTTAGACCATTCGGAAGGCTGTAATATCATTAAAATGCACTTGCAATAATTTTTCCCATTGGCCGTAATGTAAAGAAAAACTTTTGACTGTCCCTGTAATTAAACTATACATCCGATTTTTCTAAAATTTGAAAGGGCTCAACAAAATTTTGCAACAGTTATATCTTTAAAATTTCAGATCATCCGGAAGGCTCTAATATCATTAAAATCCACTTGCAATAATTTTTCCCATTGGCCGTAATGTAAAGAAAAACTTTTGACTGTCCCTGTAATTAAACTATACATCCGATTTTTCTAAAATTTGAAAGGGCTCGACAAAATTTTGCAACAGTTATATCTTTAAAATTTCTGATCATTCGGAAGGCTCTCATATCATTAAAATGCACATGCAATAATTTTTCCCATTGGCCGTAATGTAAAGAAAAAATTTGACTGTCCCTGTAATTAAACTATACATCCGATTTTTCTAAAATTTGAAAGGGCTCGACAAAATTTTGCAACAGTTATATCTTTAAAATTTCAGATCATTCGGAAAACTCTAATACCATTAAAATGCACTCGCAATAATTTTTCCCATTGGCCGTAATGTAAAGAAAAACTTTTGACTGTCCCTGTAATTAAACTATACATCCGATTTTCATAAAATTTGAAATGGCTCGACAAAATTTTGGAACAATCATATATTTGAAATTTCAGACCATTCGGTTGGGTAGTTTTTGCTCTGTTACATGCGGACAGACGGACGGACAGACGGACGGACTGAACGACGACTATAGGTGCTACGTATTTATATAATTACGAACGCACCTAAAAAAGGTCATGTCTGATATTTATATTGTGGGAGTCAACCTTTTTTCTAAAATCACAATAAATTTGAAGACATATCTTTACACTCTACGCTAGGTCACCTGGGGGAGGGGGGGGGGAGGTGGCAAGGAAACCGAGTTTCCAAAAATTTATCTAACTTATGACAACGTAATCAATTAATCATTCATAAAAGACTTTACTCTTTTCTCTGTAACATCCCCTAAATTGTGGATGTTAGGTCTGGGTGATGTTTAGGATTAAATACCATGATAAATATAATGTGCATAAAATGATTAAGCGGTTACAGGCCTTTCCAACGATATGTCACATGACGGGTGTCAGAAAAATGTAGGAAAGTGCCCCCCCCAAGGGGGCAAAGTGGTGGGTGGAGCACCAAAAGTGCATAAAATGATTAAGCGGTCACAGGCCTTTGCAACAATATGTCACATGAGGGGTGACAGCAAAATTTAGAAAAAGGCCCTTCCGCGGGGGTGAGACACTGAAGGTGCATAACATGAACAAGCGGTTACAGGCCTTTCCAACAATATGTCACATGTCGGGTGTTGGCAAAATTTAGGAAAGTTCCCCTCGCCCCTAGGGGCAAAGTGGTGGATGGAGCACCGGAAGTGCATAAAATGATTAAGCGGTCACAGACCTTTCCAACAATATGTCACATGAGGGGCCTCGGCCAAAGTTAGAAAAGTGGCCCTGAGGACCAGACTATATAATTATTATTTCATTTGTCTAATTAAATCCACTGTTGCAAATAAAATGTTATATTTCATTTCTTTATCGCCCTGATTCACACATTGTTCAGTAACAAATATTAATCAACACCGCTGAAATCTAAAGACCATAATGAAATGAAAGCCATCGTGTATGTGGCATACAACGCATACG
The DNA here is from genome assembly GCA_963932465.1 of Maratus speciosus. Lineage (NCBI taxonomy): Eukaryota > Metazoa > Arthropoda > Arachnida > Araneae > Salticidae > Maratus > Maratus speciosus. The sequence continues at coordinate 23,417,192 of OZ010798.1, read as the reverse complement.
CTCAGAGATTCAGCTTTCACCGTCAATACCGTAAAAAAAAATATATATCCCAACAAAAAGTTTTCGGTAAAAAAAAAAAAAAGCGCCAAGTTCTCCTTAATGTTTCGGCCAGAAAAAGTGATATCTGAAGTTCGCACAAGTTAAAAGCCAAACATCCCAAATCATTCATTGAAAATGGCTTCCTGCGACTTGGCCGTTAATGCCTTCTACAGCATTTCAAAATTAATGATTGGAAATTACGCATTTATGAATTATTTAAATACTAAAAGTAATATTAGAATGCAAAAAGGCAAATTCACATAAAGCCATTATAAGTAAAAGATTTCTGATAACTACCATTCAGTTTCAACAAACATTTGTTTTGATTACAGATCATTTAGTCCACTTGTGGTTTAATTGTCATTTTGTACGGTCTAAAGCTAAAGTCATTAACGTAAAACCCAAGAAATAAACCAAAATTTACTTACTTAAAATCTCACAATATGTTACATTATATTTTATTGTATAATATTGAAATCTTGTGTATTGACGAAAGAGATTTTTTTCGCTTGAACATTTATTATAGTTTGTTTGCATGCATTAAAAGGTATTCGATTTATAAACTGTTAAAAGCTGATACTAATTATGTTTTAGCAATTAGGGATATTATATCATGAATACAAGTACAGTACACTCTGTCTAAGGTGGAATCGATCGGGACTGAGAAAAATTTCCGTGGTAGACAATATTCCGGCTTATGCAAAAAAAATCCCCCTTCCCTCCCCCCCCCCCCAAAAAAAAAAATCCCTCGAATTTGATGATTTTTTATTGATTTTCCTAACTCGAAAATCGGTTGAAAGCTGAAATTCGGAAAGATCTTTTGTCTTTATAGATAAATGAGAAACGCTACTCAATTTCTTAGTACTGCTGTAATACATGCGAATTGGTAGTTTACACACACACACACAAAAAAAGAACTCACAGATCCCCCCCCCCCAATAAACTTCGAGAATGAGACAGAACGCTTTGAATTTGAGTACATCTTTAAAGTATAATATATTGCACTTTCGAAAACATATATTTTGATAAATGTTCATTCTACTAGAAATATTAACTTTTAAATATAATTTTGCATATGAAAAAATGGCACAAGCATAAATTCCTTAAAATTTAAACAGTTTCTGTCCTTTTGAATTAACTTTTTCAAAGTGCTACGGAATTTAACTAACATGCACGACATTGAGTATTTGACTTATCAGCTTTAAAATTTAATAAACAAAATGCCTTTCATTTTTAAATTGTCCTTTTTTCCGCCTTATGCAAAATTTTGGATTCGGTGGGACCTTAAAATGCTTTCCGTTTCCGCGTTAGACAGATTCCGCCTTGTGCAGCATGAACTGATGTAATTTTCTATGGGTTCGCCGGGACTTGGAAAAATTTCCGTGGTAGACAGATTTCCGGCTTATGCAGATTCCGCCTTAGACAGAATTTACTGTATTTTGTTATTTTTTAACTTCTAAGCATTTAAATAGACTGAAGTTGTTTAAATGGTTTTTCAAATGCGTATTTTATTTCTGTACTCTGTGCCACAAAATGCCTAAAATAATCAAAAAATTAGTTGGCATGTAGCTGATTTGCAATATTTGAAAATTTGAAAAACTCTCTCGAAGGCATTAACAGCCAAGTCGCAGGAAGCCATTTTCAATGAAAGATTTGGGATGTTTGGCTTTTAACTTGTGCGAACTTCAGATATCACTACTTTTTCTGGCCGAAACATTAAGGAGAACTTGGCGCTTTTTTTTTTTTTACCGAAAACTTTTTGTTGGGATATCACTACTTTTTGTATGTTTTTTCAAGTTTGTTATTCTAAACTATATTAATAGGGAAAAAACATAAATTTCGGTACTTTCATGTTAGCCGGGAGCAAATCTCCTCATTAGCCTTATGTTTTTTCGCCAATAGCAGTTTTCATTTTCCCCATGTGTAAATTAGAAACAATGCTTTGATTTTCAAATAAAATATTTTGGTTTATGTTATTATTTATTTATTTATTTATATGTTAAATATTCTATTAAATAAAATGAGGGAAATGCATCTATTTTAAATGAGATGACTGAAAAGTATATATCTTTAAATGAAATGAATGCAATATGAACAATGAGTTGGGAACAGTATTTGGCGATTTGCCACTTGCTCCCGGTTAACATAAAAATACCTAAATTTATTTTATTGAGCTTTACAAATTTATACTTTATTTCTTTTTATATTAAAGTACTAGCCGCCTCAAGCAAGCAGTATTTATCTTATTAATTTCATGTTAAACGTTGCATCATGTTACTGTTATTCATAATTATTTTACTTGCCCATTCTTTCACCAAGTCGGAAGCTTTAAATAGAGAAATCAAGAACTCTTTACGATCATGGAAGCACATCATATATTTTGTGTTGTTATGTATTTCATCTTTCGTGACAAATATCTCTTAACTCACTTATGCATGTTTCCTTAGCAGTTACGATTCGTTCTCTAATGTGGAAATTTTTAATCCTATTAAGTAGTCTTTTCTAATTGGGCTCACTGCCAATTGTTGTATTTTAACTGATACGACTGGTTACAAGTGAAATGGTTCTTATGAAATCCTTTGAAAATATCTGCATTTGCATTAAACCATATTGATGCTAATATCTTTTTGCTTCACGTTAACCTTTTGAATAGACTCGATTACGGAAGAATAGAAGGTCTACCGGCTCACTGCCATGATCCATTTGAAAATCTATCATTCTTCTCATCTGATCGTGTTGAAGAATTAGTCAATGTGCCATGGTTTTAAGATTTTAGTTAATTTTATTCGAAACCTGAAAACTAAAATGCGAGGAACCGGATTATAGAAGATTCATTCTAACATACATATCGATTAACAGGTTACATATTATAGAATTATAATAATCATAAAGAGAGCTGGCAGTTTCAATGCTTTAATAGTTTCCGTAAATTATCTTTATATAGTACAGAAGTTTTAGCGATGTAAAGATTAACAACATAGTCACAGTAAGTATAATAACAGTACAATATAATAACAGTAGCAGAGGTTTTGGGCAGTGACGAAACTATTAGCACTTTGGAAATATTAGTACGTTATATCATTTAACTATTCAGATGATATGCGGAAAAATAAAAATAGATGGCTCGCATTAATAATTAATTCATTGAAAAATAGGCACCAGTGTCAAATATTCGCCAAGCTTGGCGACATTTAGCAAAGTTTCGCCAAATTTGCTAATATATCATGTGAATTCTCAAATTTGGCGACAAAAAATGTTTTGTTTATTCTGACGTCATAATGATGCATATGTATTATGTATTATACACATATTTATAATATGTATGATGCAAATGTATTACGTATTATAAGCATATGTATAATATGTATGATGCATATGCATAAGTTCATTAACATCACTAAAACGCACTTAAAGGAATAGTGTTCCATAAATAGTAGGGATAATTGCCAGATTGACCAGAGTGCTATGGAGATTAGAATTCCGACATTTATAATAGACCGGGAGGCGTCTGTACACACCATCACCTCATCGAGTTTACAGCTGAAATTTTAGGATTAGTTAAAACTAGATTAGCATATTTAAATGCAACTGGTCTGTTAAGTCATATCTTGGTAGAAACCACCTGAAGACCTAATTTTAGTGGTTAACTGATAGGTTAACTATTGTATTTTCCTGCATCCAAAAATTTGGAAACATGGAGGAATGGGTGCAGGAAAACACAATGGAAAATCCACCAATTAACCCGTAAAATCGGGTATGTAGGTGGTTTCCACAAAGATATGACTTGGCAGACCAGTTACATTTCAATACGCTAATCGATATTTAACTAATCCTAAAATTTCAGCCGTCAACTCGATGAGGTGATGATCTGTGCAGACGCCTTCCGGTCTTTAATAAAATTTGTTATAAGGAAGTAAAAGATAGAAAGATGGACAGATAAACTGAAAGATTTGCCTTATTAAGATTTTTGTAAAAGCATATAAAAATTCATTCAGCTTGAAATCATGCAACACCTTTATAACTCAGGCTAATTTTCTGTAATCGGGTTTTGGCGGCCAACATATCTTATCTATAATTATAATCTTTCTTTTACAGATTTAAAATTAACAATAAATTAACAGTAAGTAGGCTAATAATAAAATATAATAACATTAGCAGCGGACTTTGGACGCCGGATCTGTCGCATATCGTTAAAGACAGTTTATTAGTTACACATTTCATTTAATTAAAAGGAAATTTTTAAACTTTCATATGGAATTAAGATATTTTTCCACTATAGGGACCTTGGCATTTAAAAAAAATCTTGGCGCAATTCGGACTTCAGAAACTGAGATATGCTGCCAAATGATATAAACAACTATGAAAACAAACCTGATGAACTTTTATGTTAGTTATATACATATAAACAATTTATTTATACATGTATAAAATATTATTTTTTATATACAAATTATTTATGTTGGTATATAAAAATAAATAAACGAGTTCCTTACATTAAATAAATTGTATACATATGGAAAAAATTGCTTGTGTATATGACATAGTAAATAGGTTGTCAGAAAATACGTTATTATCAAATTTTTTTTCTCGTCAAGGCTATTTTCTGTTTTTCGCCAAGGTTACTATATCGGAAACGTACCGAATTGTGGTTATATTTTGTTAAATGTTTTATTGTTTTAATATCGTAAATATATCGTACCTATACTGATTAAAATTTTTAGGTATATTCATTTTTTCTATTTAACAAACATCTTTGGAAAAGCTTATATACAAAATGTTATTCTGCTTGAAATCACGTGACCCCCTTCAAAACTCTGCAATCGAGTTTTGGCGAGTTTGGCACAATTGAATGTGTTAAGGAACTGTTTACGGCCAAATGAACACCCCTTGTTTGAAGGGTTTAGAGGCGGAAATTCTGTGTTTTCAGATTTTTCTGGTTAATTGTGCTACAAACCAGACTTACTTGTGAATTTTCATGATTCTACGACTTTTAGAAGTACCTTAGTTATTTGATGATGCGAAGTGAGTCAGTGACAAAAAAGCGCTTTTTCGGAATTTAATATTTCGAAAACTACTAAATATAGAAACATGAAATCGTGGAACCTTAGTTCAGTTTGACCATACGAACATGTGTATAAAAGAAAAATTTCTATATCTCTCCCTAAAACGACGTTATGAGGGGGTGAAAAGTATGCCGAAATGGTTCAGGAAAAGGTAGCTTACGGCTTGTGCGAACTTGGCGGACGCACTGCGGTGTTCCCAGATCTGCTGTCTGATGCTGCATGTATGATATTTATCACCCACCGAAACGAAATCACATACCATTAGTATCATAAACACCGAACCCGAGGAGTCAGTAATTAATATCACGGTTTAGTCTGAGAGAAGTCGCACTGTTAATATCAACAATACCGAAACCGAGGAATCGATATTTTTAATACTATGGTTTAGATTTGAGAGAAGTCACTCCGTTAGTATCATGTTAATTGGAACCGACGTTTCAGTATTTAATACCATAATTTAGACCAGGGGAATCTAGAGAACTCGAAGCCGAAGAAGCACTGCTTAATGCTGCGGTTTAATGAAGAACCATGACAATTGCAGTTTACATCATGATTATGATATTCATGATATGCTGTTTTCTAGGGTTTTTTAATATCGTTATCACGATTTGAATTTTATATCGGTTTTATCGATATATCGCGCAGCCCTAGTGGACGCATTTAAATCATTTTTGTTTCCAAAAGTATCAAATAATCAGGTACTCTTGTTAAGGAACTACCTAATATAATTGTTTTTTGGTAAAGGCAGAAAAGTTTGTCGAAGTTGATGATTTGAGCTGAGCTCTGAGACGCAACAGCTAAGCAAACAAAAAAAAACTGCCATCTTGAGACAATAACCGCACATAACTCAAGATGTAATTCATTTATCCCATAATGAAAAAACTGTTTAATTATAAATCACTTCAATATTTATATATAATTTTGTTATGTTTAAAAATGAGCGAGAAAGTTTTGTGTTGTTGAGCAGGATTTTTTTATTCTTTGGGAAATACAATGAATACTTTATTGTTCACTTAAACGATACAGCCAGTGTTTTCAAGGGGTGGCCCGGGAGGGACATTGCCTCCGGAGCAATGAGATGTCCCCCCCCGCCCCGGAATTGTTGAGGTGTGTTTTCAATAGTCAAAAGTGCAATCCCCCCCCCCCCCTAAAGCCACAGAAATCCTTCCCGGAGAAAAGTGTCTGAATTCAACACTGGATACAGCACTTGAATTTGAAATTCACAGCTCATGTGAAAATCATTGAAAGTTCAATAAAGTGTTGTTGTCTTAAAGAACTAAAGTATGAAAATGTTTAACTGAACAAGACACTGTATTGATATGAAAGTTCAACTCTTACGGGTCTATTTTCAACCATGTCTAATTTTCATACATACATTGGTTTTGAAATAAAATTTAGCACATTTTATTTCCTAAACTGTACGAGAGTCCTGAACTTTGTTGGGTTGTACCTGATGACCCAAATAAAAAAATTCCTGACCCGAAATGAAAAAGAAGTAAATCATGTTTTAATAATATCAATTTTATCTTTTATGTAGAGAAAATAGACAAATTTATCAAATATAACAAAACACATGAATAGCAGACACCTCAGAATTGTTGAATAGAATCCAGTATCGGGTCAAATTAACCTTAATTTCTTTTCCAAGTCTGGTTCGACCTAGACTAATTCTTGCAGGTCATATTTAAGTGCTTTGCAAAATGTTTGAGTAGAACTATGTTTCAGATAAAAATAAATACGTATTTGAATATGAAAGAGTATATATTAAATTTAGAGGTCTGCATGTGCCAAAATACCCAGTCCCTGCCTAGCCCATAGAAACAAAAGAACGGAACTAAAGATTTTGGCCTGTGCAGACCTAGGAAGAATAAAGCCAGTATCGGCTTAGTACAGAAAAAATAAGTTATCCGACCCAATCCTTCAACAAGTGGGTAAGTGTTATCGCAGATCATATAGAGGGTTTCGTTTAATATCTCTTTTAAAATACTTTATCCTTAAATTAACAAATCAAAATTGTTAATTTAAAATTATTAATACCTTACATAAATGGCAGCACCATTACATTTAGGAATTCCCCCTCACCCCTGGAAATCATCCACTACCCTATTTCAATTTTTTATATTTAACTAATAATATTTATAAGAGGACTCCATCAAAAAATCGCATTTAAAACGGAGTGGAGAGGCATAGGATGTGTATAATATGAATAAGTTTTCATAGACCTATCTAATGATATGTCACATGAGTGGTGTCCTTGAAATTTCAAAAAGTGTCCCTGGGGCAATGGGGGGAGGGGTATTGGATGTGTATAATATGAATAAGTTTTCATAGACCTATCTAACGATATGTCACACGAGGAGTTTACTCAAAATTTAGAAAATAGTTCCTCCCCTCCCCTGGAATTTCCCACTCTTTCAAATATTTAATGTTAAAAAATAATATTAATATGAGGGCTCAGTGAAAAAATGCAATAAACAGCTGATTTGAAGAAAAAAATAGCCCCTCTCCCCCACCCAAATTACACGCACCCTCGCTTTATAAAATTTTTAATATGTGTTATAAACTATGTCAAAATTTAAAAGCGATCGGTTAATTTTAACAATTTCGCGTCAATAGTCCTTGGAGGAGGACCCTACCCTGGAATTTCCCACTCTTCAAATATTTAATGTTAAAAAATAATATTTATTTGAGTGCTCACCGAAAAAATGCAATAAACAGCTGATCTGAAGAAAAAAAGAGAAAATTGCCTCTCTCCCTATCAAAATTCCACACACCTTCACTATATAAATTTTGTATTATGTATTATAAACTATCGTAAAGCCTCTCCATTCCTTTTTTAATAGAGAAAAATGAGTTTCAAGAAATTTAAATTCTTAATTGTAGAAAAAAGTGGTGTGAAATCAGGCATCTATAGCTTTCAAATATTTATGGTTAAAAAATAATATTTAAAGGAGGGCTCAGTGAAAAAAACCACATAAGAAAAATAATAGAAAAAAGCCCCCTTCCCCCCTCACCAAAATTCAATGCACACTAACTTTATAATCTTGTTATTATTTGTTATAAACTATCTCAAAGTTTAAAAGCAATCGGATATTTAGCTTTTTTAATTTTAACGATTATGTTCATTATCTATATGAAAACGCATTTCTTTTATATGTTTAAAAATTGATTTTTTGATAAATCCAAAAATTGTGGACGGATTATTTTTAAATTGACATATTACATTACATTGACATTAACATACGATTATATATTGACATTGACATTAGCGTACGATTTCACATCTGGTTGCGCAAGAACCAAAATTCTAAAAGCAATATTTAAAATTTTTTGTAGGTAGTATTAAAAAGCGCAGTATAATAATTATCTGTTTTTTTAATCATGTCAAGTAACGTGCCGTTTGAAAAAAGCAAATCTCAGATTAATGATATAAAATCTCCTAGTATGTTGAAAGCCACCTCTTTTGAAATTTCCATTGATGGCAGATAATCTAAGCTCGCAAAAATCTGTCTGTTGCCTTCTCAAAGAACAAAAATAAAAGATTTTTTACTCAATTTTTAAGGATTTTTCAAGTTTTTATGGTATGATCGAGATAAATTTTCGAATTTCTGAAAGTTTTTTTTTTTTTTTTTTACATCCTGTGGTCCTAATTTCGTATCCATAGGATTACTAAAAAAAAAGTTATTGCGGTTCAAAAAAGTTGCCAGTCCCTATTTTCTGTTAAAACCACACTGCTTATAATCATTTCTGCGATAAAATATTGAGGTTTCAAAAAGTAGATGCTTTTGCTGAATTATGAAATCCGTTCCAATTTTTAATTGGGATTTTTTAATTAATAGCGTCTGTTAATTGTAACTTTTTCAAAATTTTATGATTTGTCGTTTGATTCAGATGTTCAGCTATAAGTATGCAAAATTTCAAGTCTCCAATATATATATATTCTGAGAATGAGCTCTGTGTCAGACAGACAGTCAAGGTTTTGTCAGATGAACGAAACCCTAAAAAAGTCAGGCCCGAACTCAGGGCCTGGAAGGAGTAATGACTAGGCCCAAGCCTGCCTTCAGAAAAAAAGTAAGGCACAGCCCGCGTGTCGTGAATGAAAATAGGCTTCTAATTAAATTTACTGCATAAGAATTAAAATAGAAGAATATATCATAGTTTATTCTTTCTTTTAGAACCTTTTTTCCTTCTCTTGGCATATGAAAAATATTACCAACATTTTTTTTACACACAAAAACAAATGTATCACATTTGTGATAGTAATGCACACATACACATGCTATTTGTGTGTATATTGAGATGTGCCCACTATTCAAATATAGTAAAATTTTGCTACAACGAATCTCTGGGGAACATTCATTAAATTCGTTATATTGAAAAATTCGCTGTAACAAGATTCTTCTGTATAAGTGCATAAATATACAAGTGTTAGGAATTGAAAAAGTGTTAAGTAGAGACGTCTGTTTTTCGGAAGTGTCCATTATGGAAGTTTATATACAGATCTTTAATCTGAAAAAATTCTTTGAAAAATCATGTCAACACAAACCCCACCGAAAGGGCCAAAAGCCAAGATGAACCCAAAAATATGAAAGTCAACCCAACCCACCAGCAGCAAAAAAGTAGAAGTCAAACCGACCTATAAAAAAAAAGTGTAGGTAACCAGGGGTGTAGTGTAAGGCATACAGAGGTATACCTTCTGGATTTTTTAAAGAAGTTAGGTATACGCTCCGTTTCTCAAATAAACTAGAGCATATATGCTAGTGATGAGTGATCATGACTAGTGTATACCCTCTCACTACTAGCATATACACTTTGGGTTTTTTTTTACAACTACAGCACTGCAGGTAACCTTCACCGATGCACATTTATGTAGAAGGAAAGAAATCATTTGTATAATTGCAAGAAACTTTGTTATAAAGAGCAAAAATATTTCTAATTTTCTTTATATTTCACTGTATATTCCGGCACACAACATGCACTTTTGAAACTAGAAAAATTAGCACACATGTGTGTGTTGTTGCCCTAACGCACACGTTATAATCAGATATAAAAAAAGGTATGGTAATTGTATCACACGAGAATTTGATTATAAGGATGATGTAACTTTTCCATTTAAAACAGATTCCGGTTTCACAGATTTTGCTATACTTTCTTTTTGTATATTAAAAGGAATAATTATTCCATATTTATCAAATTAAGAAAAAGGCAAGTGTAAAAATAGGGACCTATGAAAACATACCAGTGATGAGAACTCTTAAAAAATTTCTTTTAAGATTATTTTTAAATCATTATTAGAACTATTTTATATACATATTTCAATATTATATTTTAATCTAGCAACAATATTTAACTAAATTCACAGTCACATTTCCCACAATGAAGCAAAATTTTATTGTAATAACAGAAATGAATCAAAAAACTTAAAAATCTAGCAGTGGACATTTAAATGTTACTACAGGCACAGTGCACACATTAATAAAAATTTATTTTTGTGTTTATATTCAGAATTAAGGCTTAATGAAAGCATACTAATAACACAAAATATTTATGATATTTAATAAAATAATTAAAAAATTAATTGATAATTATTATGTCCTTATGAGATTAATACTTTAATTATTTTAGATAGATTTAAAATACTGAATTTCAAAAATATTATGGTTATCAAGTCAATGAGAAGGGTGTAAGGGGGGTTGTTCTGGAGGCAGAGCTCCTAATGAATAAAAAGCATTTGACATAGTAAGAAAAGAAAAGAAAAAACAAATGCTGGGTATCAGTGCACACTATCAATACAATTACTTTACTTTACCCATTACAAATCGTAATTTCCTGACTGTATATTACTTACAGTAATATTAATATAAAACTGTGCTCAACATTTCGAATACTAAATAAAATGATTTCAGAATGCAGAACTGGTATTTGGTTTGTGTGGAGTTATTTCTTCAGGGTTCAAATCAGTTGCTTCATTTGAACCCTTCCTTTTATTAACTTTGCTAAATTTTGATTAAGCAACAAATTCATCACGTCTAAATGTATTATTATTAATTATAATTTCCCTAGAAAACACGCGTTACAAATAAAATGAAGCATTTAGCTTGAATTATAATGTAAGAAACATCGTACATCCGAACGAAGCTACAAAATAAACAAATCTGAAACGCAGGCGCAAATCGAAATAGTGCCCTCTAGCGGCAGCTTCGGAAGCATCGAAAGCGAAACCTGTGCTCTGTGCGTTTTGTGAGAGTGTAAAAATTAACGCTTTTAACGCTTCATTAACGCTTGTCTTTTTAATGGATCCGCCACTCCCTTCATTTTACGGTATTGAATCCAAAGCTGGATATATAATAAAACAAAACCAAAGACACCCCTACTTTAAAAATGTGCAATGTAGCGCCTCTAGTGGTCGTGATGAGAACAAAATTGTTCGGTAGTGGATGGGGCGTTCCACGATTACCTTCAGGTTCTGCTTTCACGGATTGAAATGTTCTTTTATTTCACGACAATATAACAGTAAAGACAATCGGAAGTTTCCAATCCTGCCTTTAAATAAACTCAGAGATTAATGAAATATTTAAATGTTTTATAACTATTTGGGTTACGTGTTTCTTTTAATTTTTAATATTATTAATTTATTTTCTATTTACTTCATATAATTTGTAATGGCGGTAAGAGTACGAATATTTTAACAGAGATTCATTTCTGAAAGTGTGGATATACATAAATATAAAAAATAATTTATTCAAAAATTTTTTTTGATGGAATATTTCACATTTGGGATTAATTTTGACCACAAATATTTTCTTATAAAAGTATTCGCATTTTCCGCTCAATTTTAAATTACAAGAAGTAAACAGAAAATGTTGCTACAGTTTTTACGGATATATATTTTTTACTGATATATATATATTTTACTGAAAAAAGCTACAGATTTTATCTAAATTAATAGAACATTTTTAATTTCATATTAATTAAAAAGGAAACTTTTGGATAAAATAAGCGAAAAGTGAAAATTTTGTTAAGTATTACTGAGAAAAAATATCAAATTTTTGGAGAAAAACAAAAATGATAAAAAGTAAGCAGAAAAATTTGAAATAAATGCCACTAATATTAATTAAAGTTCAGGACTCCTTATACGCGCGCATTGAAAGTGTGATGCGATCGCGACAGAAAGTGGATCGGTGAGTTAGCTCTCCGTACTATTATGGAGCTCAGTGACGGAGACAGATTAAACTAAAGTGCGTCTCAGAACTTGTGGTTTCCTTTGCCCTCTACTTCCCCCCCCCCTCTTGACCACCTATACTACAGAATTTCTATACTATAAGTATAAAAAATAAAAGGAACAGCGTACCAACCAGCAATACCATTAATGCTAAAAAGAAAAAAAAGGTTTTTAATGGTAAACTTTGATCGCAGCGACATCTGTTAAATGAATTTCAAACTAAAAATGAAAATTGAATTTTTCTTTTTTTGTTATTGCTTTTATATTATAAGAGTGTCAGATTCTCGAGAAATGTGATTAAGAATATCTTAAAATTTTATACATGTAGGAATAAATATGATTTCATATTTTACCTCCACCATTCAACATTTGAAAATTTTAACACAAATATCATATTTTTATTTCTATAAGAGTTACATTTTCAAGTATAGATATGCTGAAAAAGAAAAATGAACTTTTTTTTTATAAAGTTTGACAATTCTTTTACACGAACATTATTCAGCATCATTGAACAATACAAATTTTTGATACAATCGTTTGCATTCCTACAGGGATAAAAATTTCAGGTATACATTTGGGAAAACTAAAAATTTACCTTTTTGTATTAAAAAGACACGTAATTAATATTATAACATATTACTTTCCAGAATCTAACTTTTCCCCCCACAGTCTTCCAAATTCAAGAAAGCTATAAAGATGTAGATAAAAAAGAAATCATTCTTATAAAAATATTTTTGTTTTATGCAATCAATAACCAATTTGTGCAACAACATAAAGTAAAATATCTATAACTCATTCTAAACTGTATTAATCGGTGTATAAAATTATTTTTAGAACAAGCTTTTTTTTAATGGTGCTTTTCAGGTACCGTCGGGACATAAAGGGTTAAACAATACAACTATGTGTTTTTCAAAATGAAAAAATAAAACAGAAGTAATTACTACCAACAATAAAAGTAAAGCATAAAGAACTTGCATTCTCTTAATTAAAAAAAAGAATAATGATCTGCCAGGGCCGTATCAATCCGCATTTAGCAAATTCGTTGATTCTCCTCATAATTAATCTTTCTCTTTCTGAGCTTAACTAGGCGTAAATTTTCTTTTCTCCATCTACGTATGACTGATGATAAATTCAACCATTATTTCAAATCGTCTTTACGCGGTTTTTTTTTTTTGTTTTTTTTAGATCTATCATTATCTGCTATCCATGCATTTTTCTTTTTTCAAATGAAGTAATCCGGCTAAAACAGAGGAATATTTTTATTTAGGAGTCGCAAACACACGTAATTAAACAAACCGTGTGTGTCCTTGAAAAAGAATGGTCGACAATGGTTAACATTGAAAGCACGGAGTTTGAACGTTGTTTGCAAATACCGAACATACGGCCGATTTGCAAACTGTTGAAACTCGTTATGAATTATGAGAAAGAGGGTTCAGTTGCGGCGTCTTCCGCTTTTTGAGAACGCTGCATTTGATTACGTAGAGTTTACGAGGTGCATATGAAAATAGCAGCTCACTCGTTGTTTGATGTTAAGTCAAGAAGTTAAATATCATCTACAAGAATTATGTTTTTTTAACAAACAAAAATATATTTTATTATGTATGGAGTGAGTTGTTTAAAAAAGATATGTTTTTTTTTTTTTAAGTTTACTGCATTTTTTTTTTTTTTTAATTAAAGAAAGAGCAAGAGTTATTTTCCTTTTTAATTCATATAAAGTGCATTTCATTTGTCCATGCATTGTGACAATTTGCTGCAATACCTCCTATATTGGATCCAAAACGTTTGCCTCAATTTGAGGGGATAAGAACTATTTCAGGAGGAACAAATAAATTTATGTGTAAGTGTATAAACTGGGAGTGCAATGTAATATGGTAAAGATAGAGAATAATGAGGATGTGGGATTAACAAAAATGTTTACGTAGTATATGAAGAAGTGGGGCAAAGAGCTATTTTTATTTTATATTTTTAATAAGTGTTTACTTGGTACTTGTTATTCGGGATATACTTTGAATCTGTGAATCGGTGAGTATTGTTGCTACGCCTGTGTAAGTGTAAGTGCGAAAATGGAACTTTTATATTCGATGTCTATTGAAATTTAAATTCAAATTACAAATTCAAATTGCATAGCTGCCAACTTGTACGGATTTTTCATATCACTAAAATTTAATAGAAAATTTTAGCTAATTGGACCACCGAAATTCAAGCAATTTTAACGTTTAAATAAATCAAAAATTTCTATAAAATTTTTGTGGTAAGAAAAATCCGTACAAGTTGGCAGCTATGAAATTGTAATTGAATTTTTAAATAGAGTTATTCCATATTTTTTATTTTCTTTGAGCTTGTAGATTTATTCAAAATACTACATGCTATTTTATTTTACTACGTCTTTTACTGTGGATTGCAACTTTTACTTCAAAAAGGAATGAATGAATAAAAATCATGTAAAAATTTCAAAGTAATATGTTGTTTTCTAGGCAACACAGAAACATTCATTTTTGTTTTTTACAAGAAATTACAGAATAGCATATATATTTTAACTTATATATATATATACATATTCGCTTATCATGAAGCTTTTCCTAATTACTCTCTTTTCCCACTCTTCAAACTAACTTCTCAACACGTTCACGCCGGCGTGCATCACCGGTGAGTCACGCATGATTGTCGCATCAGGCGGCGTACATCAGCAGTGGGTCACTCCCGACTGTTCCATATAGGGAGTGTACTACAGGTTGTTCACACTCGCCTATGCTATAGACGGCGTGATCTATAGGTGGGTCACACTTACTTGAATATTCGAAAATTCAGTAGTAAAAACAATTCTTTATTATAAACTAATACGTGCTCGACGGGAAACTAGAATTCTCGTTTTCATTTAAAAAAATATTGGTGACTTCTATGTCTTCTACCTTACAGAAATGCATTTATATCATGTAGTCCACATCTCTTTAGATTTTAACACTTTTATATTTAATTAGTACGTATGTAGTCAATAAAATAATGTCTCTAACAGGGTTCGTATGGGTGCCGTTAGTTTCAAGGCAGAAAAAATCAGAATTTTTTTTATAGAAAATTAAATCCAGTTTAAACGGACGAAATTTCGCCTTGTTTAATGATAGATTTTCCATAAGAAAATATTGGTACCGAAGAATTTCTTAGTTTGGAAATTCGAGGACCCGTACGAACCATGTCTAAGTAAGTTGCTTACTCCTTACGAACTTTCAGATATTTACAATCAACTCTGCTTGTTATATTCGAGTTTAACTCAATAAATGAGGGGGGCGTGTGATTGCATACAGCGTCTGAATAAGCGACAATACCGCGCTGTCAGATGATAAAAACATGAATTAGAGATCTCCACGGGCCGGGCTCGGGCCGATTTTCATTCACGGTGCTCAGGCCGGGCCCGAGCCTGGTTTCATTCCTAGTCTTCACGGCCCAAAATTTTCAGTCCTAGTTTTGAGCCAGCCCGTATGAAAATCATTGTCTCAGCGTGGCCTGGTCCATTTAAAGGTCAGTTAAATTAAGCCTGGCACAAAAGTTTTTGCAAAAAATGTATACATTTTTGAATCGCCATTATTCTACACTTAAACATTAAAATTTATTACTTTTAAAGAATAGTACATTTCTACGCATATTAAAATATAACTAAATTAAAATACAGTAAAATGTGTGAAAAGGAACCTGCCTATGAGGGAACCCTGTTTTAAACTGAAAAACGTGTTGATCCATGCAAAATTAATATACTAATAAGTAAGAAAAGAATATATAATACATTTACACTTGCTAAGAAGGGAACTTGTCTATAACGCATTTTTTTTTTTCTATGCAATTCCATCTTAGAAGATTTCACTGTATAGCATTTTCCCGATTTTTAGCACTTCTATACATGGAATATAGATTAACAATATTAACGATAACTGAAACATTTACATACAAGAAATAGAGATTCATTAAAAAAATAAATATCGCAGCCTGCTGCACTTCTATAAAAATAAAGATTATAAACATGAAAAAAAAGTTAAGATAAATATTTTTGATCAGAACTCCTCTTACGAGACAAATTTTTAACCAATTCGATGTAAAAGTCACTGTTTTGTAGTAGTTCACTCGGGCCGGGCCGGACTCGGACCGAGATTTTAACTTTTTTTCCGGGCCGGGCTCGGGCCGAACTTTTAATTTTTTTATCGGGCCGGGCCTGGGCCTTGAAATGTTGGCCCCTGCAGACCTCTAACATGAATATCTGCGCCGGCGCGAACGTTTTAATGTGAAATTATGATCTTAGAAAAAAAAAAGAGGTACAAAGGAAACAAAAGATTTTTTTTTCCTATTTGTGTAACAAACATAATATATGTATTCCGATTTTGCGATTAAGACGTTATTGACGGATTACTTCAGATTGCGATTTCAGAACTTCTTTACTTCTTTTCTGAGGTGGAATCAATGATAGTTGATTCAGAAACTTTAGCGACTCATACAAAAATGATAACTTAGAAATTTGAAAAGGGTAAATTACTCGCATGGAAATTGCCTGAAAAAGGTAAAAATCCTTGAAAATCCCTTTACAAAAGGACACAATGAATAAAATTTTTATGAAAACAGAAACTGAAACATAAGGGGGGAAAAAGCTATATAATGCATATTAATAGAATATTTTGCGACTATTTTACTTTTGTTTATATACATTTTAAATAAAGCAAAACACGCTAGTGAGTTTTTCCACATAAAACTCACATACATAAAAATTATGAAAGTTCCAACATAAAGAAAGTGTAAATAAAAAAATAAAAAGTTTTTTCTTAAATTATTAAACACAATGTCAAAAATTCTTATGAACAAAGACTTTTTATGCAAAAAATAAATAAATAAATAAATAATCACATAAATAAATTAATAAATACCATCTTTATATATTTTATAAAAAAGAATAAATGAAGAAATAAAAAATAAAATGTATGAAATAAAATTCTTTGCTCAAGAATGCAAAATTTCTAATACATTCCAAAGTCAATTTATATGTAACAACAGGATATTTTCAGGCATGGAAATGCAAAATTTTTGTAATTGAAAAACGCTTTTCATTTTTTATAAATATGTTACAACTTGAATTAAAATAAATGGATTCAACTTAATAGTGGAGAATCGTTAGCATTTTGCCATCTCCCTTTTCTTAAAATTTTATTTAACTAGGCTTTCCTCCTCTGAAATTCCTACTTACATCTTTTTTGCACCATTAAAAATTAAAATTCTATAAGGGTTTAATTTTAATAAAAGGCTCTGTTTGTTATTTTGATGCGTGTTATTATAAAATTGTACTTCTTAATTGTCCATAAAAGAATAGTTCTGAGCATTTTTAACATTTTGGTACTGAAATCAATTCCCAGATCATGATTATGTAATATTCTGATAAAATCAATTTGCGGTCTAATCCAAAGTTTTAAACACAGTTCCTATTATATGAAAATTACATTTGCAGATGACTGTATATGAATTTAAAGTTTCGCAGAAGTTTGCTTGTGTCTTAAAAATATTCTATTTATTAAATTGTAACTTTTACTAAGTAGGATAAAATGAAGACAGTTTGTGTAAATACAGACAAATAAAATTTTCTTACAAGAGTTAAAACGTTTACAATTTTTCAAGTATTCGAATTCATAAAATTATGTTTAGTATCTTCAAAATAAAAATAAAAAGATAATAGAAATGCGAAAGAAATTGAACAAAATAGCCCAGTGGCTAGGGAGTTGAATTCGAAATTAATTAGGGGAAAGCTGGAAATTTTTTAATCCCTTCAGTTTAGATCTAGAATGAATATGATATGTTGTCTCCCCTCGTACTAGGTGAGCGTTAGGAAATATGTATAGATTTACCGTCAAAAAAAAAAAAAAAATTACCAAAATACCATATCAATATCTCAAAGAAACTAACTCTATGAGTAACCTTGTCAATACAAATGATGTAGAATGTAGAGCTTAAAATTCTGAGTAAAATGAGTACCTACACTTAATAGTTTTGTTGAACATTAAGGTCACAATTCTACTTCAAAGATTTATCCCCGTGGTGAGGGGGTTGAACTCAGAATTAATTAGGGGAAAATTGGAAATTTTTCTAATTCATTCAGTTTATGTCTAAAATGAACGTACTGTGCTTCCTTCCTCGTACTTGGCGAATGTTAGAAAATATGTACATATTTATTTTCGAAAAACACGTTTTTAAAAATTCTTTTAACAATATCTCAAAACAGCTATCTCTATAAAAAATGTTGTCAAATCAAATGTTGTAGAGCTTAAAATCCTGAACAAAATGAGTACCAACATTAATATTTTTGGTCAACATTAAGGTCGCAATTCTATTTCAAAATTTTACCTTAATTGCTAATCAAGAGTTTGAAGGCAGGAGAGACCAACTTACTCTAACAATATCTCAAAACAGCTAACTCTATAAAAAAAAATGTCAGTACAACTCTTGTAGAGCCTAAAATTCTGAATAAAATGAGTACCCACATTAATAGTTTTTGTTCAATATTAAGGCCTCAATTCTATTTCAAAAATTTGCCTTAATCGCTAACGAACAGTTTGAAGCCAGGAGAGACCAAATTATTAGTCCGTCCTACTTCCAATTTTTATATACATGTATTTTTGTTAATTTCTGACCTATGTCGAAGGGATTAAAACAATTTCTAGCTTTCCTCAAATTTTATTCAGAATTTTAAGCTCTACAACATTTGTATTTACAATGTTTTATATAGAGTTAGTTTTTTTGAGATATTGTTTTGGTAATTAAGAAAAAAACCTTTTTTCGACTATAAATCTGTACATATTTTTTAACGCTCACCTTCTACGAAGGGGGGGGGGGGAGGAACTTAGCATATTCATTCTAGACCTAAACTAAATGGATTAAAACAATTTCCATCTCTCCCCTAATTAATTACGAATTCGAAATTTTGTTTTCCCCGGGCCACTGGGCTAAAATATTATTTTTGGATTTCCTTTTTTTCTTTTCTCTTCAATACAAATGAATTGCAAAACATAAATAAATAATTGAGTATTGTTATAATTTACTATAAAAATAATAATAAAGACAATAATGATTTCATGATCGACATAAGAAGTTTTGTAAAACAGATTTGCTTTGTGCTATAGCGTTTTTTTCCCACTTAAAAGTAAGCAATAAATTTTAAAAAAATTCTCTCTTAAATGGTTCTAAATTAAATTAAAATCGTTTTCAAATAAAAATGTTCAGCTACAATAGCTAAAAGGTAAGTTTTACAAATAATGACGTGGAAGGAACTTTGAGAACGTTCCGAGTGGCATAGTAGGGAAGTATATTTCATGCTAAATTATTTAACATAAAAAAAAGATCGTAATTTTATTATTTTAAATTTAATCTAATATGTGCATTTTTAATGATAGTGCAAATCCCAGCATTAAAAATAAATCAAACATACATATCAAATGTAAAATGTATATACAGTTACACTTGTTTCTAAAATGTAATCACGAGGGACTGAATAAAAATTTCTCTATCTTTGTAGGTGTAATTGTGTTACTTTTCACCAAGACCATGGAAATTTTCTTTTAAGAAAAGATTCCGTTGGACGCAAGTTCAATTTTCAGATATTTTTCTGCATTTTCCTTATTTTAAAACGATAAACATAAAAGACAAAAAGAGACAAAACAAACGCTTATATATTTCATTAGTTCGTTTATATTTTCATTAGTTTAAAATATAACGCATATTCTACAAAGCACTTTAGTTAAGTAAAAGTAAATATTCATTAAATCTCCTTTTTTCATATCTGATACTTTTTTCTTTTTACATATTTATATATTCCAAACTTTGGGTTAATTTTCATCAATGTGTTTTCCTAAAGTAGTTAATTTTACTTAATGATTTTAACCAAACTGTTATTTTTTAATGAAAATAATAGTAAGTTAATTTTAATCAAATATGTGCAGCTTTTCATTAAGATTTTAAACTGCTTTAAATTCTTCGATATCTTTCTATTTATATAAATGTAGTTTTAAAAAATCGGATTGTTTAATTTAAATTTACAAACATAAATTAATTGTATCAGAAAATGTGAAAACTTATATGTCTTATCAGAAGAGATAGCTAATCAGAAAGAAATATATATATATATATATATATATTTATATTTATAAATAACTAAATAACTCTTTTAAATCGTTCTAACTGATTATTTACCTCGCTTTGATGAAACCACAAATACGAGTCTGGGCTTTACTTTGGTCATAAGTAACCCCTTAATCATCACGATGTCATGAACTCTTCCATTTGAAATAACAGGACGTACGTGCGTACATCATCATTTTAAGTCTTGACTGCAATGTTCTAACAAGCATCTGTTTTTTCATCCTCGCTAATTGCTATAGTGAGTGATTTTATACGAGCTTAGCAATGATTGCTTCTGTACTCAATAGATACGTATCCAAAAAAAGTCTTTGATTTCCCCGCTTCTATGTTGAATGTACGACTAGTTTCCTTCGAATTTTATTTCTGTTTGTATAGTATTAAACCTTTACTTCATCTAATACTTACATTACATATAATTAAAAATGACAAATTATTTTTGAAATTTTTTTATATATCTGTAATTTAGCATACTACAACTATATCTAATGTGGTTTTTAAGGAGTTAACACCAAACAGGTAACTCTTGAATGGCGTACAGCTTGTATTCTATTGAGAGAAGTATCAACGTTTCAAAACTTCCGTCTTTCTAGTAGAGTTGGCCAAAGAGTCGAAGACTCGACTCAAAATCTCGACTTCTTCCAAATGAGTCAAACTGTCGACTTATCGATAGTGAAGTGCCTCGACTCAAAAGAGTCGAACTTTAATTTCCACTCAGTTTGGGATTCGGAGTCGAAGAGCCGAAGTCGACTCACTCAAAGTGTGGTTGGACACACTTTGAGTGAGCTGGACTCACAGTGTCGGACTTGGAGAGTCGAGAGTTGAAGAGTGGATTTTCGATTCTTCGACTCAGTATCGGATTTCAACTCTTCGAATCCGGGCTGGGTTGTTTAGCAGAGAACGAGAGAACGGCGGTCTTGGTTTGATTATGTATTGGCGATTTTGAGAAAGAAGAAAGCAGTTAGATGACGTTTTGACGACACTGTAGATATGTTTAGGAAGATGACGGTATGAGTGAAAGGAGAGGGAGGGACAGAGAGAAGGGGGCGGGCAGTAGGATATTTTGTTAAAGATTAGTTGAATTACGATATGCTTAGGGGAAAGAAGATAAAAAAAAAAAAGCAGATGTTACCTTTGTATTTTTTGGCAAAACAAGAAGTAGGACTAGTTAGGGGAACATCTGTTTTCATATAATGCAATATTAAAAAAAAACTTAGAAGAAAGATAAATAAAATTCTACTTTAGTAGCAGGTTGTTTAAAATATACTAAGTTACTGAATTTATTTTATAATAGATGTATTTTAGATAAAAGTTAATATCGTTTATTTGTTTGCGTTTATGATGTTATTTTAATTCCGCTTTTTAAATAAAAATGTTCGCAGGTAATATTAAATGCATATAATTTACATATATTTTTTTTAAAGTTTAGCCAATCGATTTTTTTAACGTTCCTTATTTAAACCCAGATATGGAAGGTAATTTCGGAATCCTGTCGCTTCCACGCCCCCCCCCCTTTTTTTTCGTAAACAACTAGGCTGTGTGTGTCCCTCTATATATTATCATCATCCTCTATACATTATCTCAATATATTATCATGGTTTTAAATATAACATTTTAAAAGGGAGTAAATCAAAAACTATAAACATGAGAAGAAAAGAACTTTTAAAAGCTTACCCCACCCCCCTCTGGGTGCACGGGCGGCTGATTATTGATTTTTTTTTGTTCAGAAAAGCGTAAAATTTACAGGTGTTCTTATTCAGGAACTAAGTAATCGAATGGCGTTTTCCTTTTTTTTTGCCAAAATATCCTTGAAAAACCGCCGTCAAAGTTGAAGTTTTTAAACAAAGTTCAGTACACGATAGGACGGGAAAAGAGAAAAACTTGTCGTTACGTGACAAAAATCGTATTTTTCTTGATAAAATATTTATTTATGTAAAAAAATAGAAAGCGCTATTTGATTCCAAATCGCCACAATAGTTAGGCCTGTCAATTTTACAACTTTGTAGTTAAAAGTACTGCCGCTGAGCCCCGCAAATTAAAGTTTGTGTGTAAGGAAAAATGTGGTTTTCTCCAAAACTATGTGACCGAGGATAATCACTATAATTTTCCACCAAAGTTTGAATAAACTACTACTGCCCCTAGTTTTTTTATTCATAATTTTAGTTTTAGTAGATTCGGAAATAGGCTGGAGGGGGGGGGGGGGGGGGTGATATATTTTTGTATCATATTTTTGACAGTATCTAAAATTAGAACAAATATATTTTTGATTTCGGTGTTACGAGGTCTTTCCAGCAGTACCCAAATGATACACATACACACTCGCATAAAAGAAAAAAAAATCAAGTAACTAAATTAGTCCTTTTTTTTCGAAAAATATTTGTGACTAGCTTTTAATCTATAAATTTGTTAACACTATCAACTTATAATAGCTCCGTTTTCACTTTTTAAGTACGGAATCCTAAAAAAATCAATGAAGAAGAGATCTAAGAATTTAAAATGTTGTGATTGGGGAAGATTTCGGATATTTTGATGGATTCTTGTCCTTATCAGCATTAAATTTCACTTACTCCACACTCCCAGCGCGCGCGCACACACACACACACACACGAAAAAAAAAAAAAATCTGTTTTCCCGTTTTGTTTTCAGCACAGAAAATTTAAACCTTTAAAACTTGATATATATAAAAAAACAACACCTCAAAACCTTCCACTCCCAGTTAAAAAGAAGGTAAATTTTAGATATGGGGTTACGGGATTAAACAAGAAAATTTCTATATTTTACAGTTTGGTTTAAGGTGTGAACTGGCCCAACCCGTGGGCAGGGCTAGGGCCAATTTTTCGCAACGCTGGGGATCGGACTGGGTCTTACTTTTTTTAAGGCTTTGGGCCGGGCCTAGGCATTGCTCTTTGCAGACCGGGGTAGGGCCTTTCTTTTTTCTAAAAGATTGCGCCGAGCTCAACTTAATTTCACAGTACCGATCCGGAACTGGCATCATTCTTCCAAGATTTGCAAGGGCCGACATTTTAAGTACCGGTCTCGACCCACCCCGTACGAAAATTATTGTCTCGGCCTGGTCTGATCCGTGCAAAAATCAGTAAAATTTGTCCGGGCGCAAAACATTTTGCAAAAAATGCATATAATTATGCATTATGCGTAAATGCATATTAAATTGCCATTATTGTACAACTAAAATTTAAAATTTATTCCTTTTAAAGAATAGCAATTTCTAGGCAATAAAATTAAAATACAATAAAACATGTGAAAAAGAACCCGTATATGACGGAATCCTGTCTTAAACTAAAAAATGTGTTGATACATGAAAAATTAATATAATAATATGAGAGGAAAAGTATATAATACATTTAAAACTGCTAAGAAGGAAACTTGTCTATAACGTATATTTTTTATTTCCTAAGCAATTTCGTCTTAGGTGATTTTACGGCATAGTAGTTATCAGATTCTTAAGCCTCAAATACATAGAATATGGATTAACGATATTAATGTTAACTGAATCATTTACATACGGATAGTGATTCATTAAAAAAATAAATATCGCAGCACACGCTGTTTCTTTAAAAATGAAGATTATAAAAATGATAAGCAAAAAGGATAAAATAAGTATTTTTAGTCAGAACTCCTCGCATGAAACAATTTTTAATCTTATCGATGTAAAAGTCCATGTTTTCTAGTTTTTAGTACCTAGATTTTAACATTTTTTTTTTTTTCTGGGGTGGGGGGAGGTCGGGCCAAGACGGGATCGGCCCGAATATTTAAGTTTTCTACCGGACCGGACCAGTAATTTTTTTGTACGGGATGAACTTTTAGATTTTATACCGGGGCGGGTAGTTGATTATTTTTCTACGGGCCGATCCAAACTTTTTTCTATGAGCAAGCCGAACTTTTTTTTCTGTGGACGGAGCCTGGAAATTTCGGCCCGTAGAGACATCTAGTTTGGCTCTTTCCAGTTACCATCCAACAAAGTTTAATATAAAAGACTTCATCTATATAAAATCAAAACCAGAATAATTCAAGCTTACGCTCAATTATTTTCTCGTGGCGATAAATTTGATACGAAAAGTAGAATTGCGTCATCTTTACTTCCAACCAACCAATCTTACTTCCGCAAGTGAGTCGAGAGTCGAGTCAGTATGTCGACTCATCAATCAAGTGAGTCTACTCAGCGTCGACGCCTCAAAATGAGTGGAAATTAGTGTTGGGTAACTCATACATCAAGCACCTCATTTGTCCCATACACTATGACAATTTGTCCCAGTACCTCAACTTTCAGATTTGAGGTACCTCCGAAATTTTGTCATGTTTGCGTCTCTTTGAAGCGGCGAGACGCGAGAGTTGTTGTTACAGGAGGATGAATGAATTTGTGTGTGTTGCGAGGTGTGTTCTCATTGTCTGTAGGTGAAAGAGTAGGGGTTGGAGTCCAAGAGGGTTGCGGGCTACCTTTGAAGTTTGAAAAAGCTTAGGAAAGTGTGAAAATGAAAGGAAAAAATGTAGAAAGATAAAAACTGAGACGAATTTGGGGAAGGATAAAGGAGGTTGGTCCTGGTGGAAAGAAAAAAAAGTGCTTGTCATTTAAGATAGGAAAGGATTGACAATTGACAATAAGTCACTGAACGAGTAGAAATGGAAACGGTCCCAAGCCGTCCTTTTAAAAAGTGGTCACGTCTTTTTTATGTGGGTGGGGAAAGGGAGAGGGGGCTCGTATTTTTTCATGACAAGGGCGAATCCAGCTCACTATTTAGAAAGGGGTCATGGATTTCCTTTTTTTGGGTGGAAAGGGATCACATCTTGCTATGAGAATTTTTTATATTGAAAGGTATTCCCAAATTCAAACTAGCTACTTTTCTGATCCTTTCGCGAAGTCATTTTCATTCGCAAATACTAAAAATTTGCATTAATATTTGTAAAAATATAAAATTTATCGATTTTGTTCAGATACCAAGAAATTAAAGAGTTCTCCATTTTCTTATAAAGCAAAGATTCATTCAGAAAATGGTGTCAAAGCTAATCTTTTAGACGCGATAGTGAAGGGTAGGAAAAAAAATTATTATCATTTGACAAAACCCGCTTATAACTCAAGATTAATTCCTTTATCCAAAAACGACAAAAAAACCCTGTTCGATTTCAAATCACTTCAACGGTCATGCCTGTAAGTATCATGCTTTTATGCTCAAAAATGTGTCAGAAAGTTTCGTGTTGATATGCGGATTTCTTTTTTTTTCCTTTAGAGAACAATCTTAAATGTGATATCATTTAGCTATCGAAAATTTTTCAATCAAGTGTCTGAAAATTTATGTTATTTGATTTCAGTCACAGCAGTATGTTCTATATTTGTGCTATGTGAACTGTCTTGTACCCATTCTTAATTTTATCAATTTATAGAATACCATACATCAGCAATGAATAAATATTTCCTTTATTTTTTTTTAAACTTCGAGTACCCTTTATATCTGACATGATTTTTCATTAACCCTTTAGTGCGCAGCTTATGCAATCAACAGTGCTTTGAATTTAATAGATTTTTTTTAATTTGTACATACCTAAATCACACCAAAAAATTAAAGTAGCAATATTTGCTTTAAATAATAACAGACTTTCCGCTTACAAATATAGCGAAATTAACCATTAAAACTTTCTGGTGTAAAGTCAGATTCTCTGGACTACGTAATTTATAGAACGTATTCTATCATGAGAATTAAAGGATTAAAGTTTAAGCTTTATAAAATAAATAATTATATAAGATAAGGTATTTGGAGACATACTTCTTAAAGTATTTACTATTTGCAATATTTGAGCGTAAAATAGACACACGACAGTAGTTTTTACTTATATTGCAGAGGTGCAACAGAAGAAAAGCGTAACGTATTATATGAAAAATGTATCTCTAATTTTTTTTCATTATTTTTCCTGGGTCATAAACCTTTCAAAGAATCATATGTAACTTTTTCGAAACAAAATAAAATATCGCGCATTTAACGGTTAAGCATAAGAAGACCGGGCTTAGGGTGCCCAAACATTTGGGGGATCTGAAAATAAGTTATTTTTATTATTTGATCCAATTACATAAGGGAATTGTCTATAGCGTTAGTAGTGTTTTTGTTACCCGTTCCGTGGGAGTCATTCTAATTGATCCTAACACGCATTTATGCAATCTAAAAATCCGAACATTTAGGCCGACGAGCGCGACATAGATTTGCAATCGTGTCATATATAACGGGGGACGCAACACTCAAAAAATTAAAACAAATATTTATTTATCGTTAATGTATGGTATTTTATAAATTAATAAATTTAAACATGAGTTCATTATAGTTCGCACATTTTAAGAATATTTCGTAATGGGGGACTGAAATCGAATATAGCATTTTTTCGGACTTTTGACTAATGGTATCACATTTAAGGCGGTTCTCAAAAAAAAATATTTTTTTTTTCTCCGCTCAACAACGCGAAACTTTGTCACATTTTAAAACATAAAAGTGACATTTAAACATCATACTTACAGGCATGATTATTGGAAAGATTTTAAATCAAACAATTTTTTAATTTTTGGATAAATGAATTAGATCTTGAGTTATAAGCTACTGTTGTCTCAGGACAGCCGTTTTTTCTCTGTCCTTCGCTGTCGCGTCCGGAGATTTTGTGTCCTGTAGTATCAGTGGAGTGTTTGTTACGGAAGTTTTTCTGTATGTACAAACAACGCTAAAATACTTTACATAAGGTAAGTTGCACAGGACCGGCACAACGGTAAGTGGAGCCCTGAAAAAAAAAAAAAAACACTTTGTGGAGCTCTACGTCCGTGATAGAAATCTTGAAGATCTTGACTAATAAGATTTATACATACAAAACTGATTTTAAACATTTCTCATTATCATTTGTGGTTATATTTAAAAAGAAAATAGTTTTACCTATTCGTTTTGTTTTCTACTGAAATGTATGAAAAACCCGCTTCACACTTCTTTTGCATTCATTGTACATAATTATGTTTATTATCTTCAGTGACTCCCATTCAGGGCCGAAAATAGCCTTTTTTGCACACGGGGCAAACATGGATTTTGGTGTCCCCCTCCTTCTCGCTCACAATAAACGTTATCGCCTGCAGGTGCCCTATACAAAAAAAAAGAGACAAAACATCCTTAGAAAATAAAAATCATTTAATAATAATTAAAATGCTAGCAAGCAATATGTAAACAACGCTCCCATTGGATTAACATTAGCTTAAGCATTAAGGCTCTACACTAGTCACGCGAAGAAACTGGATCGCTAATATTGAACCTATGGAAGCGTTCTTTTTAAAATTTCTCACTTGCATATTTATAATTTTAAATGATTTTTTTTCTTGCTTAGAATAACTGAGATTAGATTCTAACCGGATTAGTGTTTACATTTTCGATTTTGGTTGCAGATTTTTGTTCTTTTATAGAGTTACTTTCGCTTTCACAAACTTGAGAAGAACGCTCGCATAGGTTTAGCATTAGCCTGCGAGTTTCTATGTATTTCATATATTTAGATACAATTTTGTATGAAACGACAAACAAAATCTTCATTTGGCGTCTTTCGTTCTAGCGCCCGGGGCACATTCCCTCTTTGCACCCCCCCCCCCCCCCTAGTTTTGGCCCTGCTTCCATTTAATAAAATATATAAGGGTCCGGCAGCCTGTTCAAATTAACATAAGTTTAGAATTGGAACAGTACCAATTAACCAGATTTCTCGCATAAACAAGTGTCTAATGACCAAGAATCCGCTGTTGTCTTATTTCTGCAGATTATAATTTGCAAATTTAAAACTATATAATCATATCATATATATTATAAAGCAGTAACCTCAAAATGTTCCGCTCGAGTGTTTTCAAAAACTACCCGGTGGATTTTTTTCCAAATTGTATCATTCGATAGGAAATATTCCCGGGGTGGTTTATGAGAAAATATACAGGGATAGCTATGATTTTTTATAATAAATTTCGTATTTTACTGCTATTTTGAACGAAAAGGTTGCCAGTGATTATCTTTTGGCGAAAGGTTTGTTGATTAAAGAATTAAGATGACTATATCTGTTAGAAAATAATACAAACACCTCGCGAATAAATGAAAAAAATACTGATATTTAATTAAAAAAAAAAAAAAAAAAATTTTAATAAGACATAATATTATAAAACGAAAATATTTAATCTTAACATGGAATAAATATTTGTAATGCTTAAAGTATAAATTATTGTGAAATTTTACAATTAGTACAATATTTGGCGAATTATCGCTTGCGATAGGTTAAAAAAATGAATCTGACAATTTTGAATGGAAATTGTTTTTTCTTTTTAGCTCTTTTATCGCATGCGCCAGGTTAATAAAAACGTGTCTGAAAACTTGTTGAAATAAAATCTAGGTTACATTCTTTATTAGTCTTTTTCTTTTTTTTTTTCTTGTCAATTTAATAATTATTTTTATATAATTCTCCCATCATATGATTTACAGGAAAAACTAGAAGTATTTGTAAAAATGGCTGTATTGAGTTTCATGCTATTTATTTATTACCTTCGTCGCCAAAGAATGCAATTTTAAGCCAAATAAGACAAAAGTGTGAAATAAGACGAGAGAAGAGCATTTCGGAGTACATTTTTATATTCAACCGTAAATTATATAAAAAGCAGTTAATTAATTATGTAGTCAATCATTTAAATTTTAGTCTAAATGTCTTCTATATACACACATATTCTGAAATAATTTACTTTCAAAGATTTAAAATATTTTTTACCATAGTATGGAATACCATTACTATGGAAACATGCGTTTTGTTTTCCTCAAGCATGTGATTTTTATATCCTCGAACTCAGATCATTACTTATTAATTGAATATTGTGTATTATGTTATTTTTTTCACATGCCGAACATATTGTCGATTTCACTTATAGGAATATTCACTGCTTTAAAAGTTAGGATATAAAAATATTGTTAAGAAGATTTCTGCAATTATACGTTATTACTATAAAAAAAATGCAATTTAACAAATTACGACGACCATTTGGAAAATGACTTTTTCAAAGACTAAAATTTAACACATAAACAGTCGCGCGATGTTGATCATACATTACGTACGCCATGGATTACATTTTTCGGTACTGTAATTTTTTTTAACTTCTACGGAGCTGGTAATACATTACGTACGCCATGGATTAAAGATTAATATTTATAGACCAATTCTAAGTGAAATTTCATTCTTAAACTTCTAAACATCCCACAATATTACTTTTTACACAGTCGTATAGAGAAAAAAATGTACTTTTAAATGCAATTTTTTTTTTTTTAAGCTGTATCTTAATTTGTTTCTGAGTTATTAATTTGTTTTTGTAGAAGTATTCATCTCTGTTGAAAGTAAAGGGAAAATACATATTACTGTATAGACCAATCAGAAAACAAATAAAATGCGGGATTCAACTAATAAAGCGCTTCAGATATGCTTTTGATTTCCTACCCTGACCGAGGACAATAACAATTTTTCCAAATGGTTAATAAATAAATAAATAAAATAAACATTTTGCAATAAATATTGCTTGCTAATATGTCATTTCTTTTTAGCTTTTTCTGCATAACTTTTTTTGCTTAACCATTGTTTAAAAAATGTTTTATTCAACATATTGGGCTAAACTTACGGAATCGTGTCACCTGCCAACGAGCATGTTGCATGGCGTATCAAAATTCAAAAGATTAGACAGATTTTGAAATTAGCGATTACTAAATTATGGTTTTTCATAATGAAGCAAACAGACAAAAGAAGATTTATTATTACTTATTTATTACCTCAAATTATTTTACTCTCATAAAAAAACAATACTTTCAAAGTAGGGGAAAAAACTTTATGGTTCCAATTGTGGCAAATGGAATAATGCCCATTGACTTATCATTTCAGCCTAGATAGGATTAAATTACCTGGAATTTCGATCAGTATAAAGCGAATTGTCCTGACGCACACTCTAGCAGCTAAACACAGCAACAAATTAAGTGTTATTTTCATAATCTGGGTTATTTTCACAACAGACGGAAGATTATTTTACTCTTAAATATAAAGAAAATAGCAGGCCTATTTGTTTGTCCGTGTTATTATGCTCTTTAGAAAAATGCTAAATAAATCTTCAGTTCAGGTATTCACCAAAATACATATTGCTAAAAATTTTGTATAACTAACTTTATTTATCATTGTCAGTTCTTAACCCTGGTACATGTGCAACAATATTGTTTCATCAGTTTTAATGTTTGACGTGAACCCTCACAACGACGTCGATTACGGATGATTATAAAGATTTTATTGGATGCATGAGGTTTATTTTGCTACAAGATTAAGTCATCGAGTTTTTCCCCGGGTTAACGGTTACATGATTTCAGCTGGTCTACAAAATGAAAAGACAGTGAAAATGACGTCATTTTTGATTTATTCAGGCAATTCAGCTTTAAAAACGCACATTTTTATGTTTCACTTTTCTTTTAAATATGAAAGTTAAACAATCTTCTTTGTCTGCAAATAATTTATTACTTTTTTGACAGCATTTACCCTGCTAGAATCCAAAGAGGGAAAAGAGTAGTAGCACAAGAGGGTATTTATTAAGAAATATAACTAACATCCAGTGAGATTGTATTTCAGCTACCAGAATCGCATATTGCGCGAGCTGAGAGGCCAGGAGATCAAGGACAAACAAACGAAAATACACCACCCGAGCATAATTCAAGTTCAATGGTAAATCTCTGCAATCATTGTAATGCATCTCTAATTTAATATTGTCAGATATGAGATTTAATTCCTATTGTCATAACGGCCTCATTTCTGTACCAAAAGTGCACTGTGAATAATCAACTAAAAGAACTGCTTCTTAATAGCTAAATTTTGTCCAACGCATAAGGTAATATAATATCGCAATGACGTTCGCATCTTTTCAGCAACGCGGAAGGATATTCAAGCTAAAGGTCCATTAAAAAATATATACAAGTTCGAATTCACCATTTCGCTTAATTCAAGGTTTATTTGGAAATACTGACCAGCGCAGCGGGCACAGCCAGCTAGTATTTATATAATATTAAAAAACATTATTGTACAAAAGCAGGAAAGTTGCAATGATTAAAAAGCTAACATTTTATACTTTATATCACAGATGAATGAATTTCAATTAGAGATAATAAAACTTATGTTACATATTTAGGAAACTGACTTATCAAAATTTTACAAGTTTCTCTTAAATATAAAAAAAAATATATAAATATTTTTTCCCTTTTAATTTATGAAATGTCAAGTATCTATATGTTTCTCGATAATTATAAACTCTAGTTCATACAAACTTTGTCACTGAAAAAAAAAAAAAAAAATCTTTTAAAATGCGAACTTAAATGATCAAAATAAAAGCAAAGTTATTATTTCTTTGCAGCGAGGAAAATAAATTTGCAATGTGCGGAAAGATGCGGGGTCCCTCAGAACCTCAACAGAACAAGTGCCTGGGCAATTGCCTCGTTTGCCTAAAAGTTCTGCTGGTCCTGAAGATAAGTTACCTCCCCCCTCTCCACACACACACTATGCTATGCCCTCCTAACATACAAAGCTTTAAAATTCTTATTTTTTGAAAAAATTCTGCTGCATTTATTTCTTTATAATAAATAAACATTTCTTTAAACCCCCTACGTCACAGCACGCAGGTAATCTTAAAAATGTTTTTATATTTTTAAACTATTATTTCTTTTTATATTTATCATTATTATTTTGAGGCGGAATTAAATTGTCCTGTTTATTACTTGGTCGGAATAATAAATAAATAATCAAATCACAACTTCATGTAAAAGCGAAGGTTGTAGAAAATGATCAAAGTTTTCTTTTTCACTAGATATAATAATAATAAGCATTTTGTAAATATAATTTGTCAGATGAATAATATGAAGCAAAAATATGCTTTATAATTTGTAGCAATAGTACGTAACTTTTCTTAAAAAAAAGAATTACTAAAATTCGTCACTCCTCATTCCCTCATTGAGATTTTCCATTTCCGAAGTCCTTGCTCAGTATATGCTGAACAATAACAATTCAAGTTACGCATTCAATTTTACATTCTTTGTAATCTAATTATTTTCAAAGTACTTTAATTTTTTAGAATGATTTTAGTACAATGATTTATTTCTACAATGTACAATTACTGGAAAAAAGAAAAGAAACATCAGATAATCACATAAACAGCGCGTTACTGCATTCATTAACCGCCGAGTTCCACTAATTCCATTTATGATGTTTTCCGAAAACTGTATAGTTCTATTTATCATCCTGACAACAATAAAGTACCCACTCCCCTAACCTAACGTCTGACTTGTGACTTCTCATTGTCAGATTTAAGCAGCATACAGCGAGGAAGGAAGCAGAAAGCCTAAACCATCCTAACTCAATTGTAGTTCTTGCGTTTTAACTCCTCACACACCTCACTTCATTTGAAGCATGACAAAAATGTTTTCTGGGTACCTCATACAAACGTCCGAAATTTCTCGTGTCCTAGTCCTACCCAACACTAGTGGAAATACACATCCCTACTTTTTAGAAAGAAATATTCTTTGACTGGGGTTTTAAATCGGCCACATAGTTTCCAGCGACCGATTTGCAGGAGATCTGTCAGTTATTTGATGATCTTGGTGCAACTAGCAAACCTTTATTTCAAATTATTATTTTCAAATGTTTGCGGTGTGAGTTTTACATTTATTATATCAATATTTTCTTATTCACAAATTGTGAACAAAATAAAAAAAATGGATGGTGTCCGCTCTGAACATACCAACAACAGATCAGAAAATGTTCATTGAAGATCATTTCTTTAAATGAATACAACTACTTATCGTTATATTTTACCAAATACTTTTCATTTATCATTATAGACAATAAACAACATTACTTTACTACATGCAATATTATATTTAATTTTTATGATAATATCTGTGTTTTTCAAAATATGGTGATTTATATAAAGATTTAAAAGTTATTAATTAAACTTTATGTTTTTCCATTGGTTGCGTATAGCTTAAATATTATCTTTATCAATTATGACTGCCAAGAAAAATACTCCGAAGTAAAGTTCAGCACTCAAACCGACCGTGCAGCATTTTTCTTTTTTTTTTTTTTTTTTTTTATGTAATCGATTTAAAATCTTCACTCCTGACTAAATGAAACCATCTAGTCATTAAAATAAATAGCTAGTTTCCTGAAAATTCGATAATTTTTGTGCTTAACATTAGAAAAGTTGAATATCATTAATAAAAATAAAATGTTTGTCTGTATCTTCATCCAGTTCAACTCATTGGTAGAATAACGTTACTCTCGAAACAATGCCCACAACAGTTAGAGGTGTAATCTATAACCGTTACCACTTACCCGCATGCGCAGTGTAGAGTTACTTGATGCTTCCGATGTATCCGCATATCGTTTATAGATCAATGGAAAATTTTACTCAATATACACTTTATATTTTTTTGCGCTTTGTGAATTATTGATTGACTCCGATGAAGTACTTAAAGTTACTGTTAGAAGTTAGCTACTATTTTCAAAATTTACAAATGGAAAATTTCATTTTGATTTATTTTTCACAGTTTGTATCCCACATCATTTTCAATATTGCTTTCAAGGCGAATGGTAATTAAGGAATGGTTATCCATAATATCTATTATGTAGAAATTAGCTCAATAATTTTCTATTAAATAATTAACTATGATTTGCTAAACATATGTAAGGAAATAAACAGAAAAATGTGTGGAGTTTAAAATTAAAATATTTTTCTGTTATTTCCTTTCTCTTGTGCGAAATATTTTTAAAAAGACGCAAATTTTATTCCAATTAAAACTTTCTACATAAGTACAATTTACCTCATTTTACCTCATTTACATTCAATTTACCGCATTTGCATTCATGTACCTCATTTTTCGACGAATTCTAGCTAAAATATCTCTTTAAAATGATCTGTTACTTCCTTTTAAAACCTTTTCCAGAATTCAAAGTTGAATTATAATGAACAAGGATTTCTTTCTTTCTTTCTTTTTTTTTTTTTTTTTTTTTTTTCAATGCCATTCAAAATATTATAAATAGTAAAAGCTTCGCGAAAAGCGAATGTTCTTCTTCTTCTACTCTGTAATTATTTTAGAAAACAGAAAAATATTCTGATACGTAGCTTATAATATCCAACTTAGCATTCTAAAACTTACGTATTTTATTTATTTAGTTACATTTGAAGCAAAAAGTACAATTCATAATAAAAGTTGTAGTAAGGAAAAATTGCATTTAGAATTTTGGATAACTGTATAGTAAGAGTATAAATGTCAGATTACACAGATAATAAAAAGTTTGATTACCTCAATTTAAAAATTACACAACAAACTGAATTTGTCATTTTACTTCAAACTTTGTATGACACCAAGTCTGAAATTTCCATTTTGGCCCTTGCATGTTTCGCAGACTTAAAAATAGCACTCTGTCACTAACTCAGTGTCAATCGTCAATGACAGGTACCAATTAAATACTTATTAAAAACAAAAGACAAAAAAAACCCTTTCCACCAATTCGAAAAAGTAAAAGCAAAAAAAGGTTCCTCGCCCCTTATTCTTCCATGTCTCAATCGCATTACATAATTTTATTTTAGCATCATCAATCCTCATAACCTCTATAATTGAGACCATACTACACTTTGATTTTTGACTCTACTGACACGTGACACCTACATTCATTCCTCCTGGAACACCTCTACGTTTAATTTAATTAACATTTTCAATATTGAATGGTGCATAAAAATTCTATTGATCATACACCGGGTTACACAAAACAAATCGAAAACATTATTGCCTATGGGCGTCAATAAGCTAAGGTGGTTCCTAAAAAGGGATTTCCCCTATCTCTACAGCGCAAAACTTTTTGACGCATTTAAAGGCTCATTTTTAAGCGTAATACGTATATATATATATTTTTTTTTTTACTGTTATATATATATATATTATATTTTTACAGTATTTTATATATTATATTTGTACTATATTTTTATTATATATATATCATATTTTTACTGTTCAGCAGGCGGGAAGGCGTTAGAAACTCCGCCTATTATTTTAAACTCAAATGTAATGTACAATTGGAAGGTTTCCTGTGATGAGTCATCGTTACATTAAACACAAAATAAATAGAAGTAGAAATTTTTTTGTTAACAATAATTAAATGACCAAAAACTATAAAAAAACAAAATGAAATAAAATGAAATATAGCAAACATAATAAACGTTTAGATATATTAAAGAATACAAAGGTACATTGCAAGCCAATGACCAACCCACTTTAAGTGGGTACAGGCGGAGTTTCAGAATAATAGCACCTTCTGAAATGACGCGCTTGCGAAAATAAATAAATAAATTTTAAAATATGTTAGAAAGTAGCCAGTTTGGATTTCAGAATATCTTTAAGAGTGGTTTTTAACAGTGGAGTGTCTTATCCAGTTTAATTATATTAAGTTCACAAAAAAATGTTTCCAGACTATAAATAAATTCATATACAGCGCTATGCAAAGAACTGGATACATCGCGGTTTATGGATGGTCATTTCTGGAAGTGCGTTTTTAGTTCTGTTATGTGACTTATAACTGAGTTAATTGTTTATATTACTATGTAGCTCGTATAAAAATCTGTAGATAACATACATGCCTCTACATACTTAACAAAAAGAAAGAAAAAAATAAAATCTAGTATATTTTCGCCTATTGATAGAAATTGCTGAGTGTGAATTTTCAACTTTGTTGTACGCTTTCTAGCTCAACTGAATTATGTAATATCTATACAAAACTTTTAATCGTATACAGGGATGGACACAGGGGCGGATCCAGAGAATCTTTTTGGGGGGGCGGGGCGATACCGAGTGACATATAATCAACGTAGTCATACTTTCTGTTGCTCAAATCCTTCCTTGCAGTTAATTATTAAATGAATATGAAATTAATGCGATTTAAAAATATTACAGACTCTCGATTATCCGACATCCGATTAACCGAAAAACTCGTTTATCCAGTACTCTTATTTTATAATCCGCCCTCTCCGCAAAATATCGTTTATTGTTACTTATTAGGTCGTAAAATTAAAAACGTTATAACAGAATTTATTTATTAAATGTCTTTTTTTTTTCTTTTTCTGTTTACTCTTATACTATGGTAATTATTTATCTTATTTTTTGTTCTTTTAGTTATGGTAAACAACGTTAATATCACAACCCTGCGATGATTATCTTTTTAAACTTTTGATAATTGATTTTGATGTAAGACTTTTTAAAAATTTGCGATTTATGGAAAATCCTAACGTGATGACATGGTAAAAAATGAAGATCATTTTTGGATTCAGCACTAAAAAATACATAAGAACCAATTATCGAAAGCTGAAAAACATAACCATCACATCCATTTTTTAATATCAGATTTCTGAAAGAGGATAATCTGTGAAAAAGGATCCCCTTCAGAAATCTGACGGGCCTTTAACATACTAGAAAGTCAAAATGTGTCATCTAAGTGGTGTGTATACCTCTTCACTGGCGCGGATCCAAGGAAGGGGGGGGGAGAGAGATCGCCCCTCCCCTTTGGATAAAAAAAATATAAATCCACCGATTATCGCGAATTTCGACAAATGGTCGCCGAAAAAAATCAATTTCGTCAATCGTTCGCAAATTAAAAAAAACGCGAATTTCGTCAAAGGATCACGCAAAAAAAAAACGCGAATTTCTTCTAAGGATCGAGCATAAACGTGAATTTCATTAAAGAAGCGCGGGAAAACGTGAATTTCGCCAAAATATCGGACATTTCATCAAAGGACACAAAAAAACGTAAATTTCGTAAAGGACCACGAAAAAAAAACGCGAATTTCGTCAAAAGATCGCAGAAAAAACGCAAATTTCGTCAAAGGATCGCAGAAAAAACGCGAATTTCGCCAAAGGAACGCAGAAAAAAACGCTAATTTTGCCAAACAATTGCGAAAAAAACGCTAATTTCGCGAAAGAATTGCACAAAAAATGCGAATTTCGTCAAAGAATCGCGAAAAAAATACGCTAATTCCGTCATAGGTCCGCGGAAAAAACGCACAAGTAGCACCAAGAGGAGGTTCCCCTAGGTGCGCATCCACCGGGGGGGGGGGGTTGATCGGGGCGGTCGCTCCCCCAAGATATAAATCCAATGTTTTTATCGGCAGTTTTCGCGGAACAGACAGACAAGCAAACGAAAATTCTTTTCAGGTGTCAATGGTAAACCTCACAGACGTTTCGGCAGTTAGGAACAAAATAGGATTATATCCTGTCAAAAGGCATATGGCGCCATAATTTTTGACACTAATGGGTTGAGGTGGGGACGATGCCATTTCGTGTACCTTTTGTTGAATCTCTACAACAGAAATTGACAACGTTATGCGGAACCCTTTAAAGTGTTGAAACTTTTTCGTTCTTTCAAGGAAGCTGCAATTCTAATTTCTGTATAACGATATTTTTGAGGAGTGCTTTAATGTTTGAGAAAAGAATGGGATTCATAGCAATTTCCAAAGAAAGAAAGAAACAAGAAAAAGAAAGGTCCTTTGAAAAATTCAAGCAGCTTAATGTTTTCTGAAGAAAACCAACAATGTGTTAAAAATATACTGTTATTTCCACCCACATTGGTAAATTTCAAGGGTATTTCAGGAATGAAAAAAAAAATGATTATGTCCTAATCCTAGTCAGTTAAAAGCTAAAATGAGTATGGTGTGTTGATTTCTTAAAAACCAACTAGGTAATTTAAATTAAAATAATAAAACTTTGTAAAAAATCACCATAAAATAAAAGCAAAACATAGGACGCGTTTCGAGCTAAAAATATAACAGCCCGTCATCAGCTACAGTAAACACGTGTCCGTAAGCGGACAAGGACAAAAATGAACTGAAAGAGAGAGAATGTTGCAAAAAATGCGATAGATGGCGCTAGCTGAAAGGGGAACATACACAAGAGAAAAGTGTTGCCAAAACAATAGAAGAGAAATTACTGTACTTTCTTTTTTCTTTCTTTTTTTTTTTTTCAATGCCATTCAAAATATTATAAATAGTAAAAGCTTCGCGAAAAGCGAATGTTCTTCTTCTTCTACTCTGTAATTATTTTAGAAAACAGAAAAATATTCTGCTACGTAGCTTATAATATCCAACTTAGCATTCTAAAACTTACGTATTTTATTTATTTACTTACATTTGAAGCAAAAAGTACAATTCATAATAAAAGTTGTAGTAAGGAAAAATTGCATTTAGAATTTTGGATAACTGTATAGTAAGAGTATAAATGTCAGATTACACAGATAATAAAAAGTTTGATTAACTCAATTTAAAAATTACATAACAAACTGAATTTGTCATTTTACTTCAAACTTTGTATGACACCAAGTCTGAAATTTCCATTTTGGCCCTTGCATGTTTCACAGACATAAAAACAGCACTCTGTCACTAACTCAGTGTCAATCCTCAATGACAGGTACCAATTAAATACTTATTAAAGACAAAAGACAAAAAAACCCTTTCCACCAATTCGAAAGAGTAAAAGCAAAAAAAGGTTCCTCGCCCCTTATTCTTCCATGTCTCAATCGCATTACATAATTTTATTTTAGCATCATCAATCCTCATAACCTCTATAATTGAGACCATACTACACTTTGATTTTTGACTCCTACTGACACGTGACACCTACATTCATTCCTCCTGGACCACCTCTACGTTTAATTTAATTAACATTTTCAATATTGAATGGTGTATAAAAATTCTATTGATCATACACAGGATTACACAAAACAAATCGAAAACATTATTGTCTATGGGGGTCAATAAGCTAAGGTGGTTCCTAAAAAGGGATTTCCCCTATCTCTACAGCGCAAAACTTTTGACGCATTTAAAGGCTCATTTTTAAGCGTAATACGTATATATATATATATATTTTACTGTTATATATATATATTATATTTTTACAGTATTTTATATATTATATTTGCACTATATTGTTATTATATATATATCATATATTTACTGTTCAGCAGGCGGGAAGGCGTTACAAACTCCGCCTATTATTTTAAACTCAAATGTAATGTACAATTGGAAGGTTTCCTGTGATGAGTCATCGTTACATTAAACACAAAATAAATAGAAGTAGAAATTTTTTAGTTAACAATAATTAAATGACCAAAAACTATAAAAAAAAAAAAAAAGAAATAAAATGAAATATAGCAAACATAATAAACGTTTAGATATATTAAAGAATACAAAGGTACATTGCAAGCCAATGACCAACCCACTTTAAGTGGGTACAGGCGGAGTTTCAGAATAATAGCACCTTCTGAAATGACGCGCTTGCGAAAATAAATAAATAAATTTTAAAATATGTTAGAAAGTAGCCAGTTTGGATTTCAGAATATCTTTAAGAGTGGTTTTTAACTGTGGAGTGTCTTATCCAGTTTAATTATATTAAGTTCACAAAAAATGTTTGCAGACTATAAATAAATTCATATACAGTGCTATGCAAAGAACTGGTTAAACTGCGGTTTATGGATGGTAATTTCTGGAAGTGCGTTTTTAGTTATATTATGTGTATTTTACCTGAATGAATTTTTTTGTTACTATGTGGGGCGTATAAAATCTGTAGATAACATGCATGGCTGTACATACTTAACCCTAGAACTACCGAAAATTTTACTCAAGTTTTAAAAAAATATTGCACATCAGAATTCTTATTTAAAACTATGGAACTTATTTACTTAACTCATTATTGTCTGGTTTACACATTTAGTTTATTTTAAAGAAATTTCTGGTTAGAATAAATATTTCGAATGTACCCATCGGGCCCATTGGACCCGTCTGGTAGACGGAGGGTTAAGAAAATAAATAAATAAAATCTAGTACATTTTCGCCTATTGATAGAAATTGCTGAATGTGAATTTTCAACTTTGTTGTACGTTTTCTAGCTTAACTGAATTATGTAATAGCTATACACAGCTTTTAATCATATACAGGGATTGACAAAGGAATTTTATTACACTTCTAACTAGAGAAGATAGCTGTTGAAATTTCTTTTACAAATATGTTATGTAAGTTCTAATTTGTTTGCTTATGGTATCTTTTTCATCTCCTTAAACGGTGAAGTTTTGTTACAATATTTTGGAAGTATTGGAAAGTGTTTTATGTTTCTTGACGCATGATTTTTCGTTCTTGTTTTAAAATTATTTTCAGGTTTACCTTCGAAAAATAATGTTGTTTATTTATACGTAGTTTTATGTGATAAAAAAATGCTGTAATGAAAAATTGTTTCATTCCGTGGATAGAAATTTAATAGTTGCTAAATGGCTCAACAGGTGGTTCCAAAGAGAAATAAAGAAAACAATGTAAGGAAAAAGGAATGATTATTGTTAGTAAAGCTCTATTGATTATGTTAAATACAGTAGAACCCCGCTAATACGAACTAATTGGGACTGGTGCCTGTTCGGATTACAAAAAATTCGGATTACACGAAATTCCGATAAAAATAGAAAAGAAAAAGTTGCTTGCTAAAAAAATGTAAGTACTCAGTAGTACAGTAAACATCTTCTAATACGGCATCCTAAGGTCCGGTTTGCTGGATAATCGGGAACAACTTTCGGAAAAAAATAGTATTCCTTGTGTTTATAATAACTCCTGATGTTTACAATAATCCAATGCAACCTCAGAATGAGGAATTACATAACAGCCTATTAAAAACGATTAAAAATAGGAATCTATAAATAACTCAGTCACCACGTCGACGAAGAAGGAAGAAAAATCATTTCTGTAGACAATTTGAGAAATCAAACCTTTGAAATGAAAAGTAAATTTTTATAATCTTAATTAAACATTTG
The DNA here is from genome assembly GCA_963932465.1 of Maratus speciosus. NCBI lineage: Eukaryota > Metazoa > Arthropoda > Arachnida > Araneae > Salticidae > Maratus > Maratus speciosus. Next base: position 23,375,825 of record OZ010798.1, on the reverse strand, counting down.
AATTTACTTTTTAAATTTTAGAAAAGAATTTTATAGCTTATGACAAACAAACTGATATTCAAGATTTTTTTAAGATGGCTTCTACGAGTAGACCTACAGTGAGTGTTTTCATTTTATATTCCGGTACATACGTTGTACTTTTACATTATTGAGTTTTTTTTTATTATTCTATTCAAAAAGTTTAAAGAATGAAAAACATGCTTTACTGCCATTTTTCGATTAATTCTAATTTCTAGACGTCTTTCCGAATATTCAATCTGTAATCCGGAAAATTTTATAATCCGGCATAATTCAAGTCCAGAACGAAAATAAACTTGAAATAAATGAAGTCGAAGATAAAATCGGTTCGGATTAAACGGAATTTCGGATTAGCGGAGTTAGGATTAGCGGGGTTCTTACTTCAATACCTTAAAAGTATTTTGTTTTCCTTTGTAAAATATTCTCCTTTTTTAAAAAAGTAATTGCGGAAAAAAATTATGAACATAAATATCCCACCATCAATGTCTTGCACAAGATAACACAGATAACAGATTAATATAAAAAGTAAAATTAAATAAGACGACATGTAATATTAATCACACAATTCAAGCAACATCGTTCTGTTCAAAATATTTAATAAAACAAATTCGAAATAGAACAATATTTTATGGCTGAACAATATTTTAACAATAGATAGAATTATATAGAACAATATTTTATCCAAAAGGCAACTTTATGAAGCAAATTTTAATTCATATTTGTTCGCAAACGCATGAAATGAACAAGTGCTGTTATTCAGAAACTATGTAATAGAAAGTCTTTTCCATTTTTTGATAAACGTAAAAGATCTTACAGAAAATACCGTCACATTTGGCGTTTTGAACCGAATTTCCGGACGAAAGGAGAAAAAAACAGCCAAACAGATGAGAAAAATTGGTTGCCACGTGACCAGAAAGACCAAAAGCGCTTAGAACTGGATAAGTACTTTTATGTCCGAAAACTCATTTCAATTCCAAATCGCTTCAATAGTCAGCCTTGACAGTTTTATGACTTTGCGTTTAAACTGATTTAGTAAATGTGTCAGAAAGTTTTGTGCATGTAAGCAATTCACTTCAGAACCGCCTTAAAACCCTTTCCGGTACAGACAAATTTTGTTGTAAAATGATGAAATCATCGACTGCCACCTGAATTTACATACGACTTTTTTAGAAATTAAAAACTTGTTATTTTATACTTTCATTGTTAATGCAAAATTTTATTAAAATATTCTTGGTGCCGTTTGTAAGTTTGGAATTAAAATTAGGTATCCCGATCCGGGCACTGCTTCAGAAAGGGTTAACGAATGATTCAGAACTATGGTCATCATGGTTAGGAGTGTGTATGTAATGTAAAGAAAATAAATTTTAACAACTATATATATAACGATCTAAGGAAATACTGGCGTAATCTTACTTAGCCCAAAGCAATGAGAATACATTTTTTCATCCCCTAAATTAGTATATTTTTTTCAGACAGTTTAGTCAGTAAATAAAAGATAAATTTGATCGTCTGCTTTTGCTATTCGCCAAATGACGTCAGCATTATGCACAGATACGTTTATCAATTACAATATAGATAGAAAATTAAAGGAACAATGTGGCACCAGCTATTCCAATAATGCTAAAAAGAAAAAAACAAGTTGTAAAAAGCTCGTCAAACGTGTCAAATGAGGTGCGTTCGTACTATAACTAGTTTTATAATTATTTTTCGCACCCCATATTGTACTGAATATATATTATTTTGCACTTCATATGTGCATAGTCTGTAACATCATTAAAATGCACTTGCAATAATTTTTTCCCATTCCCCGTAATGTTTTATTTGACGTTGATTATTTAATTAACGTTTATTTGACTAAATAGTGAAAACATTATTGTAGTTTTCAAGAAAATTTCACGAAATACAAACTGACACATATTCAAGCATCGGGAATCCGTTTATTTTAGAAACACAAATTCGACTCTCGACTGGAATATTGAGATAAATTCTGTTGATGGCAAAAGAAAAAAAACATCCGACGTTATTTTCATTTAATTTAAAATCGAAAAGTAGATTTTTCATCTATTCGCTTAAGATGGCTAATAAAACATTTTAGAAGCAGATATTAAAAATGAAATGTTTTAGCGAGAAAAAAAATAATTCTCTAAATATTTATTTTAATTCATAAATATAAAATGCTTCTGAATAAATTCTTCCAAACAAATTCATTTTTGTATAAGATGACCCAAATGACATCATTTCTACCAACTCCTAAATTCGAAGCAAAATCTTGGAAGAGCGAAAAGATCTAGGCAAATAAAGTTATAATATATGTGCATTTTTATTGGGAAAGCTTTTGACTTAAATTGTAAATATAACTTATTATTTGAAATATTGTGTTTAACAAAATTAATATTGTAATGGCTTTCTAAATTTACAATAAAGTTAAGATTTCATTTTTCGCAAAAATATCGATCGTCTCATGCAATTCAAAAGCAACACAACGGGTTGCTACGCAACTAGTATATATAACGATCTAAGGAAATACTGGCGTAATCTTACTTAGCCCAAAGCAATGGGAATACATTTTTTCATCCCCTAAATTAGTATATTTTTTTCAGACAGTTTAGTCAGTAAATAAAAGATAAATTTGATCGTCTGCTTTTGCTATTCGCTAAATGACGTCAGCATTATGCACAGATACGTTTGTCAATTACAATATAGATAGAAAATTAAAGGAACATTGTGGCACCAACTATTCCAATAATGCTAAAAAGAAAAAAACAAGTTGTAAAAAGCTCGTCAAACGTGGCAAATGAGGTGCTTTCGTACTATAACTAGTTTTATAATTATTTTTTCCACCCCATATTGTACTGAATATATATTATTTTGCACTTCATAAGTACATAGTCTTTAACATCATTAAAATGCACTTGCAATAATTTTTTCCCATTCCCCGTAATGTAACGGAAAACTTTTGACTGTCCCTGTCATTAAAGTATACATCCGATTTTCATAAAATTTGAAATGGCTCGACAAAATTTTGCAACAGTCATATATTTAAAATTTCAGGCCATTCGAAAGGCTGTAACATCATTAAAACGCACTTGCAATAATTTTTCCCATTGGCCCTAATGTAAAGAAAAGCTTTTGACTGTCCCTGTAATTAAACTATACAACTGATTTTCATAAAATTTGAAATTGCTCGACAAAATTTTGCAACAATCATATATTTAAAATTTCAGATCATTCGGTTGGGTAGTTTTTGCTCTGTTATATGCGGAGAGACAGACGGACGGACGGACAGACGGACTGAACGACAACTATAGGTGCTACGTATTTATATAATTACGAACGCACCTAAAAAAAATTGATTAACAAACTTTGAACGCAGCGACATCTGTTAACTGAATTTCGAACTGAAAAAGAAATTGAATTTTTTGAAGTGTTTTAAATTCCCGTGAAATGAGATTAAGAACATAAAAAATTTTTATACACATAGGAATAAACATGATTTGATATTTTTCTTCTCCATTCAACAGTTTAAATTTTTTGCACAAATATCATCTTCTCATTTGCACATGAATTACATTTCCAAAAATATTGTTGAGATGATAAAAAAGAAAAAAGAAATTGTCCTATGAAGTTTGACTATTCTTTTACACGAACATTATTAACATCATTGAACTACACAAAATTTTGATACTCTCGTTTGCATTCCTACAGGAACAAAATTTTCTGGTATACTTTTTAGGAAGCTAAAAAGTGAACCTTTTTGGTGTTAAAAAGGCGTGCTTTTTAACCGCTTCCCTGATTATCCCGAGTTCGTAAATATTACAATTACCTATTATCCCGAGAAAACTTGGACGTGGCATAATTTTTCACTACGATTTATTTTATCACGTTTTTAGGTGCGTTCGTAATTATATAAATACGTAGACCTATAGTTGTCGTTCAGTCTGTCGGTCTGTCTGTCCCTCCACATATAACAGAGCAAAAACTGCCTAACCGAATGGCCTGAAATTTTAAATATATAGTTGTTGCAAAATTTTTTCGAGGCATTTCAAAGTTTATGAATATCGGATGTATACTTTAATTACAGGGGCAGTCAAAATTTTTCGTAACATTACGGTCAATGGGAAAAATTATTGCAAGTGCATGTTAATGACGTTATAGCCTTCCGAATGGTCTGAATTTTAAATATATAATTGTTGCAAAATTTTGTCGGATCATTTCAAATTTTATGAAAATCGGATGCATACTTTAATTACAGGGACAGTCAAAAAATTTCCCGTTACATTACGGCCAATGGGAAAATTATTGCAAGTGCATTTTAATGATGTTACAGCCTTCCGAATGGTCTGAAATTTTAAATATATAATTGTTGCAAAATTTTGACGAGTCGTTTCAAATTTAATGAAAACCGGATGTAGACTTTAATTACAGGGACAGACAAAAGTTTTCAGTTATATTACGGCCATTGGGAAAAAAATATTGCAAGTGCATTTTAATGATGTTACAGCCTTCTGAATGGTCTGAAATTTTTAATGTATAATTGTTGCAAAATTTTGTCGAGTCATTTCAAATTTTATGAAAATTGGATGTATACATAATTTTAGGGATTACATTATTAACTACAGGGGCAGTCAAAAATTTCCCGTTACATTTCAGCCAATGGGGAAATAATATTTCAAATGCATTTTAATGATGTTACAGCCTTTTGAACAAAAAAAAATTATATCCACTTAGAAGTGCACTAAAATATACATTCAGTACAATATGCGGTGCAAAAAATATTTAAAAAACTTGTTATAGTACGAACGCTTATTTGCCACGTTTGACGTGCAATTTCAAACTTGTTACTTTTCCTGAAGTTTGAAAAGAAAGAAAATTCTTTTGTATTTAATAATAAATTTTATGTAATAACTTATATAGAATATTTGATGGAGAGTTTCCCAAATTTTGTGATATGAAATGCAAATGAGGAAATACAATGGTATAACTGCAAGAAATGTGATGATTCTTTGACATTTAAAAAAAAAAAGTTGGTAAGGGAAGCGGTTTATTTTATAATCTATTAGCTATTCTGTATCTTGCTTTTCATTTCTGAAAAATCATTTTAAATCACAAAATGTGATTTTTTGACAGAGAAATCAAGCCAAAACTTGGATCAGGGACTGCTATTCATTCGGGGCTTCTTCCTTCCTATAATGTTGCAAAATATTCAACTTCCCCGCTCTCCTCCATTTCAAATGTGACCACGACTGGCTTCCTGGTCTTGTATTTAAGGCACAGATGTAAAAAATATTTAGGTCTCTAAATTGCTTTCAAAGGTACAGCATACAAATTTGGTTACTGAGGGGTAAGGGTTAAATATAGGTCGCAGATACGGGTTTAACAGGATTACAATTAAAATTAACAGGAAGTTTTTTTAATGTTATTGTGGCCCTTTTAAGATCGTCTATAAAATGAAACAAGACATAATTGTATAATAAAACTTCGTAAGTTATTAATGACTTATCACCTGTTAAGATTTTATATACTGTTTGTAGAGATATTATATCATTCCCTTATATTAATCGAATGTAATCAACGATCACAATTCATAGTCAATGGATAAAGTTTCTGTAGGAAATGAAAAGTTTATAACCAGTGGGCTATTGATAAACATGTAAGTATGATAGCAAACAAGCTAAAATTCTGTAAAATGAATAATAAATATAACATTGAAAATAAAAAAAGGGTGAGGGGATACGATACACACGTGTTATTGGACAAACCATTTCTTTTTGTTCACAAAAATTTAAAGTTTAAGTGGTTTAATATGTTTGTTAAAAAAATACAGCTATGTGTTTTTCATAAATGAAAAAATAAAACACAAATAATTACCAACAGTACAAGTAAAGCAATTTGCATTCCCTTAATTAAAAAAAAATAGTGATTTGCCTTTTTCATAAGGTCGTATCCATCAGCATTCAGCAAATTCGTTCCATTATTCATCTTTGTTTTACTGGGTATAATTGGGCGTAAATTTTCTTTTCTCCATCTGCCTACGACTAGTGATAAAATCATCCATGATTTCAAATTCTTTTACGCAGTTAAATTAGATCTATTATTATCTGCTATCCCTGCAATTTTCTTTTATTCAACTTAAACGAGACGAATCTCTCTCTCTCTCTTTTTTTTAATGGCGTTGTAAGCGCACATTTCAATCTCACGTAAATAAACGAACCACGTGTGTCCTTGAAAATGACTGGTCGAAAATGGTTAACATCGATAGCAGAGAATTTGAACGTCGTTTGCAAATATTGATCATGGTTCAGAGCAGAAATGCCAAGTGTTGAATCTCGTTATCAATTAAGACAGGGTTTAGTGTGGAGCGTTCCGTTCGGTTTCGCCCTGTGGAAGATCAGTAGCTTTTGCCTGCTGAAACTCTGGCCTGTTTGTGTTTTGTGTACGAGGAGCATAAGCTTATAGCTGCTCACTCGCTGTTTAAATTACACTATTGACAGATGAACATAAATTTAAACTTTGTTTTATTAACAAAAACACATTCTGTTTAAAATTTATGGTGTAAGTTGTTCAATAAAATAAACTTGTTTTGTCTCATATTTACTGCCTTTAAAAAAAAATTAAACAAAGAGCAGTTGTTATTAGAGTTTCATTCTTCTGAAGAAACCCTATTCGTCTCACTCCTTTGCCTGTCTGTCCGTCACAGAGCCCGTTCTCAGAAACTATATATGTTAGAGACTTGAAATTTTGGGTACGCACCTCACATCAAACCATAAAATTTTGAAAAAGTCGCTAATTAACCGAATTACGGGCTAATTAACTTCTAAAATTAACCAATCCACCTTTTTAACGCAGGTTCAAACGGACCTTCTCCAAATCATCCGAGTTTCTCCGAAGGGTTGCCAGTAAAATCAGCCGATGTACGGTTACCAGGGAGGAAATTAAGCCGAAAAATTAAGTGGACATTTTAAAGCGAAAGGCATATAAGAAAATATTGGTCCGAGAAATTTTTAAATGGTACACACAGATAGTTAAAAAATCTACTTTCATTTGGTATAAAGTTCACATTTCTGCGATCTGTATAAGTTAAAATATCCACTAAAAATTGATCGATAAAAATTTAATTTCTTTAATTGGAAAGACAAGGAAAAAAGATTTCATTTCGGCGGGAAATAAGGTGTCAGACATGACGATGCTGCGGTTTTCCATAGTAGCATATTTTAATACGAAATTTTAACTTTTAAATATTAAATTTTTTTATTAATTTTTTTGGTATCCCGATGTGAAATTTCACGCTGATTTCACTGATACCCATTTCTAAGTCCTATCCTTATTACAAGCTGAAAAATTAGTTATTATTTAATTAATCGGTTTATTGCTATCAAATGCGTCGATTAAAATGGAGACACGTGCTTTTTTAACCACGAAATAATTTAAATTGGGAAATCTAACAATTTGCGTGTGGTTTTTGAACAGCGCTATGAGATAAGTATAACTCATTCATCATCAGAAAGTTTACAAGTATTCATACCGCTATTTTCGAATAGTAATTTCAGGAAATATCTTAAATTATTGGTTAAGACCGCCACTCGATCTGTTCGAAACTTTAAGATACTTTATAACATATAAGAAAAAGTGTAAAAAAGAATGGAGTGTGATATTTCGAGGAGGGGGGGGGGGAAGCTAGATTTATTTTTAAAATCTTAGCGTTTGTTACCGCAGCTAATGTTTTAAATTCTTGGTTAAGACCGCCACCATCCCGGCCCATGTATCTACGGAAAGATTGCGTGAAGGAGTTTCGTTGAGATATGCTTTTGTTAAGAATAGAGTGCATTCCCTGCTGGTGGAATGTGGAACTAACATAACGCGATTTTGTTAAAGTTAGGAAATCCAACAAATCGATTTGTTTCAAACTTTAAAACATTTTATAACACATAGCGTAGAGTGTAAAAAGGAATGACACGTGAAATTCCGGGGAGGGGGGGGGCGCTAGATTTCTATTTAAAAAATAAGCATTTCTGTCCGCTTTAGGTGCCTTTTTTGAGGGAGTCCGGAGATATATGCTACTTATTTAATATAAAATTGTAAGTTTAGTTACCGCTATTTCCGAATAGTAATTTCAGCAAATATCTTAATTTCTTATTAAGACCGCCACAACCTCGAATAACATATCTACTTATAGGTCGTTTAACGGAGTTTTCTTCGGATACAATTTTGTTAAGAATAGAGTGCGCTCCCTGGTGGTGGAATGTGGAACTAACATAACGCGATTTTGTTAAAATTAGGAAATATAACAAGGCGATCTGTTTGAAATTTTAAGATAGTTTATAACACATAAGAAAAAGTTTATAAAAATGGCGCGTGAAATTTCGGGTAGGGGGGAGGGGGGCTAATTTCACTAATTGATTTTATCTATTATATACTTATTTTAAAAGGCAGTCACGTGATGTTTCATAGCTGAATACTTTTGAACGGTGTCCGATTTTTAAAAATACAGCATAAATGTTACTTATGCCAGCTTAAAATATCAGAAGTATTGATACCACTATTTTCGAATAGTAATTTCAGCAAATATAATAAATTCTTAATTAAGACGTCCCCCCCCCTGACTCATGTATCTACCGATAGGTTGTGTAAAGGAGTTTCGTTCAGATACACTTTTGTTAAGAATAGAGTGCGCTCCCTGGTGGTGGAATGTGGGACTAACAGGCCGCGATTACATTTAAAGTAGGAATTCTAACAAAGCTATCTGTTTGAATCTTTAAGATAATTTATAACAAATAGTAAAGGATTATAAAAAAAGATTGACGCGTCAAATTCCGGTTGGGGGGGAGGGGAAGGGACGCGAACAAAATTAGGCGGTATAAAAGGGCGTTTTGTACTGTTTTGCGTGCGATTTTTTGATGGTGTGATGAGAAAACTATTACTTATTCAAAATAAAAAAAATTATAAGTGTTCATACCACTATTTTCGAATAGTAATTTAAGCAAATATCTTAAATTCTTGGTTAAGACCGCCACCCTCTCGACTAGCATATCTCCTGATAGGTTATTTAACGGAGTTACGTTCAGATACAGCTTTGTTAAGAATAGAGTGCGTTCCCTCGTGGTTGAATGTGGAACTAACAGACCGCGATTTCATTTAAAGTAGGCAATGTAACAAGGCGATATGTTTGAAATTTTAACATAGTTTATAACACACAAGAAAAAGTTTATGAAAAATGGCGCGTGAAATTTCGGGCAGGTGGGGATAGGGGAAGGGGCAAAATATTTCTTTTTTGTTTCATACCGTTTAACGTGCGTTGTTTTTGACGGAGTCCGCAGATGCATGCTACTTATTAAATATAAGTATGTCAAAAGTTTAATTACCACTATTTCCGAATAGTAATTTCAACAATTATCTTAAAATCTTGCTGAATGCCGCCACCCCCTCGAGTAACGTATCTACCGATAGGTTGTGTAAAAAAATTTTATTTCAGATACGCTTTTTTAAGAATAGAGTGCGCTCCCTGGTGGTGGAATGTGGAACTAACAGACCGCGATATCATTTAAAGTAGGAAATCTAACAATGCGATCTGTTTTAAACTTTAAGATACTTTATAATACATGATAATGAAGTATAAATCAGAATGGAGTGTCGCATTTCGAGGGGAGTGAGGGGGGGCGCGAACAAAATTAGGAAATACAGCTGGACAATCTGTTTGAAACTTTAACATAGCTTATAAAACATAACAAAAATTTTAAACATCAGGCCGCATCAAAAATCATGGTGACCATTACCCCACTTCGCCTGCCCAAAGGGGGCACTTTTCTAAATTTAGCAGATACCCGTCATATGATATATTGAAGCATTTCGGGGGTGGGGGGGCGGTGGCACGAACAAAATTAGGAAATATAACAAGGCGAATCTGTTTGAGGTTTTACGATAGTTTAGGAAGGGTTTGCCAAAATTTAGAAGGTGTTCCATGCCGATAAATGTACTGGACGTTTTGAAAGGAATATTAAACAAAACCCTTTGTGCGATCTATGATCACACTTATCCACATGTTTTCATTTTTCATTCACACAATATGCACCTCGTTTGTCCATGAATCGTGATAATTTGTAACAATATCTCCTGTTTCGGATTAGAAGTTATTCATAAATTTTGTCACGTTTACCTCAATTTGAGGTGATGAAAAGCATTTCACGACGAACAAATAAATTTTTCGGTCAGTGTGTTAAGTTGGAGGGCAGTGTACTCTGAAGAAGTTGAGACGAGCGGTGAAACTGAAAGAAAAGTGGTAAAGATAGATAAGAATGGTGGTGAGAGAATCACAAAATTTTTTACGTGGTATTTGAAAAAGAGGCGGAAAGAGCTTTTGCTTGTTTGTTTGTTTGTTTTTAATAAGTATTTACTTGGTACCTGACATTCGAGATTGTCAGTAAATCATGTGAATCTGTGAGTATTGTTGCTACGTCTGTGTAAGTGTGAGAATGAAAATTTTAGACTTGGTGTTGTTCGAAATTAAAATTACAAATTCAAATTGTAATTTAATTCGTAAATAGAGTGACTCCATATCTCTTATTTATTTATTTAATTTTAGCTTTGATACATAGTCTTATTGTACATTTATTTAAAATTCTACTTGCTCTTTCTACATCTTTTGTTAAGGATTGCAGCTTTTACTTAAAAAAGAAATGAATAAATAAAATACATGCATGAGTCTTAAAATATTAAGTTGTCTCTTTAGGCAACATAGAAATATTCATTTTTGTTTTTTACAAGATATTACAGAATAGCATATATATTTTAATTTAGATTTTTCTTTTCACTCATCAGGAAGCTTTTACTAAGTACCATATTTTGCCACTCTTAAAACTAAATGTTTCACAAGCCATTATTGGCGTGAAGCTTTCTGATCACGTGGGGTATTCGTGGGGTGTTTACCGCAAAAGTAAACACATGCGCACAAGTACGGAACTACTCAAGCTCAAGGTCAAATAATTTTAGTACCTGCACACTCCTTTAAGCCACGCCTACTGGCAACAAATGTCCATTCTACCTTTTTTTTTCTGAACAAAAGAAGGCGGGAAATTTTTCAGCTGGATGCTGCAAGTAATCACCGAATATTTTTTGACTGAGAAGGAAAATAAGGTAAGCTACATTACAGAGTAGACAACATCCCATTGCATGACTGTATTACAATATTAACGAGATAAATAAATTTTGAACAATGTTAGTTTTCCAAATATATCACGAAATCTCTTCCTCCCGTGTCCCTGATGCTGATTTTTAATTTTCAAACTGTGCGTATAAAATTGTTTTAATAAACGTAATTCGATGTAATTTTTTACCAGAACGTGATTTTTTTTTATATATAAATATTTAGCAAAAAATTAACCTACACACATTTTTACCATTGTTATGATTATTTTTAACTCTGTCCCTGGATTTTAGATTCCTTACCGTCCCTTTTGCTAAAATTATACAGAAAATCACTTCAGATGCAGCCACAGAATTTTTTTTTAACTTTTTTCTTATGCAGAAGTATGCTAGAGAAAGAATGGCTACAATTCTTTGACAGGAAATTTACTGCAGAATTTAAATCAGCAATTAAATATCCATTTCAAGCATTGTGGATTTATTATTAGTATTACCGTTCCCAAGATCTATTCCTGCCGTTTACTGTGTAAATTTTAAAAAAAATTAAGTTTAATCCACTGTAAATAACTGTTGCTAAAAATCAAATGAACATTGTGGCTATCACTTAGTCTTAATGTGATTTGCCTAAAAATAGGTGGTAATTTTCCTTACCGTCCCTTTTTTCCCTTATCGTCGCTTTTTTCCCACTCCGTGCCCCTTTTTTTCATTAGTTTCCCTTCTTTAACGCCCTTTTAAGACAATGTTACACAAAAATTTTGTACTAAAAATACTACATTGTTATTATTTCTTATTTGAATTTTCTGTGGGTACTATGCAAACTCATTATAGATAAAAATTTAGAAGAAAATAAAAAGTCAGAGAGGTAGAACGGTAAGGAAAATTAAATTCGCAGGTTTAACTTAAAGCTCAGTTAAATAAAAATAATAATAAAACTTCGCCGCTGACCATTTTTTCTTTATTTTGAATCTTTAAGGCATTCGTCTGTAAGTTCAAAATGTCATTTTATTAAGTTTAATTTCACCAGATATTTATTTCTGAAAGTTAAAATTTTGTGAGAATGCCTCATATGTAAACAGTTTTATATAATTTTTATAAAACCATATGTTTTTTGCAATTCTAAATTGTATTTGTTTAGAATAAGTTAAAGTTAGCTACTTTAATTACGAGTAAATTACAAAACTATTATAAATCCTTAAAATTATAGCTTAAAAATTGTGATAAAAGTTTTGGGTTATTGACAGCATTTCCGCAAGTGATCGTGTGACAGAAACAGGCGTGAGTGTTGGGTTAATATGCCAATTACGGTCTTAAGAAAAAGAAAAGATATAGAAAGGGGAAGGGGTTTTTTTTTTTAATTTTCAGTGTAACAAACATATGTATTTCGATTTTCCGGATACGAAGTTAAGTGATTACGATTAAACGTGTTAAGTTATTACGAAGTGATCAGATTACGATTTCAGAATTTCTTTTCATCTTTTTTGAGGTAGAATCGATCAGAGCATATTCAGAAATTTTAGAGCATATACAGAAAAGATAACTTAGAAAATAGAAAAGAATAAATAATTCGCATCGAAATTGCCTGAAAAAAAAAAAAAAAAAGGCCTAAACAATCCCATTACAAATAAATTGAACTAATAAATATTTTATGAAAAGTAAGTCCAAATAACAGAAAAAAATACCTATAATAATGAATATTAATAGAATATTTTGCGACTGTTTGGCTTTTTTATATGCATTTTAAATAAAGCATTGCAAGAGAGTGAGTGTTTGCATTTAAAAACATATGCATAAAATTTGTGAAAATTCTAAAAAAACAAAAAAGAAAAAAAAAGAATAATTGAATAAATAAAAAGTTTTTTTCGTAAATTATTGAACACAATATCAAAAATTCTAAGAAACATTACATTTTATGCAAAAAAATATTAGTAATCACATAGATTAATAAATAAATAAATTTCTTATGTGTTTTAAGAAAAAGAATAAACGAACACATAATAAAGAACACTATAAGGAATGTAAGAAAGAAAATCCCTTGCTCAAGAAACAAACATTTCTAATACATTCACAAAGTCATTTTAAATGTAAAAGCATGATGTTTTCAGGCATGAAAATTCAAATTTTTTGTAATAGAACAATATTTTCCCCTTCTTTTTATAAATATGTTGTACCTTGAATTAAAATAAATTGATCCACTTTAATGACGACGAATCGTTAGCATTTCGCCATAGCTCCGCTTTTCTTAAAATTTCATTTACCTTCCTTCCCTCTCCCCGCCTTAAATTCCTATTTGTCACTTTCTTGTAACATTAAAACCTTAAATGCTATAAAACTTTAATTTAAAAAAAATACTGCATTTGCTAATTTGCTGCGTGTTAGTACAAAATTGTACTTCTTAACACGCTCACGCCGGCGCCGATATTCATGTTTTTCGCTGTGTGATGGCGTTCGAATTCATACTTCGCTTTATCTGGCGGGGCGGTACTGACGGTTAATCAGACACTGTATGTAATGACCCGGCCCTCTCATATTTATTGAATTGAACTCGAATATAACAAGCAGAGTTGATTGTGAACGTCTGAAAGTTCATAAGGAGTCAGCAAATTACTTACAGACATAATTTTATTAATTACACATAAGACAGCACAACCTGCACGCATTATACAAATTTAGACTAACGTTGATAATGAAAAGAACGATTTACTGCAAGAAAGAAAGCAATTATTAGAAATTAGATTATATTGGCAGGGCTGCCACTGGCGATTATTGTTCTATTCTATTTGCACCAGTATTAACACGCTGACTGCCACGCTACGAGTATACTCGTAGCTTTAATAATCGTGGCTTTAATTTATTACTTTCTCACCACTATTTTAAAATTAAAAAAATTGTCTGATTTTTTGGCAGAAATTTCGCTGTATTAGTAAAGCGAAATTTATCATTCAGAATTTGTGGTGGCGAACGACTTTCAAGAAGAAATTTGAAAATTCTTACTTTTTGCGGCAGTGAACGTGTTAAAAAATTAAATACATTTTGTAGTATATTTCTCTTGCAAATGTTGTCCAACTGTATGTCAAAGATTTTTGTTTTGAGCGAGTGGTGCGACATAGAATTAAAAATAGTTGCCTGTATTGGTCTAAAAGGGACATGTAAGCGAACGCGCGCATAAACAAATGCCATGAAACGTGATCGTTTTTTATTGCAGGGATGAGATTTCCGCTTTTTTGCACACCAGTATTTTGTTAGAGAACATGTTATATTATTTAATCGGAATATTTTTACGATTTTAAAGGACAACATTTTCTCTAACAATATACTGGTGTGCAAAAAAGGGGAAATCTCATCCCTGTTATTGGTACTTATTTTTCTACATTTTTCCGACAATACTACAGCTAGACCTGAAGATCAGTTGGACAAAATTCGAAATATTGTTGAAGCAATTGTTGATACTTTTGAAGATCCTATTAAACCTGGCAAAAACATTGCAATCGATGAAAGTATGGTTCCATGGAGGTTTTCGCCAATATATCCCAGTCAAGCGGCATAAATATGGTAGGAAAAAAAAAAGACAATAATGTAAAGAATTATACAAATGTTTATCTAAAAGAAAAGGCAGACGGTATACCTCGTAGAAAACTTTAAAAGTAACCGGGCATTGTAACCGTTGTAAGGGCCAGCCAGCACTCTGTTTAGAATGCTTTAAATAATTGCATCTATATAAATAAACAATTAAATTAACACATTGCCAACATCAATTTTTACCAAATCTGAATTTTAAAATAGTACAAGTTCCTCCCTGTTCTGAATGTCTTTTGTAAATTGGTGTTCTAGATAGGTTTCCGAAGTTTATGCACCGGTAAATATCTTTCAATGTACGAATTTAATATAAAATGTCTTGCAATCTAAACAAATATGGATAACATGATATAAATGCATTTTCTGTGCCTTTAGTCAATGATATTTTTTGAAAGAAAACGAGAATTCTCGTTTCCCGTCATGAATGTATTAAGTTTATAATGTTGAATTGATTTACAACTCAATTTTCGAATATTCAAGTGTGATCCACCTGTAGTGCACGCCGTCTATCGTATCAGTCGAATGTGACCCACCAGTGCTGAACGCTGTCTGCTGCGACAGTCAAGCATGACTCACTGGTGATGCACGCCGCTTGATGGAACAGTCGAGCGTGACCCACGGGGTGATGCATGCCGGCATGAACGGGTTGATTGTGCTTAAAAAATGGTTTTTAGCATTTTCAACATTTTGGTACTAAAATAAATTTACACATGATCATTTTGAAATAGTCTGCCAAAATCTATTTGCGGTCCGATCTAAAGTTTTGAACAGAGTTTTTATTGTATGAAAATCGCAATTTCAGGTGACTGAATTTAAAGTTTCGCAAAAGTTTGCTTGTGTCTTAAAAAATATTCTATTTATTAAATTACATTTTTGCTAAGCAGGAGAAAATAAAGACTGTTTGTGTAAATAGAGTCAAATAAAATTTACTTACAATAGTTAAAAAGTTTACATTTTTTTTAATTATTTGAATCTAGAAAATTATATTTAGTATTTTCAAAATAGAAATACAAAAGAGAATAGAAATGAGGGAGAAATTAAACAAAATATTATTTTTGGATTTTCTTTTTTTTCTATTCTCTTTTATACAAATGAATTGCAAAACATAAATAAATACTTGAACATTGTTAAAATTTACATTTTTGCAACAGAAGTTATATTGTGCAACACAAATTAGACAGTAGAAGTGTATGTACATTAATCTAAAAACAATGACATTACAGAAGCACTTAAATGAATTTTTATTATGCATATGAATTTTAAACTCGATTTTTGATAATTTATCTACATCTGTTACAAAAAAGTTGTAACAAAAGTTACAGGTAAGAGATGTTACATTTAATAATGAAAAAAATTCTATTTTCTATAGTTTTATAAAATATGTAAATATTGCATTTATTTAAATTAAATTAACTTAATTTTATGTAATAAAAGTAAAACTTTGATTAAAATGACAATATTTAAATTTAAAATTCATGTAACAGAGGTTACAAACCGAAAATATACTAACATGGAATTCAGATGTTTCAGCTTACTGGCCACGTGTGTGCAGAGCAATTTCAAAATGACAGTAGCATATCTTTTCTAATATTTTTACCCAGAAGTAAGCTCACTAGAGCCCTCTGTTTGGGACAGTGGAAGTCATTTCTTTGGGAAGAAAAGTTATAGTAACAGAGGTTACAATTTCAATGTACAAAATTTAATCTCAAAATATAATAATAAAAATCCAATATGTTAGTGTTTTGGGCCTAAGTAGTTGAAATACTTTATGATTACATCAGGGATGAGAGCGCTCCGACCCAAATGACCGATTACTACCACTAAATTTCAATAACATTTCTCGGGTTATTTAATGACAGAATTTCTGAGATTTAATAAATAAAAAAAATACTATTAAAATTTAGTGGTAGTAATCGATCATTTGGGTGGAGCGCTCTCATCCCTGTTACATAAAACCAGTTAAAAATGTGATTTTAAATATTATTAATTAAAACCTTAAATTGAAAACTATGCCTACAATTATCTGGACAGATTGTTTTGTTTGTCAAGATGAATAAAAATGGATAATTAAAATTTAAAAATATATTTTTTAAGCATATTTTTTCTAATGAAGTTCTTCCTGATTATTTTAATGGGGAAAAAAAATAAAAAGAGTTCTTTCCCATTTTACGCAAAAAAAAAAAAAAAAAAAAAAAATTCTTAATGAGAACATGAAAAGGACATAATTTATTTGTTTAACCCATATTTTGCAAGGCACTTTTGTTTAATAAAAGTAAATAATTTATACCATACAATATTTTCGTTCATTTTTCTGAAGAAAAGAGGCGCAACATTAATTCAAACTCCTTTTTTTCATATCTCATATTTTTTACCATTTGCATATTCATTTATTTCAAACTTTTAACATGTTTGTGTTAATTTTCATCAATGTGTTTTCCTCAACGTGCGTACATTCTCATTTTAAGTCTTGACTGAATTTTCAAACAAGCATCCGTTTTTTCGCCCTCGCTAATTGCTATAATGAATGATTTTGTACGAGCTCAGGAATGATAGTTTCTGAACTCAATTGAATTGATCAAATTGATACGTGTCCAAAAAAACTCAGTAATTTTGTCGCTTCTTTGTTGAATGAACTAGCTGTTTCCTTCGAACTGTATGTCTGTTTGTATAGTTTTAAACCTTTACTTCATCTCAAACTTAAATTACATGTAATTAAAAATGACATAAATTACTTTTGACAAAAAAATATTATATATCTGATATTCAGCATACTACCACTATATTGAATGCTTCTTAAGGACTTAACAACAAACAGGTAATTCTTCACTGGCGTACATCGTGTATTCAGCTAACTGTTTACGTTTTAAAACCTTCCGTCTTTCTATACACCCTGTAGAAATTACTAACCTAAGATAGTACTTAGGAGTGACCAACGAATAGGGATGGGTAGAAAAACGTGGAACAGGTTCCTAGGAACAGTTCCAAGAGAAAAAACGAAGGAACTGTTACTCTTCGCCAAAAAGAACCGTTCTTTTCGAACTAAAATTTCATCTGTCGCCAAAGCAAATGTTGACACATTTTTCTGTCACTTGCGATTGGTTGATGATGTCAAAAGATTTCCAAACAATGAGAAACGTCATTAAAGTATCAAATGCTAGATGCCAGAAAAGGGGTAACTCGCCTGATTGACGATGCCAAATCCAAGGAGCAGTTGAAAAGGACATATCTTTGGGGGGGAATAAAACTACACGTTTCTGTTTCTCTTCATTACGCAGCCGCGAAAAAACGCAAGGAACAGATAGTGGAATGTGGAATGGAACAGGAACAGGAACAGATCGAGAAACGTACTTCAGGAACATGTTTTTTTTTTTTTTTTTTTTTTTTTTTTCTGTTTCTTCTTTGTTCGTATCATTTTAGAGGTATTTTGCTTGGATTAGTGTGTATGGGGGACGGGGGAGGGGGGTCGCTTAAGAAGCTCTGGTAAGGAAGGAACTTTGGTGCCAGGTTGAAAATTTAGTTATCACTTTGACATGAGGACATGACGGATAGAATTTGTTGGTCTCTGATAAATTAGACAAATAAAGGAAAGAGGAGAAGGTCTCTTATCCCTTTTTCTTACTGAAGGTTTGTCAGATTAAAGGTCTTTTGCATTTTCATGACTTCTTTTAAGAAAAATAGGTGTTCCATAAAGGAGACATGTAATTTAGTACTATAATTTAATAAGCATTATTAATGTAAAAAATAATTACTATTTTTAAAACGTAAGATATTTATTTTGTATTTAATACATAAAAATTTCAATTTACATATAACCGAACACAAAAATGTCAATTTCTTTTTTATTGTGAGTATCGAATTATGATAATATTAATTAGATATAAATATTAATTTTTCTTTTCGTTCTTAATATTTGTTCAACAAATGTGTGGATGGGAATAGGCACATAAAAATCAATACTAGTATTAATAATAGTAAAATTAACCTTTTCGTTTACATCTGAATGCAGGTTTCCACAAGTCCCCCAACCCCTCTAAATTTGTTACTATAACTAAAGATTATTTTTTAACTACTTTATAAACACGGTTTTTGTGCAGCTGAATAATAAGGATATGTTAAAATAGCAAAAGTAATGAGGTTAAATTAATGTTAATACTATAATAATAATAAAACAGCACTAGTAAGGTTATTTGTAAGATAAAAGTTGGATGCTTTTTCTAGAAAATGCTTGCCTCTAACAAACGAATCAATAAACACTTTTAATTTATGAAGAAATCCTCAAAGAACGTATAAAAGTTTAAAAAATGTAATTTTAATTAAATAAGCAACTCAATAAATGTTATTCTTTAAATTTGTATTACAAAATATTACAGCAAAAAATTTCATTTTAAATCTTGAAATTAAAAGAATTAAGGAATATTGCTGTGGATTCTAAACAAGGATATTTAAAAAAAATGTAATCGAACGGTTTTTCAATTTTCGATAAATGAACTCATCTTGAGCTACAAACTATTGTTGTATCATGATGGCAGTTTTTCCTCTTCTCCGCACTGTCGCGTACGGAATTTCGGTTCAAGATATCAAATTCGCAGAATTTTCTGAAACATCTGCCTTTATTGAAAATGGGGAAAACCTAATCGATTAGCTAATTTTGAGCAAAAGTACCTAGTAATTTTATGCGTTTGCGAATAAAAAGGAAATGAAGAATGTGTCAGAAAAAACACAGTTTAGATTTGAGAACAAACTTAAGATAATCAAGAAAGTATACATGAGGTCAGATATATCTTAAATTTTTATATCTTTTAAAAAAAAAAGCTAGACCAGTTAAACTAATTGCTCGGTAAAAATTCATTATACATTATACGTTTTTTCTGCTTTTCATAGACATCAGGTAGAAAAATATAGTTTATTATTTGTATTGTATTTATAGAATTTTAATTATGATGACCAATGAAACCAAAAGGAAATTTTCCTTAAATGTTTTTTTTTTTTTGGCTTTTCTTGAAAAATAAAGATATTTTATCATGAGTTGTTTTATGGATTGAAGTCAATTGGATAAACAATCCTTTAGAAGATTTCGCAACAGTAAATAAATAAAGTAAAATAAAATAAATAAAAAAAAAGAATGTAAGAAAGAAACTGCGAGAGCCCCACCAGTGGCTGAGAGGTTCTGCTCTCGAAGCTGGTAGACGGGAGGGGCTGGGTTCGATTCCAATCGCGCCCGTCGGCCTAATCGTTCGGAGTTTTCGTGGTTTTCTTCGAGCCATGGATTTCCATGCGTAAATACGGGTTAGGTTCCCTTAGAAAGACCCCCACGAAGGGCACTCCCCCCTCGGGCCTATATCCCTAGTGTAGATAATCGGCCGTGAAAAATCAACCAACCACCAACCAACCAACTTGAAGTTACAAATCTTTGTTCATGTATTCATTTGAAATATTTCTGGTGTCAGCTTAATAATATATGCTAAAAAAACTTTGAAGCAGTGCCAGATATGTTCTTAATTAATTGATATCGGAATTAAGGTTTACAAAAGCAGCTACTAAACACTGAGAATATTTGCATTTAAAGAGTTCCTTAGGTTCTATTAGAAACAAGATTTAGAAGTTTTTAAACGATTTTGAAATACACAACCAAGAACGCACGAAAAAAAAAAATCACGGTGGCACTAGATTTTGGTGTTGGTGTTATTTATGACGGCCGATTATCTGCACGAGGGATATGGGCCCGAGGGAGAGTGCCCTCCGTGGAGTCTTTCTAAGGGAACCTAACCCGTATTTACATATGGAAACCCAAGGTTAAAAGAAAACCGTGAAAAATTCCGAACGATTAGGCCGACTGGCGCGATTGGGTTCAAGCACAGCCCTCCCGCTTATCACCTTGGAGAGCAGAACCTCTCGGCCACTGGTGGGGCCGCACTAGATTTTGGAACGAATATGTCTGTCATCAATTGCCTAGTCTGTTTTTTTCTAATCGGGTATATACACATGAAATAGAACATTGAAGAATTAAATTATTTTATTATCGTTATTTGTCGAGGATCCCCCCCCCCCCTCCCGTCCATCTGCCGTTTAGGATAATTTTAAACTCATGAACTTAAGAGAAAAGGAATTAAATATTCTCTTCAACGACAGATTTAGGGAGATAAAGCTTACCTGTTCACCAAAAAATCCTTAATTTACTTTTCTCTTACTGTATAATTATTTTAAATTACTTGAAAAATAAATAAATAATACTCATTTTTTTAAAATCATCTGATAAAAAGAAAATTTAGTTAATTGAAGTTGGAACCCCACTGCCCTCCCCCTCCCCTCCCGCCTTCCTAGAGCCATAACTATATCTCAACTCTTGGAATTATTTTCAATTTTTAGATTGCTAATTTTAATAAGAAGTCTCAAAATTGTTAGTTTATCTAATCATATTAGTTTAAGTTTAGAACTAATAAGTTTAAAAAAAGGTATTTCACGGAATGTATTTATTGGATTATCTTAAAGCCAGTTTCGAGTCAAATGCTAACATAGTATTTATTTATCCCAGTTGTTTTAAACATTGGCCATGGGTTCCATTTTTACATTACTGGAAATATTATTAAATGTATTTTTTTTTTTTCATTTCTTTTTCAAGCATTATCCTCTTCATTTTTTGTATAATCAAAATTTCCACTTGAAAACTCAAAAGTAAAAAAAAAGAGAGAGAGAGAAAAGAAAAGGAAAAAATAACATGATGTATCCAGATTTTCTTTTGTATCAGTAGCCCTCACTGCTTTAAATTCCCTTCCTCAGTGTTATGTATTCAGTAAAGGAAAGAGAAAAGACGGCTTTTTTTAATCCCTAAAACCGAACAATCAATCAGTGCTCACAGACTGTCCCTGTCTGTTACAGCAACAGTTACAGGAACAGGTCTTGGTGTCTTCGTTCCTCTCCTCGTTTGTTACGAGATCACGTGACCTGTTCCTAAGGAACAAAGTAAAAGAAACAGTCCCAGTTTCTGATGGAACAGTTCGTTTTCGTTTTTCAAAAGGAGCAGGAACGCCCATCCCTACCAACGAAGGGATACTGAAAAGGGGACGGTTTGACATTGCTTCCTCCTGCATTCATTTCTTCGCCTAGAATTTACTTTAGCTTGCGAACGAGGAGCAGGTAGAAGCTTACAGCTGCCGCTCGTTACTTTAATGTTTCCAGTGTTTGCAGTGATTCTCTTGATTGATTTTAAACTTACTTTTATTAACCAAAAGCACCAACTTTAAATCTTTATGGTGTGAGTTGTTTAATAAAATAATATTGTTTTGTTTTATATTTACTGCATTTTTTTTTTTTTAATTAAAGAGAAAGCAATGATTATTTTCCTCTTTAATTCATGCAAGGTGCACCTCATTTGCCCATGCATCGTGACAATACCTCTTATTTCGGATGTGCTTCCAAAATTTTGTCACGTTTACCAGAAGATTTAAGATTTTATGCTTTTAATGGTCAAAAAGTGCAGTTTCCCCCCCCCCCCCCGGAGCCACAGAAATCCATCCCGGGGAAAAAGGAATTCAACACTGGTTGTAACGTCATGAAACGTCGTAGGCAGTAGTCAAAACAAAGAAATAAAATTCTATTTGTCTAGGAGGCGTTGTTAGCGCTGACCAAAGTAAGAGTATTAAAGTTTTATAGTTCTATTTTATTTTATTTTATTTATTTATTTATTTTTGCCACAAGGTTTTGAATCTTTCATCTGTAATTTCAAATAAATGTGCAAAGTTGTATGGATATTCACGTATGTTTGAAAACAAATATGCGGTAAAATATAAAGCTTCTCTTGATAAAAACAAAAACATTGATTAAAATTCTTATGTTGCATTTATTTATTTAAAAAAATATTTTATTATTATAAAATTTAATAAAAACAAGGTTTTGCAAGGTGATTACATGTGTTTAACTTTTATTATTTTTATTTTTTTTAATTACTCTTGTAAAATGTCATCTAGTGAGAACACTTATGTATAATGGTGTAAACCGGAGTCGAGGTATAAATCCACTTTATACTGTTTTTTTATGTGCACTTTTTTTGGAGGGAGGTGGCAACTATATAGGCTGAGGGGAGGGGTTCGGTAAGTAATTGCTAACGATTAATCATGCAAAAATTCGTATACACCTGGACTTTAATAAACGAAATTTATTTTTAAGCATCTTTTAATCTCTTATTCTATGGTCTGTATATTCTTCAGGAAAAAAGAATCCTGGCGAAGTCTACTGCACATGTGTAAAAAAACCTTTACATCCTCCATAAAATTTCATATATGCGCACTCTGTAACAAAATTATCTTAATTTAACTCTGACTGATTAAAAAAATACTTTAATTATTGTTTAAAAATAAATGACAGAGGATGAAATAAATTTGTATAACCTGTTATTAGTATATTCGTTAAAATAAATGACTTATATTAAAAAATCCTAAAACGAGTGAAATCTGCTGTTGCTTGTTAGTACTTTAATTTAAATTAGAGACTCAGTACAAGTTTTTCTACTCATACCAGTAAAGTTGTTTAATTATATTTTATATTATTTTAATCTCTTTTTTTCAGCCAAACAACGAAGGTCCTTTCCAAAAACCAGAGAGCACCACTAGCGTCTCAGTGTACCTCCGTTCCCTATGGAGATCGTAGTAACTGGATTCAACTAAGTCCAATCGAAGCTAAATTAGGCGAAGTATTGCTAGTTTGGCGAAGAGTTGCTAGTTTCACGAAGCATAAATGCTATATCGAAAACAATGTACTAGAAATTTTGAACACAGATAGAACCTGAATAGTGATGATGCTTATTATATATTCCGATTTCGGAAATTTCAACTTGTGGATTACAAAGGGTTTCGCCTCCCTCCCTTCCCCCCCCCCCCCCTCACGGAAAAATAACATTTTTGATAATGTGTCTTCTAATTGTCATAAATACTTGCATTTTGTAGGCAGGCACATCTGAATAGAATCATACTTAAATTTGAAAAATTCTAAAAATATATATATACCTTTGTTTCAGAATTAAAACAGCCATAGACACTAGAAATTTTGAATGAACATATAAACCTTAATAGTGATGCGAAAATACTCCAATTGAAATTTTAATGAGTGGGGTCCAAAGAATGTTTTCCCCCTCCCCCCCCCCCCCCCTGATAAAAAAAGTAACACTTTTGTTTATGACCCTTCAAATTTTCTTAGCATATATACTGTTAGGGATTTACCTGCATACAAAATTTAAAATACCTTTGATTATTCGAAGTCATACCACCAAAACATTTTTTTTAATCAAGGAGGGGGGGGGGGGGCTTTAGATTATCTTCCCTTAAAGTTTTCAATAAAGTAACACTTAAACAGGATTACTATTCAAAATGTACCTGCCTGCAAAATTCAGGTATCAATGTCAATCTAAAGAATAAAATTGCATTTTTTTTTTGGGGGGGGGGGGGGGGGGTTGATATCCAAGAGCCTAAAATGCAGGCATGAAAGTGGGAAATAGGAAAAAGGAGGAAAATCTTTTCGGTCCATATGATGGCGCCAAACTTTTAAAATTTAGACACATTTTAACAGTTATTTATGGGATAAAATGAAATATAATTGTACGTTGTTATTTTCTTTTCATAGCTTAGAAAGCATTAAAAACAAATTTAAACTTTTAAATCAAAAGTGTTGCATAAATAGAAGAAAATATTCTATTCCAAAAAGAACATTATGAAACTTTCTTTTTCTTTTAAAGTCTAAAAACTTTCACTCTGGAGAGATACTTTAATCAAATTTATTTACACGACTTTCATATGATTATAATATAAGATTCCTTTGATTTGATAGATCTTTGCACAGCAATTCAGAAAAAAAAAAAAAAAACCTCCAAGGATTTTAGTTAGACAAAATGTCTGATTATTAAATTTTCAAGATTCCCCCACCCCCCACCACCACCTTATATGCTTCAAATATTTTCTTTGCACTTTTGCATCAATCCAGAAAATGACCAAAATTATTTTTAAAAAGGTGGAATTCCACCTTTAGGAAAAACACTTTCATGCCTGAAAATGGTATCATTTTTGAGAAGTGTTTTCTGTACCTTAATAGAAGAAATATGCGATTTTATTGAATTTTTATTTGTAGGTACCACGGTTGACATAATATTTTGAGAAAAATTTAAGAAAGAATTTTTCTAGTGTTTAATAATGCACAAGAAATTAAAATACTATCTTCCAACCTACAAAGATCATGCCGCATACAATTGTTTTTGCTGTTTATCTAAAAACATGCTAATTTGCCCTGTTTTAAAAAGATTACCCAATTACGGAAGATTAAATTATGGAATTTTAACTATTTTTAACACAATCAACTGATTGATAAATAAATAATGAGAGTAGAATTCTAGTATAGAAATAGTAGAATGTGTAGAATTGTAGTAGTGAAAATTTGTGAGTATGAAATTATCGCTGTATTATCCGCCATCGCCATCTTTGCTCAAAAAAACATCTAACCTAAACAGACTTTTCAACGACAGCGCGAGCGAGCGCTTGTGCTTCGTCTGAAATACTGCAACCTCAAAAATAACTAGCGCCAATTCCTCAGCCAAGAGGTAGGAGAAAAATCACCATAGGGAGCGGAGCTACACCGAGACGCTAGTGAGAGCACCTCTACTGGTATTTAAGTTCTCCTCGCCAAAGCTGGAAGAAACTTTTTGGCGCACAATCAACAACAAACCCTCAGGGATAAAAACTGGGGACAAAAGATATTATGTTTTAATTAGGCTCCTCCCACAGTGGAAAAGAATGCTGAAAGAATGCCAAAGAAATTCCTGACGAAGAAACGAAGGCAGGAGGAAACCATGATTGCGACATCTATTGCCAGAATTGTGCAAATTGGGATATTCGACAAACAATATGTACCGCAAAGAAAGTTATCTTAAGGGACAATAATCGTATACGCGAAAAGGGTGCAACATACAACTCTTTAAACTTTCAATGACGCTGCTTATCCGAGAAAATGAAAGGAACAAAAACTGCTGTAGTAACAAGAAAAAGAAATAAATTAGATCGATTTATGAAAGAAAATTTAAGACAAGAAAATAAATTAATTTTTCATATTAAAAAATCAATTTTAAAGCAATTTACTACTTCATGGCTCCACTACTTATACGTCTCTCACTTACGAGATATTATTTATTTATATACTCGTATTTAGTCGCTTATTAAACATTTGTCAAAGGCTCAATAAACATTAACAAGATTGATTTATTTCCATGTTCTCATACGATTAACTTTTCGCTGGCACTACAGAAATTTTTTTTTTTTTTTTAATTTTTACACCCATTTTCCCTCCTTTGAAAATTAAAAACTGGAAAATAATTCTGAAATTATTATTATTATTATTTTAAATATTCTAGGCTAACTCAGATATGTGCTCTTTCTACGTTTTTTTTTTCTTTTTTTCTTTTTTTTTAATAATTTCCCGTTATTGTTAGATGCAAGATATATATTTAATGGTGATACATTTAGTCAAGTGTTTAATTTTAGATTATTTTCATTTGTCATAAGGTTATTTTTTATCATTAATTATTATTTCCATTGCATTTATTTTTCACAACTAATTAAATTACTTAAAAATGATCTTAATTTTAAAAAATGTATTAGCAAAATGTTGTATTAAATTCTTCCCAATTTTTATATTTACTTAAATTTTTTTCTAAGCAATCTATTATTATCACGCTGCATTAAATATTAATTAAATTAATTAAATTTTAAATTATACGTCTTTCTTACACAGGTTTTGTTAGTTTGAACTAGATTAATAAAAATAATATAATATTTTGCAAAATTAAAACTGTCTATAAAACATGTAACTTTAACTGCTTATTCTATAAAAATTAAGGTCACACAAATTGACGATAATGAAACGTAAGATAATTAAAAACGCAAAAGAAGTTTATTTTAATGTATAAGTTGTTTGTAGGGTTTTAAAACGAAAAATTCTCAACATATTGAAAAGTTTCTTTTCTTGACAAATGCATAGCTGCCAACTTGTACGGATTTTTCTCACCACTAAAATTTAATAGAAAATTTTATCGAAAACAATCGCCGAAATCTGACTTTTTCTAACGATGAAACAATACAAAAATTTCTGTTAAATTTTGGTGGTTACAAAAATCCGTACAAGTTGGCAGCTATGCAAATGGAATATTTAAAAAAAAAAAAAAAAAAAGATATTAAACGAAAAATATTATCCTGAAATGTTCTGCAATTAACCTTTTTATTTAATTTTGCTTGTTCCCAAACATTGTAATGAAACATACTATATAATATCTATCTCTATCTCATGTATCTCTTAAATATCCACGTTTTAAATCAAAACTTTTATTAAGCTTTTGTAGAAAAGAATTAAAAAAGGGGGGCGGGGCAGAGAAAATAAAGAATATATATAAGATTGTTTCTTAAGGTTGTTGTAATATTTGTAGGTCAATATAAAAATTGTAAGTATATATTTTTCTGCACAAGGTCTCTCAAAAAAAAAGGGAAGTACATTTCTGTTGTATAGCAATAATTTATTTATTCTTTCAGTTGTGTATAGAACACAGTGGAAGAACGGAAGAGATCTCCGATTCAAGGTGGGGGAGGAGCTAAGCTCTAGGTTGATATTTTCTATCCTTGACGAGAGAAGTGAGATTTCGTGTCACTCGATGATGCTTTTTATTTTAATTTTGTATTTATACTAAAAATTTCCATTGAATTTTATGATAATATCATCTAAACCTTTTTATTGTATTTAACAACAGGAATTGCGCTTTTGCTTCTAACTTCTTAACTAAAGAATTTTTCTGTTCCAGTCGAAAAAGCTAAATAATAATTATAACATTAATGATATTTTTTACCTGATTTAGAAATATGCATTTATCCGTTCTAGTAATGAAAAATGGACCTTGTTGATTGAAGCAGCTATTTCTAATTTAAATAATAATAATAATAATAATAAAATAAAAGCAATTTAACAAATTATAACGACCATTTGAAAAATGATTTTTTTCAAAGAGTAAAATCTAAGACATAAAAAATCGCACGGAATTGATCATAAATTACGTACGCCATGAATTAAACATTACTACTGTTATTACACGTAAAAATTGCAAGATTTCCTGAAACTTACGTATTATCCACCTGAAAGTTACGTATTATTCAAGCATTTCATAGGCTGTTTGGAAAAAGGCTTTTTCATCGTCCGATTTCCAAGAAATCTGACGACCCATTTTAAATGAAATTTCATTCTTAAACTTCTAAACATCCCACAATATTACTTTTTACACCGTCGTATAGAGAAAAAAAAATGTACTTTTAAATGCAATTTGTTTGAAAGCTGTATCTCAATTTGTTTCTGAGTTATTATAATTTTTGGTACTTTTTATTACTTTTTTGTCATAGTGGCAACAGAAGTATACATCTCTGTTGAAAGTAAAGGGAAATACAGATTACTGTATAGACCAATCAGAAAACGAATAAAATGCGCATTAAACCAATAAAAACCTTCAGATATGCTTTTGATTTCCTACCCTGACGAGGACAATAACCATTTTTCTAAACAATTAAAAAAAAAAAAAAAAAGGAAAAGAAAAAAAACAGAAAAAGGAAGAAAGAAAAATAAGTGGAATATATTCCCCAGTGTAGCATACACGATTCTGCGGACCAGTACTTTTTGTTCACCTAGAATTGGCGACTTAGTAGTAATAAATTAAATCCAAGTTTCCGGACGAACTCACAAAGGAATTCACCCTGTAGTGTAACTTCACTTTATCGCTTATATTTTTGTGAAAAAAAGTTTTACATTACGTCTACGAAAGTTTCACTTCTTTTTCCTCTACGTTCTTTGGCGAAACTTTACAAATTTTTTGATCGTGGTCACTGAGCTGCATAGTAGTATGGATAGCTAACTAACCGGTCCACTGTCTACCGCAACTCCATCACATTTTCAATGGCCGCAAGTAATGAATCTTGAACTTTTCTTAATATTAGAAGCACTTTTTAAACATTTTTCGCATACTTTTTATCAATTTTGGTTATTTCTACACCTGTTTGATATTTTATGAGCAATACGTAACAAATTTTGCATTTATTTTTCTTGAGAATACATAAATTTTATTTTTAACACATATCAGTTTAAAAAATTGAGATGAAGTGAAATAAAATTTATTGTCGGGATAAAAAATATATATGGGTGAACATTGTTGCAACTTCGTGCTATTTTTAAAAGGAAATCCAGTTTTTAAATATCTGCCTCATACTACTCTATGGGAGAAAATCTATGTTTTGCCAACAATTTTCCGCCAGAAAATCTTTGCCATTGCATTCATGGGCGGTCCGCTTGATTCAATGAGTATCAGAATAGTGAGATAACCCTACGTACTATTGTGGAGCTCAGTAGTCGAAGTTTATTTAAAAAGTTAGAAAAGGGTTTATTAGGTAAAAATGGGTAAAGTGGTAAAAATATATTGTAAACACTGGTGTTAAATACTATAAGTAATTAAATAATTTCTCAAAACACCATAAAGCAAAACAAACTATAAAAAAGAGGTTTATAGTAATCTTATTAGTTAGAATGGAAAAATTATAGTATAAATCGTGACGAAATACCCAACACTAATTTCTATTTAGCTTCAATTACTTGAAATTAAAATACGTATTCAGGGTTCGTACTCTTCGACTTTCAAGGACCTTTTACCAAAATTTTCGTGTAAATTTATTTGCCTAATTTAATGAAACAAAATTCTTCCGATTTATCGACCAGTACTTTACGAAATTTCTGGTACTAAAACACCTAAAATCACACTAATCTCTGGATGCCCTTGGTATTTATACAAAATGCGATTGTAATATAAAAGAACACTTAAACAAAGAACTTCGGGGTTTTAAAAATAAAAACCAAGTTATTATAACCCTGATTAAAGATTTCTTACAGGAATATATGTTCCATGATCCATAGATGAAGAACAACATTTTAAGTATAATTTCTAATACATATGTATACTGTTCATAAAAATGAAAGGATAATGACGGAAATAAAACGTAACTGAGACTTAATGAAAAAATTATTAATAGAAACTTGTACAAAAGCATTAGATAACATAAATTACAATGTTTTGCTGTTGATTATGCCCAAAATATTGAAATTAAAACCAAATGTATTGAAACTGGAAAATGATGTAAAAATTAATTCACCTCATGTGGATTTTTTTTCTTTAATGTGGTGTATGGTCGCCTCAGACAGATATGCGTACCTCAGATCTTGATTTCATGCTTTACCAAAGTGTTGATCAAGTTCTGTGAAATTGCACGCCACTCTTCTAAAAGTGCACTTTTCAGTTCTTAGAGGGTCCTGAGAGGACCACCCTAAGGCATCCCACACATGTTCAATCGGGTTCATGTCAGGTGAATAAAGTGGGTAATCCTCGAGTGATATCTTCTGTTTACAAGTATTCTGACACCACATATGTTCGATGTGACCGAGCCTTTTCATCCATTAGAAAAACTTCTGGGCCAACAGCACCCCTAAACAGTCTAACTTGGGGTTCGAATACCTCCACACATATCTCCGAGCGGTTACATAACCTCCCTGAAAGATATGCAGCTCGATGCGGCCATTTGTTACGATCCCACCAAATCCATTAAACCGCGGTTGCGGAAACGGGATATTTCACGGACAAGGGAAGGCAAGTTAAGTGTTCTTTCCTCTATCCAGATCAAAACACGTCTAGAATAAGTGTTCGGACTATGTTTGGACTCGTGAATAAACAATACTCCGTCCCAATCTTCTTGGCTCCATTGACCATGCCGACGGCACCAGTTTAAACCTTAAATGCCGGGTGTTGCCTTTTGGCAACATACCCAATTTAGGCTTATAAATACTATTCGAATAATATTGAAGCTATAATGCCTAATGTTGCCAATAAAATACATTCTGAAAATATTATTAAATCGATTTTCAACATTTAGATGGAAACACTTGTGCTGTTTATGAATAAATATAGATTTATTTTTTCAATTGTTAATACATGTTCTTTTTGTTTTGTTTGGAAGCTTGCGAAATACCCTATATTGTTCTGCAGTGAGCAAGTAAAATTTATTTCTTATCATAGTTCTCAAAATTCTTGTGTGTTTAATATTATAGAATTTTATCAAGGAAAATTATTTTTTCAATTAAATACCAGTTTTGCCGATTAGTAACAAACAGTTTTTTAGCCGTAAACCATACTTAAAACAAAATATGATTTTTTAAAGTATTTTTCCCATAATTTATTTTAAAAAAAGAAAGCCGAAATTTTTTTAAAAAATGATTTTTGAAAACTGAGGCATTTAAGGGTTAAACGGGGCTCTTTAGAAGCTGGAGTAAGTGGGACACAAACTGTTGGTTTTCTCGCATATTTCAAGTTCCTGTGGCAGCCTGAATTTCTGAACCAAATCTCTTGTAGTCGCTTCGCGGTTTCTTCCAGCCGACAACGACAGAAAATGGTCTCCTGATGCAGTTGTTCCTTTTGGTCCCTCTTGATTAGGCTGTATATCAATTGAACCAGCACTTAAAGATCGTCTCCAAGCTCTTAATATGACACTTTGAGGGATATTCAAATCCTGGGCGACCTCCATTTGTGTTTGACCTCCCTCGATCCTACCAATTTCTCGCCACTTTTGGCTTTCACTTAAATGATGCCTTTGGGTCATAAATAAGGAATACTGATCACTCTCAGACACCGCATTCACTTTAAACAACACTCCAGACAAAAATTCCAACATGCGTCCATGGAGCACAACATTGTAGATCACCGAATTTGGATATTTACGGCGCTAACGTGTGCGCGGAAATGTAATTTTATGTTCAATTGTATTTAATTAGCATAAATAATTGTAAAATTGGGGATTGGTTGCAATATTAACTTAGTGAGCATATTTTTTCTCATTATCGTTTAATTTTGATGACCAGTGTATATTATGTATAGGTATACTATAAATCATAACTAATAATAATACGTATTTAAAAATACAATGGTATAAAAAATACTTACATTAATCTGAAGATACTGGAAATTATAAAATTATGAATTTATAATATGTATTCTTTACATTGTAAAAGTACCCACAGGTAGAAATTTCAATTTTATTTTTAAAATCTTGTATTAATTTGAACTAAAATACTGACATTCACAATAACATGAATTAAAAGTTTATGAATTTATAATTTCAATACTGTATCTTTCAAATTTTAAAGTCTATTTCTGTAGTCTAGTGTTGTTCAAACGATGAAAACAACTGTGACCATGACGTTTCTAGTGTGGGAGGAGTCTAACTGAAACTTATGCCAGAGCGTTGTGCAATCTAGCGGAACGCTCCCAAGATTGGAGAAAGCCGTGACACAAAACTGCATACATATTCAGCGTACAACTTAATGCTGGAAACGGGCGTAAATAAACACAGCTGCGCCATCTTGTGGACGGGTTTGATAATCCACATACGCCGACTTTTAGTGTGACGTCATATATGACAGGATCGAGGCTAACGAGAAAGACAGGCTACCGCGGTGGGTCCGATTCTTCTTTTTTTACAGACCGCTGGAGTCACGTGATGCTCTTTTTGCACACCTTCATTGGTGCATTCGAGCATCACGTGATTCCAGCGGTCTGTAAAAAAAGAATAATCGGACCCACCGCGGTAGCCTGTCTTTTTCGTTAGCCTCGTGACAGGATTGAGGCTAACCAGAAAGACAGGCTAAGACGGTGCATCCCACGTGTCTCATTTTGCAGACCGCTAGAGTAACGTGATGCTCTTTTCGCACACCTTCATTGGTGCATTCGAGCATCACGTGACTCCAGTGGTCTGTAAAAAAAGATACATGGAAGGCACCGCGGTAGCCTGTCTTTTTCTTTAGCCCCGTGACAGAATAGCTACCATCTGCGAATATTTTCTAAATCTTTAGTCACTGATAGAACACGAATCTTGTTTACCAGATTTATTGCAAAATAATGGCGTAGGGAGAAGGGGGTCAGGTCCGCACTTGAATCTACGAAGCCAACAGTTCGCCCTACCCAATCGGAGACTTTTCAGCTATTAATCAAGGTGAAAAATACTTTTAAATTTTAGTGGTGTAAAGTAAGAAAACAGTTAGGCATCTTCCTATAGTTTAACCCCATCCGCTGCGTGGCGCGTGACCTTGACTGATGCGACCTCCTCTTTTATCTTGCGGTTACCTCTCCCATTTAAGACAGGACGCTTAATGTATGCAGTTTTGGCGTGACATGGTTTGTTGTGGACAAATGTTAATTTATTTTCGTTCGGAAACTTTTGAAATTGGAAGAGATTCAGAAACTATGTAATAGAAAGACGTTTTCCTTTCATTGATAAAAGAAAAAGATCTTTTAGAAATACTGACAAAATTTAGCGTTATGAACCGAATTTCCAGTCGAAAGGGGAGAAAAAAAATTGCCCTAGAGAGAAGAAAACCGGTTGTCAGGTGATCAAAAGTGTTTAGAAATTGATAAGTAGCTTATTTACTAAAAAACAGAAAACGCATTTGGATCCCAAATCATTTCAACTATCAGCCCTGCCAATTTTATGCCTTTACGTGTAAAAATGAGTTAGTAAATGTGTCAGAAAGTTTTGCCCTTGAGAATCGCCTTATCAAAAAACGTCCGGTCTGTGGACATTATGGTTACGAACAAAGTGTGCATGTAACGAAAACAAAATACAGTTTTAATAAATACACTATGACGCAAAAGTTTAGACAATGACGTCATTCAGCTTTAAAATGTAGAATTATGACGTCAGAATTACAAAAACCTGTAAATATATTCAAAAACTGATTTAAAATGCTATGTACAAAAGACAGTCGTTTTATTTGCTATAATACTAATTTTTTTCATAAAAATTCAAATGTGCTTGTCGCAAAAGTTTAGACACTATTCTAAATTTCTTTGAATATTCGCTGGCATATGCAAATTTAGAATCGATGATGTCACAAATGTGGAGTACTTAAGTTCTGCAAATGATTGCGCTTGATAGTCGACATGCCGAGAGCTAAAGAAATTCAAGTGAATGAGGTTTCAAGGATTTGGCAGTTGAAAGGTGAAGGGAAGAGCGTTTCTGAAATTTCTGCTATTATTAATAGGTCAAAAAAATCTATTTATCGAGTTTTATCGAGTGGTTCCGAATATAAAGCAAAATGTCGGTCTGGGAGGCCACGTGTGACAAATGTACGAGAGGATCGCCTGATACAAAGACTAGCGAGTACTCAACAAATGAGCGTACGTGGAGTTCAAAGCTCATCGGGACTCTCTGTATCAAAGGATACGATTCGTAGACGAATTTTGGAAAAAGGAACAATCGTTTATAGCAAAATGCAGAAGAAACCAGCTCTGAAACCATATCATAAGTTACAAAGACTTATGTGGGCTCGAAAGCATATGTCATATGGAGAGAAATGGCAGTCAGTCATATTTAGCGATGAAAAAAAGTGGAATCTGGATGGTCCAGATGGTTGTTTATCGTATTGGCATGACTTGCGAAAGGAACCGCGACGTTTTTTTAGTCGCAGACAAGGAGGGGGCTCGGTGATGGTTTGGGCAGCCTTTTGCTATAATGGACAAGTATCTCTGACCTTCACCAGTGGTCGTCAAACTTCACAGCATTATACACAGACATTAGAAGAAAACCTACTGCCATTTGCTGAGCTTCTAGGGGGTCCTCAGTGGGAATTTCAGCAAGACAATGCTTCAATTCACACTGCAAAACATTCAAAATCTTGGTTTAATTCCCATAATATAAGAGTTCTCGACTGGCCAGCATGTAGCCCAGATCTTAACCCTATAGAAAACCTTTGGAGCATCATGTGTCGCAAAGTTTATAGCAACGCTAGACAATACTCTTCTGAAAAGGAACTTAAGACATCTATTGAGAATGCATGGTACGATATTGATCCACAAACTATGCAAGATTTAGTTTCTTCCATGCAATCTCGTGTATATGACGTAATACATAAGCATGGATGCGCAACCAGGTTTTAAAAATTGTTTATTTCGATTTTATTTAATTTGTGTCTAAACTTTTGAGACAGCAGTTTATTTTTGTTACCATTTAATTTATTGCAATATGCACAATTCCACTTTTCTTTGTTATAAATATTGTTTATATGTACAGCACATTAATTTCAAGCAGTGATTTGAAAATTGAATAAATATTTTTCAAAGTATGTAAGAATTTCTTCATTGTCTAAACTTTTGCGTCATAGTGTATGTGTAATGATCTAAGAAAATACTGGCGTGATCTTAGATAGTAAAAAGAATGTGAATTTTTTTTTTATATAGCCTTAATTAATATTTTTTTCTACAGACAATTTAGTCGTAAAAATTTAGTACCGTTTATTTATAGTGGCTTATATTATGCGTAACCTTTCCCTCTTTTTAAAATAAAGTTGCTCGATTGAACAACTGTAGTCGTGAACTGCACATGAGATAAGTAAGATGTCCATGGTGGTCAAATCAACATTTATTAGTATTTTTATTTTTGTGATATTTTCTTTCTATGTGAAACTCAAATAAAAGAATTTTAATTGTGTTGTGTAAGTTTTCGTCTTTCTATTTTACAAGGTCAAATGAAATGTACTGTCGCGATTATCACAGAATAACTAGAATTGAATGGCCACCATATTTACTCAATTATACGGAGACCACTCAGCTCCACAATAGTACGGAGGGCTAACTCCCTATACTGATACTTTGAATCCAGCAGTCCGTTCATTAATACAATGCCAAAGATTTTCCGAGGAAAATTTTTGGCAAAACAAAGATTTCTTCCCAAAGGTAAATATTTTCAAATAGCATTTTTCTTTTCTTTGTTTTATTTATTTATTTTTTAATAAGACGAAGTTTCTACAATTTCCACTGATATATATTTTTTACTGGAAAAAACTATAGATTTTATTTAAATATATAGAAAACTTTTAATTTGATATTAGTTAAAAAGGAAATTTTCGGGTAGGCTCAACGAAAAAGAAAAGAAATATTTGTCAAGTATGTACTGAGAAAAAATATCAAAATGGTGAAAAAATAAACCAAAAAAGACACAAAGTATGCGGAAAATTTTGAAAAAATACCTTTAACTCTTTAAGAGCTAAGCCGGCTCATAACGGCCTTGCAACTTAACGCCTAGTTCGGCCGTTCTGGGCCGGATACAGAGAATTTAGGGGTGGAGGGAATAGAAAAAGGCGAGTTTCACCCCGTACGTAGGGATGTGTCTCTATTGCCGCCGTCTGCTTTGTTCGGATGACAGTGATTGAATATTAACTTGTGGTTTATATTTACCTTTTTTAGCAGTTAAAAGGATTCTACTGAGGGGCAATTTTCTTTTTCTAAACCTTTTTACTTCAAGAGCATGATATTGTTACTTCTGAAAATGAATATTTGTCAGCGTTGTTATTTAATTATTTAATTACATTTAATTCAAAATGAATAAAAGTAAGGAAAAGGGGATATAGTTACAATAGTTGTAGGGGAAATAGTTACAATATTATTTGGATCATGAGATTTAGAAAATGGAGATAATGGAAGTTAAAGAAGCAAAGTGGAAATTGCTCTTTATTTACAGTAAAAGTCGCCCCCCCCCCCCCCCCGCCGATATGCAAATTCCCACCAAGAGAAAAATGCCTAACTTCAAAACTGGTGACCAATCTTTTACTACCAAGTACGCCGTTAAATTAAGGACGGCCCTCAAAAAAAAAAAAAAAAAAAAAAAAAAGGTTAAGGCATCACACTTGCAAGCGATTAATTACAACTGAACTGATTTGCAGTGGAAAAGATTTTTTCATTTACCAATGAATTAATTACAGCTTTATTTCTGAGCGATTATTGTCTCAGGACGATTATTATCAGTTCTGTCGCGTTGAAGTATTCGTTTAAAACGACAATTTAAAAAGCATTTTGCTTTTATATATATAAAAAAATGTTTGATTCTTTTTTTGCTTAAAATACTCATAAATAAAATTATTATTATTATTAGTAGTAGTAGTATTTTATTATGTTAAATGTTTGCATCTCAAATTAGATAATACTTCTAATCTTTAAAAAGAGATAAGTTTTTTTTTTTTTTTTTGGACAAATGATTTAGCGATTGGTTTTGATGTAAAACAATTACAGCATTATAGAAACTGATGCTGCATTTATGTATTATATTTCTCATGAAATTAATGTTTAATTTGCAGATTTTTTTTCTGAAATTGCACCTGACTACTTTTTGAAACATGTTTGTATTTCTGAATATAGGGAATTTGTTTATTCAGAATATGCTAGTTCTGATGCTAGCAAAACAAATATTCTGTCTTTTTTTTTTCTATAACAGCAAGCGTCTTTTATAAAATGGTGTCAAATTTGGCGATTTAAGCCGCTTTTTAAGATATCAAAATCTGCGAAAGGTATACGCTGAAGAGCATACCACCGTATTTTATGGAAGAAACGCCGCACTCCTCAAAATTGGTCTCAGAAAGTTTAAAATATCGTAATCGCCGCACCTGGGGCAACGCTAATTTTGTCGACAGTGTCTCATTGGCGTAACTTTAATGAAAGTGTTCTAAACAATGTAAGGTGCCTCATTTTTAATAACTTAAGATTCGAAAATTTTATTTAAATATTTAAACCAGGTTTTAAATATTTTTATCTAATTTTTAAATTATGGAGACGCCAATTAGGATTAAATTCGTCTAGAGCGCGGGACGCGGACCACTCTCCTTTAGGCACTCCACATTTTCATAATTCGCCGGCGCAACTTAACTCTTTTTTTATGACGCTTTTTACGTGGCATTCACTTTAGTCCTTTTTTAGTTTCTATTCGCAGCCGTCAAATTCTGAGTGGAAAAGTTGTAAATTTTCTTTGACCACCTGTACGATTTGCATAGCTGCCAACTTGTACGGATTTTTCTTACCACTAAAATTTAATAGAAATCTTGGACTTATTCGAACGTTAAAATTGCTTGAATTTCAGGGATACAATTAGCTAAAATTTACTATAAAATTTTAATGGTATGAAAAATCCGTACAAGTTGGCAGCTATGGATTTGGTATCATCATCGGAAATATCAAAGTTTTCATTATCGGCAATGTCAGAAATTTTCGCGTTGTTGAGCAAGGGACTTGAGAATAGTCTTAAGGAATTTTTACTTTATCCCAATTTTACGCGCACGGAAAAAAAAATCGTAAATGCCGCACATGGTGTAAACGCCGTACTTGACAAAAAAAATTAACTGTCAAACTCGTAAACGCCGCGTCGTGTCTTCCATAAAATACGGTTATATAGCTCAATATATTTATTTTTATCCAGAACTTTTATTAAAATGTGAAAAACGCTTTTCGATTCCAATTCACTACAATAGTTATACTTGCAGTTTTCATGCTTTTATGCATAAAAATAATTTCGCATATACTGTAAAAAAAAAAAAAAAAAAAAAAAAAAAATTCTGTAAAGTTACTAAAGTTTTTCTAAGAAACTGGGATTCAGGTTTCATTTTAACAAGTTTTCGTGTATTATTGATTAATAAAACCATTTTACGTAATTTTTAAAACAACATTTTTCCTGAATTTATTCTGCTGATAAAACACATTTAAAAAATCTTGACATATTATAATCAATTTGTTATTTATGATAAATATTTTATTTTTTTGGAGAAAAAAAAATCTTCAATATTTCTACTCTTTTGGGGACGAGCGACCGGTATACGTGCTACGTAAGGTGCTTAGTATCCGTGATTATTCTCACCAGTAAATATTTATTGTAAATTTTGCCTTATTTAATCCGAAAAGTTTCCCGATTCAATTGGGCAAATATTTCTGTTTTGAAAAACCGGTAATAAGAGGTTAAACATTCTGTAAAATACGCTCGTCCTGAAGGAGTTAAATTAAGAATCTACAGTTTACTTCTGGGTGTAATTTTCAAATTTTTGCAAGCTGCTTTTATACTTTCTCTTTGTAAAAAGAATTTTTAATAATTCTCATAATTTATAAAGGGATCTTTCCGATAAAACATATAGAATGCGGATGGTCTATAAATATTGTTTCCTAGAGGTAAAAAAGAATAAATGAAATTTGTTTATTTATTTATTTTTTTTTGGAATTAACAACTGAAAAAGGTTAAAGGGATTACTTTTTTAAAGAGTTGTAACTTCAGGAGTTTCTGAAAACAAAGAACTATGTAGTATGCCGACTATGTGACGGGGAGTAAACATATACATCAAGATGACATTTCTATCACGCCTACCCATTTAAGAGTGTAAGCAATGTCCAAAGCGGGGAATGGACGAGTCGATTTTTCAAAATTCTCCCGTTCAAGGATTAGGCTTTAAGGGTAATAGAATTTTCAGCTTTCTCGGTGTTAAAGAGTTAAATAAAGAGACATATATAATTTTTAATTTTGATTCAGCATTTTAAAAATATTAATTTAAAAAAATTAAAAATATTTAAAGTAAAAAGTAAAGAAAAAATAATGTAACTTAAAAAAAAAAATCATATTTTCAAAAGTAAATCTGTTTTTCAAATTTTCTGAATCAAAATTAAAGTAAACTAATTGAAAAAGACATGTTCCGAATTTCAACCATGTATCTTTAACGGTTATTGAGTTATAACAGTTTAAATACGAAAAAATGTGAAAAAACCCATCATGAAGAAAAACGCATTTTCACTAGAACTCGTTTGAATGACAACCATTGTTTGAAAGCTAGATTTTGAAAACAAACCAAAACGAAAAAAAATAATATATTCTGTTCTATTAAGGATATAAACATGATTTAAGAGTCATTTTAAGCAGAAAAAAGCATAGAATTTATTACTGAAAGAAAATATTTTTAGAAAATTTGAAGATTTTTGTGTCCCGGACCTCCTTAAATATGGAATCCTAAAAAAATCAATGAAGAAGAGATCTAAGAATTTTAATTGTTGTGACTGGGGAGGATTTCTGATATTTTGAAGGATTCTTGTCCTTGTTAGCAGTAAATTTCACTTACCCCACGCTTCCCGTGCGCGCGCGCACACACACACACACGAAAAAAAAAAAAAAAAAAAAAAAAAATCCGTTTCCCGTTTTGGTTTCAGCACAGAAAATTTAAACCTTTAAAACTTGATACATATAAAAAAAGTAACACCTCAAAATCTTCCACTCTCAGTTAAAAAGAAGGTAAATTTTTAGATATGGTACGGGATTAAACAAGAATATTTCTATATTTTACAGTTATGTTTAGAGGTGTGCACCGGCTCAGCCCGTGGGCAGGGCTAGCGCCAATTTTCCGCAATGCTGGGGTGAGGCCGGGCCTTACTTTTTTAAGGCTTTCGGACGGGCCTAGGCATTGCTCTTTACAGACCGGGCTAGGGCCTTTCTTTTTTCTAAAAGATATCGTCGAGCTTAACTTAATTTTTCAGTACCGATCCGGGACTGGCTTCATTCTTCCAAGGCTTGCAAGGGCCTACATTTTAAGTGCTGGCCTCGACCCACCCCTTACGAAAATTATTTTCTCGCCCTGGTCTGATCCGTGCAAAAATCAGTAAAATTTGTCCCGGCCCAAAACTTTTTGCAAAAAATGTATATATTTTTAAATTGCCATTATTGTACAATTAAAATTTATTCTTTTTAAATAACAGCAATTTCTAGGCAATAAAATTAAAATACAATAAAACTTGTGAAAAAGAACCTGTATATGACGGAATCCTGTCTTACACTAAAAAATGTGTTGATACATGAAAAATGAATGTAATAATATGTGAGGAAAATTATATGATACATTTAAAACTGCTAAGAAGGAAACTTGCCTATAACTTATATTTTTTATTTCCTAAGCGATTTCGTGTTAGGCGATTTTACTGTGTATTAGTTATCAGATTCTTAAGCCTCCAATACACAGAATATGGATTAACGATGTTAATGCTAACTGAATCATTTACATACAGATAGAGATTTATTAAAAAAATAAATATCACAGCACACGATGTTTCTTTAAAAATGAAGATTATAAAAATGACAAGAAAAATGGATAAAATAAGTATTTTTAGACAGAACTCCTCGTACGAAACAATTTTTAAACCTATCGACGTAAAAATCCACGTTTTCTAGTTTTTAGTACCTAGATTTTAACATTTTTGGGGGGCCGGTCGGTCCAAGGCGGGATCGGCCCAAACTTTTAAGTTTTTTACCGGGGCGGACCAGTAAATTTTTTTGTACGGAATGAACTTTTAGATTTTATACCGAGGCGGGTAGTTGATTATTTTTCTACGGGCTGGGCCAAACATTTTTTTATGAGCAAGCCGAACTTTTTTTCTGTGGACGGGACTGGACAGGACCTGGAAATTTCGGCCCGTAGAGACATCTACACCGACGGAAAAAAAAAATCCCAACAACAAGAAAGACTTGTGTTAGATAAACGAAATTTGGTAGGCGTATTTATACATCTGAAAGATGACATCGATTTAAATTTCGCGCTTCGCGCATAAGTGTGGCGCTAGTGGCGCCACTCAGAACTTGCAGATCAGGTTTACTTTAAATGCGTGCTGTAAAGTTCGTGGGTGTTATTTAGCTACGAAACGTGACGTATTGAGTTGACGTTAGCCAAGAATGCCTTTAACAAGACGAAATAGCCACTGTCAGCCGCTCCCCGAGTTGGAACGAGGTCGCATATTCGGGCTACGAGAAGGTGGATTTTCTTTCCGCGATATAGCAGAAACACTTGGCTGGAATGTATCCACTGTGCATGATTGTTGGAAACAGTGGTCAATGGATGGTGCTGCATCAAGAAGACCGGGTTCCAGGCGGCCACGTGCACTTCTGAGAGGGAAGATCGCCGTATTCGGCGTACGACTGTGGCGCATCGTACTGCGTCTGCGGCAGTAATTCGAGCTGTAGTTGGTACCACAGTTACACAACGAACTGTTAGAAATCGGTTACTTCAAGGGCAGCTCCGAACTAGGCGCCCTGTAGCGTGCATTCTACTGACTCCAAGCCATTGCCGTTTGCGACTCCATTCGTGTCAAGCCAGAGCTCATTGGTGGGCGGAGTGGAGATCTGTTGTGTTTCTTTTTCATCAGAAAACACAACAGATCTCCACTCCGTCCTCCAATGAGCTCTGGATCGACACCAATGACGTCGCAAACGGCAATGGTTTGGAGTCAGCAGAATGCACGCTACAGGGCGCCTAGTTCGGAGCTGTCCTTGAAGTAATCGATTTCTAACAGTTCGTTGTGTCACTGTGGTACCAACTACAGCTCGCATTTCTGCCGCAGACGCAGTAAGATGCGCCACAGTCGTACGCCAAGTATGGTGATCTTCCCTCTCAGAAGTGCACGTGGCCGCCTGGAACCCGGTCTTCTTGAGGCAGCACCATCCCTTGACCACTGTTTCCAACAATCATGCACAGTGGATACATTCCAGCCAAGTGTTTCTGCATTTACGCGGAAAGAAAATCCACCTTCTCGTAGCCCGAATATGCGACCTCGTTCCAACTCGGGGAGCTCTTGACAGTGGCTTCTTCCTCTTGTTAAAGGCATTCTTGGCTAACATCAACTCAATACGTCACGTTTCGTAGCTAAATAACGCCCACGAACTTTACAGCACGCATTTAAAGTAAACCTGATCTGCATGTTCTGAGTGGCGCCACTAGCGCCACACTTATGCGCGAAATTTCAATCGATGTCATCTTTCAGATGTATAAACATGCCTACCAAATTTCGTTTATCTAACACAAGTCTTTCTTGGTGTTGGGATTTTTTTTTCCGCCAATGTAGTTTGGCTGTTTCCAGTTACCATCCAAGAAAGTTTAATATAAAAGACTTCTATATAAAATCAAAACCAAAATAATTCAAGCTTACGCTCAAATATTTTCTCATGCGCGAAAATTTGATACGAAAAGTAGAATTGCGTCATCTTTACAACCAACTAACCAACAAATCTTACTTCCGCAAGTGAGTCGAGAGTCGAGTCAGTATGTCGACTCATCAGTGAAGTGAGTCGACTCCTCAAAATGAATGGAAATACCCATCCCTAGAAGGAACAGTTCGTTTTCGTTTTTCAAAAGGAGCAGGAACGCCCATTCCTATGGCGTACATCACATGCTGTGGTAAATATCAATATTACGCAGACTTCCGGCCGCCTAGTAAGAAAGTATAAGTAATATTTTAGCTAGGTTTTAAATCGGCCGCATGATTTACCGCAGCCGATATGCATGAGCAGTTTGTTCTTAAACACTGTACAGCAAACGGACAAATTTAACAATAATATATAACTTTCAAATGTTTGTGGTGTGAGTTTTATATTTAACATTTTAATATATTAATATCAATTTTCACGAATAAATTTTAAATTAAATGTGATCCAAATGATAAAATATGAAAACTCCCCACTCTGAACATACCGAACACAGATCAGAAAATGTTCATTGAAGATAACTTCTTTAAATGAATACAACGACTTATTATTATAGTTTAGCAAAACATTTTTATTTATCATTATATATAATGAACAATATTACTTTATTATATATAATATAATTATCTACAAATTTCATGCTTAATACCTGTGTTTTTTCTAAATATAAGGATTTATATAAAGATTTAAAAGTTGTAAAATAAACTTTTTGTTTTCCAATGGTCGTGTATAGGGTAAATATTATCTTTATCAGATATAACTACGAAGAATTTTATTCTAAAATAAAGTGCCCAAATCGACCGTACTGCATTGTTTTTTTTCGTGTAATCGACTTAAGATCTTTACTCCTGACTATCTGAAACCCTCTAGTCATTAAGATAAATACCCAGTTTCCTGAAAATTCGAATAATTCTTGTGCTTAATGTTAGAATGTTAAAATATCATCAATAAAAGAAAAATGCTTGTCTGTATCTTCATTCACTTCACCACATTGGTAGAATAAGATTAGTCTCGAAACAAAGCCCAGAACAGTTAAAGTTGGCATCTATAACCGTTACCCCTTACCTGCATACGCAGTAAAGTATTCCCTGATGCATATCTATGGAAATAAATTAATAAGAAAAATGTTTGAAGTTTAAAATTAAAATATTTTGTTGTTATTTCTTTTCTTTCATGTCTGATTTATTAAAAATATGCGATTTTCCTGTTCCAATTAGAAAATTTGTGCTATTTTCAAAATTTACAAATGGAAAATTTCATTTGGATTTATTTTTCATATTTTGTATCGCACGTCATT
This sequence comes from Maratus speciosus, assembly GCA_963932465.1. Classification (NCBI taxonomy): domain Eukaryota; kingdom Metazoa; phylum Arthropoda; class Arachnida; order Araneae; family Salticidae; genus Maratus; species Maratus speciosus. Next base: position 23,331,887 of record OZ010798.1, on the reverse strand, counting down.
TTAAATATTGCTGTCAAGGCGAATGGAGATAAAAGAATGGTTATCCATAATATCCATTATGTTGAAATCTGCTCAATATTTTTCAAGTAAATATTTAGCAAGGAATTGCTAAACATACCTATGGAAACAAACCAGTGGCGTACCCAAGGGGGGGGGGGGGCTGATGGGGCTACAGCCCACCCCCCCCCCGAAATTTTCGAAAGTGATATAGAAAGGTGCTGATTTTTCGTCTTTCTTTTATGGAAATTTTTTTAATTTTTTTCCATTATACAGCGGACAAACCATTCTCATTAGTCCCATATTAGTCCACATTGACAACAAAGAAGAGAAAGGGGGGCTGACGGGGTTATAGCCCGGGGTTATAGATTAATTTTTAATTTTTTTCTGCGACGCAGCTATTCTGGTTAGTCCCATATATTAGTGCACAGTGATGCCCCAGCATACACCAAAGGATTCGATGGGGACGGGGGTTATGACGTTACAGCTCCATTCCACCTCTGAAGAGATCGCAGTGAAATGAAAAAAGGGCTGATATTCCTTCTTTTTCAGATAAATTTGTTTTATTTTCTGGCATGCCACGAATTTGATTTTCCTGTTAATCCAATATCCTCCTCAGTCCTGCGACCAAATTTACTTGAGACCACAAAATCCATTTTCAAATGACTGAAATCACTGTTTTACTCGATAAATGAAAACATATATACTGAGTTCAAGAGACCTACAAATAAATTCGACAAATCTAAAAGTAGTTTAATTTAAGGATTTTTTTAATTTTTCCCATAGTCGGCGGGCGCCAAGATTGTCAATGCGGGGGTATGTTAATGCACAGTAACACCACAGCTAATCTCAAGTCGATTTCGTCTAAATCTGAAATCCGGTGCGGAAGAGTTGACTGTAAAAGTAGCTTATTAACATTCATTTTTCAGTCGCATCTCCATGCCACACCGAAATATGGGGGTGTGGAGGGTTGAAGGGACTAAACTTCTTTTACCTGCCAAAACGGTCAGATTAAATGGTAAAAAAAGTTTACTTCTTACTTTTTAGATCAATTCAATTATATATATAATTGTCATGCATCGCACTTGTCTTTCTTGTTAGTCCCATATTAGTGCATAATGACACCTTAGCTAATCCCTTCAGAATTTTGGTAAGTCGGAAGTCAGGCACACTATATATGTGCGGAAGAGCTGACTGTGAATGATATTCATTAACTTTTGTTTTTAACACTCGATTACTTCCTCGTATCTGTAAGATATACAGTGACTTCTTGTTTGACTGCAAAGACATCTTTGGAGTTCGGTAATGTCCCCTCCCCCCACTTATCTTCCTATTCTGTCTTAACTTTGCAGCCAGTATTTTTCATCTGAAACGGTTTAAAGTCCCTCTTATTACTTGTGCAATGCACAAATAATAAACAAAGTCTTTATTTTATATATGTGTATGAAAATATTTTGTGTATACAAAAAATATTTTGTGTTTGTTACAATATTAATTTATTATTAAACAAGAACCGTAGCCAGAATTTAGTTTCGGGGATTGGAAGAACAATTTTATAGATTTTATGTTATAATGACTTTCTTTTAAATGAAAGTATATAAAAAAAAACCAGTAACACTTTTCAACAGATTTCGACGTGGGACGGTCTCAGGATCGGACCCGTGCCCTCCCCCCCTTCCCCCCAGATTTGAGTCAGAGTTAAAAAAAAAATCTGAAATTCTCAGCAAATTTTCTGAAAGGTTACAGCAGAGGGGGAAAGGAGAGGTAATCCCTTCCTGCTGCTAATTATTTTTGTTGTAGTTTGGGTTAACTCTGTTTATATTCAGGTCAATTTCAGGCTGAGTGGGTTCGGGTTAACCAGATTTCTAAAAAGTTCAGCATATTATTTCACTTTAAAAACTATACATATAATAATAAACACAGATAATTTGTATGTGTTTTTAACGCGATCCTTTGATGAAATACAGGTTTTTATCACGACGCTTTGACGAAATTTGCATTTTCCCCGAACTTTTGACAAAATTAGCTTTTTTCCGCGACCCTTTGACAAAATTCGCGTTTTTTTTCGTGATCCATTGTCAAAATTTGCGTTTTTTCCGCGAGTTTTTGATGAAATTCGAGTTTTTTTCGTGAACTTTTGCCGAAATTCGCGTTTTTTACGAAACCCTTCGTCGAAATTTGCGTTTTTTTGCGGCTTTTTTGACGAAATTCGCTTTTTTCTTGTCTTTTTGATAAATTTCGCGGCTCATTGACGAAATTCGCTTCTTTCCGCAGTCTTTTGCCGAAAGTCACGTTTCTCTGTGGCCCTTCTTTGTGACCATGCTTTTTTTTTGCGATCCTTTAACGAAATTCGCGTTTTTTCCGCTTCCGTTTGACGGAATGCATACTTTTTTTAGCAATCCTTTGCCAAAATTTGCGTTTTTTCTGCAGCCCTTTGAGGAAATTTGCGTTTTTTCTGCGGCCCTTTGAGGAAATTTACGTTTTTTCTGAGGTCATTTGCCGAAATTCACGTTTTTTTACGCAATCCTTCGTCGAAATTTGCGTTTTTTCCGCGGCTCTCTGACGAAATTTGCGTTTTTTTCCGTCTTTTCTGATGAAATTTGCGTTTTTCTGCGGCCTTTTGACGAAATTCACGTTTTTCGGTGTCCCTTTGACGAAATTCGTGTTTTTTCAGCTTCCCTTTGACGGAATGCGTGTTTTCTTAGCGATGCTTTGTCGAAATTTGCAGTTTTCTGTGGTGCTTTGAAGAAATTCGCGTTTTTTTCTGTGGTCATTTGACAAAATTCGCGTTTTTGCGCAATCCTTCCTCGAAATTTGCGTTTTTTCGCGGCTTTTTGTCGAAATTCGCGCTTTTTCTCGTCTTTTTGATGAAATTTGCGTTTTTCTGTGGCCTTTTGACGAAATTCACGTTTTTCGGTGTCCCTTTGACGAAATTCGTGTTTTTTCAGCTTCCCTTTGACGGAATGCGTGTTTTTTTAGAGATGCTTTGTCGAAATTTGCAGTTTTCTGTGGTCCTTTGACGAAATTCGCGTTTTTTCTGTGGTCATTTGACAAAATTCGCGCTTTTGCGCAATCCTTCCTCGAAATTTGCGTTTTTTCGCGGCTTTTTGTCGAAATTCGCGCTTTTTCTCGTCTTTTTAATGAAATTTGCGTTTTTCTGTGGCCTTTTGACGAAATTCACGTTTTCCCGTGTCCCTTTGACGAAATTCGCGTTTTTTGCGATCCTTTACGAAATTAGCTTCTTTTTCGCAGCCTTTTGACGGAATGCGTGTTTTTAGCGATCTTTTTTTCGAAATTCGCGTTTTATCGCGACCTTTTGATGAAATTCGCGTTTTTTCTGCGGCCTTCTGACGAAATTCGGGTTTTTTCTGTGCTCATTTTGACGAAATTAGCGTTTCCTCTAGAATAATTTGACGAAATTCACGTTTTCTCCGCTATCATTTGACGAAATTTGACTTTTTTCTCGCGATCCTTTGGCAAACTTCGCATTTTATCTGCGGCCGTATGACATAATTCCGGTTTTTTCCTTGATCCTTTAAAGAAATTGGAGATTTTTTTTGCGAACGATTGACGAAATTGATTTTTTTTTTTGCGAACGATTGACGAAATTGATTTTTTTCGGCGACCATTTGTCAAAAATCGCGATAATTTTTTAAGTCCAAATTTTCGGACTGATGACCGAATTTTTCAAATTTTCGGAAAATTCGGAACAAAGTCACCCTTGCACCCCCCCTCTGGCTACGGCCTTATTGACAAAAATGATTTCTGTTTATAACACTATGCAACGTGTTTCGTAAGATTTAGAACATTATGAAAATTTAAGTCAGCCCCCCCCCCCCCCGAAATAAAATCCTGGGTACGCCACTGAAACAAACAGAAAAATATGTGGCTTTAAAATTAAAATATTTTGCTGTTATTTCCTTTCTTTCATGTGTAATTTTTTAAAAAGACCGGATATTGATTTCGGATTAGCACTTTCTATTGAAGTACAAATACCTTATTTTTTCATGAATTCTAGCTAAAATGTCTCTTTAAAATGAACTTCTTAATTTTAAACCTTTTTCCAGAATTCGCATCTTTTTTTCTTTTCTTTTTTTTTTTTTTTTTTAACTGTTATTCGAAAATATGGTAAATTGGAGCGAAAAGCGAAACTTCTTCTTTTTCTATTCTGTAATTATTTTAGAAAACAGAAAAATATTCTGCTATATAGCTTATTATATCTAACTTAGCATTCTAAAACTTATGGTTGTTTTTTATTTATTTACTTACTTTTGAAGCAAAAGGTGCAATTCATAATAAAAGCTGTAGTAACAAAAAAAAAAAAAAAAATGTGCGTAGAATTTTGGATAAGTATATAGAAAGAGTATTTATCAGAGCACATAGAAAATAAAATGTGTGCTGACCGCAATTTGAAAATTAAATTACATACTGAATTTGTAATTTTACTGCAAATTTCGAATGATACAAAGTCTGAAATTTCCATTCTGACATTTGCATATTTCACAGACATAGAAACAGTACTTACTCAGCAATCCCATGAAACCCTTCCTTATTGTTCACACGAGGCAAGATTTAGATACAAAAATATTAAAGAATACTGTATTTACACTTTTTGTATCCAAATCTTGCTTTGTGTGAACAATATGGAATTATTTCATGGAATTTTATGCAGTAACTCCATCTGTTGACGAGACTTTGAACTATTTTTTTTCTATGTTGGTGTCATACAAAATCCCGTACCACTCTGAATATTTATCTGCAAATCGCATGTCTCTCCGACCCACAGATATTTTTTTCTCGCGTTTTACTTTCGCACCGAACTTTTGAAACACCCGGTATATACATTCTATTGATCATATACAGGACTGCACAAAACAAATCGAAAGCATTAATCTACGGGCGTGAATAAGTTAAGGTTATTCTCAAAATAATGTTTCCCCCGTGTGTAAAACGCGTAAATTTCTGGCAAATCTGAAGAATCATTTTTAAGCGTTATATACAGTATAACCTCGATTATCCGAAGTAACTGGGACCGACCCTCTTTCGGAAAATCGAAAATTCCGGATAATCGAGAATACTTCAATTTTAAGATTAAAGAGAAATGTATGCAATATTTCTCATTATGGTGACAAGTGCTTAATAAAACTAAAGCAATAGCAAAATAGAAATAAGGATAAGTTACCTGAATTTTAATTTTGAAATGAAGTACCTTTTACATATATCACAAAGGTTCTAAAAAATGTTTTGTTTGTCGCAGTTTCGATTGCCTTTGCTTTGAAGCTCTATCACGGAGTTTAAAGCTTATTACTTCACCAGTATCACAGTCTTTCTGCTGCTCCAGCCATGCCAAACCTTTTGCAAAACATTCAAAAGCTTTCAGAACTGCTAATTTCTTCGTTTTCCTCGTTCCACTCCTTAGCTTGCGGGAGTTCAAGTTGAATTGAAAGGAAGTCTAAGAAAGGGAATCGAAAATATTTATATGTACTCGTAGTTCGGAAAAGGCCACTTGCACACAAGGAATATGATAGTTTAAAATGAAAATTTAAAAAAAGCTTTCAAAAGCAATTTTGCACACAAGGAATGTGATAGTAAAAAAAAAAAAAAAAGCTTTAAAAATCGACTTCGCTTAACCGAGTGCTTCGGTTAAAAGAGTCTCGGATAAAAGAGGCTCTACTGTATATATGAATATTTATAAAAAAAAAATATGCTATTCTTTTGCAAATGTAGGCGCTAAAGCTGCTCTAAAAAGGTGCAATGTATCATATTCAAACAATACATAAAAAATAGCTTAAATTTTATCAGCAGAAGTATACAGTCACAAAACTTTATGATTTATTTTATTTTATTTTATTTTTATTATTATTATTATTTTGAAAAATTAACATAAAAACAACATATCATAGTTACAAGCTTAACTATACGCATAGCTGCCAACTTTTATGCTATTTTGCCACCACTAAAATATTGTAAAGATTTTCGCCTTGTTTAATCGTTAGATTTCGCCGATTGAACAAGGTAATATTTACTAGAAAATTTTAGTGGTAGGAAGAAAGCGTAAAAGTTGGCAGCTATGTATACTCTTTTACTTTTCAGGAGGCGGAAAATCGTTATAAACCCCACCCTTTATTTTAAAACTCAATTATAAATTACCGTCGTATGATGAGACATCCTTACATTAAACACAAAATAAATACAAAATAAAATATTTTTGTTAACAATAATTGAATGAGCAAAAACTATTAATAAGCCAAATAAAACGAAATATGGCACAACAAATAAATGTTTCGATATGTTAAGGAATTTAAAGGTAAAATGCAAGCTAATGACCCAAGTTACCTTAAGTGGTTACAGGTGAGTTGCTGAATAATAGCAACTGCTGAAGTGATGCGTTTGCGAAAATAAATAAATAACGGGCGTATTCAGACCAAACGCCCGCAAAGTTGTGAAAGCTATTCCGCAAAAGGGAGGTTTTACGAGCGAAGGGGGAAAGAACTGAAAGTCGCGATTCCTGACAAACGTCTTTCACGTTCCACAACTACTGACGTCACGTACGATTTAAGAATAAGAGAATGGATTTTTAATCGAATATTAGCATGTATTAACCAATGAGAGAGCATTAACAACTTTTAAAGGGACAGAATGTAATGTTTTGAATAATAGCTGACCAGTTGAAGAATATTTCTTTTAAATGTTAAATTTAAAAATATTTAAAATCCGAGTATTATTTTAATAACAAGCTCATATTACACATTAATATTTTTATTGCTCTAGCTTATTCCCATGAATGAATCACCTATTTTCCTATCAACTTAAAATTTATTAATTCAAAATTACGGAATAAGCTAACCTTTTACTTTAGTTTTAAAGCCTCAGCTTTTCTACAATGGTATTTTTTCTCACAATTAAATACATTTAAAAAAAAATAAAGAACAGATTGGGACATCGGAACTTCCAAAAAAAGCAATCAGGCGCAGGGCTGTAAAATGCTTTAAAATGGTTCTGGATGCAGGATGCATGAATATCATTCACGCTAGATAAGCATATACTTTGCTCAATAAAATATTAAAAAAAATGTTATACGAATTAAAAATAGAGGTACCACTCATAGGCGCCATAATAGCTGCAGTTTGAAAGTGTTGGTGTATATATATATATACTATATTATAGCATGTTTTATATATATATTTGCATTTACAAGTTCCTATTATTAACTTTTGTATTATTTTTTCCTTTGATTTTTAGTCATACAATTTCATTTTAAGTATATATATGTATACTGGCTAACTGATGGAGGGGAGGGGGGAGGGGGGCGTTAAGAGTTTAAAAAGCAGAGAGAGCACTTAAGGGGGTTCTCAAATTCAAAAGGACAACTTTCTGACATAAGTTTTAATTTAATTTTGTTCGAAAATGCATGAAACTAGCTGGTGTTGTTCAGAAACTATGTAATTGAGCTGTTTTTTCCATCTTTTTACAAACACAATAGATCTTTCAGAAAATAGTGTCAAAGTGGGAGTTTTGAATCGAATTTTCGCGCAAAGGAAGAAAGAGCACTCAAGCGTGGACGAAAAACGTGTTTTTCACGTGATTAAAATTGCTTATAAGCCAATAAGTAATTGACTGATAAAAAAATGGAAAAAACAGCTCAATTCCAAATCACTTCCATGACCAGGCTTTCCAATTTTATACCTTTCCGTTAAAAAATGAATTTGTAAATGTGTCAAAACGTTTTGCGCTTGTTGAGCAGAGCAGTTAAGAACAGCCTTAAAAACTGATGAGATATAAATGAATTTTTTTTTCTAAGATAAATACGTAATCTTTAAAAATCAACGCAAAGAAAAGCTGAAATAGTTAGAGAAATTTTTTCTTGCACATATTTTAAAGCTTCATAATAGGATCTCCTTCTTCAGCGCTAAAAGAATAATACAAAGAATAGGAAATAATAGTAACAAAGTGTGTTATTGTTCTCCCGGTATTCTCTCTTCTTTTATTTTACTTTTATGACTGTAGTAGGGGCTCCTTTAGCAAAGTTTTGAAACAGCCTAATGTTAAATTTAATTTGGTTGCTTGTTCTTTTCATTCAGCTGATTTATACTAGACTGTACTTTTACAATTAGCTGTATCATAAAAGTTCCTTTATACTAATTAATAATAATTATTTTTTTATACTTTTAAATTGGGTTTTTTAACAAGAATAATGTATATAGGTTCAAACCGAAACGACATCTACTTTCATGCAATTGTATTCTTTCGCAAGAATCCCCCCCCACCCCTCCCACCAATTTAAATCAATTTAACATTTTTTTTTACTTTTAAAAATTACTTATTAGCTGTGCCAATTGTGTATATATTTTTATATAACTGAAAATTAAAATAAAAAATATTATTCAAATTGTTATTTTTATTTATGTTACACAATTTCATTTCATATTATTTATAATGATTAAATACAAACGAAGGGGAACGCTAAAGAAAAAAATTTTCTTTAGCGCTATGTGTAGAGTTTTTAAACATCAAATTTCATAACATATTTATCAATGTCTCTTAATTAGTGTATTTTTCAATATATTTAGCAATCTTGAAAAGCCCACGCCTCAGAGCTTTAAACAAATTGCTTATAGTGAAAAAGTGGAAAACATTTCTCAAACTCTTTAAAAAAATAATAAATAAAGCATTATACACATAATTAATATAGTATGCTTTTGCTATAGACCTATCAATACTTCATTTGCACTGACGAAATTTATACTAAATTAAAAGTTGATAATTTCTTGTGTAAATTAATATAGGGTAGATGTGCCAGTAAGGGACACCCTTCAATATTTTTGGTTTATAAAAAAAAAAAAAAAAAAAAAAAAAAAAGCTTTTATTATTTTTTTTTATAACTCCCTCTTTCATATTTTACAATCTTTCATTATTGTTGACACTCTTAATCAAACCAATCAGGAAGCAGAGAATAATGTTTCGAAGTTGCACTGTTTTTCAGTGAAAATCTTAATGAACATACTAAGAGCTTCATTTAATAAATTTATATATTCTTTATTTTCTAGAAAATTTTTCAGCTTTTTGTTTTAGTAGTAATAGAAAACTTTGAATTTTATATACTAATAGCTTTTTTATAAAATTTCATTCATTTTTAAGGTTTTAAGAGGGGTGTCCATTACTGGGATAGTAATTTCCCAGTAATGGACACCCCGTGTAGACATTGCTGAAAATGCAATTTCAGTGATATTTATAGTGCATAAAATATATTGACTTAAGACCTAAATAATCAAATTTAATTTTTAAATTACACTTACCAAAATGTAATATCACCAAAACTTTTATAAATAGCTGCTTGTAAGTTATTTTATGTGGTTAATAAAATTTCAATACTTTATTCTTTTTTTTTAATGAATATAATGACTCTGCCTTGCATATTTTGTAATCTCACAATCAAACCAGGCAGGAAGCAGAAAATATAATTTAAGGACATAGTCAAACAGGGTCCCATAGGGCTTAACCATCCCCATTTAAATAAAAACAATTATAAGTTACAGAAGTTGTTAAAAATCTATTTTCTGTCTTAAACGTTTGCTTATTCATCTCTGACAATATATATATATATATATATATATATATATATATATATATATATATATATATATATATATATATTATTGCAATATTATTTAAAGTTATAGTAATCATGAAACTAGTAAATCTGCAGATCAGTGGCCTCAAACATCTGTTCTACAGTTTTATTTTGAAATTATTTTATTTAGTATTTAAAATAGCCAGCTCACAGTATCATTTCTTTCATATTTGTAATATTAATTATTACAAGTAATATATCAAGTAGTCTCTGGAAGCTGTTAAAAACAGTGAGACGAAACTATTGCTATACACTAATGCTCAATTATTATTATTATTATTATTATTATTATTATCTTTTAAATTCCCCATTGTCTCAATAATTTGACAGCTGTAATTGTCTGATATTTAGTATTTTAAACTATCCATCTAAAATAATTAAAATATTGATCTCCTGATAATTACAATAATTGATGCAAACAGTGAAGGATTATCACAAATATTTTATTAAATACTGGTATCCTAATTATTAAATTTATTTGAAATTAACTGTTTTGTTTCATTAATATGCTTTCATTAAATTCTGGTTCAAAATAGTCACAAAAGCAATTATATCTGTTACTTTTTGTGGGATGTCCATTACTGTAACAGAGAGTGTCGATCACTGGACCAGAGGGTGTCCATTACTGGACTTTTGAGTGTAACACTCTCCTTTTTCAATTCTTTTGGAAGCGTAAAATTCGCTCTTCTGAATCCACGCCCACGTTAAATTACAATCTTAATTTAAAATTTACTTATCATTTAATCGTATTTTAAGAATTTTGTATGTAAATAATAATCTGTTTAAACTTATATTAAAGCACAGAAAACAATCAAGTCAAGCTTCTGGTGCTCTATTCAACAAACGTGAAACATAACACCCAAAATAGAATATTATTTTCAGCATTCTCAGAGCTGACCTTCTGTCATCCTGAAGAAATTGGAATAACATTATATGGAGGTGAGCTGAATTTACTCTTAACTTAATATTATTTATGATAAATATATAAATGGTCTTACAAAGAATACATGCTATTTTACATATAAAATGAAAATTTACATTTTAATAGATCAGTTTCAACCACGTGCCTGAAATATTTCCCTAACCAACCAAAACAACTCAATTTTTAACCAATATTATGGCTTAACCAATCAAAGTTAAGAAAACCTGATATAACCGAAGGCAAACAAATGTTATCAAGTTGGTTTGGTTACCAAGGTGTGACGTCAGTTGAAATTGATCTGTTAAGAAGTATGTATGGATTTTAATTAATATGCATATATTTATCGAAACTAATTCATACAAAATAAGTCTGTAGTATATTATGGATGCAAGTATATAATGGATGCAATTACCTGCATTTATGTTGCGTTAAATCGCACAATAATGTAAACAAGTGCAGTAGCCGCTGTTTTTACACCACGTGATTCCACTGTGACGTCACATGAATACTATCCACTGTCTCGTAATTCGTTCCGATATTCCGGGGTTGTTGTTTTTTTCGTAATTCATCCGAGCGCTATAGGCAACTAGAAATTCTTCGCACTATCGCCTTATGATGGAGCGTATTCATGCAGTTCTTGTATAGAGAGGATAGAGAGGCCTAATTTTGTGATATGTATATTTGCATTGAATTAATGTTTTTTTTCCTTTCTTTCTTTTATGTTCGTTATTAGAAATAGTTTTGCTTTAAATTTACTATACAAAATTTATAATTCAAGCATGATTTCTCAAGTATTCAGCTGATACAGCTTGCATTTTAAAACTTGTATTTGAAAGCTTGTATTTAAAAAAAAGTGCTAAAATTTATTTTTCATAAGATTAAAATTTATTATAATTATCAAAAGGTTTAATTACAAATCGTTTTTGTTTAAATAATTCCTTAATTTTACTCTACATAATGATAAAAATACCCATTATTGTATCTTAAAACTTTGTAAATTATTTTTAACTTACACCTATTATTAAAACTTTATATACTGTTTATAGAGACATTGTATCATTCTCTTATATGAATCTAATCAATGATGCCAACTAATAGTCACTGGATAAAGTTTCTGTAGTAAATGAAAAGTATATAATCTGAGGTCTAATGATAAACATGTAAGCATGACAGCAGACGTGCTTATATTCTGAAACAGAATGATAAATATAACATCGTAAGTTTTAAAAAAACGTGGGAGGGGTAGGAGATACAATACACACTTGCTATTGCACAACCCCTTTTTATTATTATTATTATTCAGGAAAATTGAAAGTTTATGTGGTTTAATAAGTTTCTTCTTGAACAATACAGCTATGCGTTTTTCGTAAATGAAAAAAAAAATAAATAGAAATAATGACCAACAGTAAAGTAAAGCATAACGAACTTGCATTCCCTTAACCCCTTAACGGTCGCATTAAATTACGGTTCAAAAATTCAATTTGCTGATTGGCAACACTTTTTTGAAATAGAAATTTTCCCCTATTTAATGACAGGTAAAATGATACCATAATAAAGTCAATTACGCTATTTTATAAAACTGGTGGGAATCAAACAATCTAAATAAAAGATACAGCCCGTGAATATCACGGGAGCGAGAATTAAGGGGTTAAATTAAAAAAAAATAATAACAATCATCTGCTTTTAAATAGTGCAGTATTCATCAGCATTCTGCAAATTTCCTAATTCTCGCCATGATTAATCTGTGTCTTTCTCGGTATAAATATGCGTAAATTTTCTATTATCCAATTGCTTATGATTGGTGATAAAATCAACCATGTTTTCATATTGTCTTAACGCTGTGTTCTGAGATCTATTATTATCTGCTGTCCACGCATTTTTTGTATTCTCAAATTCAGTAATCCAGCTAAAACGAGACGAATATATATATATTTTTTTTTTAATGTCGTCGTAAACAGACGCTCAAATCTCATGTAAATAAACAAACCACGTGTTTCCTGAAAAATGATAGGTCAAAAATGGTTAATTTCGAAAGCAATGAATTTGAACATGAATTGCAAATACCGGGCAAATTTGCAAACTGCTAAATCTCATTAAGGATTAATTATGAGAATGTTTAGTTGCGAGTCGTTCGGTAACGCGGTACGAGAGGCAAGGGCCGCGCCAGAGGGGGTCCTTAGGGCATATGCCCCCCGTCGGGCATACTTGGCCCCCACGTCGGGGTCAAATTTAATCGTCGTCGGGGAAAATTTTTAGACTTGAGTGTGAAGTCCAGCATCGGGTCGGGTAACCTGATTTTTCCTGCACACAATCCGAGTCGTGTCGAGACGGAGCAGGTTATTAAAAACAAATCTTAGGTTAGTTTATGGAAAACGTGACCCACGGATAAACTTTTCGCTATTTTTTTCTCTTTGGAAGTCAGATTTGCTTGGCTATAATTTTTTCGGTTTCTGGATGAGTTTTGATTCTTACGCGTCGGTTTTGTTTAATCTGATTTTTCAAAAAAGTGCCCAGAATTATATCTCAAATTAGAGTCCTGCATCGATTCAAGTTGCCCGATTTTTCATATACCCGACCAGACCCACGGCTCGGATTGAGGATAACGTTTTTCGTTGTGGTTGGGTTCGGATGGGTTTGGGGTTGAGTTTTGATACCTACGAGTAGTGTTGCCAGGTGTCCCTATTTCCGTAGAACGTCCCGATGTTTCCCAAAATTTCCGATCTCAAATTACGTCAAATTTTTACGAGTTTAATTTAAATTAAAATTTTATTCCTTAGCTTGCGATGAGAAAATTTAAGAATTTAACCACATGTCGGTTAAAGTCTCTCGTCACAACGGCCGGGTGTTACCGAAAACCTTAGACATTTTGTCTAGAACTCAATGTTTATTCGATTAACCTCAAACTTGGACGCCGATAAGAAATACGATTTCAAGAAGAGATAGGATGTGGAAATTCATCTGCTCACGATCTTCTCATTAAAAAGCGTAGGGTAAGTATTTTTTATAAATGAATAAGCAAATAAAATGAGAGTTTTGTATAATTATTCAAGCAAACTTACTATCAAACTAAAAATGTCTTCTTTGTTCTTTAATTTCAATATACAGTAAGGTCTCATTTTATCATAATATGTGGATATTAATCTCTATTTAATATATATAGAAGAAAAATGGGTGGTATAAATACAAAAATAATTATGCACATACATAACTTTATTGTAAATTGCGGGAAATGTATATTCAGCAACAACTAAAATCTTGCATAGGTTCGGTTACCGATTCTACCTGAACGTGTTGGCGGCTCTAAAATTTTGCCTCGGATCGGGTTGATTAGTGTTACCGTTTTCGGGTCTTCGCAGATTCGAGTTTTGTTTCTTAGGAGTCGATTCGAGGACGCCAAATTTTTCCAAAGAAAAGTCTTGATCATTGTTTCAAATGATATAAACAAAATACTTTTACATGAATGAGTATGCATTCTCGAAATATAAAACTGATTTTAGAGGCATGATTGCAGATTATTTTCCTGAATTGTGTCACATTTTGGATTGATTTTTTTTTTCGTATAATAAAATTTCAACCATTTCAAAAAATATTTTGTCGATTTCGGGTCGCGCCTAACTCGAACCATGCAGGGTTGTAATTAACAATTCGTGTTTAGGAATTGTAGGTTCGCATTTATAAATTTAAAAAATCGTGTAAAACAGAACACCGACTTACTTGATAATTTAAACATGATTGTATTATTAGATTGAACAGTTTTAATTAATAACTTAGTTATACTTTGTAGAGGTCTGTAGGGGTCGAAAATTCCAGGTCCGGGCCCGGCCCGGTATAAAAGTTAAAACTTCGGCCCGAGCGCAGCCCGGTCTGGTCCGTACAAAAAACAATGGCACTGCCAAGTATAAAAAATTAAAAGTTCGGTCCGAGCCAGGCCCGGAAAAAAGTTAAAATCCAATCCAGCCCGACGGAATTTTTACAAAACATGGATTTTTACGTCTATTTTATTAAAAAGAGGAAGTTTTGAACAAAAATACTTATTTTAGCTTTTTTTTTTTTCATGTTTATAATCTCCATTTTTAAAGAAGCGCCCCAGGTTGCGATATACATTTTTTTTTAAATGAATCTCTATTTGTATGTAAATTTTTCAGCTATAGTTAATATCGTTAATCAAAAAATTATGTATTGGAGACTTAAAAATCTGAAAAATTCTGTACAGTAAAATCTTCTAAGACGGAATCGCATAGGAAAGAAAAAAAAATGCGTTATAAACAAGTTCCCTTCTTAGCAGGTGTAAATGTATTATATTCTTTTCTCACGTATTATTATATTAATTTTGCAATAAATTTATCAATAATTTTATCAGTAGTTTTTTTCAGATAAGACAGGATTCCGTCACAAGCTGGTTCTTTTTCACACGTTTTACTGTATTTCAATTTCTTTATTGCCTAGAAATCTAAATTCTTTTAAATTAATAAATTTTGTTTAATTGTAGAATAATGTCGATTTAAAAATATATACACTTTTTGCTAAAATTTTTTGAGCCGGGCCAAATTTTACTGATTTTTGCACGGACCAGGCCATGCCGAGACAATTATTTTCATACGGGCTAGATCGAGACCGGGACTGAAAATATCGGCTTATGAAGACCTGGGAAGAATGAAACCCGTCATGTCTCAGTACGGAAAAAAGAAGTTAAGCCAGGTCCGATCCTTTATACAAAGGTAAGGCCGGAAGTTCCGTAACTCCCGACCCGGAAAGAGTAGTGATTAGGCCCGACCCGGCCCGAGTGCCATGAATGAAAATAGCCCCGTGCCTGGCCCGTGCAGTCCTTTAAACTTTGGTTGTTTCAAAGTAATCAAGAATTTAAAGATTTTTTTTTTTTTTTGACATCAGCAAGACTTTGTTTTATTGATATTGATTTGTTTTATACAATTGAGCTGATATTAAAACAAGGAACTTTATCTTTCCAAGCTGTTTTACAAATTTTCATTTAACTTACATTTTTCTTCAGAATTTTGTATTGCAGTTTGAGTCTTGGATTTAAATTCTGTATCTTATCAGAAGTTATAGGACCATGCTGTCAGGTTTCGATCAATATACAATCTAAAAATTATGTGAGTTGAAGGTGTTTCTTCAATTGCTTTTATAATAATTATTATTAAAACACGAAAATTTCTGTTTTGATTTGCCCATTTCCCCCCAAAATACAGAAAATTATTATTCTAACGTAAAAATTATCTTAAGTTGCATTTTCATCAAATCACAAGGGTGTTTGTTCCCGTAACTGTGCAGCATGTTACTTTTTTGTATCAGAAACCGATTTTTTACGTATGTCTCTTTTCCTCCGAAACACGAAAAGTTCGTGAATCGAAGCTCTTTTTTTTTTTTTTTTTTTTTTTTTTTTTTTTTTTTAAATTATCCCGTCAAAAGACGGAAATTTCTTCAAATAATAGAAAAATATATTCCAACCACAGGTGCGTTCCGGCAACTTGCTACCTGTGCTTTTTACGTTTGATGAAATGTTTTCTTGAGAATGTACGTAATAATAATTGTTCTTTTTCAAAAACAGCTTAAATGCAAAATAATGAAAAAAATAAAATGCGCTATTTATAAAGTGAGCATTATTGTCATAAAATTACTGTTATTTATTAAAAAAAACTCTAGTTTGACTAAATAATTTCGCATCATTCTTTTATGGATAAAGTATAACTCACGTACATTCAATACGAAGAAAGGAAGCTATTTAATACAGCAACCTTTTGAGATGGAACGACAAAGAATCGGAAGAACTTTCCAATTTAGACAGGTATCTTAACCTGTTTTAGTCGATATTGCGAAATTTTCCAGTTTAAAGCATTATTCCGTTACTCTGGCTCTGTTTTAATAGGTTTTATTGTAGTACTTATAAGGATGTCCCGATTTTCAAGCGCCTTCTCCGCTTTTTTTCTCTCTCTGTCCCGTTTTTTGCGATACTAGATCTGACAACGGTACTTACGAGCCAAGTTCGAATTAGCTCAATTTTACAAAAAGAAAGTCTAAGGTATTGTTTTAGATGAAGAATTACATATTTAAATTTGAATGAATCGCTTTACATGTTTATTTTCTACATAAAAGATAGAATTGATATTAGAGATATGATTGCAGTCTATTTTTTCATAACTGTATTAAATTATAGATATTTTTTGTGTCGAGTCAGGTTCGGGTTGAAGTGTTTCGGTTTATGGTCAATAGAAAAATTGTTGTCGGGTTTTGTGTCAACGGAAATTTTTCGTAGGTTTCGGATTGACTTTAAGTTGAACGTTTGGGTCCGGTATAACTCAATCCGCGCAGGATTCTATTTCAGAAGAACAATTACGTATTTGAATATGAATGACTCCTTAGATGTTTATTTTTGTACATAAAAGATAACATTAATATTGGAGATGTGATTACAGAATATTTTCCTATAATTACATTATATTTTGGATCAATTTTCTCTGATTCCGGGTTTCAAGTTGGGATTGGAATTAAGTATTTCGTGTCCGATCGGGTTGAGGGTAGTCGGAATATTTTTGGTTGGGTTCAGTTCGGGTTGCAAAATCAGAACCGGGTAAGTTTTAAATAAAACTTTCAGGGCCGCCAATTTTATTTATTACTCTGGCAGCGCCCTAGTTAGGTGTAACGTTTAACTGCTAGTTCTCACGATGACACTTTCACTAACAAATTTAAATAATTTTAAATTAAAACAATTTTTGGTCACTTCAAGCGTTTTCGATAGGGTTTGTCAACTGATTTTTTTCAGTTACTTCCGACATTAAAATACATGAACCTGAACACGAACCGCGTTTCGAAAAAAATGGTTAGCCACCTTACCTGATGCGGGACTCTTGTTTCTAGTCCTTTTTCATTTTCTTAAGGGCGGCGTGGTCCGCAGTGACTCATAACCGGAGAACTGTTCCATATTTTGCCGCTCACACACTGTTGTGTATAGGCCATATATGTGCAAGTAAAATTTGTAATATTGAATGACCTCTTATCGGGAGGTTGCTGGGTGGAAGAAGAGTACGAAGCAGAGTTTTTCCTTTCGGGCAATGCTCAAAAGTGTGGAATTTTTTTCTGTTGTGGATTCGTTCACCTATAAAGATTAGGTGACTAGTGAGGTGTTTCAAAAATACCCTTAATTCAAAAATTCCCAAATCCAAAAGGGCAACTTTGTAACATAAGTTTTACTTTATTTTCGTTCGCAAATGCATGAAACTAGCTGGTGTTGTTGTTCAGAAACTATGTAATCGAGCAGTTTTTTCCGGTTTTTTTTGCAAACGCAATAGATATTTCAGAAAATAGTGTCAAAGTGGGCGTTTTGAAACGAATTACGGCGCGAAAGGAAAATAGTCGGTCAAGAATGGGTGAAAAACGTGTTTGTCACGTGTTCAAAATCGTTATAACTGAATAGGTAATTTATTGACCAAAAAATGGAAAACACTGTTCGATTCCAAATCGCTTCCATGGCCAGGCTTTCCAATTTTATATCTTTCCGTTAAAAAATGAATTTGTAAATGTGTCAGAACATTTTGCACTTGTTCAGCAGAGTAGTTAAGAACAGCCTTAAGAGCTTTTTTTCACTTTTTTTTATCTACAATATTCTTTGATAAGCTTCGAAATTTATGTTTCGAATAAAAATCGTTTAGCCCTCTGCAATTCATCTCTAATTTAAATAGCAGTGTGAGTGTTAGAAACCTGCGCGTTTCGGGATATGCCATATCCGGACGCAAAAATTTTATGCTTTTGACGTGATTAACCGATTATTCCACCTGTTATTTAAAAAAAAGAAAAACAAAGAAATGTTTTATTGTTCATTTACTGCACTAATAAAGGAGAAAAGTTATAACGACATTATCATGGGAAAAAAAATCCTTAAGTATAAATACTGTCCCGATCCGGCGCGAATCTACAGAAAAAATGCAAGACCCGGACGTGTCACGGAGAGAATGAAGTTCAGGACCGGACTAACTTTTCAAAAGCTATAATTTAGCCCGAGCCCGTACCGAACTTTCAGATAAAATTAAGCCCGGCTCGAGTTTAATGCAATTGTTTTTTACCGAGCTTCGGGACAGGCCCGGGCTCCTGGAGACCTCTAATATATATTATGAATCCCCCCCCCCCCCCTGTCGGGTATACTGTGCCCTCCGTCGGGCAAGTTCTCGCGCCGCCCCTGACGAGAGGGGAATGGATTTATTCTTTATTGAGGAATGTTTACTGAGATCATGAGCTTATTGCAGCTCACTTGTTCCTTTGAAGTTCAGTGGCGTTGTTCCTTTCGGTTACGCCCTAAAGGTGGCCCGGGTGCGATTGCTTTTGCGACTACAACTTTATTTATGTACGAGGAGCATTAGCTTATAGCTGCTCACTCGTTGTTTCAAGTCATCTTTATGTGTCTATCTGCTGCTATTAAACTTACTTTTATTCAAAAAAAAAAGAGAATTCCTTTTAAACAATATGGTGTAAGTTATTTAATAAAACAATATTGTTTTGTTTTATGTCTATTGCATTTGTTTTAATTATAGAAAAGGCGATAGTTATTTTCCTTTTTAATCATACAAGATGTCCATGCATCGTGACAATTTGTTACATTTTGGATTAGATGTGCTTCCAAAATGTTGTCACGTTTACTTCAATTTGAGGCGAAGAAAACTTTTTCAGAAGAAAGAAAGAAATTTATGTGTTAGTGTATTAACTCGGAGTGCAGTATAAGCCGAAGAAGCTGCGACGAGCGGAAAAACTTAAAGAAAAGAATGTAATATGATAAAGATAGAGAATAATGGGGGTAGTGATTAACAAAATCTTTTACATAGTATTTGAAGAAGAGGCGCAAAGAGTTATTTTTCTTTATGCTTTTAATAAGTATTTACTTAGTAACTGTCATTCCAGATTGACATTTGATCAGTGAATCAGTGCGTATTGTTGCTACATCTGTTTAAGTGTGAAAATGAAAATTTTAGACTTGGTATTTCAAATTTAAATTAAAATTACAAATTAAAATTGCAATTCTATTTTCAAATAGGCGTCACGCGTTATTCCATATTTCTTATTTTCTTTGAGCTGCGGTAATAGTGTTATTGTACATTTATTCTAAATTCTACATGCTATTAGCTGTTTCTATGTCTTTTATTGTGGTATGCAACTTTTACTTCAAAAAGAAATGAATGAATAACAAACATATATAAGTTTTAAACTAATAAGTTGTTTTCTAGAGGAAACGCAGAAACATTCAATTTGGTTTTTTTTTCAATAAATTACAGAACAGCATGTATATTTTAAAGTATTCAATAATTGCTATAAGTGATAAAAATTAATTTTAAAGCGGCAAAAGACCTTTATTTATTTACACTTCGACATGTTTCATTGCATCTGATGGCAACATTCTCAAGAAAAAAAAAATGATAAGAATATTTTCGAAAAAATTCGAATATAAATACTATTAAGCAAAAAACAAAACTCACGCGAACACAAGTATAATGGAAAATTAACTGCAATATTAAAAATGGAAATTTGTGAACGTGAATTATTTTATATCATTGTTTCATTATTCTGTAAAGCATTTCTTTCCAAGTTTTAGGGAGCTCCATGGAGGCTGAATCATTGCAAATATTTTCATTGCGTAAGAAGATTTGTACTAATTCTCTGTTGATGGTTGGCAAATAAGATCTTGATGGATAAATTATTCTACTATTTTTAAAACTTATCTCTTTTTGTATTTGATGTCTGCTATATGCTCTTTGATCCTAGTTTTGAGCTTTCTATTCGTCATTCCTATATAAAATTGCGCTGTTCCATCTTCTTTAGTGAAAGATATTTCATGTACCCCTGATAATTGATTTGGTTCTATTGGGTCAAATAGCTTACATATTATGCTTTAAAAACATAATGTAAAATTTGTTTTTGGCACCAGTAGTACAAGGAATTGAAATTTGCCGTATTGAAATAGTGCATTTTTAAAATTGAGTAATTGAAGGAAACTGCTCTTAAAAAGTGCTGTGAACCGAATAAAATTTGTGTAAGAAACGCCTGAGTCGAAAGGATTAAAATGAAAGTGTTCAGCTACAATAGCTATGAGAAAAATTTTATAAATGATAATGTGGTAGAACCTTTGAGAGCGCTGACACACGGCCAAACTCGATTCCCCTTATACGGCCGTAACAGAAAGTCGAAATCTCTTTGTTTTCGGGGAATCAGAGTTTCGCTCCAAAGAATCGTAGAGGGCGCTTTTACCTACTGTGTCTAATGAAGAATTTGCCTTCCACGCCTGTATTTTCTTAGCCATAACTTAACTGAAACTGCGATTTTTGATTGTTTTAGTGAAACCGGCTCATTGTTGTGTTCCATACTGCACTTACGATTCACTAAAAAATTTTTAGACATATTTCCTTCACGTTTGGAGTACAAACTATTGTAAAAAAAAAAAAAAAAAAAACTAGTTGATTCTTTAAAATAATGAAACATGATATAAAATATATTATTTATTTATTATTAGTTTTTTTTTGTTTCCCCATATTTCATGATCAGAACCTACAATATTTAAATTTACTGAAATTAGTTCACAATGTACACATATCTATATTTTTCTAAATTAAGAATCGTTTGAATATTTTTTTTTTTTTAGGAAAGGGGAAAAAATTGATATGATTTGATTGCCGGATATTGACGACAAAACCTGCTTATTTTCTTTTATTTATTTATTTATTTATTTATTTATTTTTATTTTTATTTATTTATTTATTTTTTTTTTTTTTTGGTATTATGAAACATCTAAATACATTTTTATTTTTATCGTATACTAATATACAATGACTATCCATAATTCGAATACTTAATTTTATTATGTGATTTTGTAATTTTTCTATATGCTTGTATAGTTATTAGCACATATAAAGGTTAAATTTATTGAAAATCGCTCGCAATGTACTGATATATATATATTTTCTAAATAATTAAGAATTATGTAAATATTTATGTTTTGAAAAGAAAAAGTCGATATGAGTTGATTGCCGGATATTAGCGAAAAGTCTTGCTTATTTTTTATATAATGAAACATGTTAATATATATATATATATATTTTTTTTATGGTACACTTTTATAAAATGACTGTCCAGAATTAGTATTTTTAATTTTACATGTAATTTTTCTGTATGCTTGAATATTTCAATTCAACGCATATAATCGCCAAATTTAGGGAAATTTTTTTGCAATGTACAGACGTATATATTTTCTTAATAATTATGAATGATATAAATATCCATGTTTTGAAAAAAATAATAAATATGAGTTGATTGCCGGTTATTGGCAGAAAGACTTGCTTATTTTGTTGATATTGTGAAACATGCAAATATCCTTTTAATTGTATTATAGTTTTATACCACCAATATCCGGAATTAGAATATTTAATTTTATATGTAATTTTGTTACTTTTCTACATGCTGGAATATTTCTGATCAACACAAATAATGGCCAAATTTATTGAAATTTTTTTACAATTTACATATATCTATATTTTTCAAATTGATTAAGAATCGAACAAAGCAATCAAAGTTCTGAAAAAAAAAAGAAAAAAAAATCGTTATGAGTTGGTTGCCGGATACTGGCGAACTTGCTTATTCTCTTAATATTGCGTAAATATTTTTTATTATAGTTTTTATAATTTAACTGCCTAAATTTCAAACATTTGATTTTATAATTTCCCTTGTTTTTTAATTTTTTTTCTAAAAATGATAGAAACCTATAATAATTATTATTATTCTATTTCCCAGTACACTTTATTTTCAGTACCTCTAATGTTTACTATTATCCAAATTTGTCCGCAATCAACTTTATATTACCTATATTTTACGTCAGAAATTTGGTGCAAAAAATAATTGAATGGTTTAAAAAGTTATGCTGATTTGAGAATAATTTGGTTTTTTGAAAAAGTTTTGGTTCATTTTCTAAATATTTTTAAACTAGTAAATAATATTTAAAAAAATTTAATTTGCAATTTAACTTAATTTAAATAAAATAAAATAAAAAAAAACAAATGCAGAAATTTACTTATAATCTTTGTTTTCCGTGTTACAGTAGCGTGTTATTTAATATATTTTTAGTTGCTTATGTTTAATGCATTGTATTTATTTATTTTATCTCCAAATCCTTCAGTTTTCCTGTTTGCAGTAGAGGAAAAGATCCAAATACCGGCTACCAGTTTTGTTTTCTATCTAGATCATGCAATTTTCAAAATTAATAAAATAAAAAGTGACAGCAGGATACCTTGACATATTTTACACCTGTTTAGAGAAAAAAAAATCTGTTTAAAAGGCGTTTTCTGTTTATAAAAAGCAAAATTCCGAAAGTCTTCAATTTTTGAGTTTTGAAAATGGGGTCTAAATACCGGTTACCTAAGTTTTTTTCCAAAAGATCACACAAATAGAGCTAATGTCAAATATCAAGCAATAAGAATATTATTTTAATAAATTGTATTGATTAATAACATTTCTTATACGCAGAAAAAATACGCTATTTTTAATAAATATGTATTTTTGTCAAATTCCTAAAATTCTTTACTACCTATCTCTCACAGTCTTCTTCTCATTATGTTTCTAATTTTGTTTTTTAACGTGTAAAACAAAAATAAGCTTGCTGATTGAAATGAGAATTATTTTATCTGAAAAAATCAAAAACATAATATCACTCTCTGCGTCGGTATAGTCCCAACAGCCCACATATTGCATTCTTAACATTGAACCCAGAATCCCCTCCCCCTTTCTTGTCCACAGAGAAAACACCCATGCAGAAGACACAAATTTATCATCTTCCTCTGTTGGATAATTTCCTTTTTCACTTTTATAACCCTCTCGCTTCCTAATTGTTTTATCAAAATACCTTCAAAAATTGCGTATTTAACACCTTCGCGACGAGTGTCTTTTAAGAATTTTTATTCTTTTGTCACCGGTTTTTCAAAACAAAAATTTTTATCTATTTAACCCGAAAAATGCTCCGATTAATTAAGGCAAAATTTACAATAAAAAATAACTGGTGGGAATAATTAAGAAGGGTTTATTAGTCGGAAAAAATGCATCCCCGAAGAAATCTGGGGTTGTGCAAATTTTTCTTTTTTTACGTTGCCCGAGGAAATCTCGGGTTGCGCAGGGAGAGGGTTAAAATCAAATTTCTGCCTCTTTCGCCTGGTTTACTCCGTCATTTTCCCACTTTCTCTTCACATTTATTACAGACAATTTTGTAGTGCACAACAGAGCTTTTTTGGAAAGTGATCCGGTATCCAGTGTCGGTCCTGAAGAATTACGGCCATAGTTGCTTTTTTCATATTGCGAAATGGGACTGGAACTGTTTCTGAACCATTTAAATTAATTTATTAATTATGGAACTATTTAAACTAATTTATTTCCTCCTCTTCAAGCAGAGCAATCGAGAGAGGTCCAAATACCGGCTACCCATTATTTACACCACTCTAGGTAGCCGGTATTCGGACCACTGCTATGTTTAAGTTAAAATCGGTATTACTCATTCATATAATAAAATACCAATAATGTGCGCGTGTCAACTGAGAGCGAAATATGTCTAGAAAATAACTTAATCAACAATTCAAGCCAATATACGATCAGTATATTTTTAAACAATGAGAAACACATATCTGAAAAACTTTTGATGTACCAGATTACGTAGATTCGACACTTTTGCATTTACTATTTGTAAATAACACAGACTTCATCGACGTACTTTTCATAACTTTCTTCTCTTAATTAAAGTTACAAACTCTGCCTATCACCGCTAGGCTGCGCTGCGCTCAGTTCTCAGAACACCTAATAGCCAGTATTTGGACCTTCTCCTCTATAAAAAACGCTGAGGCAAAATATACGTATATTATCTAACCTTTTATAACGCTTATACAGAGACATTTTTCGTATTTTTATCTACGAAAGTAACACATAATAAGCATTATTTACAGTAGAGAAAATACAATTTACAGTAGGTATTCGCGACATCTGGCGGCGACTGTAGTCTTTAACGATTCCGAAACTAAGGGTTATTGTGCACTGCCCCCTCCACAATGCCTTCTCACTAAGATTCGTGACGTCAGAAGCGAAGGTGGTTCCCCTGACAACAATCACCCTCCATTTCAAACTTTGTCGCCCGCGCGCAGTGATTGTGAAACAGAAACGTATAAAATTCAGATCGGTAATTCTTTAGCTACGGCCAAAAGAGAATACATTATTTTTAAAATTAAGGAGAAAAACTCAAGTTTTTAAAATAATTTTCTATTAGTATTAAAATTTTGATTTTCCCATTATGACATTCTTATTTCCGACTTTATTTATTATATGTAAATAAACAAGAAGATAAACAAACACTGAGTATCATATGAATTTGTTATAAGCTTTAAATTAGGATTTATTTTCTGAACTATTTTAAAATATGTTAAAAGTTTTGTTAAATTTCTAACCATTGAAATACAAGTTATATAATCTAAAATATCCATGAATATAAAACTAAACTTTATAAGTATAAAATTAAACCGTTAACTGGAAAGGAGGAGGGGGGACTGAGATTCATAGTAAATATGCAAGATTTCATATGTATATATATAACTATAAATAACTTCATTATAATTTACTAGCACTAAAAATATTTTGTAAGCAAACAAAGGTTTTACCCCCTCCCCCTTTAAAAAATGTAATTTGCATAGTTATTATTTGTTTATATATAATATGTATATATTCAACAATTATTCGCAGAAAGTGCCATGTTATTTATTTTTGGGGGTGCTTGAAATATTAAAAATATTTTTAAAATAATTTTATTATTTTTAAAACACCTCCCTCCACCCCGCCTTGATCCAAAAAGAGAATTTTAAAGTAGGAATACTTAAGAAGGTAAGATTTTCTGCTGTTTCAAATACTCAAATCATGTTTTTTTTTATAATGATTCTGCTTTCTATGCAATATTATTCTATATATTGCTGAACATTTTTCAGTTTACATAAATATTTTCAAGAAATATGTTTTAACCCTAATATTTAGGAACACTCACACGGGGAATATGAGGAAATTGAGATATTTAACTTGATTTTAACAACATATTATGGGGGGAAAAATATGGAATTTATCCAACTTCCCAAGTCAAGTATTTATTTTAAAATACTACAAAAACAGTACCAGCATATACTTATGTAGTTATTTCATTAATATGAAACATATCTACTAAAGCTATAATAATATATTTAACATACATCTCACATTATTTAACTTTCAACAACATAAAATATTCAAAATTTATGTATCCACTTTCTAAAAGCAATGTAGAATTATAAAAACACCCAGGATAAATTTCTTCAGAATGAGAATGGAATAAATAAATAATTTGTTTACTTCAAAACAATATTTTTTAAAGTCAGACTACTCAATTTTCAATTTGTAGTAATATAAAAGTTAGAGTTCCGAAATACCATTAAATAATATATATAAACACACAGTACCACCGGAAGATAATCCTCTATGTATAAATAATATTTATTAAAACATAAAAAAAAAACTGTAAATGAGAGACAATGGATTTTTGTAATTTTATTTTAGAGTGTATTTTAATAATATCCTTCTAATTCAAAACACCTAAATACTCCCTCGTGTACATAACCCTTAAAGTTAAGGTTGAGACATATTTGTCAAAAATATTGATATAAACTGAAAAATATCACGCCATGTGCAGAATAATAATGAATATAAAACAGAATCATGATAAAAAAAAAAAATAAGAAGAGTATTTAAAACAGCAGAAATTCTTACTTTTTCATGTATTTCTTCTTTAAAATTGTCTTTTTGGAGCGCTTGAATACTTCCACCGGCAACAAAGTGCTTTTAACCCCTTGAGGGGCACCGGTATATATTATATACCACCTAAGATTAATGAAGTTTTACACCAGAAAAATTTTATTAAATTTTATTTTTCTAACTTTGGTGGAAAAAAAAGCCGTAAAATTGCTTTTACTTATTTTGAAATAGAATTTTTCAAAGATTCCGGTGGGAATTCAGCATTTCACAAACGTAATTGCTTGCCCCTCAAGGGGTTAACCGCGTGAACTACACGACAAACCACATATCGTAGGCTAGAGGTCAAAAAATGTTCGTCCGGTCTATGACGCCAGTACATTGTCGTCTGCTCAGCGAATTGGCATTGTGGAATATGGAGGTGGCAGTGTACAGGGTGGTCATAAAGAAACTTTGCCGATATATGGAACTCTAGCGGCTGATCCGTTTAACCGATCGAGATGAGATTTCAGATATAGTTATTCAGAGGTATGAGCTCGGGATTCTGTGAACGGCATCAAATTGGCACTCACGGTTACGGTTATAGGTACAGAAACTCGAAAGTTTCGAATGGCAATGCCCATTTTTTTTCGTCGCAAAATGCTCAGTGCATGCGAAAACCTTAAATAGCGCTGGATCGGTACGTGTATCGCAATAAACGGACGCGTTATGCACGCAACAAAAAACAGCTCTGCGAACGGCCAAAAAAACAGGATCTGGGCGCACGGGGGAAATTTGCATATGACAAGGGCAAGACAACAATCACAGAACGTCGTTCGACAGATAATCAGCGTAGAAAACGGATTCTTGCCTCTGTCATATGCAAATTTCCTCCGTGCGCTCCGATCTTGTTTTTGGCCGTTCGCAGAGCTGTTTTTTGTGCGTGCATAACGCGTACGTTTATTGCGATACACGTACCCCGTTCCAGCGCTATTTAGGGTTTTCGTTGAGCGCTGAGCATTTTGCGACGAAAAAAAATGGGCATTGCCATTCGAAAATTTCGAGTTTCTGTACCTATAACCGTAACCGTGAGCGCCAATTTGTTACCGTTCACAGAATCCCGAGCTCATACCTCTGAATAACTATATCTGAAATCTCATCTCGATCGGTTAAACGGACCGTCCGCTAGAGTTCCATATATCGGCAAAGTTTCTTTATGACCACCCTGTATTTTGGCCATGTAAGGCAGGCGACTGAGTTTGGCCGTAGTTGTTACGCTACATTGGTGGGCGGGCGCAGTTGCTTGAGAATATACTAGCGTCTCTTTCGTGCGCTATTCCCTACCTGAGCGATGGATAGCGGTTAAGTCCATTCTAAATGCAGGTGGGAAGGTTGGGAGAGCTCAGAAATTTGCTTCGCAAACCACGTGATGTTTGCGTCATCATTGTTTATGTTCATATTTACTACTCTGATTTCGGCGTTAAGATATGCAGCTTCTTAAAATCTTGTATATCGTCATTGACGACTATTTTATTATTAAAAACATCATAGATATAGGAAGGTGTATTCCTTATTCCAAGAAAAACATAATTTATAAGAGTTTAGAAAATGCACATTTAAATATTCATCCTCATCAAATAAAATCAGTCTTCCATCTTTTTAAATTTATATGCTCTAGTATTTTATTTTTGCAATTTTTCTGATCATAAAGATATAATTATATTTAGATGATGATAAAAAGGTATGATTGGTAAAATATTACTGTTAACTTTTATGCCGATCTAATTAATTTCATTAAAATCCTAATTATGCAAATATATGCTTAATAATAAGCATTTCTTAAAGTGATAAAGGCTGTTGTTTTTAAAAAGTGCTTTTAAAGAAAAAATCAAATAAATATTAGTTATTTGTGATTATAATATTCCAATAATATTTATTTCAATTTATAGAGTATAACGTGGTTTTTTGTGAATAATACAAATAGCTATTTTATTTCTCTGTTAAGGTGGTGATTTTAAAACTAATGTTAATAAAATTATTGAATTAAATTAGTAAATTAATTTATAGGGTTTGAAAAAAGTTGTAAATGCGAAATTTGGATAAAATTTTTAAATATATTTTAAAAAACAAAAGGTTTTTTTTAAGTCCATATTGAAGAGCATATTGTAGTTGTTTTTTTATTTTTAACACACTCTTAAATAGTTATCAAAATTAACTTAAATAACTGATAGCTTTTTTTTCATTAAAAATATTTATTTTTGCAAATTATTAAAAACTTGTGAATGGTTATGAGAAATGTTTTGTGTATGAATTGTACTATTTTTATATTTAAAAAAAAAAAAAGAAAAAAAATCATTTACATATTTAAGTAAGATTTACCTAAAGGTATTGGAAAGTAATTGCTAGCTCAAATTATTAGAATGTAACTGTCAATATTATTGTTTTATTTTTTCTCCTTTATTAAGCATAAATTTAAAATCTTATTATGAAAAATAAGATTCTAGAGAATCTTTAAACATTTCTTATTTTTTAACAAGATGCAAGAAAAATGCATAAAAAAACAAACTTCCCTGAATTCTTAAACAATAACTAAATACCATTTTTCAATGACTAGCCTTAAAATTTTCAGTATACACACACGCACATATATTTAAATATAATTCAACATTTATTCGGTATTCAAACATATTATCACCCCCCCCCCCCCCACATATACACACACACACCTCTATCTTTCATACCTTATAAATTGAATCATTAACTTAATTCAATTAGTATAGTATAAGAAATTTAATTCTCCAACAAAATATGGTACCACACTGTCATGTTTTTGATTTCATGTCCATACAAGGCAGAATTAGAAATCCGTCTTTATCTTGATTTAAACTAGGTCTTAGCTGAAAATTTGCACACTTTTTCTAAATGTTTTCATCATTTGAGCAGATCTATATGGCAGAATAGACTTTAAAATCCGAAGGATCAAGAATTAAAATTAAAAATTCAGTTCTTAATTCACGAATTTACTATTTTCAGTATCTTAAGTTCAGATTAATAAAAGATTTTAAAAATAAAATTGAAATTTTAAAATAAAATTGAAAAGTAAAGTTTAAAAAGGAGAGAGGGAGATGGGGGGGGGGGGAGGCGGAGGGGATATATTTTAATGCCAAATATTAAATTTATATGCTTTAACATTGAAGTTATATTTAAGTATATGTACTGCAATTTATATGCATAAATACTTTTCTATCCTGAAAACCTAAAAAAAAAAAAAAAAAAAAAAAACCTTCTTTATCTTGATTTAGGTCAAGCATCTGTTAGTATTAGCAAGTTTTATTTATTTGATATTTGTTTCTTTTATTGTTTTTACTTTTAAAAAATTTATTTTAGATTTACTAGTTTATGATATCATACAATAAATTGAAAAAATTACGGCTATTCATAGAAAAATCATAATTAATTATTATTATTATTTAAGAATTCAAAGAAAAGTTCTTTTAATTCATTATTTTTGCATCTTGTTAAGAAACAAGAAGGGTTTAATTTGAAGAACCCCTTAGAATCTTATTTTTCATAATAATATTTTGAATTTATTCATAATAAAAGAGAAAGGGAGAGAGAAAAAAATAATATTAAGAATTACTTTCTAATAATTTCAGCTATCAATTATTTTCCAATATCTTCATCTAAATCTTACTTAAAGCTTGTATTATACTTATTGAATTAAATTAGTGAATTAATTTATAGGATTCTTTAAATGCTGCAAAATTTGGATTTAAATTTTTAAATATACTTTTAAAAAATTATTTCTATTTTTTTTTCTTTTTAAGTCCAAGTGTAAGAGTATGATTTTTTTTTTCTATGTAAGGAACTCTTAAATAGCTATTTATCAAAAATAACTTAAATTTAATTGTGCCTTTTTCTGTTGTTGTTGCTGTTTTTACATTAGAAACAATTTTTCTGCACTAAATTATTAAAAACTTATGAATGGCTATGAGAATTCTTTTGTACAAATTTGTCTTTTTTATTTATAAAAAATTATTATTTATTTAAGTAAGATTTAGCTAAAGGTATTGGAAAGCAATTGATAGCTAAAATTAATAAAAAGTAATTTTTTTTTTTTTTTTTTTTTTTTTTGTTTTTTGTTTTTTGTTTTCCTTTCTCTTTTATTTAGTATAAATTCAAAATATTATTATGAAACATAAGATCCTAGGGGGTTCTTCAAATTAAATTTCTCTTCTTGATGCAAAGAAATACAAGATGCAAAAATTATGAATTAAAAAAAGTTCTTATTTAAATTCTTAAATAATAATAATAATTAAATAAAATTTTTCTATGATTAGCCATAAATTTTTCAATTTACTGCATAACATCATAAACTAGTACATCTGAAAAAAAAAAAAAAAAAAATTAAGTAAAAAAGTAAAAGAAATAAATAACAAATAAATAAAACATGCTATTATTAACAGATGCTAATCCTAAGTCAAGATACACACATATATTTTAATATAACTTCAATGCTAAAACATTTAAATTAAATATTTGGTATTAAAATATACCCTCCCCCCCCCCCCAAAAAAAACCTCTCTTTTTATTTATTTATTTATTAATTTTTTTTTTTTGTCACAGAAAGAACATATTATAATTTTTATTGTTATTATTATTTTAAGAATACAATGAAGAATATTTTTTATTCGTTGTTAAGAAGAAAAAAGAAATACAAAATTAATTAAAAACCTTTCTACATGTTATTTTTAGAAGATTAGTCAGTAGATGGCGTTCGTTTCTAGAGTGGGAGGAGCCTTCAGTTTCTTTATACCTAAGCGTTGTGCGATTTACCGCTGACCGCAGAATTCTGTCTACCCTTCCCACCTGCATTTAGAATGGACTTAACCGCTATCCATAGCTGTCGTAGGGAATAGCCTCAGAGTAAATATTATATAGAGAGCTCATCCCCGTTACTTTCGCTTGTAAAAAGTGGGGCCAGGATGACCCACGTGACAGTTGGCATTTGGCGATGAAAGGTTACCAGTAGCAACGCTAGTTTTTCGCTTTATCGCAGCTCTTGGCAGGAGTGCAGTATTTTTATGCTGTGATTCAGAAATTTGAGAGTTGACAGAAATACAAATCAGTAGTAAAAGAAATCTGAATGTACACCGGATATTTATCCTAATGTTTTCTTTATCATTCAAAGAATGGCCATCAGTAATAAATAAATAATGAAATTATGAAACTTTTATTCAGATAAATATGTATGTATATATTTAATTAATAATTTAATCTGTTTTCAATCTTTGACATGGTTTTGTTTGTATTTAATTTCATTAGATACTTATTTTTTTTTTATTGTTAATACAAAGTAAAAAATAGGACAGAAACAAATAAAGAAATTAGATAAGAAGTTTAACTTTGTGTGTTAGAAGGCCAAAAGGCAGGGGGAGAAAGGTGAAATTTCGAGGGAAGTGAAATTTAGGTGATGAATTATTTACCTATTATTACTATAATATTACAAACTTAACAAACAGGTCTTTTTTTGTAAATTAAAAAAATTTAAAGAATTTAATAATTATTTTAATTGGAAAACGCTGATATTACATAAAGGACATTTTAACTGAAAAAAAAAAATGTCAGCTTTAAACTTTCTGAATTCATGAAATGTTTATTGTTTTTCTTTCCAAAAAAATACATCTATAACAACACATTCAATTAATTGAAATGTTTAACTGAACTCAAACTTACACACATAATTTTATTTACAAATTTCGCTTCATGGATGCAAGTTTATAAATAATAACTTAGTACACAACTATAACAGACATACAGGAATTATTTTACAATACAAATTGCATAAATACACACAAAATAGTCAGAAATAGAAAAAGTCCAAAATGCAAAATTTCAATTTTAGAAATAATACAATAAAAAAAAAAGTTATTTGGCTATGCTTAATTCATTTATATTAGCGGTTGCCAACTTCTGAACCTCACGGAACACTAAATTCAAAATTTGAAATCACACAGACTACTAATAAGAATTTTTTTAACAATAAAAATGTATTTGTACAATAATAATCAGAGAATGTTTATTTTATTAAAATGAAATGTACCTATTCAATAAAATAAAATTATAAATGTGGGGTGTCACTTTCTTGCCTATGTGATTGATACCACTATTTTTTAATAATAATCACCGTCTTATTTAATCATAACAAAAAGCTTCAAAAGTTTGTTTAATTGTATCAAAATTATTAAGGATGTTCTCAAATCCAAAAGGGCAACTTTATGACATAAGTTTTAATTCATTTTTGTTCGGAAATGTATGAAAGTAGCAGGTTTGTTTACGATGTAACTGTGATGACTATCTAATCGAGCTGTTTCTTCCGTTTTTTTGAAAACGCAATAGATCTTTCAAAAAATAGGGTCAAAGTGAGCGTTTTGAACCGCTTTACCGTGCGAAAGAAAAAAAATCTACTCAAGAAAGGATGAAAAACATGTTTGTCACGTGATCAAAATCACTTCTAACTCAATAGGCAATTTATGGATCAAAAAATGGAAAACACAGTTCGATTCCAAATCGCTTCCATGGTCACGCTTTCCAATTTTATATCTTCCCGTTTAAAAATAATTTTGTAAATGCGTAAAATCGTTTTGCGCTTGTTGAGCAGAGCAGTTGAGAACAGCCTTAACGTTAATTTCAACCTTACAAAATAATTGAAGCTTATTTAAGAATCACGCATTTTGATGGGATATTTATTACTGTTTGTTTAAAATAAGTTCATATACGGAATCAACGACATCGCATGAACACAGAGAGCAGTTCTTATTTCACGCTGAGACCAGTAACGAGTTTTAATTGCTGTGACCCAATCATCAAAATATTTGTTTCGCACAAATATGTAGTTCAAAATTAAGCCAAAATTTTCGTTGTTTTTCCAGTCAATAATGCATATTCATATCTTCGGGAGAGTCCAAAATTAATACTTATCTGTGTTAATACAATTCAACAAATAAAGCATATACTAAACAATCTCTATTAATATAATTACCAATGCTCGCTATAATTTAAATTTTCAAAACTACACATCTAAATTTTTAAAAATACAGGAATTTTTTAGAGTATTATCATGTTATCATTAATAATTTTAATATTTATAAAGTATAATTGCCGAAACGTCAGTGAAGGCTTACTGTGGAGACACGAAAAGTTTTGATTTCCGTTTGTCTGTCTGTCTGTCTGTCTGTCTGTTCCGCGATAACTGCCGCAAAAAGCACCCGATCAGCTTGAAATTAATTGGGCATATTCGTGAGATACCCGGACGTAGCTGTATAGTTTTTGGTTAAATTTGGTTCATTTGTTCGGAAAATATGGAAGATTTTATTTTTCTTTACAATGCTTTTCTACGGCAAGTCAGACGATTTTCAAATTTCGATTTGTTGAAAGAAAATGGCACGTTTGATTAATGGATTTAAATGTCAAATTATGGATACTAAAATTCCAAATAATGGTTTTAAATTATTCCTATTATATTGAAGTTTTATCAATATATCTATCAGATTTTTTTATTTACGTGTATAATGTTTTGAGGACATTTATACACGTATTCCAATAATATAAAGAATTTTTAAATTAATTTTCTTGTTTTACATGATACATATTTTTTTTTCCTTTTCTTCGTTGCCTAGCGACTGTTATTCGTAGCCTATCATTGCGTCAAATATGAATGAAGTTAGTACATTACGTTAATTTTGTTGCAGGTACTATTAAAAGGCTATCACAAAGAATATTTTATCGCGCCAAATCGATGCAATTTATGCAATTAACAGTGGGCACGATAATGAATTATTTTCTAGTAGATTTATAGATCTCCAGATATGCATATTTTGGGGGGGGGGGCTTTTAATATGTTATTGCTATCGCATGGTTTAGGATGTTTAAACTAATGTTTAACAATGCTATAAGTGAAAAAAAGTACAGTTAAAGGCATGTAAATCCTTTTTAACACTTTACAACATGGATGAAAAGTATTTATGACTTCAGTTTTTGTTTTTCTATCTGTCGCCTTCCGTGTTTCTCTACGTGCTCTAACTCGCGTAAATATAGTCGGGATTACATGTAATTGATATACGTTATTGAGGTTTGCCAAAGTATGTTTGGTATTAAAAATGAAGAGTGTAACATTCATAGCTTAATTAGAGGGGCACTCAAAACTATTCCGTTACATTATAGTCTTTGGGAAAAATCGTCTGCGGTGTATTTTAATAATGTTACACAATTTTAAAGGTAATGAAATTTATATACTTTATTAAGGTGCACTAGAACCTGGTTACTATAAAATATGTTATGTGTAGCACTTACAGCATGCGTACAGGGAACTCAAAAGTATTCATAATATTACGATCTTTGAAGAAAATCCTTTTGTGGCGTTTTTTAATGATGTTACTCTGTTACAAAATAACAAAATTGATATGTATTTTTGAAACATTTTTGTAGTATATGGGGGTTTCAAAGCATATGTTTTTTTTCAGGGTCACACAAAAGTGGTCGATTAAAATGTGGTCTACGGGGGAAAAAAAACTCTTCACAGCTTATTTTAACACATTAGCGACGGGAAATGAGAATTCTCGTTTTTATTCAGAATACATCATTGGCTAAGGGAGTGACTTCTACCTTACAGAAAAGACATTTATATTGTGTTGTCCATATTTTTTATAGATTGTAAGACATTATATATTACATCCGTACATTGAAAGATATTTACTGCTGCATAAACATGAAAAACATATCCCAGAAACCAATTTCCGAGACACTTTCAGAAGAGGGAGGAGCTTTTACTGTTTTTAAACCCAGATTTAACTAAATTGCCTGTCGTCAGTGTGTTAAATGTGTTGCACTAATTCAAACATTATGAAATTAAATTACATTACTGTGGTTGACTACAAGAAGCTTGAATATGATTTGTATCGTATTTATCGTTCATTTATAGGGTCACATAAAAAATTTCGGACACAGTTCTAGTCTATTAGGGATGATTGCTGAAGAGCATTTTCGATTATGGTGTGCGTTTTAACGTTAAGTAAATTTGTGCTTAATAAGTAGTGCTTAAATATTGTATAGACCATGTACAGGGCTACACAAATGAAATCGTAAGTATAAATGAAAATGAGCGCGAATTGCTTCAGTGTTTTTTTTTTTTTTTTTTTTGAGTTATGTATTTCCCAGCCCAATTACATTTAGTATACTAACAAATGTTTGCAGAATTTAAATAGAACCATATACAGGACTCCGCAGAAACTCGATATATGGTGCACACTATGCATACTAATCCCCGGAAATGTGATATGAGCAGTTTTAAGAGGGTTTTTTGTCTACATTAAATTTAAATGTTATAGACGACGCGTAAAAATCTTCACGTAATATACAGGGCTGTATAGAAAATAATTCCTGTACGTTTCCGTCTATTGGTAGAATTTACTAAAGGACATTAACACAATTAATTGATAATTACAAATGTAAATTAAATTACACTACGAAGGGCTTCAGGGGGGCAGAGCCCCCCTGAAGAAATCTACTTTATTATCTAAAAATTACCAGAATAAGTAGCTCATGAGATTTTCAGAATACCATTACATAACAAGGGGTTTAATTTAACGCTTCTAATGTCAGAAACCTTCGAAATATTTTTTCGTTTTATAAATGTTTATGTAATTTCAAAACTTTAAATTTCGTTTTTCATAGAAAGATTAATATTACTCAAAGGGTGCTAAACACAATGAATTGTAGAGCTGACGTTGAGGCTCCTGATCTGCAGATTTACTAGTTATTAATTTAACATTCAAAATCCAAATAATGTCCAAAATTTTCTGAGGAACACCGAAATTTTCTCAAGGATCACCGGTTGGCAACCTCTGATCTATATAACAATGAATCCTAACTATTCCGCACAAAAATCCGTTAATAAATCAAATTATAATCCACAAACTAGTTTTATTAAATGATATATTTAGTTTAAATAAATAAAGAAAGAAAACAGAGTAGTTATATATGTATATAAAGCGGATTAAGTATATGATACCGCACTTCAGTGCTAATTTTCATTTTCGGTTAATTAACATCAGCTATATTAATATATTAATATATAAATATAGATTAGCATCAAGATAAGTTACATTGGTTAAAAAAATACATTGCATTAAGAATATGCCCAGACTTGTATTTTAAGTTTATTATACAAGAAGGGGTTCTGCCCCCCCCCCTATCCCCGCACGACGAAGCCACTGTTTTCTTCTTTCATTCGTAATTCTGCGAAGTTTTGAATTTTAAATATTTTGTGTAAAATAATTAAAATACTGATTTCTTGATACTGGCATAGTTTGATCGATTAATTAATTTTTCTTATAATTATTTTTTGCTAAAAGTTATGAGTGCATTAAATGTAGCTACGTATCTTATTAGTATATTAAATTTAGGTAATATTTAAAGACCTGTTAATACATTTAAAACGTACTTTAATAGCATACTTTACTTAAAGCATAAATTTAATCTAAAGCAAGATTTAAAAAAACAAAAACATAAGTATTTAGGTTTTAAAGCGACGAAAACAAGTTTCTTTTGGCGAAAAAAAATGTATCGCCAAACACCTTAATACGAAATGTTCTTAAAATTCAAACTAATCAAACTCACAATTTTAATATTTAAACTGATAACACTAGATAACGGTATATCCTGTTATTACATACATTTATGCTATTAAAAATAAAATATTTTGTATTTTCATCGTAACAACGTGAATAAACGATATCATAGTTCCAATGATATCTTTTTAAGACCCTTTAAATATTAATAAAAATAAATAAATAATAAATACATAACAATGGAAGGTAACGGAAGTTGTTTTGTTTGATCTTTCTGTACATCCATAGACACAAGAACTTGCTACTGTGATATTTTTGAATCGTAAACATGAAATTGTCTAATATCCTCCGTAGAAATCAATGCTATTTGCAAGCTGACCGGAAAGCTTCTTGCCCCGAGTCACGTGATTTTATCCTGGCTGAAGAAACTGTCGGGGAATTCCCCCTCTAATATATGATTACTCTGAGGGAATAGCGCACGAAAGAGACGCTAGTTTGAGAATATAGAATACAGTTAGTTTTATTAATGTACGAGGAGCATAAGCTTATAGCTGCTCACTCGTTGTTTTAAGATGCGGCAGAACGAACATCCTTTAAAACTTACTTTTATTAACAAAACAAAATTCTTTTTAAACTTTATGGTGTGAGTTATTTAATCAAACACTATTGTTTCGTTTATCTTTATTGTAGTTGTTTTAATTAAAGAAGACGCGATAGTTATTCTCCCTTTTTAATTCCTACAAGATGCACCTCATTTGTCCATGCATCGTGACAATTTGTTACAATATATCTTATTTTAGATAAGATATGCTTCCAAAATGTTGTCACGTTTAACTCAATTTGAGGCGATGAAAACTTTTTCAGAAGGAAGAAATAAATTTATGTGTTAGTGTAATAACTTGGAGTGCAGTATAACCAGACGAAGCTGCGACGAGCGGTGAAATTTAAAGTAAAGAATGTAATATAGTAAAGATAGTGAAAATTGGGGGCGGGGGATTAACAAAATCTTTTACGTATTATTTAAAGAAGTGGCGCAAAGAGCTGTTTTTCTTTTATGCTTTTAATAAGTATTTACTTAGTACCTGTTATTCGCATTTGTCATTGTATCATTCGGTGAGTATTGTTTTGACGTCCTTTTAAGTGAGAAAATGAAAATTTTAGACTTGGTGTTTCAAATTTAAATTGAAATTACTAATTCAATTTGAATTTAATTTTTAAATGGACGTGTCACTTTATTCCATATTTTTTGTTTTCTTTGAGCTGCGATAATAGCCTTGTTCTACATTTATTCAAAATTCTAGATGCTATTTTCTCTTACTGCATCTTTAATTGTGGATTGTAACTTTTACTTCAAAAAGAAAGGAATGAATAAAAAACATATATAAGTTTTAAAATAATAAGTTGTTTTCTAGAGTCAACGCAGAAACATTCAATTTTTTTTTTTTTTACAATAAATTACAGAATAGCATGTATATCTTAAAGTACTCATTAATCTGTAGAAGTGAAAGAAATTAATTTTAAAGCGGTAAAACAACTTTATTTATTTACATTTCGACGTTTCATTGCATTTGACGGCAACATTCTTAAGAAAAGAAAATGATAAGAATATTTTCGCAAAAATTCAAATTGAAATACTATTAAACAAAAACCAAAATTCACGTGAACACAAGCATAATGAAATTAACTGCAATATTAAAAATGGAAATTTTTGAACGTGAATTATTTTATATTATTGTTTCATTATCCTGTAAAGCTTTCCTTTCCAAGTTTTAGGGATTTCCATGGAGGCTGAATCATTACAAATATTTTCATTGCATAAGAAGATCTGTAGTCATTCTTTATTGATGGTTGGCAAATAAGATCTTGATGGAAAAATCATTCTAAATTTTTAAAATCTAAATTGTTGTATTTGATGTCTGCTATATGTTCTTTGATCCTAGTTTTGAGCTTTCTGTTTGTCATTCCTCTATAAAATTGTACTGTTCAATCTTCATTAGTGAAAGGTATTTCATATACCCCTGATAGTTTATTTAGTGCTATTGGGTCAAATATCTTACATATTATGTTTTAAAAGCATAATGCAAAATTTGTTTTTGGCACCAGTAATACAGGAAAATAAAATTTGCCTTATTTAATTAGAGCATTTTTAAAATCGAGTACTTGAAGGAAACTGCTTTTTTATTAAGAAAGGGTTAAACTAAAAATTGTCATCTGCAATAGCTATTAGAGAAATTTTACAAATGATAATGTGGAAGAAGCTTTGAGAGAGTTGAAAGTTGTGGTTCCAGGTATCACGATTAAATCGGGTCTCCAAATGCTCTAGGCAGTAGTATTTAAAAGTAATTTTCTTCCACATATCTAATGGCAGAATTAACTAATATTACAGATGACGAAATAATCTGTAGGAAATTATTGCTGTACAAAGCATTTGTAGCCCTGGCAACAATAGTTGAGAGTGGCATACTAGTGGAGTATATTTCACACAGAATTTTTTAACGAAAAACTGGTCTTAATTTTAATATTTCAAATTTAATCAGTTTCGTAGAATGATATTGCAAATCCCTGCAAGAAAAAAAATCAAACATACATATCAAATGTAAAAAGTATATACAGCTACACTTGTTTCTAAAATGAAATCACGAGGGACTGAAGAAAAATTACGTTTTAGGCATTTCCCTATCTTTGTAGGTGTGATTGTGTTACTTTTCACCAAGACAATGGAAATTTTCTTTTACGAAAAGATTCCGTTAGACACAAGTTCTGTTTTCAGATGTTTTACCGTATTTTCTTTATTTTAAAACAATAAATATATCAGTGAAAGAGGCAAAACAAAAGTTTATATGTCTTCATTACTTTAAAATATATGCATATTCTACAAAGCAGTTTGGTTAAGTAAAACAAAATATTTTATAACGTACAATATTTTCGTTCATTTTCTGATCAAAAGAAGTGCAGCATTAATTTAAACTCATTTTTTCATATTTCATACTTTTATTCTTTACATATTTATTTAATACAAACTTTCAAACTTTGTGTTTATTTTCACTTATGCGTTTTCCTATAAGTAGAAAGTTTTACCAAATATGCGCAGCATTTCATCAAGATTTGAAACTGCTTTAATTTCTTATGTAAATTTCTATTTATAGAAATGTATTTAACACCTTGGGGACGAGCGACACGTATACGTGCCGTACGAAACGCTCAGAATCCTGGTTTTTCCTCACCAGCAAAATTTTACTGTAAAATTTGCCTTATTTAATCAGTGCATTTTCTCGATTCAAGAAGACACAAATTTCTGCTTTTAAAAAACGGTGACAAAAGATTAAAAATTTCGTAAAAGGCTCCCGTCCCGAAAGGGTTAAAAAAAGACAATCGAAGTGTTGAATCGAAACTTCCAAACACGAATTAATTTTATCAGAAAATGTGAAACTGTATAAGACTTATCAGAAGACACAGCCAATCAGAAATGAAAAAAAAAATATTTTATATCCTCCAAACTCATTATTTACCCTTGTGACGTCCGCGCATGCCTCCTCTGCTTTAGCAGCGCCCCCTTCATTAGAAAAACGAAAAATTAATCAGAACATGGAATGGCTTCACCTAAGAAGGTGAACGATGAGAACGACTTTAGCCACTTCCAGTCGTAAAAATTGAATTAAAACATTTAAGAATTGTTGATATTCGTTAGTGTTATTTGTTATCTTTTGTGCTAATATCAGTTCCAGTGACGTCCTATCAGTGAAAAAAAAAGTGTGAAAGTCAATAAATAAAATGTCAAATATTAATATACGCGCCCCACATGACTTGATCATTCCCAGTCATTTCAACCCTGCTTCTGATGACTCCAAAAATACGTGTCTGGGTTTTTTCTTTTGTCATAATTAACCCCTTAATAACTCATAATAACCCATAATTGACCTCATAATTAACTCCCGTACCTGCATATATCATGAATTCTCCTATTTGAAGTAACTGGACGTAGGTGCGCACGTCATCATTTTAAGTTCAGACTGCAATGGTCTAACAAGCATTTTTTTTTCTATTTTGCTCTTTTCGACGTTATTTACTATAGTGAATGATTCTGTACGAGCTTAGCAATGACTGCTTTTGCCCCCAGTTGATACGTATAAAAAAAACTCATTAGTTTTCCCGTGCTTTTTTTAATGTACTAGTTGTTTCTTTCGAGTTTCATTTATGTTTGTATAGTATAAATAAACCTTTATTTAATCTCAACCTTACATTACATATAATTAAAAATAACGACTTCATTTACTTTTGTCGAAATTGCTTATATCTGGTATGACTAATAATAAGCTCGAAGTGGCAGAAGTCGTTCGGTAGCTTCATCGCCCCGAGCCCAACCCTTCCCGCTTTTCGGTGTCTTTAATTTGTGTAATTTCCCGGTTTCAATTTTTGATTTTTTTTTTCAATCTGGCTTTCGCTAGAGAGTCTTTCATTCGGGACGTGGCTGGGGACCTAAGAATATTGCTTCCGCAAAAGAGTCAGACTAGAGTAGAAGAATAAAGGGCTGCGGACGAAGATGGGCCGCTCACCGCGGCGGTCTGGTCTAGAAAATTTAAGCTTTATTCACACTTATGCGCGAAGCGCGAAATTTCAATCGATGTCATCTCTCAGATTATAAACACTCCTACCAAATTTCGTTCATCCAACACAAGTCTTTCTTGGCGTTGGGATTTTCTTTTTCATCAGAAAACACAACAGATCTCCACTCCGTCCCCCAATGAGCTCTGGCTTGACACGAATGGCGTCGCAAACAGCAATGGCTTGGAGTCAATAGAATGCACGCTACAGGGCGCCTAGCTCGGAGCTGTCCTTGAAGTAATCGCTTTCTAACAGTTCGTTGCGTCACTGTGGTACCAAATGCAGCTCGAATTTCTGATGCGCCACAGTCGATGCGACACAGTCGTACGCCGAATACGGCTATCTTCCCTCTCAGGAGTGCCACGTGGCAGCCTGGAACCTGGTCTTCTTGAGGCAGTACCATCCCTTGACCACTGCTTCCAACAATCATGCACAGTGGATACATTCCAGGCAACTCTTTCTGCAATATCACGGAAAGAAAATCCATCTTCTTGTAGCCCGATTATGCGACCTCGTTCCAACTCGGTGAGCTGTTGACAGTGGCTTCTTTGTCTTGTTAAAGACATTCTTGGCTAACATCAACTCAATACGTCACGTTTCGAAGCTAAGTAACGCCAACGAACTTTACAGCAC
Source organism: Maratus speciosus (assembly GCA_963932465.1). NCBI lineage: Eukaryota > Metazoa > Arthropoda > Arachnida > Araneae > Salticidae > Maratus > Maratus speciosus. The sequence continues at coordinate 23,289,709 of OZ010798.1, read as the reverse complement.
GCATTTAAAGTAAACCTGATCTGCAGTTCTGAATGGAGCTACTAGCGCCACACTTATGCGCGAAGCGCGAAATTTCAATCGATGTCATCTTTCAGATGTATAAACACGCCTACCAAATTTCGTTTATCTAACACAAGTCTTTCTTGGTGTTGGGTTTTTTTTTTTTCCGTCAGTGTATTTTAATCTAACGTGAATGTCTTTATTTCAAAACACCACAATTTCGAAAATCTTATGCAAAAGTCGTTACTCCGTCAAAAAATCAAAATTCTGTTAAGATATCTCAGAAAAAGTCTAATTCTAAAACAATCCTACCATCCAATCAAATTCATCTGTAACTAAAGCTCCGCCCCCAACTCAGCAGCTTTATGAGTTGCACAATTTCTCAGACTCTATCCCATACCTAACTAAAAACAAGTGGGTAAGTGCGATCATACATCGCACAAAGGGTTTCGTTTAATATTCCTTTCAAAACACTTTCAAAACATCCAGTACGTTTATCGCCATGGAATACCTTCTAAATTTTGGCAAACACATCCTAAACTATGTTAAAGTTTCAAACATATTCGCCTTGTTATATTTTCTAATTTTGTTCCCCCCCCCCCCCAAAAATGCTACGATATATCACATGACGGGTATCTGCCAAATTTAGAAAAGTGCCCCCTTTGGGGGGGAGTGGGCAGATGGTCACCATGATTTTTGACGCGGCCTGATTTTAAAAATTTATGTTATGTTTTATAAGCCATATTAAAGTTTCAAACAGATCGTCCAGTTATATTTCCTAATTTTGTTCGCGCACCTCCCTCAACCCCCCACCCCCCCTCCTCGAAATGCGACGCACCCTTCTTCTTTATAATTTATTATCGTGTGTTATAAAGTATCTTAAAGTTTAAAACAGATTGAATTGTTAGATTTCCTACTTTAAATGAAATCGCGGTCTGTTAATTCCTCATTCCACCACCAGGGAGCGCACTGTATTCTTAACAAAAGCGTATCTGAACTAAACTCCTTTACACAACCCATTAGTAGATATGTTACTCGAGGGGGTGGCGGTCTTCAGCAAGAATTTAAGATAATTGTTGAAATTACTATTCGGAAATAGTGGTAATTTAACTTTTGACATATTTATATTTAATAAGTATAAGTAGCATGTATCTGAGGACTCCATCAAAAAACGCACCTGAAACGGTATGAAACAAAAAAGAAATATTTTGCCCCTCCCCCTCTCCCCACCTTCCCGAAATTTCACGCGCCATTTTTTATAAACTTTTTCTAATGTGTTATAAACTATCGTAAAATTTCAAACAGATCGCCTTGTTATATTTCCTAATTTTAACAAAAATGTTAGTTCCACATTCCACCACCAGGCAGCGCACTCTATTCTTAACAAAACTGTATCGGAAGGAAACTCCGTTAAACAACCTATAAGTACATATGTTACTCGAGGTGGTGGCGGTCTTAATAAATTAAGGTATTTGCTGAAATTACTATTAGGAAATAGTGGAAACTAAACTTACAATTTTATATTAAATAAGTAGCATATATCTCAGGACTCCCTCAAAAAGTCACCTAAAGCGGTCAGAAACGCTAATTTTTTAAATAGAAATCTAGCGCCCCCCCCCCCCCCCTCCCCGGAATTTCGCGTGTCATTCTTTCTTACACTTTATCTTATGTGTTATAAAATATCTTAACGTTTCAAACAGATCGACTTGTTAGATTTCCTAATTTTAACAAAATCGCGTTATGTTAGTTCCACATTCCACCACCAGGGAATGCACTCTATTCTTAACAAAAGCATATCTGAACGAAACTCCTTTACGCAATCTTTCCGTAGATAGATGGGTCGGGATGGTGGCGGTCTTAAACAAGAATTTAAAATATTTGCTGCGGTAACAAACGCTCAGATTTTAAAAATAATTCTAGCTCCCCCCCCCCCCTCCTCGAAATATCACACTCCATTCTTTTTTACACCTTTTTCTATGTGTTATAAACTATCTTAAAGTTTCAAACAGACTGAGTGGCGGTCTTAACCAATAATTCAAAATATTTCCTGAATTACTATTAGAAAATAGTGGTATGAAGTAAACTTTCTGATGATGAATGAGTTATACTTATCTCATATCGCTGTTCAAAAAGCCGAGGCAAATTATTAGGTTTCCTAATTTAAGTTAATTCGTGGTTAAATAAGCGCGTCTCTTCATTTTAATGGACGCATTTGATAGGAATAAACCGATTAATTAAATAATAATTAATATTTCAGCTTGTAATTAAGATAGGACTTAGATATGGGTATCAATGAAATCAGCGAGAAATTTGACATCGGGATGCCAAAAAATTTAATCAAAAAATTTAATATTTAAAAAATTAAAATCTCGTATTAAAATATGGTATTATGGAAAACCGCAGCGTCGTCATGTCTACCTGCTTTCCCGCCGAATTGAAATCTTTTTATTTCCTTGTCTTTCCAATTAAAGAAATTAAATTTTTATCGATCGATTTTTAGTGGGTATTTTAACTTATACACATCGCAGAAATGTGAACTTTATACCAAATGAAAGTAGATTTTTTTCTGCGTCTGTCTATTCCATTTACAAATTTCTCGGACCAATATTTTCTGATATACGATTTCGCTTTAAAATCTCCACTTCATTTTTCGGCTTAATTTCCTCCGTGGTAACGGTGCATTCGGCTGATTTTACTGGCAACCCTTAGGAGAAACACGGATGATTTCGAGAAAGTCCGTTTGAATTTGCGTTAAAATGGTGGATTGGTTAATTTTAGAAGTTAATTAGCCCGTAATTCGGTTAATTACCAACTTTTTCAAAATTTTATGATTTGTTGTTTGATGTGAGGTGTTCAGCTATAAGTACCCAAAATTTCAAGTCTCTAACATGTATAGTTTCTGAGAACGGGCTCTGTGACGGACAGACAGACAGAGGAGCGAGACGAATAGGGTTTCGTGAGATGAACGAAACCCTAATGATCCTATCTCTAAACTTCTAGTCTTCAGTGAAATTTTAGCTGGATCCTCTAAGATTTCTACTAGTAACGAGTCATAAGTTCGCTCAGTGTTGAATTAAGGGAGTGGCCCGGGGGCGACATTTCCTTTCACACCCGGAGTAATGAGATGTCCCCCTCGGTAGATTTGAGATTTTGTGTTTTCAATGGTCAAAAAGTAAATTTCCCCCTCCCCCCGGAACTCTATAATGCCCCGACCTCCCGGAGCCATAGAAATCCCTCCCGGAGAAAAGTGTCTGATGAATTCAACACTGAGTTAGCTTATGGTTTTCTACCCTTCATTCAAAATATTATTCTTGTAATTTTAAAATGTATGGTCACTGATAGGTGTCCTTTTTTAAGAATGAGCTTTGCTTACCTTTTCGGCTGTTTAGAACTTGTGAACACTCTTTTCTATACTTTCCTATGATTTTCTACCGCGTACTTCCTAATACGATGAAGCCCCGCCCTCCTCTTCTCTTCTAGATTCGGATTGGCTGCTTGCCGTTCGTTTGAGTTTTTTGTCTATTTCTCTTTCTTCTTAGCTATCCTATCTACTATTCTTAGCCTTTTTGTTAAGTAGTCGCATTTGCACTACAGCTATACATTTTCCAACTTCTTTTTCATGATGCTCTCGACATTTACTCATCAACAGAGGGTGGATTTGCTTCGCAAATGGGTAGCCCCTTTAGCTCTTCACCGTGTACTGCCAATTTAAGCCCCACTACCGGCTCTTCTCATTTCGTTGTATATAAGAATACATATCTATCAAATATTGCCATTCTCGGCGTTTATGTTCCAGTTACAAATCTTCAATTTTTGATTGATTTGTTCGAAATTCGAAATACATACTTTTTGAACATCAGTAAAATTATTGTCAAGTTAAAAAAATCTCACAGACCACTCTCTGCCCCTTTTTTCACCCGCCTGCCATATTTTAATAATATACATATCTCTCTCTCTCTATTAATTTTTCTAAAGGAATCATTTCTTTCCTGTTGCTACACCCAAAAAAGAATGTAAAAAATACAAATAGATACACATGTATTTTTTTTTTTTAATCGCTTTATTTTGGAATCCGAAATTGGCGTTATTCGCGCAAGAAAAGCCAATTTTTTTATTTTTAAAATTAGAAACGTTTAACCCATTAACCGCCAAAACCATAAGGTGGAAATTTTCAAGTTATTAGGTGAATTTTGTTTGCCACCACAAACTCAAATATTTTTAGCTTTATATGATCTTAAAATTTTATGTCTTTAAGTAAGGTCAAATTTTTTAATTGAAAAATAGTGGTGGGTATCTAAATAACTTAAATATGTGCATTTATTTTTATCGTTGTGTGAACGCAACACCAGCGGGTAATGGGTTAATAAATGCGTTAAAGTAACGTAGTTTCATTTAAATACATTTTAGACTACAATATCCACTGTTAAACACGCATTCCAATTTCAAGAAGATGAGGAAAAAAAATTGCCAGGAATGACGTCACTTCTTATTCAATCATTCAATGTGACCTCAAACTTATTCCAAATAAACGGCTGCTATGTTTTATTCCCAATTTCATTTCCTATTCGTTTAACTATATGTTACAACTGTTTTAATACTTTAAAACCAGTAAGACATGTTCTATGATTTATTTTAAACGAATGAAATGAATCTGCTGTCGTACATTACTGCTCTTATTTAAAGAAGAGAAATAACATTACACTTTTATTCAACTCATACCAGTAAAACTCTTTAGTGATATTTTATTGCATTTAAATGCCCTTCTGATTTATATTCCACGATTAAATTGGCCAAATAATTAAAAGAGCGAGTGACCGCCTTTACTGGCAATAAGTTGTCCTCGCAAATATTTAATGGTTTCTCGTTTCCACTCAGTTTACGGAGGTGTGTCCACAGACTAACGTCTAGCGATCACACTTTTTCAATTTGATCTTCTGATCCTGCAGGAACAACGCTCCGCGCATAACATAACGATTTTTGTTTAAAATAATATTCTAAGCAAAATGTTTCTAAGAACGTTATGGTGTAGTGGTATGCCGTTCAATTTCAGAATAGACGATCTGCTTCCGATTCCTTGCGGCGATAAATGAATGTCAATATTGCTTTTTTTGAAGAAAAAAATTGAAAATTTATATTTTTCAGTTTTTGTACCACTATTAACAATTTTTTTTAACGTGAATTTTCCAAATAGTTGATATAGTGATCGTAGTTTTAACAGATTTAATACCTTTAGTATCGCCATCTAGTGGTGTAAAGGGTTTATATTTTAAAGGTGTAATATTTTAAATTTAATTAATACTTTAATTTTTGTTTTTTCATCATTTTAAAAGAACTTTAAATTTTGAATAAATAATAAATGTTAATTTTTTTCATAATTTGAAATTTTATAATAATTTAGTAATTTTAATTTTTTTGTTGTTGTTGTTTTAAGGCACTTTAAATTCTGAATGTATTAAATTTTTATATTTTTCTAGTAATTTTATGTTTAATAATTTAAATTTAATGTTTTTTCATAATCTTTAATCAATTAATTATTTTTTTTAATTTTGAAATTAATAAGGGTTTAATAATTTCAGTTTTTTAAAATTATAATTTAATAATTTGTCATCCTTTTAAAATAGTTTTAGAGTTTAATAATTAATTTAATAATAAATATTCTGTTTACTTCTGTTTTATTTACTATTTATTGAGATTCGAAGATGATGTCCTACATGATACAATTTAAATGTATTTTCGCACGATTTTCCCAGCCTGGATGTAAAAAGAGTTTTTTTTTTCTTAACTATAAAGAGTTATAAAACCTTTTTTTGGTACCATCAAATTTTGACAGGCACCACGTAGTTAGTTTTTAAGTTATTGGTATTTTAATTCAATTTAATTATTAAACTCTAAAATTATTTTAAAAGAATGACAAAATTATTAAATTATAATTAAAAAAACTGAAATTATTAAATTCAAAATTTTGAGAAAATACTTATTTGATTAAAATTTATGAAAAAAATATTAAATTTGAATTATTAAACATAAAATTACTAGAAAAATATAAAAATATATTATGTTCAGAATTTAAAGTGCCTTTAAATGAAAAAAAAAAAATACTAAATCATTATAAAATTTCAAATTATGAAAAAAATATTAACATTTATTATTTATTCAAAATATAAAGTTATTTTAAAAGGATGAAAAAAAAATTAAAGTATTAAATAATTAAATTTAAAATTATGAAAAAATATTTAATCATTCCCAGCAAAGAGGAAATTGCTAGCCAGCAGCAAGATAGGTGCTGGCAATGATGGAGAAGTGCTGGCTAATGGTCTACCACTGCATGACCACTTATGGACAGCTTCAGTCAACTTTGGTGTTGGAAATCATCATATAAAATCTGGTGGGTGTTTTATCTCATGCGCTGGCCCACCACTACACGGAAGTGCACGAACTTTTGCAGTATTATTGCTGGGAACCGTTACGCTAGGTGGCGTTGCGAGTATCGAAGACATTGAGTATTTGAACACAGATCTGAAATGAATATCTTAACACAATTTAAGATGTGAAGCTAATTTTTTTTTGAAACTGTAAATAATATAGCATGACTGCCGTCAACAAAATAAATAAGTAAATGAATAAATAAATAAATTCTTTATTTCAACACACTTTTTTTCTCCTTAAATCTGGTTTTATTAGGTTACAAAGGATTTCAGTTTTCCTAATTTACATAGTTCAGAATAAATAATTAAAAAAAAGCGTATAAAACATATAGGATTTCTATACAATACAATAATTTCTATACCAGTTTAATGATTGGAAACGTAAATCACAAAAGAAACAAACTTGAAATAGTGTAATGAGAGCTTGAAAGCTATGAGCGGGCGTAGCATACGCTGAAAGTACTTGTTCATGTCCGATCCCGAAAACCAAATAGCATCGTGCGCGGTTAGTACGTGGGAGGGTGACCACATGGAAACCGCTGCAAGTTCAACTATTTCTATTATAGACACATCTACAGATACTTCTATTGCTCTTAGTAAAACTAGCTTATAGAAGAAAGAGCCATAATTCTATAATACTTTGTTTTTTTTTATAGAATTCTGTAAGAAATTTTTGTAAGGGAAAGTGCTGGGTCAACAAAGGAATAGTAGTGGGATAGGTGCTAGCACTGCAGGAAAAGTGTCGGATTGAAGTAATGTGATGGCATACCAATGCTGGCCTGCTGTTGGCCATCACTGATGTGCCACCTGCATTCGGCGCGGACACTTTTTTACAGGTTTAAGTAATGGCACCATTGCACTTTACCGCTGATGGCAGTGCTGGCTGCCATCTTTTTTCCAGCTGAAGGCCCACTGTTTCTTTCTTTGCTGGGTTATTAAATTAAAAATATTACACCTTTAAAATATAAAATCTTTACACCACTACATGGCGATAAAACTGTTAAAACTACGATCACTGTATCAAATATTTGGAAAATTCCCATTAAAAAAATTTTTAATGGTGATACAAAAATTTAAATAAATTTTCAATTTTTCTCCTCAAAAAAAGCAACCGTGACATTCATTTATCTCCGTAAGGAATCGAACTCAGATCGTCTATTCTGAAGTTGAACGGCATACCACTACACCATAACATTCTTCGGAGCGTCCTGCTTAGAATATTATTTTAAACAAAAATCGCTACTTTATGCGCGGAGTGCTGATCCCGCAGGATCAGAGGATCAAATGGAAAAAGTGTGATCGCTAGAGGCTTGTGCGTCCACGTAGATGTTGGCACTTCAACTCATTTTGAGGTTTCGATGCTGAGACGATTCACGTGATTGATGAGTCGACATAGTGACACGACTCACTTGCAGAAGTACGATTGGTTGGTTGTAAAGATGATGCAGTTCTATCTTTCGTATCACGGAAAAAAAAATTTTGAGCGCATGCTTGAATTATTTTGGTTTTAATTTTACATATTAGAAGTTTTTTTTTTTATATTAGACTTTATTGTATGGGAGCTGGGAACAACCAAACTAAAGGTCTGGACAGGTCGAAATTTATAGGACCTGGACCAATCTGCCCATAGAAAAATGTTCGGGATCCCTCGGTATAGAATTTAAAATTTCGGCTCGTGATCGCCTTGGACCGTAAAAGAAAATTTTTGGTACGAGCCTCGTCCGGAAAAAAGTTAAAATCTCAGACTGAGCCCATCCGGTCCCACTAAATTTCCAGAAAACATGGATTTTTACGTCAATATGATTAAAAAATTGTTCCGAAAGAGGAGTTCTGAACAAAAATATTGATTTTAGCCGTTATTTTCATGTTTATAATCTTCATTTTTAAAGAAGAAACCTGTGCTGCGATGTTTACGATTTTAATGAATCTCTATTTGTATGTAAATGTTTCAGTTAACATTAATATCGTTAATAAATATTCTATGTATTTGAGACTTAACAACCTGAAAAATTCTATATAGTAAAATTGTCTAAGACGAAATTGCTTAAAAAAGAAAACAATATACGTTATAGACAAGTTTCCTTCTTAGCAGGTTTAAATGTATTATATACTTTTTCTCTCATATTATTATATTCCTTTTTCATATATCAACACATTTTTTAGTTTAAGACAGGATTCCGTCATAGACAGGTTCTTTTTCACATGGTTTATTGTATTTTAATTTTTTTGCCTAGAAATTGCTATTCTTTAAAAAGAATAAAGTTTAAAGTTTAATTGTACAATAATGGTAATTTAAAAATATATGCATTTTTTGTAAAAAGTTTTGGACCGGGCCAAATTTTACTGTTTTTTTGCATGGACCAGAGAAGGCCGAGACAATAATTTTCGTACGGGCTGGGTCGAGGCCGGCACTTAAAATGTCAGCGTTTGCAAACCTTGGAAGAATGAAGCCTCAATCCCGGATCGGTACTGAAAAATCAAGTTAGGGTCGGCGCGATCTTTTCGAAAAAATAACGGCCATAGCCCGGTCCGGAAAGAGCAATGCCTAGTCCCGGCCCAAGCCTTCAGAAAAGAAGTAAGGCAAGGTCCGACCACAGTGTTGCGAAAAATTGGCTCTAGCCCGGTCCACTAGCTGGGAAGGTCCAAATCTCTAAGCCAAACTGTAAAATATAGAAATATTCTTGTTTAATCCCATACCCCATGTCTAAAAATTTACCTTTCTTTTAAAGTGGGAATGGAAGGCTTTGAGGTGTTATTTTTTTTTATATATATATCAAGTTTTAAATGTTTAAATTTTTGGAGCTAAAAACAAAACGGGAAACGGATTTTTTTGTGCGTGTGTGTGCGCGGGGAGCGTGGGGTAAATGAAATTTACGGCTGACAATGACAAGAATCCTTCAATATATCCGAAATCCTCCAATCGTTATTTACTGCTTGTGATAAAAATGTCATTTAAATTCCCTCCCGAAATTTCCGTTTTCTCTCCTTTGTTCCGCCCTCCCAATCACAATATTTTAAATTCTTAGATCTCTTCTTCACTGATTTTTATTTGATTTCCCACCTCTCCAACCTATTTCGGAACCTAATGAAACTAAAATGATGGAAAAAATTAGGGGTAATAGTAGTTTATTCAAACTTTGCTGGAAAATTATAGAGCTTATCCTCAGTCACATAGTGTTGAAGAAAATCGCATTTTTTCGTTACACACAAACTTTATTTTGCGGAGCTCAGCGGCAGCATTTTTAACTATAAAGTTATAAAGTTCGGAGGCCTGTGACAATTGAGCCGATTTGGAATTAAATAGCGTTTTCCATTTTTTTTTTTTTTTTTTTTTTTTTGCATAAATAAATTGCTTATCAAGAAAAATGCCATTTTTGTCAAGTAGCGACAAGTTTTTCTCTTTTCCCCGTGCTATCATGTACCGAGATTAAAAACGATTAAAAACTTCACCTCTGACAGCATTTTTTAAAAGATATTTTGAGTAAAATTGGAAAACGCCATTCGATTACATAGTTCCTGAATAAGAGCACATGTGAATTTTACGCGTTTCCGAACAAAAATTAATTCAATAATTAATCCCTCGCCCGCCCGGAGGGGGTGGGGAGATAAAGTTTTAAAAAGTTTTTGTTTTCTCATGTTTATAGTTTTTGATTTACTCCCTTTTAAAATTCTATTTTTAAAACCATGATAATACATTGAGATACATCCATAGAGACACACACACACACAGCCTAGCTGTTTACGAGAAAAAAAAGGGGGGGAGGTTCTTGGAAGCGACAGGATTCCGAAAATTTCTTCCATATCTGGGTTTAAATAAGGAACATTAAAAAAATCGATTGGCTGAACTTTTAAAAAATACATGTAAAAATAAAGGATATTAACTTTTATCTAAAATACACCTATCATAAAATAAATCCAGTAACTTAGTATATTTTAAACAACCTGCTACTAAAGTAGAATTTTATTTCTCTTTCTTCCAAGTTTTTTTCAATATTGCATGATATGAAAATAATCGAAAATATTCCACTAACTAGTCCTACTTCTTTTTTTGCCAAATAATACAAAGATGACATCTGCTTTGTTTGGTTGTCTTTCCTCTTTACAGCGTCCAGAACAAGCATATCGTAAATTCAAATAATCTTTAACGAAATATCCTGCTGTCCGCCTCCCTTATCCCTGGTCCTCCTTCTGCTTTCATTCATACTCTCATCTTCCTGAACTTTCCTACACTGCTTTCTCCTTTCCCAAAATCGTCCCATTAATGGCAGAGAGGTTTTGCTCTCGAAGCTGGTAGACGGGAGGTGATGAGTTCGAACCCAATCGCGCCCGTCAGCCTAATCGTTCGGAGTTTTCGTGGTTCCCTTCGTACCTTGGATTTCCAAGCGTAAATACGGGTTAAGTTCCCTTAGAAAGACCCCCACGAAGGGCACTCCCCCCCCCCCTTAGGGCCTATATCCCACGTGTTGATAATTGGCTGTCATAAACAAAAACCAAACCAAACCTTTCCCAAAATCACCAATACACTATCAAACCAAGACCTCTGTTCTTTGCTAAACAACCCAGCCCGGATTCGAAGAGTTGAAATCCGACACTGCGTGGAAAGAGTTGTTTTTGAAGAGTCGAAGTATCGAAGAGTCGAAGATACGAAAATCCACTCTTCAACTCTCGACTCTCAAAGTCCGACACCGTGTTAAACTCGTCCAAGTACTCTTTGAGTGAGTCGACTTCGAATCACAGACTCAGTGGAAATTAAAGTTCGATTCTTTTTAGTCGAGGCAATTCACTAGCGAGGAGTCGACAGTTCGACTCACTTGGAAGGAGTCGAGATTTTGAGTCGACTCTTCGATTCTTCGCCCAACTCTAATGTGATGTTTCAAATACCCCCCCCCCCCCCCCTCACAGTGGAAACGAATGCTGAGCCAAAGAAATTCCAGACGAAGAAATGAAGACTAAAGCAGTGATAATTTCAACAAAACAATTAGACTCACCTTAAAATTAATCTTTACTAATATTACCCGTTATGAGGATACGATCATTATTTCTTTTTCGTAAAGGACAAAACAAAACTCCAACTTTTTTAGCTAACCATAAAAAACCTGTCTTCTTGATAAACACAAGTGAAAGGAATCATTTTATATAATTTTTATATGAATTTTATACTGTAAAATGCATCTCTTTAATTCTTTTTTTTATTTAAATCGAGGTATTGTTCGTCTTATTAAAGCATACTTTAGGATGCTTCAGGCACTTATTTTTTATCTCTATTAATTCTGAATAGTAATGATAGCTCTATGTACTTGCAGAGTTTGCAACAATTCTCTGCAGTTAAAGAAGACATATTTTACCCATTGTCGTACAATAGTAACTGAAATTGAGAATCTTACGCAATCTATGTTAGCAATGTTTGATTTTTCCGACAGTTCTATTTGGCAATGAAAAAAATCCACCTTGTTACTTAAGGGTGTCCTCAAATCCAAAGGGGCAACTTTATGACATAATATGTAATTCATTTTCGTTCCGAAACTCGTGAAACGGGCAGGTGTTGTTATTCGGAAACTATGTAATCGAAACACGTTTTCTGTAATCGTAATAGATCTTTCTGAAAATACTATCAAAATTGGTGTTTTGAACCGAATTTCCGGTCGGAAATGCTAAAACCAATCAGTCAATGGAGAAAAATAACTTGCTACGTGACCAAAATCACTTATAAAGCGATAGGTAATTTATTTATCAAAAAATGGTGAAACCATTTCGTTTTCAAATCGCTTCCATACTCAGGTCTGCCAATTTTATACCTTTACGTTTAAAAATGTGTCTGTCATTGTGTCAGAAATTTTTGCGCTTGTTGAGAAGAGCAGTTGAGAACAGCCTTAATTCTTTTAGTATACAGACAAAATAATTGGCAATAAAAATAATATAAAGTACATAATAAACAATTATTACACATTATTTTGTTTCATTTTTGTGGATCTAAAAATTTCGAAATGCAGGATTTTTTTATTCAGAAAACAAAAAAATATTATATTTTGAACAAATTAATAGAAGATTATTTTGATACTTATATCGTAAATTTAATTTCCAACTGAAATTTATTATTATGTAGAAATTTACATTCAACTAATTGTTTTAATCTATAACTAAATTTATTATAAGCTTTAAAAAACGAATGTCGTAATTAATAAAAAAAATTTTATAGCATATTATCAAGTGTTTTAGAAATCAGATTATCTTTTAACAGCTTCGACAATTTATCATTATTATAAAATCTCACATAACTTACATTTCTTATATTTTTTATGTATTAATCTTATATTTATTTTATAGATTGCGTCTTTTGCAATCGCCATTGAGGCCTATCAAATTTATATAATATTTTTCTTTTGTTTATAAACGTCTAATTTGATTGCATTGAAAATTAAAATTTATGCTTCAATTTACTTCTAGAAGGATTGATGTTTAATTTTTGTTATTGGGATATGTCTATATATTTAATGCGATCAAACATCAAAATTTGATATTTTGGGTAAAGTTAATTAATTGCGCGGGATAGTAGCTCCGCCCACTCAAGTTTCATTCTTTAAGATGTGTTACTCACACATGCCCAGAAATTACGCGATATGGAGCCCGGGGGCCGTAGGTGGCTTGCCGAAATATTATCTACGTCAGGAGACACATAATTAAACCGTAATCATAAAAAAAACGCTTAATAGTTATTTAAGACATTTGCTATTTTTTTATGTATTATTAATATGAAAATTGTCATACTATTTCTAATTAACTTAAAGTTATATTAAAACTTGCTGAAACTCATTTGCTTAGTGAACAGTGTTTCTGCATGTCGTCATTTTTTGTTACAATGGTATATACATTTTTAAATCATCAAATTTAATCAAACATAATTTAAAACTAATTTGTGCACTGTATTATTTATTTCTTTAAAAATATATAATTCTTTACATTGAGAAAAGCTCTTGATTTTTTTTTTTTTTTTTTTTTTAGACCTTTGCATTCTTACGTTATGTTTTACACTTATTAAATAGCTAGTAATGATTATATTAATTTTATTGCTTTGTTGTATTATTTTTGTTATTTGTTATGAAGATTTCGATTCGTTCAATATTCAAATTAAACATAATTTTCATATTTAATCTTCTACGAAATAAAATAATTATAACAAAATGTAAAAATTTTCATTAAATTTCTGCAGTCTCGTAATTTCGAAAATCTTATGCAAAAGTCGTTACTGCGTCAAAAATCAAAATTCTGTTAAGATATCTCAGAAAAAGTCTAATTCTAAAACAATTCTACCATCCGCCCAATCAAATTCATCTGTAACTAAAGCACCGCCCCCAACTCAGCAGTTTTATGAGCGCACAATTTCTCAGACTCTATCCCATAGGTAGATGAAATTCTACTTAAAATCAAACAATGTAAGTTCATTTCAAGAAATTCCCCTTGAATTCAACAATGTCCTCGAAAACATCCTAACTAAAAAATATCCTAACTCTAAACTTCTAGCCTTCAATGAAATGTTAGCTGGATGTTCTAAGATTTTTTCTAGTCGCGAGTTATAAGTTCGCTTATGGCTCCTACCCTTTAATCAAAATATTATTCTTGTAATTTTAAAATGTATGGTCACTGAAAGGCATCCTTTTTTTAGGAATTGAACAATTGGACTTTGCTTAACTTTTTCGGCTGTTTAGAACTTATGAACACTCTTTTCTATACTTTCGTATGATTTTCTACAGTGGACTTCACAATACGGTGAAGCCCTGCCCTCCTCTTCTCTTCTAGATTCTGTTTGGCTACTTGCCGTTCATCTGAGTTTTTTGTCTATTTCTACCTTTTTAGCTATCCTATCTACTATTCTTAGCCTTTTTGATAAGTAGTCGTATTTGCACTATAGCTATGCATTTTTCAACTTCTTTTTCATGATGAACTCGACGTTTACTCATCAACTGGGTGTGGATTTGCTTCGCAAATGGTTAGCCCCTTGAACTCTTCACCTTTTAATTTTACATTTGTGTGTACAGCAAATTTAAGCTCCAATACCGGCTAGTTTCGTTTCGTTATATATAAGAATATATATCTATCAAATTTTGTCATTTTCGGATTTTTTGTTCCGGATACAAATCTTCAATTTTTGACTGATTTGTTCGAAATTCGAAATACATACTTTTTGAACATGAGTAAAATTATTGTCAAATTAAAAAATATAACAGACCACCCTTTACCCTTTTTTTTCACTCGCCTGCCATATCTGAATAATATAAAAATATGTCTTTATTAATTTTTCTAAAGCAATCATTTCTTTCTTGTTGCTACACCCAAAAAAGAGTGCAAAAAATAAAAATGGATACATATGTATTTTTTTTAATCTCTTTATACTGGCATCCGAAATTGACGCCATTCGCGCAAGAAAAGGTAAATTTTTCATATTTAAATCTAGAAACGTTTAATAAATCCGTTAAAGTGACGTAGTTTAATTTAAATACATTTAAAACTAAAACATCCACTAATCAAACATGCATTTCAATTTCAAGAAGAAGATGAGAAAAAAATATGACAGACATGGCGTCACTTTTGATTAAATCTTTCAACGTGCCTCAAACTTATTCTAGATTAACTGCTGCTATGTTTTATTTCCTGTTCTTTTAGCTATAAGTTATAGCTGTTTTAATACTTTACAAACAGAAATGACATGCTCTATGATTTATTTTAAACGAATGAAATGAATCTGCTGTCGTACGTCATTGCTGCTATTTAAACACGAGAACTAAGATTAGACTTTTATTCAACCTATGCCAGTAAAATTATTTAGGGATAATTTATTGTGTTTAAATGCCCTTCTCTTGTTCAATTCGTATGGAATTCATTCTGCATAACATCGATGAAATCTGTCTCAATCAATCCGCCAAACCCGAAAGAGATAAATATAAGCATGACGACTTATGTAGGGACTCTGAAAGTGCATTGGTGTGTATCACAAGATTAGCAAGATTTATTTTAAAGAGCAAGTGAGCGCCTTTACCGGCAGTAAGTCCTCCTTGCTGCTTTTTAACACTAGAACGGCGGGAAATTTTGCTCAAGTCTTATAAAAAATATTTCACATCAGAATTTTTGTTTAGAACTATTTAACTTATTTATTTAAGTTATTTTTGTGCAGCATATATTAATCTTATATTATAAAAAAAATTCTGGTTCGAATCGAAATGTATTCATTCGGCAAGGGTCAAAATGACCCCTCGCCGCCGTTCTAGTGTTAATGGATCTGGCAACTCCCTTCATTGCAAGGTATTGGAACAGTTGAATTTCTTTGATAGGCTTACTAGATGCGGCCATCTTAACGCCCAGTCTGATGAAGTGAGTTGTCTTGCGATTACATGAGCCATTGTGGGGAAAGATTAATAAAAAGTAAAAGAAGGTATAAAAAATGTAACATCTGTATTGTAATACAACTCTAATTGGAAGGGTGGACTGATGCTCCCCCCAAGCAGCGCAGAATACTGGCCCTGAAAAGGGCCTTTTGCATACTGTCAGGTTCGCATCTAAGGAAGTACGCACTCAGTCAAGGTACGTACTCCAGGCATAAATGGAAGGGGGGGGGGGATAAAAAATGAATGACTGAAATTAAAATTAAAAGAAGAAAACAAAAATAAAAATGAGAGAATATTAATTTTAAAGTGGAGAATGCATATATATGTTCTAAGAGGAAGTTTAAAGTTAATAAAAAGATAAAGATAAAAGGATATGATATAACTGTAGTTAAAAAACTACTAAATTTTATAAGTTTAACAGTATTTCAAGGGAGAAAGACACAAAGTTCTAACTAGTTCCGAAGTTAACAGGTCGTGGCAAGGGCAGGAAACCAAAAAAATGCTACTTTTCAGGTACATACAATATATATATATATATTTATAAAGAAACAATTAGTATTAAGATAGCAATTTTAGCAAGGAGCGAACGCAAGTTCACTGGGGGCCCATTAGACTGGAATACTTTGGCCGTTTCCGGTGTTGCGGCTCGGAGGCGTCGTAGTCCGGAAGCTCTGCGACAATTTCGTTAGGGAGATTATAAATATTTTTGAAAAAATTTTTGAGAGATTAACAATGCGCTTACGTAATGTGATAGTTTTAAGATCTTTACCAATTGTAGAGTTTCGAAGACAGCGGGAACCATTGCGAACAGTTCTGAGATTTTTATTATGTAAGCGGCTAAGATTATTCATGGATGTTTTGCAGGTAAAGCCCCATATTGGGCAGGCATATGTTATGATTGGTAAAATGCAAGTGTTATAAAGTAAAAGTTTGTTGTGAATAGATAGTGTTTTACTAGTGAGTAGTGGTTTAGTGCGTTATATACCACAGCAACTTTGCCCCTGATGGAGGTGATATGTTTATTCCATGTAAGTCTTTTGTCAAGAATGACCCCTAGGTATTTAGCTTCGTTAGACCATTCAATAGCAGAGTTGTTAAGAATTATTCTGTTAGGATTGGAAAGTTTTCTGGAGAAGTAAACAGCTTTATTTTTATTTTCATTGATTTTGACTCGCCATAAGGAGCACCAGCCCATGAAAACATTTATGTGTGTCTGTAGGTACCGATATAGTGTGTATGGGTGGTGAGCAGAGGCATAAATAGTGGTATCGTCCGCATATAATGCAAGATATGTATGTAAAGAGAGTGGAATGTCATTAAAAAACAAGTTAAATAGGAATGGGCCGAGGACACTTTCTTGAAGGATCCCGGCAAGGATGATGAAAATGGCTGAAAGAATGTTATTAATGCGGACGCGGAAAAATCGATTGGAAAGGTAAGAGTATATCAAGTGTATAAGTCTGGCAGGAAATTTTAGCTGATTTTGTTTGAAAATAAGGCCTTCGTGCCAGACTTTGTCGAATGCCTTTGCAATGTCAAGAAAAATGGCAGCAGCTGGGATTTTTTCGTTGAGTTTTTCACTAAGAAATTCAACGACCCGAAAGAGCTGGTATTGTGTGGAGTGTTTGGGGCGAAAGCCGAATTGTTTAGGAATAAGTGTGTTGTTGTGGTCAATGAAGTCATGGAGCTGGATCCTTATGACTCGTTCAATCACTTTACTTAAGGATGGTAAAAGTGAAATGGGTCTGTAGTTAGTTGGGTCCAGAAGGTTAGTACCAGGTTTTGTGATAGGGGAGATAATAGAGGTTTTCCAGGGTTTAGGAAAGTAATTAAATTTAAAAATGAAGTTAGTTAGGTTAGTAATAAAGATGATACAGTTATGTGGAAGGTTTTTAAGAGCAGTGTTAGAGATATTATCATACCCAGGGGCCTTGCGTTTTTTAAGTTTTTGGATGATGTTGTGAATTATGAGGGGTTGAATTTCAGTGGGGGGATCATCAGGTGGAGTGGCTAAGAAACTGCGAACAGTTTCGTTAACGTGATTAATGTGATCCTGATTTGTGTGGGTGTCATTGGGTGAGAATTGATTTGCATAAGATCTGGCAAGTGTGTTAGCTTTGTCTTGATCAGTGTATGCTGTGATGTTGTTAACAGTGAGTGGTGGCATGGTGGTGATATTTTTGTTAAGTTTGCGTTTAATTAGCCAAAGAGAGTTGTCTTCTGCAGAGAGGGTAGTTAGAAAATTACTCCAATTTTTTTGTTTTTCTTTAAAGAGACAATTTCTAATCTTGTTATTGAGTCTGTTAATGTGAGGCTTGAGAGTTGGATCTCTGTAGTTTTGGAAGGTGCGTCTAAGATTGTTGCGTTGTTTAATAAGGTCAAAGATATAGCGTAGTGGGGTGAATGTGTTATTGTTTTTGAACCGTGGAATTGTTGCGAAGTTTTGAGTATCAGTGATGTGGGAGTTAAGAGTTTCCACAGCAGAGTCAATGTCATCAGTTGTATTGATATCCGGATAAGTTAAGTCCAAGTTAGCGAGGCACTGAGTAAATTTCTTCCAGTCTATGGCAACAGAAGGAGGAGGAGAAAGAGGATTAATTAGATCAATTTTGAAGCAGACAGGGTAATGGTCAGAGGAAAGGTCTTTGATTACAGTGGTAGTGACAGGGTAAGAGAAATTTTTTGAAATAGCAAAATCAATGATGAAGTCGTGTGTGTTCCTAGCAGTGGCTATCCGTGTAGCGGTGTTTGGAGCATGAAGGCTTAATTTGTGGTGCTGAATGAGGTTGTGTAGTGAAGTGCCCCTGGCAGTGTTACCGTGACAGTTCCACCGTCTGCTTTTCGCGTTAAAGTCACCAAGAAAAAAGCAGTGTTGATGTTGTGAGAGTAAGTCTGTTAGACCAGCAACTGGGAAATTTCTAACAGGTGGTGCGTAAATAGAGGCTATGTTAATATTTACTTGTGAAAGCTGTAAAACAACATTAGTGTAATCTAAGTCAGTATAGGTGTTGTTATTTGTTGTGTAATGCGTGAGGTGATGCTTGATGTAGATAGCAGTGCCCACCCCCCACCCCCAGAAACTGTTTGGACGTGGATTGTGGTAGACTTTGGAACCTGGGATATTAATATTGTACTTGGGATTGTGTATTTCCTGAAGAAAAATGATGTCAATGTGTGGGTGTTCAGAGATGAAGAGTCTAAGTTCGTTTATGCGAGCATCAAGAGAGTTACAGTTCCAGGATAGAAAAACAAGGGAAGAAAAGGAAGAAGTTGAGTTAGTGGTATTATTCATGATAAATAGCGTTAAATTCCGTGACCAGACCGCCAAATGTTTCCATTATAATAAACATTCTTTGTAATGGGGCATCGCAATTTTTAATACGTTTAGCCAGGTTTCTAAAACACTGTAAGAATTTGTTGAATTTAGTTAGTTCCTTCATTTCCTGGAAGGTTTTGAAAATATCTTTGAAATCTGAGGTATAACTAGAAATATTTAAGTTTTCTGTAGTTGTGTTGTTTGTTGTGTTGTCTTTGTTTTCTGTGTTGGGATTGGGAGCGTGGTTCGAATCAGGGACAGCTTCAGTAGGGGATGTGTAGGAGTTAGCTTTTTTTTACATAGTTGTAATTTGAAAGAGTTTCCGCCAACATGTTAGGGAATATTTTTGGGGGTTTTTTTGGTTTGTGTTGTTGAGTTCGGGATTTCCTGTGAATTTGGGGGGTTTTAGGGCAACCCTGGTAAGTCGACGGGCGATCGCCAGAACAGTCTGGCGCGCTGCGGTAAAGACGTCTCGGATTCTCTCCTGCAGCAAGAGAGCGAGCGAACCGGTTTTTTCTTCCGCGGAAGAAAGCCTCAGGAATGCGGAGTTTCTCTGCGTGGATAATGCGACTGTAGTTATGATGGATTCTTCGGATAGTTTTGATTTCAAGGAGCATTCTAGCTCCATTTTCTATGGACACTCCAAGCCTAACCTTGCTGAAGTATGGACTAATTTTCCTGCACTGTGTGATGACAAGCAACGTGAGATTGTTAAGCTATTCCTAATGGACTGTGATGCCTGCATATCTCAGACTGTCTCTGTCCCGGATTACTCCAATGACTCTGCAAAACAGCAAACTGTTTGTACACTTTTGTTCAGTCTTGCTTTTATTTTTACTGAGCCATTTGACCCACTTAAACTGTTAAATTTAGATGAATTTAAACAATTTCTTACTAAACTTGAGGTCAATATGTATAATATACTTAGGGATCTTAAAGTTATTACCCCAGCGAACACAAGTGACGGCTTTATTCCTGTCCGTAAGGGCAACAAAAGGCCGCTTGAGGTATCTAATCCCTCCCTCCCTTTGGCCAACAAATACAAAATTTTGTCAGAAAAAACTATTGGTAGTAAAGGTATGGACCAGGATGACGGAGGCGTTTTAGCTGAAGGCTCTGAACCCCCCCCCCCCCTAAAAACAAGATTCACCCATTTTATATTGAATTTAATGGCAAATGGCACGAAATTGCTGCCAAAATTAAAGAAATTAACCCCCTAATTAAAATGGAAGGTGAACTTCTAAAAGTTCACTGCAAATCTGATAATGATTTTAGAAAACCCCAATCCTACCTTGATTCAAATGCTATTGCTTACACTACTTTAAGCCAAAACGAACAAAGACCGCGTAAAATTGTTATAAGAGGTACTCCCCCCCCCCCCCCCTTCACTGAACCCAAACTAATTATTGACGCTCTAAAATAACATAACTTTACTGCAAACCGGGCAGCTATGATAAAATCTCGAAAAACTGGCACATTTATGCCAATCTATGTTGTTAACGTTATGCCCAGAACTAACTTTGAAGAGATCTTCAATATAAAGGAAATCTGTAGTATTCGTGTTATCGTCGAACGCTTTAAAGGCGATAACATTGTAAAACAATGCTACAGATGTCAGAATATTGGCCACGCCTCTGAAATCTGTGGTTTTGAGGCTAAATGCGCTAAGTGTTCAGGCTCCCACTTAACACATAGCTGCCCACGAGGAGCATAAGCTTATAGCCGCTCACTCGCTGTTTTGAAGTATATTCTGTTAAATGCATACATAATAAATAAAAACTTTGTTTTGTTAACAAAAACTAATTCTTTTAAACATTTATGGTGTGAGTTGTTTTATAAAACAAAATTTTTTTGTTTCGTATTTACTGCCTTTTTAAAAAAATTAAACAGAAAGCAGTTGTTATTTTCATTTTTCATTCACACAAGATGCACCTTATTTTTCCATGAATCGTGATAAATTGTTGCAATACCTCCTATTTCGGATTAGATATTATTCATAAATTTTGTCACGTTTATTTCAAATTCAGGCAATGAAAACTATATCATGACAAACAAATAAATTTTTCTGTCAGTGTGTTAAGTCGGAGTGCAGTATAGTCTGAAGAAGTTGAGACGAGCGGTGAAACTGAAAGAAAAGTGGTAAAGATAGATAAGAATGTGGTTGGGAGATTCACAATTTTTTTACGTTGTATTTGAAGAAGAGGTGGATTGAACTTTTATTTTTTGTTTTTTGTTCGTTTGGTTTCAATAAGTATTTATTTGGTACTTGACATTCGAGGTTGACATTAAATCCGTGAATCGCTAATTATTGTTGCTACGTCTGTGTAAGTGTGAAAATGAAAATTTTAGACTTGGTGTTGTTCCAAATTAAAATTACAAATTTAAATTGAAATTTAATTTGTAAATAGAGTTACTCCATATCTTTTATTTATTTTTTATTCTTTTAGCTTTGATAAATAGTGTTATTGTACAATTATTTAAAAATCTACATTCTCTTTCAACATCTTTTATTTAAGGATTGCAAATTTTACTTCAAAAAGAAATGAGTGATTAAAAAACATGTACGAGTCTTAACCCCCTAACCGCCGAGTAAAAGGGCAGAAATTTAATGTTGTTTTCCCTGTATTTTTTTTTTTAAGTCTCAAATAAGATTATTTTTCTAACATGACATAAAAAAATTAATTACGTAAAGGAGTATAAGATGTGAAGATATTAATCATAGCAAAAAATTTTAAAACTGCTTTACATTTGTAGAATTATATTAATTTAATAAATGCTTCTGCTTCAGTAAAACCTACAGCTTAGTGAACGTAAATATCAGTTCGCGTCAGTTAGAAGGTTAAAATATTAAGTTGTTTCTTTAGACAACACAGAAACACTCTGTTTTTACACATTTTGTTTTTACAAGATATTACAGAATAGCATATATATTTTAATTGAGATTTTTTTTTTTTTACCACTCTTAAAACTAACTGTTTAACAATCGATTTTTCACGTTGGGCGTTCTGATTCCGTAGGGTGTTCAAACCAAAAGTAAACAGATGCGCCCAAGTACGGAACAACCCAAGCTCAAGGTTAAATAATTTTAGTAGTTGCACACCTACTAAGCCACGCCTACTGGCAACAGATGACTATTCTACTGTTTTTTTCTGCACAAGAGAGGGCGTGAAAATTTTCAGCTGAGATGCTGCAAGTAATCACGGAATATTTTTTGACTGGCAAACAAAATAAGGTAAGCTACATTACAGAGTACACAACATCCCATTGCATGACTGTATTACAATATTAACGAGATAAATAAGTTGTGACCGATGTTAGATTTCCAAATATACCAGGAAATTCCTTCCTTTTCTTATTTTTTATTTATTCCTTTTATTTTATTCCTTTTAAACTTTTATTTATGGAAAGCTGAAAATTGTTCAAGGATTGGGAGAGGAGGGGGGATTTTTTCAGTTCGGAAATATTTCTATTGTAAGAATGCGATTTACAAACTTATCTATTTATTATGTTTGTACATTATATTTGTACATTTCCTAATTCTAAAAAATACTAAAAAAATATTTTAAACGTTTTGCGTGGAGTTATAAATATTGCACAAAATCCCTATAAATTCAAATGTGATTAATCCTTCTAAATCCTTCTAAAATCTTTTTAAAATTTATTAAATGATTATGTAAGTCTTCTAATGTAGTTTCGAAAATTCACGAAAAACGCTTTAGAAGATGAAATTTTCCTGAATTCGTAATTCAGAATATAAAGAGTTAAATCGGGGAAATTTCCATTGACTAAATTTCTTAAATGAAAATAAAAAACTTCCTCTCTCTAAAGGAATTTTCTTTAAGTGATAGATTTGTTTATGTTTGTCATCAGCAATATAATGAGTGAAATACAAGCATTTAAGAATCTCTTTGAAATTAACACCTAAACAGCTAAACTGTTAAATGTATATTACTATTTCAAAAACATTTTTTTATATATTGTTGATAAGCAAAAGAAAATTGTGTCATGTGTTTTGCTTATGCATAATAATATAATTGATAAAATAAATTTATTTTACGGACAAGCACAAAACCTGTTTCAGTAATTTAACTTTAGAGTTTTCCATAATCAATGTGATCGTTAAATTGACAAGTTTTTGTACAATATTAATTTGCAATCTTAAAGTGAAATAGTGTTGCTACCTCTCTCCCACACACACACACACACACCGGCCCCCCTTTATTATTTGGTGATATGAGCAACCGTTACAGTTCTCAAATCTTGGAGACCCCAAAATTTGTAAGCAATCTGTAGTTATTCCATCAGTCTGTTTTCAGTTGCACAAGGACAACAGAGGGGAGGAGACAGTGAAATGGGTTTTTCCTCTATTATCAGGATCTATTATCAGGATGGCCTGATTTCAGCTCATTTTTTTATTGCATGCATTGACTACTTTACTGAAAAATAAATTCATTCACTATAAAAGTGATTTTATTATAATTTTTTTTTTTAATATACATTCACTTGTATAATAGCTTATGATTTATTATATAATATGTATGAAATATTGTTAATCAGATCTGTAGTACCTAACTTTGTTCGATGTAATTAAGTTTTGTGGGAAGAAAAAATTGTTAAATTCCATTAAATAAAATTGGTTTAGATTAATAAGAACTTTCAGAATCCATCGAAATTTAGTTTGCAATATTTCACAATATCATCAGGGATATGTGAATATCAAACTTTTATATTTATTGTTATTAATAAAGTTTTTTAGAGAACTGTTTTTTATGCATATCCTATTCTTTAAATGCCTATCCTATATACAAGCTTTTCGATGAAAATTTCTTTAAAAGCTTACGTTAAGTTTACGCCTAGCTCGATAAATTGGAAATATTAGATAATATACAAATAATTAAACACTTAAAAGGAAAATGAAAATGAGGAAAAGAAAGAAAGAAATAACTAAATTATATTCACCCCCTCCCTCTCTTACGAAAATATTTGTCATCAGAAAAGGTCATTATTTATGAAATCCATAGTCGCTAATTTCTGACATATTCCCAAAATTATTTTCATTCGTAACTGTATGAAATTCGCAGATATTCTTATTTATGTATAAAGAAATTAAATAGCGTTGTCCATTTCACCGTAAAGAGAAATCTCTTTTTCAGTAAAAGGTGTGAAATTTAACATTTAATCTTATTTTCTGCACATGACAGCGACAAGGAAAATGAATTATAATTCAAACTGCGTCGTAATAAAGACAGTAATTATTTATTTAATTTACATTATTTTTTCTCATAAATTAATGTTCTGGCACTTATAATAACCTATTGATAGTTAGTATGTTCTCGTTATTTTCAGATGCTTTGCACTATGATACCAGTCTCGTAAATATCAGATAATCCAAAGTCTAGTTGCAGACGTTCAGAATCAACCTTATTCTCAATTTTCAAATCATAAGTGATAAATCAATATTTTTAAATTAAAAAGCATTTAAGTTTTTGCTAACTCTTATTTTGTATTTTAGACATTTTGTACTTATACAAACTTTTGTTTCAAAAAATACTGTCGGTATTGGCAATTTGAACAAAATAACCAGATGAAAGGAGAAAAACCTGTTGTCATGTACCAAAACTGCTTATAACTCGATAAAGTATTTATTAAAAAAAAAAATGGAAAACTCATTTTGATTTTAAATCGCTTCAGTAATCAGGCCTGCCAATTTTGTGCCTTTAGCTTTAAAAATTACGAGGTTTAGTGCTAGTCGTTCCGTTCGGTTACACCCTAATTCTGGGCGGGATCAGCTGCTTTTGCCTTTGAGAGCAGCTTTATTTATGTACAAGGAGCATTAGCTTATAGATGCTCACTTGTTTGAAAGTTTTCGTTCACTATGTATAATCTTCACGTAAATTTACTCTTAATAAAAAAAACAGACTCTCTTTTAAACTTTATGGTGTGAGTTGTTTAATAAAATAATATTGTTTTGTTATAGTTATTTTCCTTTTTAATTCATACAAGATGCACATCATTTTCCCATGCATCGTGACAATTTGTTACAATACGCCTTATTTTGGATTAGATGTGCTTCCAAAATGTTGTTACGGTTATTTTGAGGTTATTTGAGGCGAAGAAAAACTTTTTCAGAAGGAAGTTAGTACACTAACACGGAGTGCAGTGTAACCCGAAGAAGCTGCGACGAACGATAAAACTTAAAGAAAAAATGTATGTGGTAACGATAAAGAAGAATGGCGGTGGGGGATTAACAAAATCTCTTACGTAGTATTTGAAGAAGAAAAAGCTATTTTTGAAAGCTATTTATCTTATCTATGAAAAATCTATATCTATGAAAAAGCTATTTTTCTTTTTTTGCTTTTAATAAGTGTTTACTTAGTACCTTTCATTCGAAATTGACATTCAATCAGTGAATCGGTGAGTATTGTTGCGACGTCTGTTTAAGTGTGAAAATGAAAATTTTAGACTTGTTGTTTCAAATAAATTAAAATTAAAAATTCAAATTGTAATTTAATTTTTAAATAGACATCTCGCGTTATTCCATATATTTTATTTTCTTTGAGCATTCTTGATCATAGCCTTATTGTACATTTATTCAAAATTCTACATGCTATTTTCTGTTTGTATGTATTTTACTTTTGGTATGACCCTTTTACTTCAAAAATAAATGAATGAATAAAAAACATATATAAGTTTTAAAATATAAGTTGTTTTCTATAGGCAAAGCAGAAAGATTCAATTTGTTTTTTTACAATAAATTACAGAATAGCATGTATATTTTAAAGAACTCATTAATTGCTATAAAAGATAAACATAAATTTTAAAACGGCAAAATACCTTTATTTATTTACATTTCGGCATGTTTTATTGCATCAGATGACAACATTCTCAAGAAAATGAAATGATAAGAATATTTTCGCAAAAATTCAAATTGAAATACTATTAAAAAAAGACAAAAATCACGCGAACACAAGCATAATGGAAAATTAACTGCAATATTAAAAATGGAAATTTGTGAACGCGATTTATTTTATATTATTGTTTCATTATTCTGTAAAGCATTTCTTTCCAAATTTTAGGGAGCTCCATGGAGGCTGAATCATTGCAAATATTTTCATTGCGTAAGAAGATCTCTATTGATTCTTTGAGGATGGATGGCAAATAAGATCTTGGTGGATAAATTATTCTAGTATTTTAAAAATCTATTTCATGTTGTATTTGATGTCTGCTATATGTTCTTTGATCATAGTTTTGAGCTTTCTATTTGTCATTTCTATTTAAAATTGCATTTTTCCATCTTCTTTAGTGAAAGCTATTTCATATACCCCTGATAATTGATTTGGTTCTGTTGGTTCAAATATTTTTAAAAACATCGTAATATGCAACCCTGTAATATATCGTCGTCTCAGAGCAACAGTAGGACATCTAGTAATAATAAAAAGTGAGATGTCTGACTTACTGCTGTGAATAACTGTTTTTGCTTCTAGTGGAACAACTTCTGAAACGCAAAGTTATGTTTAATACTGTATCTCAGAGTTGTGTTTTATAAAAATTCCTTACTGTTCCACTAGATGCAGACACAGTTTTTCATAGCAGGAAGTCAGATATCTCATTTTTGATTATTACTAGGTGTCCTACTGTTGCCCTGAGACGACGATATATATATATCAATAAAACGTATATATCAATTGATATATACGATATATCAATATTTATAAAAATGTGAGATGTTATGGCAAATGTGGAAGATGCAAAATATCTCAAAAGATGCAATATATTATATTCAAACAATGCATGAAAAATAGCTTACATTCTAAGAGCAAGTGTATATAGTTGTAAAGTTTAAGAATTTTTTTAAATTAACATAAAAAACAACATATCAAGGTCACAAGCTAAACTATATACCTTTACTCTTCAGGAGGCGGAATGGCGTTATAAACTCCACCCCTTATTTTCGATTCAATTTGAAAATACTATTGGCAGGTGTGAGATAGCCTTAAATTAAACGCAAAACAAACACAAATGGGGAATTTTTTGTTCACAATACCTAAATGACCAAAAATTTTTGTAAAACAAAACTAAATAAAATTAAATACAGAATGTCCCTAAAGCCCTTGACACACTTTAAAATTCAACATAAAATCAAGTAATTGTTGTACTATTTGAACTAAAATACCTCTCACCATGAAAAGTATTTCTTTAAGCGAATAGAAAAAATAGTTCAAACTTCGATCATAGATGGCTTCACTTGGTTTCAGACATCCGTTTTTTCTGATTTTCAAAGTAGTTTCGATTTGGTTACGAAGTACCGACTTTCGCAATTAGCTTTTCTTTGGGATTAGTCATTTCTGTGTCACAAGGTCAAAAATAATTTGAAAATCAGAAAACACGCATGTTTGAAACCAAACGAATGGACAAGTGGCACAAATTCTTTTTTTAGCTCGAAGAAAACTTTTCAACATGAGAAGCATTTTAGTCCAAACTGCACTTTTGTACGACAATTACTTGATTTTATATTGGATTTTATAATGGGTCAAGGGCTTTTGGGACACCCTGCATAGCAAACCAAATAAACGTTTAGACAGGAAAACAAGGTTTTGCAAGCAGATTACATGTATGTTTAACTTTTATTATTTTTTTTAATTACGCTTGTAAAACGCCATCTAGTGAGAACACTCATCTATAATGGTGTAAACCGGAGTTGAGGTATACTTCCACTTTATACTGATTTTTTTATGTACACATTTTTTTTTTTTTTTTTTTTTTTTTTTTTTTTTTTTTTGGAGGGAAACTTTATGGGCTGCAGGTCGCGGTTGCATAAGTAATATCTAACGATTAATCATACAAAAATTCGTATACACCTGAACTTTAATAAAAGAAACTTATTTTTAAGCATCTTTTAATCTCTTATCCTATGGTCTATATATTCTTCGGGAAAAAGAATCCTAGCGAAGTCTACTGCCCATGTGTAGAAAAACCTTTACATCCTCCATAAAGTTTCAGATATCATAATACACTCTGTAACAAAATTATCTTAATTTAAATCTGACTGATTTGGAAAAAAAAATACCTTAATTATTGTATAAAAACAAATGTCAGAGAATGAAATAAATTTGTATAACGTGTTATTATATTCGTTAAAAGAAATGACTTACATCAAAAAATCATAAAACGAGTGAAATCTGCTGTTGTGTGTTAGTATTTAAATATAAATTCTACTCATACCAGTAAAGTTTTTTAATTATACTTTATTTTACTTTAATCTCCTTTCTTTGGCCAATAAACTTGAAAGTCTTTTTATTTCAAATGCGAGTGAGCACCTCTACTGGTATTAAGTTCTCCTCGCCAAAACTAGATGAAATAAATAGTAATTTTCGCACAACCAACAACCAGACCTCAGGGGTAGGGCATTTCCACTCATTTTGAGGAGTCGACACTAAGGGCTAGTTCGACACTAGCCCATAGGAGTTCAACTGCAACTCGATTCCACAGCTCTTGAGCTGCTGCGCAGTCCAGAATTGTATTTCTTTTTATCTCGGGAGCCGTGAAACAACTTTGCCCCGGCAACTTTCGGATCTGTTTTGCTCTGTTCTGCAGTAATATCATAGCTGCCAACTCTTCCGCTTTTTCAGACCACAAAAATTTAATAGAAATTTTTGCCTTATTTAATCGACAGATTACGGCGATTTACCAAGGTATAAAATTACTATAAAATTTACTATAACTTACTATAAAATTTTTGTGGTCTGAAAAAGCGTAAGATGTTGGCAGCTATGGTAATATATATAACACAACACTTAAATTTTATTACATACTGATTAATAATCAAACGAACATTGATTAAAAAGCAATAACTCCTAAACTTAAAGTATTTTTATGTTAGAGCTATGGATAAATATCAAATTAGAAGAAATGATTTATTAAAGTCTTATAAAGCACTGATATTAATGATCATTCAATCTTTATTATAAGTTGCTTTGTAAGTTTTTTGAATTGTCAATTAGATAATTATATTAAATTTTAATTACAATTAAGTTAAACAAAATTAAATTATAATTAAGTTAAATAAAATTTAATTAATATTTTTATTAGATAAATTAAAATTTAATTTCAATAATTAAATTAATTTTTTTAATTCATATAAGCTATTTTTTAATAATTAGATAAACATTTATTAAAATACAATAACTCCTAAACTTAGATGAAAAATATTTTTATGTTAGAACTATAGCGACACAGAAATATCAAATACAGTTTTTATCTTAAGCATTATACATATTCATATCTATTAATTTAATAGTATTCCTGTTACTAGATACTGGTTCATCTTTAGTTGTAAAGTAATGAAAGTTTACTATAATTAAAGATTTTCTTTAAATAATACACACATATATATTGTTATTATTTTTACATGTATAATAAATATTAATAAATACGATTACCTAAATATATAAATATTTTCTCTTAGTGCTTTGTTATACATTCCCTTAAATTTTCACTGATTAATTAAGGAGACATAAATTAGGAAAAAGAGAGACAGCTTATTATAAAGAAAAGCTTGTTTTTTTTAGACATAGCTCGAACAATGAACATTTGTTTTGGATAATACACTTTGTACAAATCCAAAAATTACATGTATGTATGTTTAGAATTAAATCAAGTTATTTTTTAAACATTATTAGTAAGTAAGAATTCATAAGAAATTTTATTTTATTTTGATTCCAATTAGAATTCAAAATCTGCGATTTTGTTGTCGTTGTTGTTGTTTATTGTATAAATCAGTAATATATTTGAATGTCATTGTTATCTCAAATATTTTATGAAAATTGCAGTAGCAGATAATATATAAATCATATATATTAGATATCAGTTATATTAGAAACACACACATACAAATATAAAATTTCTGCAGACATGTATGCATGTATATTTCTATATATTCATATGCATGATTACGGGGCATTCTTACAATCTTTTAACTTTCATGTCCCTGAATAATATATATATATATACAGGGTGGTCATAAAAAAACTTTGCCGATATATGGAACTCTAGCGGCCGTTCCGTTAAACCGATCGAGATGAGATTTCAGATATAGTTATTCAGAGGTATGAGCTCGGGATTCTGTGAACGGCAACAAATTGGCGCTCACGGTTACTGTTATAGGTACAGAAACTCAAAATTTTCGAATGGCAACGCCCATTTTTTTTCATCGCAAAATGCTCAGCGCATGCGAAAACCCTAAATAGCTCTGGAACAGTAAGTTTATCGCAATAAACGGAAGCGTTATGCACCCACAAAAAAAAAACAGCTCAGCGAACGACCAAAAACAACACGATCGGGGATCACGGAGGAAATTTGCATATGAGAGAAGCAAGAATCCGATTTCTACGCTGATTATCTGTCGAACTGCATTCTATGATTGTTGTCTTGCTCTGTTATATGCAAATTTCCTCCGTGCGCACCGATCGTGTTGTTTTTGGCCGTTTGCTGAGCTGTTTTTTGTGCCTACATAACGCGTCCATTTTTTGTGATACACGTACCGTTCCAGCCCGTTTTAGGGTTTTCGCATGTGCTGAGCATTTTGCGACGAATAAAAATGGGCGTTGCCATTCGAAAATTTCGAGTTTCTGTAACCGTAACCGTGAGCGCTAATTTGTTGCCGTTCACAGAATCCCGAGCTCATACCTCTGAATAACTATATCTGAAATCTCATCTCGATCGGTTAAACGGAACGGCCGCTAGGGTTCCATATATCGGCAAAGTTTTTTTATGACCACCCTGTATTTTAATACACTTTTTTGTGTTTTTTTTATTTCATATACTTGGGAACATCCCATTGCATGATTGCACAACAATATTAACGGGATAAATAAGTTTTGAACCATGTTAGGAGTCCAAACACATGGAAAATTCATCTACCGTACCATGCCCCTGATGCTGATTTTGAAGTTTGAAGCTGTCTGGATAAAATTATTTCAATAAAAATAATTCGATGTAATTTTTTTCTGAAACTGGAACTATTGTTTTATATAAATATGTAGCTAAAAATTAACCGGCACACAATTTTAGGGTTGATATTATTTTTTGAACTCTGTCCCTGGGTTTTAGATTTTTTACCGTCCCTCTTCTAAAATTCATAGCTGCCAACCTTTACGCTCTTTTGCTACCACTAAAATTTAGAAGAGATTTCCCTTTCTGTAATCCTGAGATTTCGACCATTCAATAAGGCAATATTTACAAGAAAATTTTAGTGGTAGGAAAAAAGCGTAAAGGTTGGCAGCTATGAAAATTATACAGAAAA
Organism: Maratus speciosus; assembly: GCA_963932465.1. Classification (NCBI taxonomy): domain Eukaryota; kingdom Metazoa; phylum Arthropoda; class Arachnida; order Araneae; family Salticidae; genus Maratus; species Maratus speciosus. The sequence continues at coordinate 23,258,290 of OZ010798.1, read as the reverse complement.
CCACTTCAGATGCAGCGACAGAATTTTTTCAAGTTTTTGCTCATGCAGAAGTATGCTAGAGAAAGAATATCTAAAATTCTTTGACAGGAAATTTCTGCAGAATATAAATCAGCATTTAAATATCAATTTCAAGCACCGTGGCTTTATTGGTAGTCTTACCGTCCCAAGGTTTATTCCTGCACTTTTCGATGTAAATAATAAAAGAAAAATTAATTTAATCCAATGTTAACAACTGTTTCGAAAAATCAATGAACATTGTGGCTATCACTTAGTCTTAAAATGATTTTCCTAAAAATAGGTAGAAATTTTCCTTACCGTCTCTTTTTTTACCATTTCGTCCCTTCTTTTACCTTGCCGTCCCTTCTTTAACACCCCTTTAAGACAATGTTATACAAAAATTCTGTATTAAAAGTACTACATTTGTATTATTTCTTATTTGAATGTCCTGTGGATACTATGCAAATTCACTATAAGAAAAAATTTAGAAGAAAATAAAAAGTTATAGGGGAAAATGGCAAGGAAAATTAAACTCGCAAGTTTAACATAAACCTCAGTTAAATAAAAAAATTTTCACTGATGACCATTTTTTCTTTATTTTGAATCCTTAAGGCATTCGTCTATCAGATTAAAATGTTATTTTAGCAAGTTTAATTTCACCAGATTTTTTCCCCCCAAAAGTAAAAAAATTGTGAGAATGCCCCTTACATGTGTATGATTGTATATGCTTTTACTTAAAAAAGAAAAAAAAATGTGGCAGATTTATTGGCTTGGAATGTAATGTAAGAGTAAGAAAATATTAAAACTACAGCAAAAATATGCAATATTATTCTGATTATTAAAAGCCTCAATTGCTTATTCTGTATTACTGTTGTATACATTGGTATGAAAAAATAAAATTTTGATCCATGAGGTATTTCTAAAATCTTTATTTTCTTAATAAAATTTTGAATTGATAAAGTGTTGGTAATTAAAAATTCATAAAAAAAAGTTTATTTTTAGTTATCATTTTATAAACAAACTTAATATAATAAAAGCTCTCTTTTTTATTTATTTATTTTATTGTATTTTTATAGAATTTAACAAGTCATGATTTCATGACCATTTCAAACAATAGAAACATCACCATGGGATAGTTTATTTATGTACGAGGAGTATAAGCTTATAGCTGCTCACTTGTGGTTTTAGGTTATCAAGAAGGAAGTTGTCTACCCGAATCTTACTTTTATTAACAAAAAAGAAACCTTTTTAAACTTTATGGTGTGAGTTCTTTAATAAAACACTATTTTTTTGTTTATGTTTATTGTCGTTGTTTTACTAATTAAAGGAGAAGCGATAGTTATTCTCCCTTTTTAATTCCTACAAGATGCACCTCATTTGTCCATGCATCGTGATAATTTGTTACAATACCTCTTATTTTAGATACGCTTCCAAAACGTTGTCACGTTTACCTCAATTTGAGGCGATGAAAACTTTTTCAGAAGGAAGAAATAAATTTATGTGTTATAACTCGGAGTGCAGTATAAGCCGAAGAAGCTGCGACGAGCGATGAAATTTAAAGAAGAGAGTGTAATATGGTAAAGATAGTGAAAAATGGGGGCAGGGGATTAACAAAATCTTTTACGTAGTATTTAAAGAAGTGGCGCAAAGAGCTGTTTTTCTTTTATGCTTTTAATAAGTATTTACTTAGTACCTGTCATTCGTATTTGTCATTGTATCATTCGGTGAGTATTGTTTTGACGTCTGTTTAAGTGGGAAAATGAAAATTTTAGACTTGGTGTTTCAAATTTAAATTAAAATTACAAATTCAAATTGCAATTTAATTTTCAAATAGACGTGTCACTTTATTCCATATTTTTTGTTTTCTTTGAGCTGCGATAATAGCCTTGTTTACATTTATTCAAAAACCTAGATACTATTTTCTCTTTCTGCATCTTTTATTGTGGATTGCAACTTTTGCTTCAAAAAGAAAGGAATGAATAAAAAACATATATAAGTTTTAAAATAATAAGTTGTTTTATAGAGGCAACGCAGAAACATTCAATTTTTTTTTTTTTTTTTTTTTTACAATAAATTACAGAATAGCATGTATATTTTAAAGTACTCATTAGTTTCTATAAGTGATAAAAATTAATTTTAAAGCGGTAAAACAACTTTATTTATTTACATTTCGACATGTTTCATTGCATTTGACGGCAACATTCTCAAAAAAATAAAATGATAAGAATATTTTTGCAAAAATTCAAATTGAAATACTATTAAACAAAAACAAAATTCACGTGAACACAAGCATAATGAAATTAAATACAATATTAAAAATGGAAATTTGTGAACGTGAATTATTTTATATTATTGTTTCATTATTCTGCACAGCATTTCTTTCCAAGTTTTAGGGAGTTCCATGGAGGCTGAATCATTGTAGATATTTTCATAGCATAAGAAGATCTCTATTGATTCTCTGATGATGGATGGCAAATAAGATCTTGGTGGATAAATTATTCTACTATTTTTAAAATCTATTTCTCGTTGTATTTGATGTCTGCTATATGTTCTTTGATCTTAGTTTTGAGCTTTCTATTTCTCATTACCTATATAAAATTACACTGTTCCATCCTCTTTAGTGAAAAGTATTTCATATATCCCCGATAATTGATTTGGTTCGACTGGATCAAATATCTTACATATTATGTTTTAAAAACATAATGCAAAATTTGTTTTTGGTACCAGCAATACAAAAAATTAAAATTTGCCTTATTTAAATAGAGCATTTTTAAAATCGCGTACTTGCAGGAAACTGCTTTTAAAAAGAAGTGTGAACCGTATAAAATTTGTGTAAGAAACGCCCGAGTCGAAAGGGTTAAAATAAAAATGTTCAGATACAATAGCTATTTGATAAATTTTACAAATGATGATGTGGAAGAAACTTTGAGAGAGTTGAGACACGGCCAAACTCGATTCCCCTTATACGGCCATAACAAAAATTCGAAATCCCTTTGTTTTCGGGGAATCAGAGTTTCGTTCCGGAGAATTCTAGAGGGCGCTTTTACCTACTGAGTCTAATGAAGAATTTGCCTCGCACGCCTGTATTTTCTTAGCTATAACTTAACTGAAATTGCGATTTTTGAGTTTTTTACTAAAACCCGGCTCATTGCTGTGTTTCATACTGCACTTACGATTCACTAACAAAATTCCAGACATTTCTTTTCATGAATTTCATTCACGTTTGGAGTACAAACTATTGAAAGAGAAAAAAAAACAAAAACTTGTTGATTCTTTAAAATAATGAAACCAGAAAAAAAAATATTATTTATTTATTATTAGTTTTTTTGTGTCCCCGTATTTCATGATCAGCACCTACAATATTTAAATTTACTGAAAATTGTTCACAATGTACAGATCTCTATATTTTTCTAAATTAAGCATAGCCGGATATTCGCGGGAAGACCTGCTTTATATATACAGGGTGTCCGAAAAGTTTGGAAACGGTATAACTCAAGAAATACAAAGCAGATTGAAAAACGAAAATATACGTATTAAATATTTTTTAAAAAGCTACTCAATGATACCAAATTTGACCCTCGCAACCGACCCCCCCGGAGGTCGGAGGGGGTCCAACTTTGAAATCTTGTATGGTAACCCCCTTTTTTATTGCAGATTCGCATTCTACGGACAAAAATACGTAACTTTTGTATTTAACATTTTTTTCTAATATTCGTTGATCACGGTGTAATCGAGCAATTAAAACAGATACATATTTTGGTTTTCCCAACCAGGTTTTGACATCTCGAAATCTGATTGGACAGAACTTTCATAGTCAAAGTAGCCGTCTTTTGCGGGAATAGTGTTTCTCGAAAACCATCAGTGGTGGTTGTTCGATGACGCTTTATGCTTTTTCCATAAAAATTAATAGAAATATATTAAATTAGTTCTGTATTTGCATATTTTTTTATCCAGTCAATCATTTCAAAATAATAACCTGCGTATTTTGATTTTGTTAACGTGCAAATATACACCTTCCCTCCCGGACAGAAAAAGGATAATCTTAATTATTTGGGGGCGGAGTGTGCAGATATTCTGCGTTTTGATGGCTTCTTTTTTTTTTTTTTTAAATGTCATCTAATTCAGGAGGCTGATGCCGGTGTACAGTTTCTTTTTTTTAATTATTACTATAGAACAAAATGTAGGACAAAGTATTTAAAGAAAAAGATATAACAACTTCGTATACTGTCTGAGCAAAGGATGGGGAAGTAGCGTAAATTTCAGTGGGGGTGGAGTTACATATTTTGATGATTGATTAGTTACTGTATCTCCAAAATATCAAGTCGGGCAGACACTTCTTCAATAATTCTTATAAACGTTTTATTGCAATTAAAAATATTTTTCGATTTAAGATTTTTTTCGTAATTTTAAAATTAATAATTTTAAACAATTGAAAATTTTTGATCTTTTAAACTTTTTGATTTAAAAAATAACTAAACTCTTTAAGCTCTCTTGATTATTTCTGGAGAAGACGACGTTTTAATTTTCATAGGGGAAGGATAATGTAGAAAATTGTTTAATTATTTATAAATTATTACAATAAAATATCAAATGTGACGAAATACAGGGTGTCCGAAATGTTTGGAAACGGTCGAATAACTCAAGAAATTCATATAAGATTGAAAAACAAAAAAAAATACATGTTAAATATTTTTTTAAAAACTATTCCGTGATACCAAAGTTGACACCCCACCCCGACCATCTGGGGGTCAGAGGCGTTCCAACTTTGAAATTGTAAATGATAATCCCCATTTTTTATTTCAGATTCGGATTCTACGGGGGAAAATGCGCAACATTTGCTTTTAACATTTTTCTTTTGAATCTTTCTAGATGACGATGTAATCCAGCAAAATGTGTCAGATACATATTTTGTTTTCTCAACCATGTTTTGTAATCACGAAATGTGATGGGCCAAAGCTTTCGTTGCCAAAGTGGGCCGCCTTAGTTGGAATTGCGTTTGTCGAAAACTATCAATGGAGGTTGTTTCGATGGGAAAAGTGCTTTATATGCTTTTGCCATGCAAATTAACAGAAATATATTGAATTAGATTTCTATTTGTGTTTTTATTTTATCCATTCAGTCCATTCTAATCAATTAACCTGCGTTTATATATATATATATATATATATATATATTATGGTTATAATTCCTATATTGAATGTGCGAATAAAAAATTATTAAAGGTATTGAAGAGAATATTTTTGAAGATTAAAAGTGAGAATTCAACTTTTATAATAAGTAATAGTTATGAACTGTTGGAAAAGGTAAAAAGGTATAAAAATAAGATTACAGGATTGTATGCATATGATTTTGCAGATTTGTTTAACAACATAGAGATTGAGGATTTGAGGGAGAAGATATTGGAGGTGTATAATAGGTATGGTGATTTATACATGGATTTAAGTGAATTTCAAAATTTGTTTCAATTGGTGGTTCAAGAGAATTTTTTATATGAGGGCAATAAGGTATATAAGCAGATTAAGGGTATCCCCATGGGGGGGAGTTGCAGTTCAATTTTGGCCGACATGTATCTAGATATATATGAAAATATAAGTGAATTACATAAAGACATAATGAGTTTCAGATATATCGACGACGTTTTGATTGTCGAGCTGAATGGAATAAAGATTAACCAAGAATTTAAATATTATCCTAAAAATTAGAATTGAAACTTTCCGGTGGTCATAATAGTTGCAATACAAATTACTTAGATGTAAATCTAAAATTAGAAAACAGAAATTTAATTACATCGGTTTATGATAAAAGAGACGATTTTAACTTTAAAACAATTGCAATATTGAATTTCAATTCAAATGTCCATATATCGGTATTCAGAAACATTTATATTAACGGTTTAAACAGATTAAACCGATTGACGTCGGATAGTGTCATTTTGAATGAGGATATGCTGAAATGGTACGTCACTGCTGTGAAACAGGGTTATCCTGTGGGTCTGGTCAAAAATATGACGTATAATTATGTTAGAACTTGCAAGAACAGAAGTGAATTGATGCCTTTACTCGAAGCGTGTGGTTTACGGAATGTAGTGGAAACAGATCGCTTTTGATATGGATTGATTTCGGTCGGTCGGTTTCATTTAGCTTTAATCTTGTTTCATTTGTTTTTTCAATATGGTCTCGACAGGTAAATCTGGGGAATGTTGCATGCTTAAAAACAGTTTTAACCCTGCATTAGTTTGTCATAAGCCACACAGACCTGTCTCCATCTTTAATTAGTTATTTGCCTTGTTTCTTATGGTTGTTTTGTTTAAGTTAAAGTTGGTTAAGTTGTGTTTCTTTAAGTTTGTTTATTAAGTTAAATTATAGTTCTTATTTGGTTTGATTAAGTTAATTTTGTGCTTCAATTAAAGTTTACAGTTTGTGGTAATGCTTGAAATAACTATTGGAATTTTTTAACTATATATATATATATATATATATATATATTGATGTGTAAACATGTCTCTCCTCTTCCGAACAGAAAAAAAAAGATAATCTTCGTTATTTGGTAGAGGTAGCCGTGGATATTTGACATTTCGATGGCTTCTGCTGTTTTTCTTTTTCTTTTATACTCTAAATCGTGATTAGGAGGTGGGTGTATGGGATTTTTTTAGTATTACTATAGAGTAACATATAGGACAAAATAAAAAGAAGTACATATATTTTTTTTTGTGTGTGTGAGGGCGGAGCAAAGAACGGGGAAGTTGTGTAAAATTCAGGTGGTGGTCGGATTGGAGATTTAGATCATTGATTAGTTACTGCAACCAGAAAATAACAAATAGGGCAAAAATATTTTCCATAATGCTAATAAATGTATTAATGTTTTTGTAAATTAATATATTTTTTCAATTTAACATCTTTTTTCATAAATTTAAACAATAGAAAAATTTTGGTATTTGAAAATTTGTAATTAAAAAATAATTTAACTCTTTAACACTGTCAGGATTTGTGAGGCACATATATTCATCGTCAAAAGGTGCATGTGGAATTTGTTTTGGGCACCATTAATAGATGAATAAAATCATTTAATTTTTCAATTAAACGATTTTTTGGTATTTCAAAAGTAAAGGCGACAGTTGAAAAAACACATTGTATTCCAAATAAAATTTGTGTACGCGATGCTGTTCCGAAAGGGTTAAAGTGTAATGATTATTTGCTGGGGTAAACGACATGTTAATTTTCATAACAGAAGGATAATGTAGAAAATTGTTTGTTTATTATTACAATAAAATAACTTATGTGACAAAAAATATAATCTAAAACATAATTGGCAGAACAAATTAAAAACAGATCAGTTTATTTTCTTCATTTTTTAAGCCCTAGAAGGGGCATTTATTAATATATTTGATTCAATTAGTTCTACGTTCTTACATTTTTATAACAAATAAGGTAAACCAATTGAACAATTTAAAAAAAGTCAAACAATATGATACATAAAACCCATTAAAAACTTAGGTTCCGTTAAAAAGAAATCTAAATAAATTTTAAACTTTTTTCCTTTTTAAGTTGTAAATATTTGTATAGCAGATTTTGTATTATGCTTATGATGAGTGTGTACAAAATGATAAGGCACATGTAAAATACAAAAAAACATATTTAAAAGTCTAAGATTTATTTCGATTTAATTTGAAGGGAACTTTCAGGGATTTTTAGGGTATTTACATTATCATATTGTTTAAATTTTGTTTTTATTTTTTAATGTTCATTTGGTTTAACCCTTACCGGCGCGGAGTAATTCTGTTTATAAACTGATGAAATGATAGACTGACATCAGCATTTATATACGAGTTTATTGGAGAATACAAACTTTCTTATTTTCAAGTACCTTATAAATGGAAAATTTTAAATAAATATTTTGGGTGCCTGTAACATAAAAATTATGAGTCCTTTTTTAAGGACACTGTCCGCAAAAGCTCTGACTTATTTGTTACAAAACTTTAACATTAAACATCGAAGTAACTGAATGAAATATATGAATAAATGTCCCTTCTCAGGCTTAAAAAATGTAGGAAAAAACTGATTTGTTTTTAATTTGTTCTGCAAATAACGTTTTTGTTTATATATTTTTTCACATTTGTTATATTATTGTAATAATTAATAAATAATTAAACATTTTTCTACATTATCCTTCCCCCATGAAAATTAAAACGTCTTCTCCCTCAGGTATTAATCAACAGTGCTTAAAGAGTTAAATTATATTTTAAATTCAAAAGTTTAAAAGATAAAAAAATTTCAATTGTTTAAAATTATTGGGTCGTTCGGAGAGTCGTGTCCGTTTGGAAAAACCAATTCGAACCGGAAAATTCTATCATTTAATAATTAGACATTGATTCCTATATCTAATTTCTAATAATTACGGGGCAGGATTTTCCGGTGCGGATTGATTTTCCTAAACGGACACGACTTCCCGAACAACCCAATAATAAATTTAAAATTAGGGGAAAAAATGTTAAAATGGAAAAAAAATATTAATTTACAAAAAAAGTATTACATTTATTAGAATTTTTGAATGTTTTCTGCCCTACTTGCTAGTCAGTAGTCGCAGTAACTAATCAATCATCAAAACTTATAATCCCACCCTCCTCCACCTAAAATTTATGCTATTTCCCATCCTTTAACCCTCCGTCTACCAGACGGGTCCATTGGACCCGACAGGTACATACAAAATATTCATTCAAACCAGAAATTTCTTTAAAATAAACTAAGTATATAAACCAGACAAAAATGAGGTAAATAAATAAGTTAAATAGTTTTAAATAAAAATTCTGGTGTAGAACGTTTTATTAAAACTTGAATAAAATTCCCGGTAGATCTAGGGTTAATCAGCCAGCACAAAAAGATTTTATATGTTTGTTTGTTTTTTTTGCTCCTTTATGTTATTCTATGGTAATAATTTAAAAAAAAAAATTATACACTCCCATCCGGCCCCGAATTAAGTGATTTTTTTGACAGCAGAAGACATCAAAACACAGAATAACAACACACTCCGCCCCCAAATAATGAATACTATAATTTTTCAGTTCGGGAGGGGAGGTGCTTATTTATTCGTTAAAATATCAAAATACGCAGTTTATTAAAAAATGATCGATTTGATAAAAAAACATGCAAATAGAAAACTAATTTAATATATTTCTATTAATTTTTATGGAAAAAGCATATAAAGCGCCATGGAAACAATCTCCACTGATTGTTTTTGAGAAACATTATTTCTGCAAAAGACGGCAACTTTGACGCTAAAAGTTCTGGCCAATCAAATTTCGAGATGTCAAAACCTGATTGGGAAAACCAAAATATGTATCAGTTTTATTTGCTCAATTACACCGTGATCAACGAGGATTAGAAAAAAATGTTAAATACAAAAGTTACGTATTTTTGTCCGTAGAACCCGAATCTGCAATAAAAGATGGAGGTTATCATTCAAAATTTCAAAGTTGGACCCCCCCCCTCTGACCCCCGGAAGATCGGTTTCGGGGATCAAATTTGGTATCACTGATTAACTTTTTAAAAAATATTTAACACGTATATATTCGTTTTTCAATCTACTTTGTATTTCTCGAGTTATTCGACCGTTTCCAGACTTTTCGGACACCCTGTATATATTATGAAACATGTAAATACTTTTTAATTTTTATCATATACTTTTATACAATGACTGTCCATAATTAGAATACTTAATTTTATTATGTGATTTTGTAATTGTTCTATATGCTTGTATAGTTAAGCCATATAAAGGTTAAATTTATTGAAAATCGCTCGCAATGTATATATATATATTTTTTTTTCTAAATAATTAAGAATTATATAAATATTTATGTTTAAAAAAAAAAATCTACATGAGTTGAAGGCCGGATATTGACGAAAAGACTTGCTTATTTTTTTATATTATAAAGCATGTAAATATATTTTTATTTTTATGGTATACTATATGGTATATACTATGTATGGTATATATATACTATGTATGGTATATATGGTATACCATGACAGTCCAGAATTAGAATATTTAATTTTATATGTAATTTTTCTGTATGCTTGAATATTTCAAATCAACGCATATAATCGCCAATTTTATTGAAAATTGTTTGCAATGTACAGATATATACATTTTCTTAATAATTGTGAATCATATAAATATCCATGTTTTGAAAAAAAAATCAATATGAGTTGATTGCCGGTTATTGGCAGAAAGTCTTGCTTATTTTGTTGGTATTATGAAACATGCAAATATCCTTTTAATTGTATCATAGTTTTATATCATCAGTGTCCAGAATTAGAATATTTAATTTTATGTGTAATTTTGTTACTTTTCTACATGCTGGAATATTTCAGATCAACATATATAATAGCCAAATTTATTGAAAATTGTTTGCAATTTACATATATCCATATTTCCTAATTAATTAAGAATCGAGCAAAAATAATGAATGTTCTGAAAAAAAAAAATATTTTGTTATGAGTTGGTTGCCGGATACTGGCGAACTTGCTTATTCTCTTAATATTGTGTAAATATTTTTTTATTATAGTTTTTCTAATATAAATGCCTAAATTTCAAACATTTCATTTTATAATTTACCCTGTTTTTAATTTCTTTTCTAAAAAGGATAGAAACCTATAATTATTGTTATTATTCTATTTCCAAGTACACTTCATTTTCAGAACCACTAATGGTTACTATTATCCAATGTTGTCTGCAATCAACTTTATATTACCTATATTTTACATCAGAAGTCTGGTGCAAAAAACAATTGATTGGTTTTAAAGTTATGCTGCTTTGAAATAATTTTGAAAAAGTTTTGGTTAATTTTCTTAATATTTTAAAACTAGTAAATAATATTTTTTAAATTTTTAATTTCAATTTAACTTAATTTAAATTAAAAAAAATTAAAAACAAATGCAGAAATTTACTTTTAATTCCTGTTTTCCGTGTTATACATGTTGTAGCGTGTTATTTAATATATTTTTAGTTGCTTATGTTTAATGCATTGTATTAATTTATTTTATCTCCGAATCCTTCAGTTTTCCGGTTTGCAGTATAAAAAACGCCGAGGCAAAATATACGTATATTATTTAACCTTTTATAACGCTTATACAGAGACATTTTTCTTATTTTTATGTAGGAAAGTAACACATAATAAGCATTATTTACAATAGAGGAAATACAATTTACAGTAGGTATTCGTGCCATCTGGCGGCGACTGTAGTCTTTAACGAATCCGAAACTAAGGGATATTGTGAAGGGCGTGTAAGGCAGGCGATGAGTTTGGCCGTGATTACGCCCTAAGTGTGGGCGGGCGTAGTTGCTTAAGAATACCGTTTTGTTTATGTACGAGGTGCATAAGCTTATAGCTTAGTGTTGGGTAACTCATACATGAAGCACCTCATTTGTCCCATACACTATGACAATTTGTCCCAGTAACTCAAATTTCAGATTTGAGGTACCTCCGAAATTTTGTTATGTTTGCGTCTCTTTGAAGTTGCGAGACGCGATAGTTGTTTCAGGAGGATGAATGAATTTGCGTTTGTTGCGAGGTGTGTTTTCATTATCTGTAGGTGAAAGAGTAAAAGTAGTTGCGGGCTACCTTCGAAGTTTGAAAGCTTTAGGAAAGGGTGAAAATGAAAGGAAAAAATGTAGCAAGATAAAAACTGAGACGAATTTGGGGAGGGATAAAGGGGGTTGTTCCTGGTGGAAAGAAAAGAAGAGAACTATTTTTCTTCTCTTTCTTTTAATAATATTGAATTCATACTTCCCAAGTTGCGCTTATGATGTGCTTGTCATTTAAGATAGGAAAGGACTGACATTGACAATAAATCACTGACTGAACGAGGAGAAATGGAAACGGTCCCAAGCCATCCTTTTAAAAAGTGGTCACGTGTTTTTTATGTGGGCGGGGAAGAGGAGAGGTCGCTCATATTCCTTCATGACAAGGGCGGATCCAGCTCACAATTTAGAGGGTGGTCATGGATTTCCTTTTTTGGGGGGTGCGAGGGGATCACATCTCGTTATGAGAATTTTTTTATATTGAAAGCTATTTCCAAATCCAAACTAACTACTTTTATGATACTTTTGCGAAGTCATTTTCATTCGTAAATACAAAAAGTTTGCATTAATATTTGTAAAAATATAAAATTCACCGATTATGTTCAGATACGAAGAAATTAATGAGTTTTCCATTTTCTTATAAAGGCAAAGATTCATTCAAAAAATGATGTCAAAGTTAGCATTTTTAGCATTAGACCCGATAACAAAGGGTAAAAAAAAAAAAAAAAAAAAAAATCATTATCTGACAATACCCGCTTATAACTCAAGATTAATTCCTTTATCCAAACACGAAAAAAAAACTGTTCGATTTCAAATCACTTCAATGGTTATGCCTGTAAGTATCATGCTTTTATGCTTAAAAATGTGTCAGAAAATTTCGCGTTGATATGCGGATTTTTTTTTTTCCTTTGGAGAACAGTCTTAAATGTGATATAATTTAGATATCGAAACTTTTTCAATCAAGAGTCTGAAAATATATGTTATTCGATTTCAGTCTCAGCAGTATGTTCTATATTTATGCTCTGTGAATTGTCTTGTACCCATTCTTAATTTTATCAATTTATAGAATGCCATGCATCAACAATGAATAAATATTTCCTTCATTTTTTTTAGCTTCGAGTCCCCTTTATATATGACATGATTTTTCATTAAGCATAAGAAGGCCTGGCTTAGGGTGCCCAAACATTTAGGGGATCTGAAAATAAGTTATTTTTATAATTTGATCCAAATACATAAGACAATTGTCTATAGTGTTAGTAGTGTTTTTATGTTATCCGTTATATGGGAGTCATTCTAAGTGATCCTAACCCGCATTTATGCAATCTAAAAATCCGAACATTTAGACCGACGAGCGTGACATAGGTTTGAAATCGTGTCATATATAACGGGGGACACAACACTAAAAAAATTAAAACAAATATTTATAAATCGTTAATGTATGGTATTTTATAAATTAATAAATTTAAACATGAGTTTATTATAGTTAACTCAGTTTAAGAATATTTCGTAATGGGGGATTGAAATGGAATATAGCATTTTTTTAGACTTAACTAATGGTATCACATTTAAGGCGATTCTCAAAAAAAAAAAAAAAAAAAAAAAAGAAAAAAAAAAAAAAAGAAAAGAAAAAATTCTCCGCTCAAAAACGCGAAACTTCGTCACATTTTAAAACATAAAAAGGGACATTTAAACATGATACTTACAGGCATGATTATTGGAGAGATTTTAAATCAAACAGTTTTTAATTTTTGGATAACTGAATTCGATCTTGAGTTATAAGCTACTGTTGTCTCAGGACAGCCGTTTTTTCTCTGTTCTTCGCTGTCGCGTCCAGAAATTTTCTGTCCTGTAGTATCAGTGGAGGATTTGTTACAGAAGATTTTCTGTATGTAAAAACAACGCTAAAATACTTTACATAAGCTAAGTTACACAGGACCAGCACAACGGTGCGCGGGGCCCTGAAAAAAAGAAAAAGAAAAACTTTGTGGCGCTCTACGTCCGTGATAGAAATCTTGAAGAACTTGACTAATAAGATTTATACATACAAAACTGATTTTAAACAATTCTCATTATCATTTGTGGTTATATTTAAAAAGAAAATAGTTTTACCCATCCGTTTTATTTTCTACTGAAATGTATGAAGAACACACTTCACAATTCTTTTGCATTCATTGTACATAATTATGTTTATTATCTTCAATGGCTCCCATTTAGGACCGAAACTAGCCTTTTTTTGCACCTGGGGCAAACATGGATTTTGGTGTGTCCCCCCCCCCCCCTCTCCTTGCGCACAATAAACTTTATCGACTGCAGATACCCTATGCAAAAAAAGAAAAAAAATCCTTAGAAAATAAAAATCATTTAATAATAAAATTAAAATGCTAGAAAGAAATATGTAAACAACGCTCCCATTGGATTAACATTAGCTTGAGCGTTAAGAGTCTACACTAGTTACGCGAAGAAACTGGATCGCTAATACTGAACCTATGGGAGCGTTCTTTTTAAAATTTCTCACTTGAATATTAATAAATTTAAATGATTTTTTTCTTGCTTAGAATAGCAGAGATTAGATTCTAACCCGGTTAGCGTTTACATTTTCGATTTTGCTTGCAGAGTTTTGTTCTTTTATAAAGTACTTTCACTTTCACTTTCACAAACTTGAAAAGAACGCTCTCATAGGTTTAGCATTAGCTTACGAGTTTCTTTGTATTTCATATATATAGATACATTTTTGTATGAAACGACAAACGAAATCTTCCTTTGGCGCCCTTTGCCTTTCGTTCTGGCTCCCGGGGCACATGCCCCCTCTGCACCCCCATAGTTTCGGCCCTACTCCCATTTAATAAAATATATAAGGATAGGACAGTCAGTTTAAATTAACATAAGTTTAGAATTGGAACAGTACCGATTAACCAGATCTTTTGCATAAACAAGTGTCGAATAACCAAGAATTCGCTGTTGTCTTATTTCTGCAAATTATAATTTGCAATTTGAAAACTATATAATATTTATATAATATTAAAAAACATTATTGTAGAAAAGCAGGGAAGTTGCAATGATTAAAAAGTTAACATTTTATATTTTATATACCAGATGAATGAATTTAAATTAGAGATAATAAAACTTATTTTACATATTTAGGCAACTGACTTATGAAAATTTTACAAGTTTCTCTTAAATATAAAAAAATATATAAATATTTTTTCCCTTTTAATTAATGAAATGTCAAGTATCTAGATATGTTTCTCGATAATTGTAATCTCTAGTTCATACAAACTTTGTCATCGAAAAAAAAATATTTTAAAATGCGAACTTAAATGATCAAAATAAATCTGAAATGTGCGGAAAGATGCGGGGCCCCTCAGAACCTTAACAGAACAAGTGTCTGGGCAATCGCCCCGTTTGCCCGATAGTTCTTCCGGTCGTGAAGATAAGTTACTCCCCCCCCCCCCCCCTCCACACACACACACACACACTAGGCTATGCCTCCTTAGAATACAGAGCTTTAAAATTCTTATTTTTTGGAAAAATTCTGCTGCATTTCTTATTTCTTTATAAAAAATAAATAAGCATTTCTTTAAACTCCCTACGTCATAGCACGCAGGTAATCTTAAAAATGTTTTTATATTTTTAAACTATTATTTCTTTTTACTATTTATTATTATTATTTTGAGGGGGAATTAAATTCTCCTGTTTATTACTTGGTCGGAATAATAAATAAATAATCAAATCACAACTTCATGTAAAAGCTGTTGAAAGTGATCAAAGTTTTCTTTTTCATTAGATATAATAACAATAAGCATTTTGTAAATGTAATTTGTCAGATGAATAATATGAAGCAAAAATATGCTTTATAATTTGTAGCAATTGTCGTAACTTTTCTTAAAAAAAGAATTACTGAAATTCGTCACTCCTCATTGAGGTTTTCCATTTCCGAAATCCTGCTTCTTGCTCAGTATATGCTGAACAATAACAATTCAAGTTACACATTCAATTTTACATTCTTTGTAATCTAATTATTTTCAAAGTACTTTATTTTTTTTACTAGTACAATGATTTATTTCTACAAAGTATTATTACTGAAAGAAAAAGAGAAAAGAAAGAAAGAAACATCTGATAATCACATAAAAAGCGCGTTACTGCATTTATTCACCGTCAAGTTCCACTAATTCTATTTATGATATTTTCCGAAAACTATATACTTCTATTTATCATCCTGACAACAACAAAGTACCCACTCCCCTAACCTAACGTCTGACTTGTGACTTCTCATTGTCAGATTTAAGCAGCAGACAGCCATACAGCGAGGAAGCGGAAAGCCTAATCCATTCTAAATCAATTGTAGTTCTTGCGTTTAACTCCTCACGAACCTCACTCCACTTGAAGCATGACATTGTCATGACAAAAATGTTCTGGAGGTAGCTCATACAAACGTCCGA
This sequence comes from Maratus speciosus, assembly GCA_963932465.1. Lineage (NCBI taxonomy): Eukaryota > Metazoa > Arthropoda > Arachnida > Araneae > Salticidae > Maratus > Maratus speciosus. The sequence goes on along the minus strand of OZ010798.1, from coordinate 23,242,277 downwards.
AATTTTTCGTGTCCTACCCAACACTACAGGAGAGAAACTGATTCCCCGAGAAAAAAGGGGTTTTCAAATTTTTGTCACGGCCGTACAAGGGGTATCGAGTTTGGCCACACCTACGGTTTTAAATCGGCCACGTGACTTACCGCGACCGATCGGCATGAACAATACTGCGGTTACTGCGATATACCAAACAGGCAACTTTTTACATAAAACTATGTTTTTCAAATGTTTGCGGTGTGAGTTTTGCATTTAATATTTCGATATTTTCATATTAATTTTCACAAAAAAATTTAAAATGATATGTGAACCAAATAGTGAAAAGTGAAAGCTGCTCGCTCTGAACATACCAACAACAGATCATAAAACGTTCATTGAAGATAACTTCTTTAAATGAATACAACGACTCATTATAATAGTTTAGCAAAAACTTTTTATTTTCATTATATATAATAAATAATATTATTTTATTATATACAGTATAATTATGTTCAAATTTCCTGTTTAATACCCGTGGTATTAAACATGTATTTTTCCTATGGTTGTGTACAGGGTAAATATTATCTTTATCAGATATAACTACTAAGAATATTAGTCTAAAATAAAGTTCCCAAATCGACCGTAATGCATTGATTCATTTCGTGTTATCGACATAAAATCTGCACTCCTGACTATCTGAAACTCTCTAGTTATTAAGATAAATACCGAGTTTCCTGAAAATTCGAATAATTTTAGTCCATAACGTTAGAATAATAGAATATCATCAATGAAAGAAAAATGTTCGTCTGTATCTTCATCCACTTCACCTCATTTGTAGAATAAGATTGCTCTCCAAACAATGCCCAAAACAGTTAAATCTGTCATCTATAACTTTTACCCCTTACTAGCATATGCAATAAAGGCTTCCTTGGAACATATCTATCGAAACAAATTAATAAGAAAAATGTGTGGAGTTTAAAATTAAAATATTTTGTTGTTATTTCCTTTCATGTCTAATATATTAAATATAAGCGATTTTCTAAATAGGTTAAAGTTCCAGTTAGAAAATTGCTGCTTTTTTCAAAATTTACAAACGGAAAATTTCATTTGGATTTATTTTTCATATTTTCTATCCCACATCATTTTAAATATTGCTTTCAAGGCGAATGGTGATTAAAGAATGGTTATCCATAATATCCATTATGTTGAAATCTGCTCAATATGTTTCTACTAAATATTTAGCAAGGATTTGCTAAACATACCTATGGAAACAAACAGAAAAAAGTGTGGAGAGTAAAATTAAAATATTTTGCTGTTATTTCCGTTCTTTCATGAGTAATTTATTTTAATGAAGCGATTTTCTTTCGGATTAGCACTTTCTATAGAAGTACAAATACCTCATTTCTTCATGAATTCTAGCTGAAATGTCTCTTTAAAATGAACTTCTTAATTTTAAACCTTTTCCAGAATTCGCAGTTTAATTATAAGGAACAAGCCTTTCTTTTATTTCTTTTTTGTTTTTTTTTTGTTTTTTTTTTTGTTTTTTTTTTTTTTTGTTTTTTTTTTTTTAACTGTCATTCGAAAATATGGTAAATTGGAAAAGTTTCGCGAAAGGCGAATGTTCTTCTTTTTCTATTCTGTAATTATTTTTGAAAACAGAAAAATATTCTGCTATATAGCTTATTATATCTAACTTAGCATTCTAAAACTTATGGTTGTTTTTTATTTATTTACTTATTTTTGAAGCAAAAGGTACAATTCATAATAAAAGCTGTAGTAACAAAAAAAAAAAAAAAAAAAAAAAAAAAAAAAAAAAAAAAAAATGTGTGTAGAATTTTGGATAAGTATATAGAAAGAGTAAATATCAGAGCACATGGAAAATAAAAAGTGTGCTGACCGCAATTTTAAAATTAAATTACACACTGAATTTTTAATTTTACTTCAAATTTGGAATGACACCAAGTCTGAAATTTCCATTCTGACATTTGCATATTTCACAGACATAGAAACAGTACTTACTCAGCAATCCCATGAAATAATTCCTTATTGTTCACACAAGGCAAGATATAGATACAAAAATATTAAAGAATACTGTATTTACACTTTTTGTATCCAAATCTTGCTTTGTGTGAACAATATGGAATTATTCCATGGAATATTATGCAGTAGCTCCCTCTATTGACGAGACTTTGAACTAATTTTTTGGTTGGTGGTGGCGTCATACAAAATCCCGTACCACACTGAAGATTTATCTGCAAACCGTATGTCTCTCCGACCCACAGATCTTCTTTTATCGCGTTTTAATTTCGCACCGAACTTTTGAAACACCCGGTATATACATTCTATTGATCCTACACAGGACTGCACAAAACAAATAGAAAGCATTAATCTACGGGCGTGAATAAGTTGAGGCAGTTCTCAAAATATTATTTCCCCCATCTCTACAACGCGGAATTTTCTGGCACATTTGAAGAACCATTTTTAAGCGTCATATATATGTATACGAATATTTATAAAAAATATGCGATGCTTTTGCAAATGTAGGCTCTAAAGCTGCTCTGAAAAATTGCAATATATTATGTTCAAACAATACATGAGAAATCGCTTAAATTTTAAGATCAGGGCAGGTTTATATAGTTGTAAAATTTTATGGATTTTTTATTTTATTTTATTATGATTATTATTATTTTGAAAAAGTAACATAAAAACAACATATCATAGTTACACTATAAATTATATACTTTTACTTTTCAGGAGACGGAGAACCGTTATAAACCCCACCCTTTATTTTAAAAATTCAATTATAAATTACCATCGTATGATTAGACATCCTTACATAAAAAAATAAATAAATAAATAAATACAAATGAAAATATTTTTGTTAACAATAATTGAATGACCAAAAACTATCTATTATAAAGCAAAATACAATAAAATGAAATATGGCAAAGCAAACAAATGTTTAGATATATTAAAGAATTTTTAAAGATAAAATGCATGCCAATGACCCAACTCACCTTAAGTGGGTACAGGCGGAGTTTCTGAATAATAGCAACTGCTGACGTGATGCATTTTCGAAATTAAATAAATAAATTTTAAAATATGTTAGAAAATAGCTAGTTTGAATTTGAGAATAGCTGGTTTTTAACTGTGTAGTGTCTTTTCCAGTTTAATTATATTAAGTTCACAAAAATATGTTTGCAGACTATACATAAATTCATATGCAAAGTATTGGATGCATTGCGGCTTATGGATGGTAATTTCTGAGGGAAATTGTAATTAATTAATTTGAAAAAAAGACCTAGGATCCAAACTTTGTCAAACGCTTTTTCAATATCCAGGAAGACTGCGGCTGCATAACTTTTAGTGGTTTTGGCTGTTGTGATATGTTCCACCAGTCTATAGACTTGATGAGGGGCTGAAAGCTCCTCTCTGAATCCGAACTGTTCAGGTGACATTAGATTATTATTTTTGATGTAATTATTTAATTCTTTTGCGATGAATGCTTCGGCAAGTTTACTGAGGGAATTGAGAAGGGAAATGGGGCGATAGCTGGTGGGGTTTTCAGGTGGTTTAGAACTTTTTAGGATAGGAGCGATGAGTGCAGTCTTCCAATACAGTGGGAAATAAGAAAATTTAAAAAGACTTTTAATAAGAAGGGTGATTTTTGGAATATAAGAGATAGGAAGTTTCTTAAGCATTTCATTAGTGATTTTGCTGACGCCTGGGATTTTTTATTTTTAAGTTTACCAATTTCTTCAATGACGTCAGCATGGGTGACCAAAAGAGAGGGTGGGGAAATGGGACTGTTTAAGAAATTTCTGACTGTATCATTTACTTCTCTCTCAGTTTCCATATTTGTAACTGGGTTTCCCGTGAACTGCAATTCCAGGCTGCTGGCAATAGCATCTGCCTTTTCTTCATCATCGTACGCGCAATTGTTTCAATTTGGAATATTAATGGGGGGCATTTTAATGACAGAGCTCTTAAATCTTCTGGCTGCCTTCCATATGCTGGCGTCCTCTGGTGATAGGGATTGAAGGTACAAAGACCAGCTGTCCTGGCGTTGCCGATGTAAAAAGTTTTTAAGTTCCTGTTGAGATAAGTTCATGATAATTTTGTCCGAAATTCTGCGCGTACGTTGCCAAATTTTCCTAGCGCGATTTTTATTTGTGGTTAATCTGCGGACATGCGGATCTAGTTTATAAAATTCGTTGTCATAAATCTTAATCGTAGCACGATCAACAGCGTCTTTAATTTCACCAGTGATGCTTTCAGTGAGGGTTTCGATGTCATTTGTGCTGTTGATCTCGGGTAAGAGGGGGGGAATTTCATTAATGATATTTTGGAACTGAGGCCAGTTGATTCTGTTGATAATTTTAGGAGGGGGGGTTGGAATTTTGACTTGAATTTTGAGATTTATCGGGTTATGGTCCGAACTCAGTTTCGGTAGAGAATGCATAGTTTTGACATAGTTAAACCCGTTAAAAAGGCCGAAATCGATTGTGCTACTATTGTTGCTAGAAAATCTAGTAGGGGTGGCCGGAACAATAATGTCCGCAGTTGAGTTTTGAAGGAAATTGTAGATTTTATTACCATATGCGTTGCTGTTATTGCAGTTCCAGGAAGGGTTATGGGCATTGAAGTCACCAATCAGAAATGTGTTCGCGTCGTGGCGAAGGAGGTGGCTTAGGTCGTTCATGACGTCACTCGTGCGCTCATTTCCGGGGCAATAAACTGAGAAAAAAGTAAGGGGATGAGATGAAGGAATTTTTAAGGTGACACCTGCAGCGTTGACGAAGTTTGAAAGTCGGGCAGGGGCGGCGGGGTAAAAATTTAAACTATTTTTGATGCAGACAGCCGTGCCCCTAATGGGTCGCGAGCTGTTGCGGTTGTCGAAATCATTTCTTAAAATGTGATAATTTGGAATTTTGAAAGAGATGCCAGATCGTAATTTTGTTTCTTGAAGTAAAACAATATCGGGGTTGTGCTCCTTTACAAACGCTCTGAGCTGAGGAGTTTTCCCAATTATGCCATCACAATTCCACGAAAAAATATTTAAACATCCTCTGGAACCCATTAAGGGGCCAGATTTTGCGGTTGTTCGAAGGCTGCCATAAATATGGAAAATTTAGTGAGCGAGTCAATTGCTTCTTTTATTTTTTGTAGTACACTTTGATATTTTAATATAAGTTGTTTAAAGTTTTGTACCTGAAATTGTTGGGCGATTTGATCCATGATACTTTTTAATGAATTTAAGTTGAAGCTATCATCTGAAGGGGGTTGGGGATGGGTGCCTTGTGTTGAAGACTGGGAGCGCTCTGTTTTAGGGGCTGTAGCTGCTGCATATGAAAAATTTGGGTTGGTGGTGGTTGGTTTGAAAGTTGGTCTATTGATTTTTGGAAATTTTTCGCAGCCGCGATAAGATGCTGCGTGATTCAGGCCGCAGTTGCAGCAGACTGGGGTATCGATTTTCCCTTTACCTTTTGGGCAATCTGGAGTTGTGTGACTTCCGTCACACTTGCAACAACGTGAGTTTAGCCGGCAGGTGGCGCTGGAGTGATGCCAATACTGGCAATTATAGCATTGCATCACTCTGGGTGGGCGATTATAATTTTCTATGTTAACAATATGGTACAGGAGGGTTTTCATTTTAAATATCTGACGGGCGGGCTCTCCGTCTTCAAGTTAAATTTGGAAAAGGGGCATCACCTGCTTAGTTTTAAATGAGGTCATTTGGGCAACTTTAATGACCGGGAGGGAGGATTTTTTATGTTCTTGAAGGATCATTTCGGGTTCCATATCTATCGGCAGCCCGTGTACAACCACTTTAAGGGGTTGAGTGGACTTGCTCTTGAAATGATAGTACTGGACGTTTTCTGCGTCCAGAGCTTTGATTATTTCTTGATAGTCCTGGATAGTGGCAGGGTGGAATTTCATGAACATGCCACTGGGGCTGACCGTGAAATTGCAATGGCTTTTTGACTTGATATTGTCGATAAGTTTCATTTTTTCACTAATGGTATCAGGGGTTTTTACGTTTATAACATTAATTTTGGGGGTGATTACATGCTTAGAAACATTTGGTGTGGGCTGGGGGACGGTTCTGTCATGCAGAACAACTTCAGAAAGGTTATCGTGCTTGTTGGTGAGGGGAACATTAATTAAGTGGGAGATTTTGCTTTTTTGAAATGAAAAATTATCATCGTGAATTTCAAGGGCTCTTTTTTGCGCCTTATTGGCGTTAGAATTACTATTAGGGGGAGTACTGCCAGAAACAGATACCTGATTTTGGTAATCCATAGCTGAGTCGCCAGTACTGGTGTCGCCATCTATGGACGTGGTTCCAAGTGTCAAACTCGGCTGGTACTTTTCAGGCCTTCTTAGCTGGTCTAGTTCCAACAGTTCTTTTTCAATGACATTAAGTCTGTATTGTTGGTTTGCTGGGTTTTACGTTCCTCAGGTGAGGTAGTAGAATCCACAGCAGCTTGGGTGCCCCGTACATTGATTTTTTGCCTGTAAATGGCAGTTTCGTAAAACGTAATCAGTTCTCCCATCTCAGCAGATGTCATACTAGACAGGTGGCTGCGATCACGCCTCCATTTAAAGCGATGGCTTTTGGGGGAGTCATATATACTCTCCTGCATCCAATCAATCAAAACAACTAAACTTTCTGCGTCCGACATGCTTGCCGTACGAAGTCAGTCAATCTTTGTCTGTCTTGTCTTTTCTCTCAGAAATTACTCATTAAACTTTGTTTCAAATATAACAACAAATTCTTTTTAAAATGTATGGTGTGAGATTTTTAATAAAATAAAATTGTTTTGTTTTATAATTACTGCTTTTTTTTTTTTATTAAAGGGAAAACATTTGTTGTTTTCATTTTTAATTCACACAACATGCACCTCATTTTTCTACGAATCGTGATAAATTTTTGCAATACCTCCTATTTCAGATTAGAAGTTTTTCATAAGTTTTGTCACGTTTACCTCAATTTCAGCCAATGAAAAAACTATTTCATGACGAACAAATAAATTTTTGTGTCAGTGTGTTAAGTATGGGTGCAATATAGTCTGAAGAAGTTGAGACGATCGGTGAAACTGAAAGAAAAGTGGTAAAGATAGATAAGAATGGGGGTGGGAGATTCACAAAATTTTTTATGTTGTATTTGAAGAAGAGGGGGAAAGAGCTTTTATTTTTTATTTTTTTGTTTGCTTTTAATAAGTATTTACTTGGTACCTGACATTCGAGGTTGAAATTGAATCCGTAAATCGCTGAATATTGTTCCTACATCTGTGTAAGTGTGAGAATGAAAATTTTAGGCTTGGTGTTTTTCCAAATTAAAATTACAAATTCAAATTGTAATTTAATTTGTAAATAGAATTACTCCATATCTTTTATTTATTATTATCATTATTATTTTTTTTTTTTTAGCTTTGATAAATAGTCTTATTGTACATTTATTTAGAATTCTACATGCTCTTTCAACATCTTTTATTAAGGATTGCAGCTTTTACTTCAAAAAGAAATGAATGAATAAAAAACATTTATGAGTCTTATAATATTAAGTTGTTTTCTATAGGCAATACCAACATTTTTGTTTTTTACAAGATATTACAGAATAGCATATATATTTTAATTTAGATTTTTCTTTTCCCTCATCCGAAAGCTTTTATTAGTTATCATATTTTGCCATTCTTAAAACTAACTGTTTAACAATCCATTATTCGCATGGGGCATTGTGATCTCGTGAGGTGTTCACCCCAAAAGAAAACACATGCGCACATGTATAGAACTACTCAAGCTCAAGGTCAAATAATTTTAGTAGTTGCACCCTCCTTTAAGCCACGCCTACTGGCAACAGATGTCCATTCTAACGTTTTTTCGGAACAAGAGAGGGCGTGAAAATTTTAAGCTGGGATGCGGCAAGTAATCAAGGAACATTTTTTGACTGAGAAAAAAAAACAAGTTAAGCTACATTACAGAGTACAAAACACCCCATTGCATGACTGTATGACAATATTAACGAGATAAATAAGTTTTGAACGATGTTAGGTTTAGCATATATACGAGGAAATTCCTTCCTTTTATTATTTTTTATTTATTCCTTTTCTTTTATTCCTTTAGAACTTTTATTTAAGGAAAGTTGAAAATTGTTGAAGGATTGGGAGGGGGGGAGGGGGTTAGGTAGGAAATATTTCTATATTTCTATTGTAAGAATGTGATTTACAAACTTATCTATTTATTACGTCTGTACATTATATTTGTACATTTCCTAATTCTAAAAAATACTGAAAAAATATTTTAAATAAAAGTTTTGCGTGGAGTTATAAATATTGCGCAAAATTCCTATAAATTCAAAATAATAAATCCTTCTAAATCCTTCAACCCTCCTAAAATCCTTCTAAAATTTATTAAATGATTTTGTAAATCTTCTAATGTAGTTTAAATAATTCACGAAAAATGCTATAGAAGATGAAATTTTCCTGAATTCATAATTCAGGATATAAAGGGTTAAATCGAGAAAATTTTCATTGACTAAATTTCGTAAATGATGATAAAAAACTTCCTCTCTTTAAAAGAATTTTTTTTAAGTGATAGATTTGTTTATGTTTGTTATCTGTAATATAATGAGTGAAATACAAGCATTTTAGAATCTCTTTGAAATTAACAGCTAAACTGTTAAATGTATATTACTATTTCAAAAACACTTTTTTATATATTGTTGAAAAGTAAAAGAAAATTGTGTGATGTGTTTTGCTTATGCATAATAATATAATTGATAAAGTAAATAAATACATTTTAAGAACAAGCACAGAACCTGTTTCAGTAATTTAACTTTAATGTTTTCCATAATCAATGTGACCGTTCAACTGACAAGTCTTGGACAATATTCATTTCCTGTCTTATAGTAAAATAGTAGTGCTACCCCCCCCCCCCCACACACACACACCGCCCCCCTTTATCATTTGGTAATATGAGCAACTGTTTCAGTTGTCAAATGTTGGAGATCCCAAAGTCTGTTGCACAAAGACAGCAGAGGGGGGGGGGGGGGGGGCAGTGAAATGGGTTTTTCCTCTATTATCAGAATGGCCTGATTTCAACTCATTTTTTTATTGCATGCATTGGCTGCTTTACTGAAAAATAAATTCATTCACTATAAAATTGAATTATTTTTATTTTCTTTTTTTCTTTTTATATTCACTTGTATAATAGTTTATCATTTATTATATAATGTACGGAATATTGTTATACAGATCTGTAGTACCTAACTTTGTTCGATGTAATTAAGTTTTGTGGGAAGAAAAATTTGTTAAATTACATTAAATATAATTGGTTTAGATTAATAAGAACTTTCAGAATCCATCGAAATTTAGTTTGCAATATTTCACAATACCATCAGGGATATGTGAATATCAAACTTTTATATTTATTGTTATTAATAAAGTTTTTTAGAGAACTGTTTTTTTATGCATATCCTATTCTTAAAGTGCCTATCCTATATACAAGCTTTTCGATGAAAATTTCTTTTAGACCTTTCTTTAATGTTAAAGTTTACAGCCAGCTCGATAAATTAGAAATATTAGATAATATACAAATAAATAAACAATTAAAATGGAAAAGAACGAAAGAAAAAACTAACGAAAATATTCTACCCGAACTCCCTTACGAAAATATTTGTCAACAGAGAAAATCATTATTTATGAAATCCATAGTCGCTAATTTCTGACATATTCCCAAAATTATTTGCATTCGTAAATGCATGCAATTCGCAGGTATTCTTATTTATGTACAAGGCAATCAAAAGGGGTTGCCCATTTCACCATAAAGAGAAATCTCTTTTTCAGAAAATGGTGTGAAATTTAAAATTTAATCTTATTTTCTACGCCTGACAGCGACAAGGAAAATTGAATTATAATTCATGCTGCGTCATAATAAAGACAGTAATTATTTATTTTATTTACATTATTTTTTTCTCATAAATTAATGTTCTGACACTTATAATATGCTACAAATAGTTAGTATGTTCTCATTATTTTCAGATGCTTTCCATTCTGATACCAGTCTCGCAAATATCACATAATCCGGAATCTATTTGCATACTTTGAGTATCAACCTTATTTTCAATTTTCAAATCATAAGTGATAAGTCAATATTTTTAAATTAAAAAGGATTTAAATTTTTGCTAACTCTTATTTAGTATTAATATTTGGAAATTTTTCCAGAGAGAAACATTCGCTTTGAATACAATATTTCAAATGAAAATCAAATAGGCGAATGTTTCTCTCTGGAAAAATTTCCAAATATTAGTATAGATTCATCGATGCTGGATTTAATTAAGTGTCTGTGTTTGCCCCATGTTGGTGGCTCACGGAAAATATTCCATCTTGTGCTGCGTTTGTAGCCTTGCCAACTTGTAATAGTGAGAAGTTCCAGGCTGGGTATCGTTCCATGTGGTTTAGCGGTAGAACGTCAGTGCGCTATACTGATGACCCGGGTTCGGTTCCTGGCATGGATTTTTTTTTTCAACTAAGTTGGTCTTTGCGCCTTTTAAGCAAAAATAATTTGAAATTTGATTTTCATTTGAAATATCTTATTTAGTATTTTACATATTTTGTACTTATACAAACTTATGGTAGTCCTGAGTAATAGTTTTTAATTTTTATTTACTAATCTCCTTAAAAAAAGTCCTTCAATACATAGTTATACAAACTGAAAAAATGAAGAAATAAAGCAATAAAATTTTTATTTTGAAATAATAATATGGAAAAATAAGTAACAGAAACTACTTTTTAAAAAATTAAATATTTTAGAAATGCAAAAATTTAGATTCTGATAACATTTTACTCATTTTTTTTTTTTTTTAATTTTTAGTGCGTCGTAAATAGACGTGTATTGGTCACAGCCAACGAAATACACTCTCTCGTTAGCAGCGGGGAGTAGCATGTAACAACGGCTGAAGAGTTCATCCAAGTAACTTCTATTTTCTCCTCTAAGAAAACCGGTTCTCGCTTCGAGAAACCAAAACTCGTGCATGGTGCGTTTTGTCAGAGTGCTGTCCCTATACGTTAGAGCACTTTTCCACTTAACGACACGACACCGATAAATCGTCCACGATTTTCATTATCTGACATCGCTGCACGCAAAATGCATTCATTTCAACTATCCACTTTTCTACTGAGCGATACGATGACGTTTTTGTCGTCATCGATTACACGATTTCGGCCGCCGATAAATTTTGTCGTGGAACAACCAAACTCCCTTTCAAATCGTCCGACATTTTGCTGGCTGTGTTTTGATTTTTGAGTCTACAAGTCAACGTGGTTTTTGTTTGTTTGTTTTTATCGTGTATGTTGTGTAAATTCTTTAAATCATGGCTTAAAAATGTTTGTTAATAGAAGCAAGGCCAGTTTTCAGGATAAAATAAACGTCGAAACAAAATGATTCGTGAAAGATCTTTGTAAGAAATATTCAAATTTTCAGACGATAAACATGAATTGAAACGTCTGTGGGGGAAAAAGAAGGGTAAATAAAAAAAATTTTTTAACTCATTATTCAAGTACAGGGTAAGTCAAAATGAATATAGCAATTACAAACGGCTATAACTATTTAATGGAAATGAATTTAACGATAAGATTAACACAGAATGTAGAAGGAACTTCACTATTTTGTATACATAAGTCATAGATGTTCTATGTGACTTCCCTTAATCTCACGGACAACATCTAGGTGGTAGTCCATTTCACGCCATACATTCTGAAGCATTTGTTCAGTCACCGACGCAAGCCCATTACAAATGCGTACTTTGAGTTCTTCAATTGTTTCGGGCATGGGAGGCACCCTGTCTTTCACATAACACCATAGAAAAAAATCGGCCATTTTTACCGTCATAATTGGTCATTTTTACTAATGAGACGGCCGCAATGAACAGGTTTCTTGTCACTGCAAAGTCTCAAATCGCGCATGCGTAGGCTTCCGCTTCACTGCACCTGCGCCTTACGTAAAGAAATTTTTAAGTTCTGTCTACATTCTGTGTTAATCTTATTGATAAATTCTTTTCCATTAAATAGTTATAGCCGTTTGTAATCACTATATTCATTTTGACTTACGCTGTATTATTAAAAAGAATTAAGTGTTGTACGTTAGTTAGCTATGTTCACTTGTTTTCAAACAAACGCTATTGCTAAAATTTCGCAAACAAACTATTATTTAATAAACCAATATAGTTCAACAAGTGCTTGTAAACTCTTAAATTCTCAAAATATATTAAGATTGTTGCTATCTTTTTAAATGTGCTAATTATCAATGTTATATTATGAATTAATTAATTAACAATACTAAGTTTTAAGTGCTGTAAAAATTGTGCTTTTATATTTCATTTATTGATTTCTATATTTATTAACTCTGTTAATTTTTGTGTTAAAATTATTTCAAAGATGTTTTTTTTAAATGCATATATTACTTTTCCCCATGCATTTTTGTCACTATTATTTTCATTTCGAAACTACGCCTATTTCAGTTAACCCTTTCACTCCCAGTGAGTCCAAATGGCAACATGATGTTAGTGGATTTTTTAATTCGGATATTCCAAGTTCATACAAGAAAATTAAAATAACAATATTTGGTTTATTTAATAACAGACCATTCCGTATTTAAATAAAGCGAAATTTAACATCGAAATTTTATGGTGTGAATTCGGATTCTCTGAACTACGTAATTTCTAGAACGTATTCTACCATGGGAATGAAAGGGTTAAGCTTAAAGGGCAGTAAGTCCAGGATTTAAACAATATAAACAAGTGCAATTATTGGGAATTGTAAACAATCTAGTATTTATTAAGCAAACACAGCAGTATTTTGATAATTTAAAAGAAAGTAATGAAATAAGTTTGTCCTTTTGTAAAATCCATTTTTTCCCTCCTCGATATATATATAAAGTAAACTTAGCTGGCAGTTGATAACATTTGTGTGATTTTTATAGAAATAAATAACAGATGCTACACTACATAGCAAAAATATTTTTGTGCATTTTTGCACGCACGGTTTTCTTGGTACTTTTTTATGGGAGCTTTGGCATAACCCAGTCTTCAGAAATTTTGTTGTTGTTAAATATAAATTTTTCTGAAAATAAAATAGCAACCAAAGAAAAATTTTCTATTTTTATATGGTGCATTTATCCCTCTATGTTACACATTTTGTATTATATTATATGACTTATGTTACAAAAAAATTCCTTCCCAAATATGTTTTAAATAGTATCCCATATTGCAGAAATTGTTTGTGCGTTTGATACATTGATTATTTCATAAAGAATAAGGAATGTACTATTAATTTGAGGTTTCATAATGTAAATTGAGATTTGCTAGACAGTGCTTTTGAAAATTTTGTTTTTCTCGCTAAATTCGATCTCACCGTACATTTGCTATCGTACCAAGGCCCTTATAAGGGGTGTTGTACATATCCGCACTCTTGGTTCCTATAAAAAGGAATGTACAAGGTTGTTTTGAGTTGAATCCTAGTACAAGCGAAACACTTGGCAACAATAAATAGCTTCTACTTGCAAGATTACTTTGTTCAATATTTTTGATAACGTCTATTGTGGCGATTTCGAGGATTTTTTTTTTTTTTCTCGGATCATTTCATTGGGTTTCTTGAAATGGTTTTGTGGAAAATCATTGAGTACAGGTGTTTTCTTTTCTTTTCTTTTTTTTTCTTTCTTTTTTTTTGTTTTTTTTTCTTGTTTGTTTTGTGAAAGTATTTTTTCCCCATTTATTAGCAAGGGAGATACCTGTGACAGTTTGTTGAAGTTGTTTCTGTCAAATGTTTTTATATATTTACAATTTACCTAAGTGTATTGAATGATTTTTTTTTTTTTTTTGGAATCGGGGGGGGGGGGGATGAGAGAGAGATACATGCATTAGTGACCGTGGCTTGAAAGATTCCAGAGATTGCAAAGCGAGTTTGTTGCATTCAATGTTGTTGTTTTTCTCCGCTTATGATCGTACAGTGTTTATTAGTGTCAGTGCTGGAAAATTGGCGCAGAGGTGGAGCCTATTGACATCACTAAATTTTAGTGGTATTTGTCGGCTTATCTAATGACAGAATTTGTGAGATTTTATTAAGTTGAAGTACTCTATAAAACTTTAGTGGTGTAAATAGGCTCCTCCTCTGCGCCAATTTTCCAACCCTGTAGTGTACATTAGTGACTGCAGATTTAACGAATTTTGTGCATTTCGGAATTGGTGCGCAGGGAGTTTGCTCCAACCTGTGACGTTTTGTTTTTTGTTTGTTTTCATTTGCACACAGTGCTCATACATGCATTGGTCACGACGGCTTTAATGAGTTTCATTTTAGAGATTGAGAGTTTTAGGTTTATTTTTTTTTTCTGATATAAACGCTATTGTTTTAATGCCTTTATTTTACTATGTTGTCACAGGATTTTTTGGGTTTAGGAGCCACTGGTTTCTTCCAACTTTTGGGAATCTGCGCAGTTAGCTGCACCCATGAATTTTTGTTGTTGTTTCTTTTCATGTGCGAGCAGTGCTCATACATTTGACCGCAGCTTTAACAAATTTTGTGCATTTTATAGATCGTTGCACAAGTTTGCTGCACCCAGTAATTTCACGTTCGCATAGCACTCCTATATACTATGCATTAATAACTGCAGCTTTAACATGTTTCATGCATCTTATTATTTCATTAATAATTTTGAAAATCCATGTTTATATTATAAAAGGTTATTCAAGACATCTAAAACGATTATAAAAATCTTAATATATTTTGACAATTTTCGAGTTTAAAAGCACATATTAAACTTGGTTAATTAAATAATCCTTTTACCAAATTTTAGCAATAGCATTGGTTTGAAAAGAAGTGACTTATACTTTTTAATAATAGTTTAATAATGTGTTTCATAAAATATTTATCTACCTGTTTCTTTCACTTTTCCCATGGAAGTTTTAATTTCATAGTCTAGAAATTTCAATATTTCTTTCCAACATCTTTTACGAATCCCCTTGTTTTTATAATTAATGCCTCTTTAATAAAAAAAAAACAGGGGGATGTTTTTACTAATGAACACAAAACACTCACACGAAACTTTAAAGCCATTATTTAAATAAATTACGCAATATACATCAGAAAAGAAAACACATTTAAATTTAAGATTTAATTTAACACAAAAAATTTAAATTTTTTCAATTAAAATAATGTAAAATTACTAACACACTAACAAATAAACATTTTTGAAATGCTAACAACTAATAAGTGATAAATAATTTAATTTTATAGTTTTGTCATCTCCAAACTGTTGTTGTTCAAATGAAGAAACCATCAGAAATATGAATAATAATAATAAAAAAATTTAAAACACCGGACAGACGTTTGTTCCGCCATATAAATATATTTTTTTTAATTATGAGTAACAGTTAATATATATATACTTTTAGATAGTCATCAATTATTTCTGTTTTTTTTTTTTTCTGGAATACATATAAATTGCATAAAAATGATATTCTAGAGCAGCGATTCCCAACCTGGAGGGCCCCACCAGTGGCCGAGAGGTTCTGCTCTCGAAGCTGGTAGACGGGAGGTGCTGGGTTCGAACCCAATCGCGCCCGTCGACCTAATCGTTCGGAGTTTTCGTGGTTTTCTTCGAGCCGTGGATTTTCCATGCGTAAATACGGATTAGGTTCCTTTAGAAAGACCCCCACGGAGGGCACTTCCCCCCTGGGCCTATATCCCTCGTGTAGATAATTGGCCGTCAAAAATCAACCCAACCCAACCCAACCTGGAGGAACGTGGCGGGCCTGCTGGGAGTACACGAAAAGAATATTTGTAATGGCAGAAATCACAAAAATGATTAGAAAATGTCATAAAAATGTTAGAAATGTCAATGTAATTATGTGGTTCATGGTCATCGATTTATATATGGTTGTCATAAGAAGATCAATGATGAAAAAAAGCATGTTTATATTATCAAGTTGAGTAGAGGGGGAAAATGAGGCATGTTTATAAGAAATGGAGGTACTCCAAAATGAAAAGCCTAAGAAAGGGGTATGTGAAAGAATTAAGGTTGGAAATAGCTGTTCTAGAGTGTTCAGAAAACGCCATGTTGCTTCTACTTATTATTCTTACGGCTGTATTTTTAAAAAGACCCGATTTAGAATTTCCGTAAACTGAGACAATTGTTACTCTCAATTCCAAAAGTTCATTTTTCCCTTAGGTACTTTCTTAAAATATTAAAAGAGGATGTCTCAGCTTCTATACATCCGAATCTCCTGTGTTTTGACTCCTGCAGTTTCACAGTAGTAATCTTTGTAAATATTTATCCCAAATTTTTTGTCATTAGATATAGCAGATAATTATATTCAGAAATAGTAGCACACAAAATACAGGAAACTTGGAAGCTGTGATTTATTTAAAAATCTAAAGATATTAAATAAAACGTGTCAAAATATAATACATTTCAATGTTTTATAAAAAGTCTGGTATTTAAAATAAAATTTCATGGTGATTATCAAATAATAAACACTAAAAACCACTTTGTCAGTGTCTACCAAAACAAGCAAACAAAAAAAAAAAAAAAAAAAAACACTTTGTTACAATCTATGGCAGTTAGTCTGTGAAACGATTATAATAGTTTGTTGTAGTGGACTATGGTTCAATACAAAAAAAGCTTCTTCCATTTATTCTTCTTTATTCCATCCTTTTCTTCTCTTTTTTTTTCTTTCAGTTTCGAAAATCTTTATTTCAAAGTTTGTAGTTTCCATCATAAGAGCAGGAAAGAAATTCCTATTACATTCCGAAGAGCAAGTATCTCTCCTCTCTGTGTATGTGGAGAGGGGCTGGGGGGGGGGGGATTGAGATAAATAATAAAAAAAATAAAATCACCTGATTTTTAAAAAGCTCTAAATTTATGCAAAAAAAAAAAAAAAAAAATCATGGCTACAAATACTTAATAAACCTGTTTCAATGTACTTTAATAAATCTCTAATCCCTAATTCTGGATAATAATCCCTGCAGTAATTATGCTCTGCATTCTTTTACTTAAAACTTAGCAAAAACGGTTTTTATTTTAATCGGTTTTGTTTATGATGCTAATTATAAATCTAAATGATGTTGCTTAAAGTGTTTTTCCAGAAGTACTTCAAAAAATACTGTCGGTATTGGCACTTTGAACAAAATAATCAGACGAAAGGAGAAAAACCTGTTGTCATGTACCAAAACTGCTTATAACTCGATAAATTATTTATTTAAAAAAAAAAATGGAAAACCCATTTTGATTTTAAATCGCTTCAATAATCAGGTCTGCCAATTTTGTACCTTTAGCTTTATAAATTACGAGGTTTAGTGCTAGCCGTTCGGTTACGCCCAAGGAGTGGGTGAGAGCAATTGCTTTTTCTTTTGAGAGTGCAGCTTTATATATGTACAAGGAGCATTAGCTTTATAGCTGCTCACTCGTTGTTTGAACGTTCTCTTTTAGTACGTATAATATTTATATAAACTTACTTTTACTAACAAAAAAGAATTTTTTTAAAACTTTATGGTGTGAGTTGTTTAATAAACAATATTGTTTTGTTATAGTTATTCTCCTTTTTAATTCATACAAGATGCAC
Organism: Maratus speciosus; assembly: GCA_963932465.1. Lineage (NCBI taxonomy): Eukaryota > Metazoa > Arthropoda > Arachnida > Araneae > Salticidae > Maratus > Maratus speciosus. The sequence continues at coordinate 23,224,687 of OZ010798.1, read as the reverse complement.
ATCATTTGCCCATGCATCGTGACAATTTGTTACAATACCCCTTATTTTGGATTACATGTGCTTCCAAAATGTTGTCACGGTTACATCAATTTGAGGCGAAGAAAAACTTTTTCAGAAGGAAGAAATAAATTTATGTGTTAGTACATTAACTCGGAGTGCAGTGTAATCCGAAGAAGCTGCGACGAAAGGAAAAATTTAAAGAAAAAATTGTATCTGGTAAAGATAGAGAAGAATGGGGATGGGGGATTAACAAAATCTATTACGTAGTATTTGAAGAAGTGGTGCAAAGAGCTATTTTTCTTTTTTGCTTTTAATAAATGTTTACTTAGTACTTTTCATTCGAGATTGACATTCAATCAGTAAATCGGGTGAGTATTGTTGCAGCGTCTGTTTAAGTGTGGAAATGAAAATTTTAGACTTGGTGTTGCAAATAAATTAAAATTACAATTTCAAATTACAATTTAACTTTTAAATAGACATCTCGCGTTATTCCATATTTTTAAGTTTCTTTGAGCTGCGATAATAGCCTTATAGTACATTTATTTAAAATTTTACATGCAATATTCTGTTTGTATATCTTTTACTGTGGTATGACACTTTTACTTCAAAAAGAAATGAATGAATAAAAAACATATATAAGTTTTAAATTAGTGAGTTGTTTTCTATAGGCAACGCAGAAAGATTCAATTTGTTTTTTTTACAATAAATTACAGAATAGCATGTATATTTTAAAGTACTCATTAATTGCTATAACTGATACCATAAATTTTAAAAAGGTAAAATTCCTTTATTTATTTACATTTCGACATATTTCATTGCATCTGACAGAAACATTTTCAAGAAAATAAAATGATAAGAATATTCTCGCAAAAATTCAAATTGAAATCCCATTAAACAAAAAAAACAAAAATCACGCGAACACAAGCATAATAAAATATTAACTGCAATATTAAAAATGGAAATTTTTGAACGTGAATTATTATTGTTTCATTATTCTGCGCAGCATTTCTTTCCAAATTTTAGGGAGCTCCATGGAGGATGAATCATTGCAAATATTTTCATTGCGTAAGAAGATCTCTATTGATTCTCTGATGATGGATGGCAAATAAGATCTTGGTGGATAAATTATTCTACTATTTTAAAAATCTATTTCATGTTGTATTTGATGTCTGCTATATGTTCTTTGATCCTAGTTTTGAGCTTTCTATTTGTTATTCCCATTTAAAATTGCATTGTTCCATCTTCTTTAGTGAAAGGTATTTCATATACCCCTGATAATTGATTTGGTTCTATTGGGTCAAATATTTTTAAAAACATAATGCAAATTTGTTTTTGTTTTTGTCACCAATAATACAAGAGAATAAAATTCGCCTTATTTAATTAGAGCATTTTTAAAATCGAGTACTTGAAGGAAACTCTTTTGAAAAAGTGGTGTAAATCGAATAAAATTTATGTAAGAAATGCCCGAATCGAAAGTGTTAAAATAAAAATGTTCAGCTACAATAGGTATTAGATAAATTTTACAAATGATGATGTGGAAGAAACTTTGAGAGTGTTGAGAGTAGCGTTGCCATGTGATTTGAGTAAATCGGGTCTCCAAATGCTCTGGACAGCAGTATTTAAAAGTAATTTTCTTCGCCTTATCTAATGGCAGAGTTATCTGAGACTAAAGATGACGAAATAAACTGTAAGAAATTAGTTGTGTCTAGAGCATTTGGAGTCCTGATTTCTGGCAACACTAGTTGAGATTGGCATACTAGTGAATAATATTTCATAGACAATTATTTAACAAAAAACAGACCGTAATCTCAATATTTTAAATTTAATCAGTTTCGTGGAATGATATGGCAAATCCCTGCAAGAAAAATAAATCGAACATACACATCAAATCTAAAAAGTATATGCAGTTATACTTCTTTCTAAATTACAATCATAAAGGACTGAAGAAAAATTACGTTTTTTCATTTCACTATCTTTGCAGGTGTAATTGTGCTACTTTTCTCCAGGACCATAGAAATTTGCTTTTATGAAAAGATTTCATTATAGACAAGTTCCGTTTTCAGATGTTTTACTGCATTTTCCCTATTTTAAAACAATAAATCTATCACTGAAAGAGTAAAAAAAAAAAAAGTTTATGTATTTCTTTACTTTAAAATATACGCACAATCTACAAAGCACTTTGGTTAAGTAAAAGTAAATACTTTAAATTATAGAATATTTTCGTTTATCTTCTTAACAAAAAAAGTGTAGCATTAATTAAAACTCCTTTTTTTTCATATCTCATATTTCATACCATTTACATATTTATTTATTACAAACTTTCAAACTTTGTATCTTTTTTCAGCTATATGTTTTCCTATAAGTAAAAAGTTTTGCTTAATGATTTGAATCAACATAATGATAAATTAATTTTTATCAAATATGCGCACCCTTTCATCAAGAATTGAAACTGCTTTAATTTCTTTAGTAAGTTTCTATTTATAGAAATGTATTTTAAAAAGACAATCGAAGTGTTTAATCTAAACTTGCAAGCATGAATTATTTTTTTCAGAAAATGTGAAAATGTATAAGCCTTATCAGAAGAGACAGCTAATCAGAAATGAAAAGTACATAACTATTTTAAATTGTCCAACCTGATTATTTACCCTTGAGACGGTCGCGCATGCCTTCTCTGCTCTAGTAGAGCCCCCTTTATTAGAAAGAGGAAAAACTAATCAGAACATGGAATGGTTCCACACTGTTAAAAATCTGCAGCATTAGCTGCATAGTCATTCCACTGTTGTTATAGAATATTGCTATTCAGACCTGTGAGAATGCTCCATAGTACAGTCAAGTAATCGTTTTCTATTAAAGCGGTGGTGTGTCTATGCATCAAACGCTACAGATTTTTAACAGTGCACCTAAGAAGGTGAACGATGAGAATAACTTTGGCCACTCACTGCAAGTCCTAAAAATGGAAATGAAACCGTTTAAGAATTGTTGATATTTGTTAGTGTTATTCGTTATTGTTTGTGCTAATATTTGTTCCAGTATTTGTAAAAAAATAGAAATAAAATGCGCAAGTCAAGAAATAAAAGACCAATTATTAATATACGCCCCCCCTCCCACCAACTCGACCATATCCGGTCACTTCATCCCGGATTTTGATGACACCAAAAATACGTGTCTGTGCTCTTTCTTTTGTCATGATTAATACCTTAATAACTCATAATAACCCATAATTATGCCCCGTACCTGCGTAAGTCATGAACTCTTCTATTTGAAATGTCAGGACATATGTGCGCACGTCCGCATTTTAAGTCTAGACTGCAATGTTCTAATAAGTATTTTTTTTTTCCCGCGCTAATTGCTATAGTGATTGGTTTTGTACGAGCTTAGTAATGATTTCATTTTCTTTTTCTTTTGTACCCAGTAAGAACGTGTCCAAAAAAACTCATTAGTTTTCCAGCTGCTTTTTTGAATGTACTAGTTGTTTACTTCGAACTTTCTTTCTGTTTGTATAGTATCAATAAACCTTTATTAAATCCCAACCTTACATTACATGTAATTAAAAATAATGACTTCATTTACTTTTGTCAACATTAATTATGTCTGGTATTCATAATATTACCATATGGTGTAAGGTTCCTGTAAAACGGCTGACTCACTCCTCCATTTAATTTCTCAAAAGGACGCCTGACTTGGCGTCTTATCCCGTAAGGTGAGAGTGAATTTAGTTACTTATTCTCATGCAAAAATATAAGAAAAAATAATTAAGACATTTAATTATTTGGTATATTAAAAGATAAAATAGTTATGCTTTTGTATAATGCTATTTTAGAGTTAAAATTTTATTTTCATCAATTAATGTTCATCACGTTTTACATTTATATTTAAGAAATTCAATATAAATTGAACTAATAACAAATTTGATTTAATGTGAGTATATATATACATATGCACACGCACAGTGAGTATATATATATTCACATTTTAATCTTAGTTGAAAATATTCTGATTACAGAAATAAAATATACATCCAAAACAAATACTACGCATTAAAAATTGAAATACATATTTCTGGACTATGTTTGTATTACTTTCACTAGGAAATTATGATATAATTTGGTTTTAAAAATAAAGTCTTCAAATGATTATTCTATGCAATAAGTTTCGTTAATTAAATATCCAGTTTTTACGATTTAGACGGATGTAAAATAAACCCTTATTAAATATTTTTAAAAGGAAACAATTTAATAAGGAATTCCGCGTTTCCGTTTCCTTTTAATTACATCTGAACCCCCTCCCCACGCACACACCTACAACCTAAAAGTTTCAACCAAAAGCTTAACACTTGTAAAACTTATTTTTTATTTTTTTACTTTTCTGCTCATTTATTACTTTATTGCAATAATAAATGACCAATTATTTAAATCTCCTCCCTTCGCAAATTTCCGATTTAGCTCACTCTGCCCCAGAACTGAGCATTCAAAATATAAAATAGTTAAACAAAACTCTTTCGTTTTTAACTTTTTTTCTGCTCTATTTGTAATTTTATAGAAACAGAAAATAAATAATGAATTATAAATAATAACATACATTTATTTTACTTAAATAGGTGTCACAAATAAAAATCAAAATATGTTGACATGTTTCGGTTCAATAGTAAAAACCGTATTCATAACACACACATAATCAAAAGAAATGAATGACACTGGGTACCAAAAAATAATCTAAAAAACCAAAAAACATAAAAATGCAAATACAGCGCCCTCTATGATCTCACATAGCCTACTCTACCGCGGCTCCCTCTACCAGACTCACTTTTTAAGTATTTATTAAGGAATTCCAACCATAAAATTGGAATATCAAAGGAAAAAGAATCATTATACACAGTATCCCTCCTAGAATATATCTCAATAGATTCCCGGATGATTGACTTGCGGTATAAACTCGAAACGAACACTAATCTACTATCCCTGAAACAAATATTAACCCCCCTCTTTAAAAACAGCCTTGATAATGCAGTCTTATCCCTACCAAATTTTATATCAGATTCATGCTCTCTCCTCCTTATCCCAAACCTCCTACCTGTCATAACAATATAATAATTAATATCCCCCCCCCCTTCATAATGAATAGTTAAATCAAACGTTCCCGCCCCCACCACCGCCATATAGTAATAATAATAATAATAATAATAATAAAATCTGCCACCTCTCCCATTTTTTAACTGACGAAATTAAAAATCTTTAGAACGTATAATTTTTTTACTAATGTTTTGCTATTTTTTTTCTAACAATAAATATAAAAGTAACTAAATCTCACCTCCCTCTGAACTTTCGGCTTTTTCCTTTTGACGCCCCCTTCTTCAGCAAAAGTGTAATATCTTTAAATTTCGATTAAAAAAAAAATCCGTATTCCTTACTTTTTAGAACTATTAAATGAATTATCTAAAGCAACACCCCGTCCCTCAAATAAAATAAATGAATAAGGCGAACTTTCTAGAAAGGGGGGAGAGAGAGGATATTTGTCCTCTCTTTTAAAATTAGGTTTTTCTCACGCTACCGGTACAAAATATATCGGATTCCAAGAACCTGTTTGTTCTACGGATCAGGTTTGAGCGATATTTGGAAAAGTTCTTCAATCCAGATCTATTCTTCTCATACAGAGATAACTTTTTCCACCTTTCTTCACTTATGAGGAATCTAAATAATCTAAGTACATTTTTGAACAGTTTAGAACAATTTTCTGCTGAACAACCGTCCATTTTTAGCGATTTTGTAACTTTATAATCGTTCAAACATTTCTCGCCCCATAGGAATCAATGGGACACTAACGTTAATTAGGAAACAGGATTCTTGATGAGTCAGCCTGTGTTAAAGGTGCCCTAATATGGTGCTAAACTCTCTCGCTGAGCAACTCGAGATTCCCTGGGGCAACGGAAAAGTCGCAAAATTTGCGCAACCCGAGATTTCCTTGGGATGCATTTTTTCCGTATAATTAACCTTCCTTGATTATTCCAAGTTATTTTTATTTATTGTAAATTTTACCTTATTTAATCGGAGCGTTTTCTCTATTAAATGGAACACATTCCCCCTGTTACGGCGTAAATGCCCTCAAATTTATTTGTTTATAATTTAACTCTGTTTATCTTTCATATTGCGAAATATAATTATAAAACTGATTTCTTTTGACAGAAAAAATCTAATCTGTTTATCTAAATTGTTTATAACCCAGAATCAATATTTATGAGTAACATTATGATTTCAAGGTCATGTAATATAGATTTATTTACTTTATAATAATTTTGAATTGATGGTGATTTATTAGTTTTATAATTACTTGGATGTCATTTAAATGAATATTATAGCTATTTAGAAGATTTATAACTGCATATTGTAATTTTTATTTTGATGTTTATTTTATATAATATGTATCATTTTTAAAATGGTCAGTCTTGACTCTGTAACCAAGCAGAGAACATGTAACATGTCCTGACTCTGTAATCAGAGATGCCAATTGTTAAATCATGGCTCTGTTTAATACAGAGTGTATAGTGGAAGTCCTGACTCTGCAACCAAGCAGAGAACACATTTTTTTTTGTATTGGCTCTGTTAAATACGGAGAATTACTATTATGGAACAATTATTAACTTCTAATGATGAATAGAATTTACATACTATTTCAGTTTTATTTAATAAACTATTTAACCTAATTGCTCTCCCATCTCACTTGGATTTTGAAAATTTATTTGTCAGATGAATTTCGGCGCCAACATTTATTTTTGGTGCCGAGTAACCCGCGAAACATTTTTTGGAAATAATAGTGAGCTATTGTGAAAGAGATTTGTGATTAACAACTGTGATTTATTTTTCAACATGTGATTAGTGTGTGATTTATATTTCAACCTGTGATTAGTGTGGAATTATTATTGTGCCATTTGGATTACGACATGCCATCTACATTACCTGGAATTAACAGGTAAGAAAATATTTTTTTCATTTTCTATGAATGGTTAATGTTTTAAAATAAGAATTATTCTTTATTTAAAATGGAAAATCTTGAAAAGCTGAAAGCAAAACGTTCTGTTGAACGAACGAGTTTCACGAAATTAATTACAAAATTAGAAACATTATTAAATGATGACATTGATAATACGAAAACCGATGAATTATTAGAGCTTCAAGAAATATTTCTCTTAAAAGAAACGGCTTTCCAAAGTTTGAATCGTGATATTGAAGCTCAAATATCCGACTGAAAAGAATATGAAAAGGACATTGCTAATAGTGAAAAGTACACTGACCAATTGATCAGTGCTAAATTTAAAATTAAAAATAGATTAAGAAAATGTAAAAAGGATAATGTTTCTATGATAGCAACTAGTCGTGTAAATTCATTGAATGGTTCTGCTAGTGGAACAGAAACGAGTTCTGCCATGAAATTGCCTAAATTAAATGTTCCAAAATTTTCTGGTGAAATCGAAGAATGGGTCGAATTTTTTAACTGTTTTGAAACATCGATACACCAGAATAAATCACTATCTAAGATAGAAAAATTCGCTTATCTAAAATCCTTGTTATGTAATCGGGCCTATAATGTGGTAGAAGGGTTTCCTTTGACAGAACAAAATTATGATACTTGTATTGATTTATTAAAGGACCGTTTTGGTAAGGTTGATGTTATTATTAATAAACACATGACTAATTTATTAAATATGGAACCAGTTAAAAATTGTTCAAATTTAAATGCATTAAGAAGATTGCATGACATGTGCGAAGTTAATATTAGAAGTTTAAGAAATTTGGGGGTAACATCCAGTTCTTATGGACAATTGCTAAATCCTATTTTGCTAAAGCTATTGCCCCATGAATTAGTGATTGAATATCATAGAAAACGTGATACTAGCAAAGAGTCAGATGTAACCGATCTAATTGCCTTTCTGAAATGTGAAATAGAATGTAGAGAAAAGGCTTTGTCAATGACAAGTTCTAAAAATGATGCATCCTCTTCTTTTGTACATAAAAATAAAACTGAATTTCGTGAAAAGAAAACATCAAATAAATATCAACATGCTAATACCTTAAATGCCACTATTAAAGTTTTTTGTGTATTTTGCAAAGGTAATGATCATTTATCTTCCGAGTGTAAAAATTTAGCTGATGATAAGAAAAGATTAATGTTACGTAAGGAGGGTAGATGTTACAAATGCTTTTTGAAATCGCATTTATCTTCGCAATGCCGCATAAAATTAAAGCCATGTCTAAATTGTAAAAGCACTGAACATAACAAATTATTTTGCTTTCAGAAAAGTTTGAAACCAGAAATTAATGAAAATCAAAATCAAACAGTTGTATCTAATTCTCATTGTAATTTTAGAAATTCTAAGCATGCTGTTTTATTGCAAACATGTTGTGTAACTGCTCAAGGTAATTCTAAATCAAAGGTAGTTCGATTATTACTTGATTCTGCAAGCGAAAAAAGCTTCATAACAAAAGCATTAGCTCGTGAATTAAATTTGCCTGTTTTAAGAAAAGAACATTTAACTGTATTCGCTTTTGGCATGGATCAAGGTCGCGAAGAAGAATATGATGTTTTTAAAATTAAATTGCGAAGTAAAATGAATTATCATCGTTTTATAGATGTTGAGGTGTTAGCTACCGATTTGATAAGTGCAACAACATTGAAGGTTCCCAATTCTGACCCTCTAGTTATAAAATACATTGAAAGTAAAAGATGGAGGTTAGCCGACCCTACGCCCGAGGAATCCGAAATACAAATTTTACTTGGAGCTGATTATTTCTGGAATGTTCAGAGAGGTGTCGTTGAAGAAATTAATGACCATTTATATGTAGCTAATACACTTTTTGGGTACACAATAGTGGGAAAAATAAACTCTAAAGGTAACGAAACAGTTAATGCTCATCTTGTATCTGTTAATGAAATAGAAAATTTTGATTTGCAAAAGTTTTGGAAACTAGAGTCTTTGGGTATTTGTGATAGTAAAAATGAATTATTTTCACAAAAGGATTTAGATGCTCTTGATTTATTTAATGATAATTTAAATTTTGTAAATGGAAGATATGAAACTAAACTTTTGTGGAAAGTAAATAAAAATGAATTGAAATCCAATTTTGATGTAGCTAAACATAGACTTTGGGGATTAAAATCAAAATTGTGCAAAAATGAATGGTTACTTAAGGAATATGAGAAAATATTAAATGAACAATGTGGTTTGGGTATAATCGAAGAATGTGAGTTTAATAAAGATGAAATAAACACGTATTACATGCCTCACAGACCAGTAATAAGGGAAGATAAATCGACAACTAAAGTAAGAATTGTTTTTGATGCGTCATCCAAAGATAAGGGGGCAAAATCGTTAAACGAGTGCTTATTTCCTGGGCCCAATCTAAATCCTAACATATTGGACATTATTTTAAAATTCCGTCTCCACAAAATTGCTTTCTTGGCCGATATAGAAAAGGCATTCTTGCAAATCCAGATACAACAAGAAGATAGAAATTTTTTGAGGTTCCTGTGGTTTGACAATATCACTAGTAACAATCCCATTTTGAAGGTTTTTCGCATGACCCGTGTCACTTTTGGTGTAACAACTTCACCCTTTTTCCTTTCTGCAACCATCAAACATCACATTGAGGGGTATAAAGATTTGTTTGGAAAAATAGTTAATATGCTGGATACTTCCTTATACGTTGATGACCTGTTTCATGGAGCTGATTCAGTAAATGAAGCTTTTGTTTTATCAAACGGTGCAGAGAAGATATTGAGTGAGGCCAATATGAAACTCAGAAAATTTAAAACCAATTCTTCCGATTTAAAATTTTTATGGAAGGAACATGGAATAAACTTTGAGGAAGACACTCTTGAACAAAATCTTTCGAAGGTATTGGGAATTATATGGATAACAGAAAGTGACACCTTGAAAATAGACATACAACCACTTTTAGTAGAATTTGACCATAAAATTATTACCAAACGTATTGTTTTACAAACTGTGGCAAAAATTTATGATCCTATTGGACTCATTTCCCCTTTCGTGATAAGAATTAAATTTTTAATGCAAGAACTCTGGGAACATGGAATTGACTGGGATTCTACATTACCAGATTCTTTAAGTGGAAAATTCAGAAAATGGCATAATGAAATAAAAGACTTGGTAAATTTTGAAATTCTTAGAAAATATTTTGTAACTATCCCAAAATTAAATCCTGAAACCGCTCAACTTTTCATATTTTCTGATGCTAGTTTAAAGGGGTATGGGTCAGTGGCTTATTTACGTGATTCTTCTTCTTGTGAAACTTCATTTGTAATAGCAAAGTCGAGAGTAACGCCTCTCAAGAAAATTACATTGCCGCGCATCGAACTTCTTGGAGCACTTACGGCTGCAAGATTAGCGAATTATTTAAAGGAAATATTTAAAATTGTGAATGAAAATATATTTTGTCTAAGTGACTCCCAAATTACCTTGCACTGGATTAAAGAAAGTGCTAACAACTGGAAGCCCTTTGTGGCAAACCGCGTACGCGAAATTCAGGAACTTGTTGCTCCTGTACAATGGAAATTTTGTAAAGGAAAGGAAAATCCTGCAGATGTTCTCTCTCGTGGTTGCTCTGCATCTGAATTGATTAATAACGAGGTATGGTTACATGGTCCTAGCTGGCTGAAGGAAGAATCGTTACCAGTATTTCTCCCTGAAACTCAACCTAATCTACCTGATGAAGAGGTCTTGCAAGAACAACGTAAAACGCTTGTTTGCTCCATATCCCAAAATATTCCAGAATTTGAGCTTTTATTTAAATTTTCATCCTGGTCTAAATTAAAACGAATTACGGCTTGGTGCCTCAGATTCATCAAAAATAGTACATGCCCATCTGAACGAGTCTATGGTTTTTTTACTGTTCCAGAACTTGAAAGGGCAACAAATGCTATTGTGAAATTAATTCAAAACCATGAATTCGGAGACGAACTGAAAATTCTAAAATCCAGAAAGATCCTAAATTCTAAAAGCAAACTCCTTCCTTTACATCCATTTCTTGACGAAAATGATATTCTTCGTGTTGGAGGTAGGCTAAAAAATGCAAACTTGTCTGAATATCAAAAACATCAAATCATTCTCCCTAAAAGGCATCATGTTACAGACTTGATAATAAAGTATTTTCATGAGAAACATCTTCATAGCGGGACTCAATTGACAATTTCAGCAATTCGACAAAAATTTTGGATAATTAATGCTAAAGAAGCTGTGAAAAGAGAAATAAGGAAATGTATGAAATGTTTCCGAAATTCATCACACCTTTCATCTCAGTTGATGGGAAATCTGCCATCAGCACGCGTGACACAAGCTCGAGTATTTTCAAGAGTAGGAGTCGACTTAGCCGGCCCCTTTTTGATCAAACCTCGTAAGGGACGTGGTGTGAAACCCTTTAAACATTATGTTTGTCTGTATGTTTGTTTCGTAACAAAAGCTATCCATCTTGAGTTAGTCACTGATCTTACAACTGAAACCTTTCTAGCCTCATTGAAAAGATTCGTGGCTCGACGTGGAAAACCTCTAGAAATATTTTCCGACAGAGGTACAAATTTTGTAGGGGCAGACCGCGAAATAAAGAGAATGATGTCTCTAATTGCTTCTGATGAAAAATTGCACAAGTATCTTACTGACGAAATGATAGTATGGAAATTCAACCCACCTTCCGCCCCTCACTTTGGAGGCCTTTGGGAAGCGGGAATAAAACAAATGAAAAATCATTTGAAGAGAACAATTGGTGATCAGATTTTAACTTATGAAGAATTTTTGACCTTAATTGCACAAATTGAGTCATGCTTAAATTCAAGACCGCTTGTCGCTGAGTCTTCTGATCCAAATGACTTTACGGCTCTGACGCCAGGACATTTTATTATAGGAGCACCCTTGACCTCCTTACCTGAGCCTGATATCTCCTCTACCTATGTAACTCCTTTGGAACGTTGGAAATTGCTACAAAAGATTTTCCAAAGTTTTTGGAAAAGGTGGTCGTCAGACTATCTCTCACAATTGCAGCAACGTACAAAGTGGTTTAGAAGCAACCCGAACTTAAAAATCAATGACTTGGTGTTGACAAAGGAAGAAAACCAGCCACCATTAAGGTGGAAATTGGGCAGAATAATTGAACTATTTCCTGGGGATGATAATATTGTTCGTGTTGTCAAATTAAAGACTTCTACTGGTGAACTGAAACGCCCTATCACAAAATTGTCTCCTCTACCGATGGACATTTAATATAATAGAATTTTACTTTATTTTAACTAACTTTATTATTATTATTTTTTTCTATGTCTAATTTTTGTAACTTTCTGAACTATTTTGTATATTAATGTCTTTTTCTATTTTTAGTTGTTCCAGAAACTGTTTTTATAGAAGTAGTAGGATTTAATTGCATTTCATTTTAGTTATACTTAACATTTAAGGTAATATTTTAAATTTGTATTTAATATTTGATTATTTAGTATGTGATAGTGGAAAATTGGTAAGTTATAATTGTTCGATGAACTCCGTTCATGGAGGCGGAGGATGTTACGGCGTAAATGCCCTCAAATTTATTTGTTTATAATTTAACTCTGTTTATCTTTCATATTGCGAAATATAATTATAAAACTGATTTCTTTTGACAGAAAAAATCTAATCTGTTTATCTAAATTGTTTATAACCCTGAATCAATATTTATGAGTAACATTATGATTTCAAGGTCATGTAATATAGATTTATTTACTTTATAATAATTTTGAATTGATGGTGATTTATTAGTTTTATAATTACTTGGATGTCATTTAAATGAATATTATAGCTATTTAGAAGATTTATAACTGCATATTGTAATTTTTATTTTGATGTTTATTTTATATAATATGTATTATTTTTAAAATGGTCAGTCTTGACTCTGTAACCAAGCAGAGAACATGTAACATGTCCTGACTCTGTAATCAGAGATGCCAATTGTTAAATCATGGCTCTGTTTAATACAGAGTGTATAGTGGAAGTCCTGACTCTGCAACCAAGCAGAGAACACATTTTTTTTTGTATTGGCTCTGTTAAATACGGAGAATTACTATTATGGAACAATTATTAACTTCTAATGATGAATAGAATTTACATACTATTTCAGTTTTATTTAATAAACTATTTAACCTAATTGCTCTCCCATCTCACTTGGATTTTGAAAATTTATTTGTCAGATGAATTTCGGCGCCAACATTTATTTTTGGTGCCGAGTAACCCGCGAAACATTTTTTGGAAATAATAGTGAGCTATTGTGAAAGAGATTTGTGATTAACAACTGTGATTTATTTTTCAACATGTGATTAGTGTGTGATTTATATTTCAACCTGTGATTAGTGTGGAATTATTATTGTGCCATTTGGATTACGACATGCCATCTACATTACCTGGAATTAACAGGTAAGAAAATATTTTTTTCATTTTCTATGAATGGTTAATGTTTTAAAATAAGAATTATTTTTTATTTAAAATGGAAAATCTTGAAAAGCTGAAAGCAAAACGTTCTGTTGAACGAACGAGTTTCACGAAATTAATTACAAAATTAGAAACATTATTAAATGATGACATTGATAATACGAAAACCGATGAATTATTAGAGCTTCAAGAAATATTTCTCTTAAAAGAAACGGCTTTCCAAAGTTTGAATCGTGATATTGAAGCTCAAATATCCGACTGAAAAGAATATGAAAAGGACATTGCTAATAGTGAAAAGTACACTGACCAATTGATCAGTGCTAAATTTAAAATTAAAAATAGATTAAGAAAATGTAAAAAGGATAATGTTTCTATGATAGCAACTAGTCGTGTAAATTCATTGAATGGTTCTGCTAGTGGAACAGAAACGAGTTCTGCCATGAAATTGCCTAAATTAAATGTTCCAAAATTTTCTGGTGAAATCGAAGAATGGGTCGAATTTTTTAACTGTTTTGAAACATCGATACACCAGAATAAATCACTATCTAAGATAGAAAAATTCGCTTATCTAAAATCCTTGTTATGTAATCGGGCCTATAATGTGGTAGAAGGGTTTCCTTTGACAGAACAAAATTATGATACTTGTATTGATTTATTAAAGGACCGTTTTGGTAAGGTTGATGTTATTATTAATAAACACATGACTAATTTATTAAATATGGAACCAGTTAAAAATTGTTCAAATTTAAATGCATTAAGAAGATTGCATGACATGTGCGAAGTTAATATTAGAAGTTTAAGAAATTTGGGGGTAACATCCAGTTCTTATGGACAATTGCTAAATCCTATTTTGCTAAAGCTATTGCCCCATGAATTAGTGATTGAATATCATAGAAAACGTGATACTAGCAAAGAGTCAGATGTAACCGATCTAATTGCCTTTCTGAAATGTGAAATAGAATGTAGAGAAAAGGCTTTGTCAATGACAAGTTCTAAAAATGATGCATCCTCTTCTTTTGTACATAAAAATAAAACTGAATTTCGTGAAAAGAAAACATCAAATAAATATCAACATGCTAATACCTTAAATGCCACTATTAAAGTTTTTTGTGTATTTTGCAAAGGTAATGATCATTTATCTTCCGAGTGTAAAAATTTAGCTGATGATAAGAAAAGATTAATGTTACGTAAGGAGGGTAGATGTTACAAATGCTTTTTGAAATCGCATTTATCTTCGCAATGCCGCATAAAATTAAAGCCATGTCTAAATTGTAAAAGCACTGAACATAACAAATTATTTTGCTTTAAGAAAAGTTTGAAACCAGAAATTAATGAAAATCAAAATCAAACAGTTGTATCTAATTCTCATTGTAATTTTAGAAATTCTAAGCATGCTGTTTTATTGCAAACATGTTGTGTAACTGCTCAAGGTAATTCTAAATCAAAGGTAGTTCGATTATTACTTGATTCTGCAAGCGAAAAAAGCTTCATAACAAAAGCATTAGCTCGTGAATTAAATTTGCCTGTTTTAAGAAAAGAACATTTAACTGTATTCGCTTTTGGCATGGATCAAGGTCGCGAAGAAGAATATGATGTTTTTAAAATTAAATTGCGAAGTAAAATGAATTATCATCGTTTTATAGATGTTGAGGTGTTAGCTACCGATTTGATAAGTGCAACAACATTGAAGGTTCCCAATTCTGACCCTCTAGTTATAAAATACATTGAAAGTAAAAGATGGAGGTTAGCCGACCCTACGCCCGAGGAATCCGAAATACAAATTTTACTTGGAGCTGATTATTTCTGGAATGTTCAGAGAGGTGTCGTTGAAGAAATTAATGACCATTTATATGTAGCTAATACACTTTTTGGGTACACAATAGTGGGAAAAATAAACTCTAAAGGTAACGAAACAGTTAATGCTCATCTTGTATCTGTTAATGAAATAGAAAATTTTGATTTGCAAAAGTTTTGGAAACTAGAGTCTTTGGGTATTTGTGATAGTAAAAATGAATTATTTTCACAAAAGGATTTAGATGCTCTTGATTTATTTAATGATAATTTAAATTTTGTAAATGGAAGATATGAAACTAAACTTTTGTGGAAAGTAAATAAAAATGAATTGAAATCCAATTTTGATGTAGCTAAACATAGACTTTGGGGATTAAAATCAAAATTGTGCAAAAATGAATGGTTACTTAAGGAATATGAGAAAATATTAAATGAACAATGTGGTTTGGGTATAATTGAAGAATGTGAGTTTAATAAAGATGAAATAAACACGTATTACATGCCTCACAGACCAGTAATAAGGGAAGATAAATCGACAACTAAAGTAAGAATTGTTTTTGATGCGTCATCCAAAGATAAGGGGGCAAAATCGTTAAACGAGTGCTTATTTCCTGGGCCCAATCTAAATCCTAACATATTGGACATTATTTTAAAATTCCATCTCCACAAAATTGCTTTCTTGGCCGATATAGAAAAGGCATTCTTGCAAATCCAGATACAACAAGAAGATAGAAATTTTTTGAGGTTCCTGTGGTTTGACAATATCACTAGTAACAATCCCATTTTGAAGGTTTTTCGCATGACCCGTGTAACTTTTGGTGTAACAACTTCACCCTTTTTCCTTTCTGCAACCATCAAACATCACATTGAGGGGTATAAAGATTTGTTTGGAAAAATAGTTAATATGCTGGATACTTCCTTATACGTTGATGACCTGTTTCATGGAGCTGATTCAGTAAATGAAGCTTTTGTTTTATCAAACGGTGCAGAGAAGATATTGAGTGAGGCCAATATGAAACTCAGAAAATTTAAAACCAATTCTTCCGATTTAAAATTTTTATGGAAGGAACATGGAATAAACTTTGAGGAAGACACTCTTGAACAAAATCTTTCGAAGGTATTGGGAATTATATGGATAACAGAAAGTGACACCTTGAAAATAGACATACAACCACTTTTAGTAGAATTTGACCATAAAATTATTACCAAACGTATTGTTTTACAAACTGTGGCAAAAATTTATGATCCTATTGGACTCATTTCCCCTTTCGTGATAAGAATTAAATTTTTAATGCAAGAACTCTGGGAACATGGAATTGACTGGGATTCTACATTACCAGATTCTTTAAGTGGAAAATTCAGAAAATGGCATAATGAAATAAAAGACTTGGTAAATTTTGAAATTCTTAGAAAATATTTTGTAACTATCCCAAAATTAAATCCTGAAACCGCTCAACTTTTCATATTTTCTGATGCTAGTTTAAAGGGGTATGGGTCAGTGGCTTATTTACGTGATTCTTCTTCTTGTGAAACTTCATTTGTAATAGCAAAGTCGAGAGTAACGCCTCTCAAGAAAATTACATTGCCGCGCATCGAACTTCTTGGAGCACTTACGGCTGCAAGATTAGCGAATTATTTAAAGGAAATATTTAAAATTGTGAATGAAAATATATTTTGTCTAAGTGACTCCCAAATTACCTTGCACTGGATTAAAGGAAGTGCTAACAACTGGAAGCCCTTTGTGGCAAACCGCGTACGCGAAATTCAGGAACTTGTTGCTCCTGTACAATGGAAATTTTGTAAAGGAAAGGAAAATCCTGCAGATGTTCTCTCTCGTGGTTGCTCTGCATCTGAATTGATTAATAACGAGGTATGGTTACATGGTCCTAGCTGGCTGAAGGAAGAATCGTTACCAGTATTTCTCCCTGAAACTCAACCTAATCTACCTGATGAAGAGGTCTTGCAAGAACAACGTAAAACGCTTGTTTGCTCCATATCCCAAAATATTCCAGAATTTGAGCTTTTATTTAAATTTTCATCCTGGTCTAAATTAAAACGAATTACGGCTTGGTGCCTCAGATTCATCAAAAATAGTACATGCCCATCTGAACGAGTCTATGGTTTTTTGACTGTTCCAGAACTTGAAAGGGCAACAAATGCTATTGTGAAATTAATTCAAAACCATGAATTCGGAGACGAACTGAAAATTCTAAAATCCAGAAAGATCCTAAATTCTAAAAGCAAACTCCTTCCTTTACATCCATTTCTTGACGAAAATGATATTCTTCGTGTTGGAGGTAGGCTAAAAAATGCAAACTTGTCTGAATATCAAAAACATCAAATCATTCTCCCTAAAAGGCATCATGTTACAGACTTGATAATAAAGTATTTTCATGAGAAACATCTTCATAGCGGGACTCAATTGACAATTT
This sequence comes from Maratus speciosus, assembly GCA_963932465.1. Lineage (NCBI taxonomy): Eukaryota > Metazoa > Arthropoda > Arachnida > Araneae > Salticidae > Maratus > Maratus speciosus. The sequence continues at coordinate 23,207,011 of OZ010798.1, read as the reverse complement.
CAGCAATTCGACAAAAATTTTGGATAATTAATGCTAAAGAAGCTGTGAAAAGAGAAATAAGGAAATGTATGAAATGTTTCCGAAATTCATCACACCTTTCATCTCAGTTGATGGGAAATCTGCCATCAGCACGCGTGACACAAGCTCGAGTATTTTCAAGAGTAGGAGTCGACTTAGCCGGCCCCTTTTTGATCAAACCTCGTAAGGGACGTGGTGTGAAACCCTTTAAACATTATGTTTGTCTGTATGTTTGTTTCGTAACAAAAGCTATCCATCTTGAGTTAGTCACTGATCTTACAACTGAAACCTTTCTAGCCTCATTGAAAAGATTCGTGGCTCGACGTGGAAAACCTCTAGAAATATTTTCCGACAGAGGTACAAATTTTGTAGGGGCAGACCGCGAAATAAAGAGAATGATGTCTCTAATTGCTTCTGATGAAAAATTGCACAAGTATCTTACTGACGAAATGATAGTATGGAAATTCAACCCACCTTCCGCCCCTCACTTTGGAGGCCTTTGGGAAGCGGGAATAAAACAAATGAAAAATCATTTGAAGAGAACAATTGGTGATCAGATTTTAACTTATGAAGAATTTTTGACCTTAATTGCACAAATTGAGTCATGCTTAAATTCAAGACCGCTTGTCGCTGAGTCTTCTGATCCAAATGACTTTACGGCTCTGACGCCAGGACATTTTATTATAGGAGCACCCTTGACCTCCTTACCTGAGCCTGATATCTCCTCTACCTATGTAACTCCTTTGGAACGTTGGAAATTGCTACAAAAGATTTTCCAAAGTTTTTGGAAAAGGTGGTCGTCAGACTATCTCTCACAATTGCAGCAACGTACAAAGTGGTTTAGAAGCAACCCGAACTTAAAAATCAATGACTTGGTGTTGATAAAGGAAGAAAACCAGCCCCCATTAAGGTGGAAATTGGGCAGAATAATTGAACTATTTCCTGGGGATGATAATATTGTTCGTGTTGTCAAATTAAAGACTTCTACTGGTGAACTGAAACGCCCTATCACAAAATTGTCTCCTCTACCGATGGACATTTAATATAATAGAATTTTACTTTATTTTAACTAACTTTATTATTATTATTTTTTTCTATGTCTAATTTTTGTAACTTTCTGAACTATTTTGTATATTAATGTCTTTTTCTATTTTTAGTTGTTCCAGAAACTGTTTTTATAGAAGTAGTAGGATTTAATTGCATTTCATTTTAGTTATACTTAACATTTAAGGTAATATTTTAAATTTGTATTTAATATTTGATTATTTAGTATGTGATAGTGGAAAATTGGTAAGTTATAATTGTTCGATGAACTCCGTTCATGGAGGCGGAGGATGTTACGGCGTAAATGCCCTCAAATTTATTTGTTTATAATTTAACTCTGTTTATCTTTCATATTGCGAAATATAATTATAAAACTGATTTCTTTTGACAGAAAAAATCTAATCTGTTTATCTAAATTGTTTATAACCCTGAATCAATATTTATGAGTAACATTATGATTTCAAGGTCATGTAATATAGATTTATTTACTTTAAAATAATTTTGAATTGATGGTGATTTATTAGTTTTATAATTACTTGGATGTCATTTAAATGAATATTATAGCTATTTAGAAGATTTATAACTGCATATTGTAATTTTTATTTTGATGTTTATTTCATATAATATGTATTATTTTTAAAATGGTCAGTCTTGACTCTGTAACCAAGCAGAGAACATGTAACATGTCCTGACTCTGTAATCAGAGATGCCAATTGTTAAATCATGGCTCTGTTTAATACAGAGTGTATAGTGGAAGTCCTGACTCTGCAACCAAGCAGAGAACACATTTTTTTTGTATTGGCTCTGTTAAATACGGAGAATTACTATTATGGAACAATTATTAACTTCTAATGATGAATAGAATTTACATACTATTTCAGTTTTATTTAATAAACTATTTAACCTAATTGCTCTCCCATCTCACTTGGATTTTGAAAATTTATTTGTCAGATGAATTTCGGCGCCAACACCCCCCTTGGATTCGAGGCTACAAAAATTCTCTGTTTGCGAATAACATTTAGGACAGCGCTATTGAAAAGCATTGTGTTTAGAAAATGTATGCTTATAATTTTATTTTATATGGAGTTTTAGACCTTTTCAGGGTCAAGTATAGGTTATACATGAATTCTTTTATCTATTTTAAAGTAATGGCATGCATATTTTTTATTTTATTTATAAAATAAAAATTTTAAATTTTAGTTAATGCGTGTGCATGGATTTTAAATAATATGTATCTAAGTATTGATCGAAAATAATTCGTACAAAATAAATCTGCAATATTTCACGCATGCATTTACCTGTATTTCTGCTGCATCAAATGACGCAATAAGGTAAACAAACGCATTAGCCGTTATTTTTACACCACGTGATTCACACTGTGACGTCACGAGAATACTGTCCATTAGACAAAAAAATTTGTTTTGAAAAACCAGTGACAAAAGAATAAATACTCTTAAGGCTGTTCTCAAATCCAAAGGGTCAACTTTTTGACATAAGTTTTAATTCAGTTTTGTTCGGAAACGGGTGAAACTAGAAGGCGTTGTTATTCAGAAACTATGTCATCGAACTGTTTTTTTTTTCTGTTTTCGTGTAAACGCAATAGATCTTTCAGAAAATACTGTCAAAGTTGGCATTTTGAACCGAACTTCCGAACGAAAGAAGAAAATCCAGTCAGTAAGAGGGAAAAAATGCCGTTACGTGGTCAAAATCGCTTAGGTAATTGATTGATCAAAAAATGGAAAACACAGTTCGATTCCAAATTGCTTCTATGGTCAGGCCTTTCCAATTTTACATCTTTCCTTTAAAAATGAATTTGTAAATATGTCAAAACGTTTTGCGCTTGTTGAGAAGAGTAGTTGAGAACAGCCTTAAAAGACGCTCATCGCGAAGGTGTTAAATGCGCAATTTTTGGAACTATTTTGATAAAACAATTACGCAGCGAGAAGGTTAAGAGGCTACTTCAGTCAAATGAAAAGACGCATTCGCTAATGCTAATCCTATGAAATAAATTTATAACGATATCTCGGTCGCATTTCAATATTTTTAAATGATTTCTTTTGCATTGAATAGTTAAGATCAATCTATATGCAGGCCTTTTTTACTTTTTGAATTTTGATTGCAGATATTTATTATGAGGATGTTTTTACTTTCAGAACCGGTTCCGAAAATGAAAGTGTCCTCATAAGAAATACCTGTAAACAAAATCCAAAAGTAAACAACGGCCTTTGTACAGATCGATCTCAACTATTCAATGCAAAAGAAATCATTTGAAAATATTGAATTGCGAACGAGATATCTTTATAAATTTTTTCCATAGGATTAGCATTAGCGAACGGGTCTTTTCGTTTGACTGAAGTAGCCTCATAGGGAGGTATGGAGACTTCCGGTCGTTTAGTAAGTAGGACTTACTGGCTATGGTTTTAAATCGTCCACGTGATTTACCGCGGCCGATCGGCTGGAGATTTCCTTTTGTTGTCTGTAACTTTAAAAACAGGCAAATTTTACTACCATCTATAATTTTGAAAAGTTTGCGGTGTGAGTTTTACAATTAATATTTCAGTATTTTAATAATAATTTTCATAAATAAATTTGAAATTATATGTAAACCAAATAATAAAAAGTGAGAGCTACCCACTCTGAACATACCAAACACAGCTAAAAAAATGTTCATTGAAGATAATTTCTTTAAGTGGATACAAAGACTTATTATTATAGTTTAGCAAAAACTTTTCATTATCTAATTTAATATTCAGTTTATATTTTTTGCGCTTTGAGAATTATTAATTGACTTCGATAAAGTTCTTAAATTTACTGTTAGAAAATTGCTGCTATATTCAAAATTTTCAAATGGAAAAGGGCATAGCCGGATAAGCATTGGAAACATGCCTTTCAATCAAATTTCCTGATTTTTTCTCCAGATGTAGCTACATATCTGACAACATATTTCCCCTATAATCACCCTATAAATAGTGATATTTAATGAGATAAAAATGTTATTTCGATTTTTAAAAAAACAGATTTTCTCAAAAACTGCTGCGCGGAATGTCATGCCATTAATAGAGGATATATAGATACCAAAGATGAATAACTGGTAATTTTGCATAATTTTCTGTTTATAAAAACTGTGTGAAATAGCGAAATAAAAATTAAATATATATATATCTTATGGTTATCCGAAAATTACCATTTTTTTGTAAAAAATTGTCCATATGTGCCGCCCGTATATTCTATATAAATGCCGGAAGTTTGCGTTGAGTACTACATATAAATATTTACAAAAATGTATATTAAAATTATTGAAATTCATTTTAAGGTGTTATTTGGGGCGGAGCAACTTAACTTCAACATCGGAAGAATTTTTGGAACAAAGTCAGCAGACAATATGTCAACTGATGTATTTTAGATTCCATTAAGCATATAAGCCATGTTTTTCAACATCATGATCATTTGACAGTGTTGAGAATATTGCTCATGTGTTCATTAACCCTTTGAATACTGAAGTCTAAAAATGCACTGGCATTCAAAATACGGCAGACGCCCGAAACTGAACTATTGCAGTGAGATTTTTTCACCCCCTTTCTTTTGCCTTCCTACCTGTCAGAGTCACAATAAGAAGGCAGCTATCTTCAAAAGTAGAACTTATTTTCCCCTACTATCCCTCGTAAGAGCAGTCATACAAAAGGGTAATCCTGCTCAAGGGAAAGTTTTTATTGTACTAAAGCCCGAAATGTTTGTGCATGTTTTATCTTTCAGGATTTATTCCTGGCATGCTATTTCTGAGAGTTCCTCGAAATTAGCTTCTTACATCTTACATATTAGAGAGTAGATTTTGTTCCATAATGAAATTTGTCACAGGGGGAATACAATTTCTTGCTTTTTGTGTTACTGTATATTTTTTCACGATAAATATTTGCAGTGAACTAAAAAATCCCTTCAACAAATAACATTTAAGAAAATCTACTTCTCTTTTCAAAGAAATTTATGAAAAAATATCACTATATTTCCATTGTACGAGTATTTCAATATTGACTAACTGTATTTAACAGAGGATTTTTTTTTAAATGTTATAAGACAAATCGTTAAAAGAGAAACATTAGATGCGAACTAAAAAATAATAATTAGTAAATTTTCTGTTCGAAAATTATTTTACAAATCACTTCAAAAAAAAAAAAAAAAAAAAATCTACTTTTTGTATTATATTTGTGAATCCCAAGAAAGTGCCAAATTTTTAATATCGAATTTTAAAATTATTCAAGGAATAGCATCATTGTTATTAAAAAATATATATTTTTGATTGATGCCGTAAAATTAATGATAGTAAACGATTTGTTTTTGATTTTTAGCATTTTAAAAGTTCATATTGATTTTCTATTAATTACTAAACGCATACTATTTATGAAAACATAGTAACTAAAATAACTGTATCTAGAAATTAATATCTCAAGAATTCAAATTTATTTTTTCTTAACAAAATTTCAGCCTTTTCCTAGAAGTTAAAGCTTTATAAATGTTAAATTTTAACGCTAAAAAATAATAATGACTTAAATAAATAAATAATAATAACTTAATAGCTATTTGTCTCAAAATGTATTTAAATATTATGTAATACAGAATATATATATATATATATAAATATTAGCGTACGTATTTTTTGATCTAGCAAACCTGTAATTAAAATAAACATTAAATCCTTATAATGATAAATGATTTTTAGTTTCCAAACACATTGAAAATACATTAACTAAAAAAAGGAAAAGCATATAGAAAACAAACTTATCTACAGAAATTAAAATATTCCTTTTTTTTATTTTTGGAAAATGGATATCGTCAATTTTTATAAATTTATAATAAATGGATCTAAGGTTCGCTATTATAAATCCTAATGGCAGTAATGTATTTTCTAAGTCTCAAAATATATAGAAAATCCAGTAACTGAAAAAAAAGGAAAAGCATATAGAAAATAAAGTTATCTAGAGGAATTAATTTTTTTTTTTTTTTTTTTTTTTTTTTTTTTTTAATTCTGGAAAATAGACTGTCAATTTTTATAAATTTGTAACAAATGGATCTAAGATTCATTATTATAGATCCTAATGGACGTAATGGATTTTCTAAGTTCCAAAGATATAGAAAATACAGTAACTAAAAAAAGGAAAATCATATAAAAAATAAAGTTATGTAGAGGAATATTTTTTTTCCTAATTCTGGAAAATTGACATTAACTTCAGTTTTTACAAATTTGTGATAAGAGGATTCATGTGGTTTATATTCATGAAGTTAGCAGACTATCTTTTTTTATTATTATGCAAAATGGACATTGTCAATTTTTATAAATTTGTAAAAAATGGATCTAATATTGATTATCAGTGCCGAAACTAGCTTTTTTGCGCCCGGGGATAACATGGATTTTGCCCCCTATCCTGACACAAAATAAAAGTTATCGACTTCAGGTACCCTATGCGAAAAAGAAAAAATCCTTAAAAAATAAAAATAATTAAAATGCAAGCTAGAAATATGTAAACAATGGTCCCATAGGATTAAAATTAGCTTGAGCGTTAAGAGCCTAAACTAGTTACGCGAAGAAACTGGGACGCTAATGTTAAACCTATAGAAGAATTCTTTTTAAAATTTCTCACTTGCATATATATTAATAATTTTAATTGATTTTTTTTTTCTTGCTTAGAAGAGCTGATGTTGAATTCTAAACAGGGTTAGTGTTTACTTTTCTGATTTTGGTTGCAGATATTTTTTTTTTTTTTTGTAAAGTTACTTTTACTTTCAATACAGATTCCAAAATCTCAAAGTATAGCAACGCTAAAGATAAATCCAAGCTATCCTTAGAAAAAGAAAATCATTTTAAAATATTAAAATGCAAGCGAAAAATTTGAAAACAAATCTCTCATTGGTTTAACATTAGCTTGCGAGTTTCTTTGTATTTTATCTATATATATATACATACATTTTTGTATGAAACAACGAACAAAATCTTAATCCCCCTTCCACCCCTTCGCTTTTCGTTCTCGCGCACGGGGTACTTCCCCCTCTGCACGCCCCTAGTTTCGGCCCTGTTCATTAATGTAGATCCTAATGGATGCAATGGATTTTCTAAGTTTACAAACATATAGAAAATACAGTAACTAAAAAAAGGAAAATCATATGTAAAACAAAGTTATCTAGATGAATTATTATTATTTTTTTTAATTCTGAAAAATGGACAATATTTTCAATTTTTACAAATTCATGATAAATGGATTCATTTTGTTAATATTCATGAAGTTAGCAGACTATCTTTTTTTTTTTTTTTTCCAATTTCGGAAAATGGACATTGTTAATTTTTATAAATTTGTAATAAATGGCTCTAATATTCATTATCAGGGCCGAAACTAGCTTTTTTTTTTTTTTTTTTTTTTTTTTTTTTTGCGACCGGGGCGACAAACATGGATTTTGGCGCACCCCTCCCCACATCCTGACGCACAATAAAAGTTATCGAGTTCAGGTACCCTTTGCAAAATAATAATAATAATAATAAACTCTTAAAAAGTAAAAATTATTTAGTAACAATAAAATGCGAGCTATATGTATCTGTATCCTCGTTAAAAATTATTGCTAACGCTTCTTCTTGCGATAGACTTTTTCCTCTGCGATACATTTTATGTACCATATACAAATAACTGAATAAAATGCAAATAACTAAGCTAAAATTTAAAAAATAATATTATTGTAAAATACAAATTTCAATAACACATAAAGTTTAGCAAACATATCATGTATCGCAATAGTAGAAAATGTTAAAAGTGTTTTCATTCTGAAATTCCCCATCCGTTCATTGCAGTAATCCCTCATCAACCACTCCCCTCGCACTTACTCCGGGACAATAGCTGGATATTTTCGAGGGGGGTAGAAAAGGAATACCTGTTTCCCAGGCGTTCGGGCGGTCTCGCCGTAGTTTCATTGTTCGGGCGGTTGAGGCGGTTTCGTAGCGAAAGGGTTAAAATTTAAAATACAGCAATACTGTAACTGTTTATTCCAAATATTCTTCGGGTGTGGAAGTTGGAGTAGCTCCGTCCAAAATAACGTATAAAATAAATTTCAGTAATTTTAATATACATTTTTGTAAATATTTTTATGTAGTGCCCAACGTAAACTTGATGCATGATTTTCTTTCTTGTTTTAAAACTATTTTCCGGCATATCTTCGAAAAATAACGTTGTTTATTTATAGTTTTAAAGAGAAATTCTCCCACAAAAAATTCTTTCCTTCCGGGGATAGAAATTTAATAGCTGCTAAATGGCTGAACAGGTGGTTCCAAAGAGAAATAAACAAAACAAAGTGATGAAAGAGAAATGATTATTGTTAATAAAAATTCTGTTGACATTATAAGCACAGCAATAACTTACAAGTGTTTTATTTTCTTTGTAAAACATTCTCCCTTTAAAAAAAAGTAATTGAAAATAAAAACTCATGAACATAAATATCACACCATCAATGTCATTAGTAGGGGAGAAAAGACAGTTCAGCGTCAGCAGGTGGATTGTGGATTGGGAGGATTGAGGTGGAGGGAGGAATCCACCTTGTGGATAGAGGAGGAGGGTGGAATCCACCTGTGGGAGGTTTCTTAGAGTAGGAGAGGCTAAATTTTTGAGGGGGGCTTAATTTTTGAGGGGGCTTAATTTTTGAGAGGGGCTTATTTTTTTTTTTTTTTTTCGAATCGACTTAGAGTAGAGATGGAAATATCATGCTATAACATAGGTCTTTTCGAGAGGAAGTATGAAGACACTAAATTTTTCGATGGGCTTAATTTTTGAGGGGGGCTTAATTTTTGAGAGGGCTTAATTTTTTTTTTTTTTTCGAATCGACATAGAGTAGAAATGGAAATATCATACTATAACATAGAGATGTAGGTATTTTCGAAAGGGATTTTGAGGAGCCTAAATTTTTTAGAGGGGCTTATTTTTTTAGGGGGGCTTAATTTTTAAGGGTGATTTTTTTTTCTTTTTTTTCCTGAATTGTCTTAGAATTTGAATGAAGATAAAAATGTCATATGTTTTCCGAAAAAAATTTTTGATGCTGCCATCTCTATGCGGTAGTGCGAATTTATTATTGAAAATAGTATTTTATTTTTGAAAAGTTTTGAGGAAGGTTTGAACCTGCAAAATAGTCTCTTGGCTCGATGATATGTTGAAGACTTAACTAATCGAGCCAAGAAACTATGTCTATATGTTTAGAATTTAGATATTTCAAAATAAAAAATTGTATTCCCCCCTTCTGTATGCGCAAAGAGAGGTTGGTTTCTTAAGATAACTCATTAATACCTATTTTAACTGCTCACTTTGCGAATTTTTTTTTTAATGTGTATGATTTTTAGTTTAACTGATTTTATCGATTTTGTGAATGAGAGTTTGATTATTTTACGCACAAATGTATGATCATTTTAGAAAGCCGTGGTTTCGAACCTGCGAACTCCCATTCAAATTTCATTTTTTGTAACTGATAAGCTATCCACTATTCAAACCGCGCCCCGACAATTACTGAATTACTTTTGAACACTATATATTTTTAAAAATACCTACCTCTCCTTATTTCTTATACTAGGGAAGTTAATACAATTTATGTTTTAAATTGAAGAAATAATTAATTTTTTATATTTCTTTTATAAGCAACTCATTTTTTTTTGATCGATTAGAAGGCTACCAAACGATTTGAATTAAACATTGTTTTTACCAGTATTAATCCTCTTACCTAATTTTAAAATTATACTTTTTCTTGTGAACCATATCCTATTCATTGAATCGTCTGAAATTCATTTCCTAAACCCTCTTATCAACGTTACTCACTATCTATCACAAACATTCGATAAGTCTAATCAGCTTTTTTCAACAGAAAATAGCTAATATGTAAATATTGATAACTATTGAAGAGATTATTTCACTTGTTTCCAGATTTTAAATGAAAGTTTGAAATATTTGTCAGATTTTCTATTTATCAATTATTATAAATTGAATCAACTCATAGTTTGTTATTGCAATAGATAATTATTTGATGATTCTACACTAGTTCTAATGAATTTTAAAACTACTGCTTCACTTCAACTCATTCTTTTATACAGTTTAATAAATTTAGTTTGAATTAATCCATTGGTTTGTCATATATTTCACTGAAATAATAAAATTAATGTGTAAAACCTTAGAATGACGAATTCAAAAGCGTAACGTGATGAATCATATACTTTTTAAACATTACATAAAAACCTTTGGATTGATTCACTTCCTGTGAACTTCGTACACATACTTTTTTATGCCACGTGTTTTTCTGAAATTTTTGCACCAATCATATTACATGATTTGCACTATCGTAATAATTTTTTAACATGCGCCCCCTATGATTATATATAAAATTGAATGAAACGAGACTTTTTCATTAGTGTTTGCTATTTTTTGAGTATGTGAAGACGCTTTTTTCACTTAAGATAATATGGCTAGTTTTCAAGATGGACATTCTACTATGTTAAGCGATAATGTATCAAATTTGAATAATCAATATTTTTCATCAAGATTAAATGATCAAGACATGGGATTAATAATACAACCTAAAGTAGAACCCGTTTCAGATGATGAAGCGGAATCCTCCTCATCAGAACTAAAGAAACAGAAGTCACCTTTTTTGTGTACTGTTTGCAGCAAATCTTTTTCACGAAAAGGCAATTTAAAACAACATTTGATGATTCATTCAGAAGAAAGACCATTTATATGTGACATCTGCCAAAAAGCATTCTCTAGAAAGGCTATTTTGAATCGTCATAAACTATCCCATTTAAAGATTCCTTCCCAACATAAATGTGAATCGTGCGGTGAAACGTTCTCAAGAAAGTATGACTTATTAAAACACATGAAGATCCACAAGTCCTCCAAAAAGGATAAATGTATTCAGCGTAGCGAAATATTCAATCCCAACTCCGATTTTTTATATCATTTGAAAACTTCACAGAGAGTTAGATGCAAAATTGATAATTCATCCTCTTTAAAAGATATGTTTTTTGAGAAGGTTAAGCATTTTAAAAGGCAAAATGCGTTAAACATATTTACTAAAACTGTAATCAACTCTAACGAGGAGAATGTTACAGACTTTAACACATTTTTTAATAGTATTCATTCGGACGTTTTAAACGAATTAAACTACCAGATTCAAGTTAAACGATCGATGAAATGGTATGCAAGTGTACAAGTTGTTGTATATCGTGTAACACAGGAGGGTGTATTAGAGATTGCCACACCCTATTTCCATTCAAAAACTATACTTGAATTAACGAAACAAAACTTATCTGAACATGTTGAGGATACCTTTGCAAAAATTATTAAGTCCTATGAGAAGTCCACCAGACGTGGTTTTAATTGGACATTAGATAAAATATTGAATTTAGAACTATCTACCTTTAAAATATAACATGATTTGAAATGTTTATACCTTTTTGAAATATGTGTACTCATGTTTTCACTATTGTAACTATTGAAAACGACGAATAAATAATGTGTAAATGAAAAAGCTGTTGTCTGTTTATTTTTGTTAGAACAACTTGTGATTTTTAATAACTCATGAAGTCGTAACGACTTTACTTACTATTTTTTTTTTCAATTTCTTATCAAATGAATAATGAGTTAACAATCTTTTATTAATTTCATATTGAAAGTCTGAAATTATCCATTGAAATAGTTATTTTGCAATATTTCTAATTTATCATAATTATTTTTAAAGTTTAATATATCACTCGTTGTTTGGATAAACAACTGTTATTGCTCAATAATAATAATAATATTATCATTTATTACCATACAATTCTTTAAAAAAGCATAGAACCATTAACATAATATATCATTAACCACTTTTTAAAAACTGTTACCTTGTGTTGCCATTGAATTCTTCAAAGCAAAAAAGAATAAAACTAAAATCATTATCATTAAATATCATACACCACTTATATAAAAATTGTTTCTTTGTGTTGCCATACAATTCTTCAAAAAAAGAATAAAACTAAAACTATTAACATTAAATATCATATACTGTAAATATAAAAATTGTTACCTTGTGTTGCCATACTATTCTTCAAAAAAGGATAAAACCATTGACATAATATATTATTCACCACTTAAATAAACTGTTTATATATATATATATATATATATTAGACTTAACCCTAGAACTACCGGAAATTTTACTCAAGTTTTATAAAAACATACTACACCAGAATTTTTACTTAAAACTATTTAATTTGTTTATTTAACTTATTATTGTCTGATTTATACATTTAGTTTGTTTTGAAAAAGTTTCTGGTTTGAATAAATATTTTGAATGTACATGTCGGGTCCAATGGACCCGTCTGGTAGACGGAAGGTTAAACTAAAATTAATGACATTACTAATTCTTTTAAGTGTTTATCTGTAACCGACACTGATTTTTAACATATATTAAGGGATGTGCTGTTTCTAAACATTCAGTTTCCAACTGATTTTTGTTCTAACTTCATCTAATGTTACCTTTATTTTTTGAAAATGGGTTCTGTAGTAAATATGTTAAAAAGATCTTCCGACAAAGTGACTTCTTCTTCAAAGTATCAACGTTTAGAAGAACCCAATGATCCCACTTCCGCAAGTGAATTAAATATACCAAGATTAGAAATTCCTAATTTATTAAACACTGACTGTGGGACAATATCACGTGATTTATCCACTACTGATTACTCACCGAATGTGAAATCTGAAATCGATATGAATTTTTTTATCCCTAACTTTGGTGATGATACTACATCTTCCGAGAATTCATGCCAAGAGTCAATTTCTGTTGAGGACTATTTGAATATATTTTTCAAAGACATGAATTTTGAATCCGCTTTAACCTCGACCCCAGCTAATAACATAATTTCCCAAGACGAATCCTTTCAAGAACGTACTATTGACCAAGAGGTTTCTGATTCCCAACCAAGCAAACTTTTTAAAGCAAGTGATGAATTACAAAGCACAACCCCACCTACGAATGTCATTCCACAGTCTAAAACTAGCAAATCCAATCATCCTATTGTATTTCGAGAAGAACTCAGTGACTGTATCTTTTTAATTTTAAAGTTGCATAATAGACAATTTCATATTCATATTCGAGAGTTTAAGCGCAGTGGGCTTACTAGTGAAGAAATTCTAACGAAAAATGGAATTATTATGGATGTTAACAGCTGGTTCGAATTTTGCAAGAAAATATTTTCATTTAATCTGAAATATAAAAGTTCCTCATTTGTTTCTAATAACATGATATTAGTGTTAAATTTTAATAATGCTATCATGCGAATTAAAAATTTAAAGAATTATTCTCACATTGACTTAAACGAGTATCAATTGGTGAAATTAAAAGAAAAAATACATGATTTGAATAAGGAACTTCTTCAGCATATATATGTAAACCATATACCAAGCTTAATTAGACAGAAATGTATCATTGGTCATATATCTACAGAAAATGAACTCATGTTGCAGTCTAAACTTATAACATGTATTGAGAATAATGTATTAACTATACTAAACCGCATTTTTGAATGTGATGGATGTATTTTTAATCAGAAATCTGAAACCCCTCATTCCTGTTGTATACTAAATAATCGACAAAAATTTGAAAAACTAGGAGAGATGTTATTAACACTTATAGATTTAGATTTTGTTATTTCTTCATTTTTAAACGGAGTGGATTGTGTTAGTGAAAACTTTTTATCAAACATTCATGTAGAAACAATTCAAAACGAATTGTTTAAAATAATAAAATAAAATGTATTGCTATCCTTTTTAATACGTGTGTGTTTATTTTTCTAACGTGTATGTTTATTTTGTTATATCTTTTAGAACTTTTAATAGAGTGTTAGACTTAAATTTGCATATGTATATAACTAAAGAAATCAACAATTGTTTAGCAATTAAAAAATTAACACAAGTTTAAAATATTAAACTAATAATCTTAATACTATAATTTCTACTTTCTAATATATAGATATATATATATGAAACTTAATTATATAAAAAAGTTTTCAATAATAATAATAAGTTTAGAAAATTAAAAAGTTTAAAAAACAAAATTAACAAACTCAATAAAAAAAAAAAATTTGAAAAGTTTAAAAAAAATAAAGTTTTCAAAATTAAAAAATCTTTATAAAAAAATAAAAATAATTAAAAAAAAAATTAAAAAGTTTACAAAAGTTAAAAAAAATATTAAAAAGTTTACAAAAGTTAAAAAAAAAAACTTGGGAAAAAAAAACTCAAAAAAAAATTAAGTTATCAAAATTAAAAAAAAATTATAAAAACTTAATACATTAAGTTTTCAAAAGTGAGTTTACCTATTCATATATGTATACATGCATGTGACTTTCATTATGTTTCAGTTTAATACTTCTTTTTATCCGAAAAAGTGTTAGATTAATATATACTTATAAAAATATTTGTAAGTTAAATTTTAAAAAAAGTAACTTATAAAAAAAAATGTTTACAAAATTAAAAAAAACAAACAAAATCTTTCTAAATAAAAAGTTTTCAAAATTAAAAAAAAACTTTTTAAATAAAAAATATTTTCAAAATTAAGAAAAAAAAATTGTAAATAAAAAAAAAAGTTTTCAAAATTAAAAAAAAATACTTTGTAAATAAAAAAAAATATTAAAAAGTTTACAAAAAAAACTTTTTTTATAAAAAATATTTTCAAAATTAAAAAAAAAATCGTAAGTAAAAAAAAAAAAAAAAAAAGTTTTCAAAATTAAAAAAATAATAATTTGTAAATAAAAAAAATATATTAAAAAGTTTATAAAATTTAAAAGTTAAAAAAAAAACTTTGTAAAAAGTTTTCAAAATTAAGTTATCAAAATTAAAAAAAAAAAAAAAAACTTAATAAATTATGTTATCAAAAGTCAGTTCACCTAACTGTATATCTATCTGACTTTCATAATTAAAAAAGTTATCAAAAAGTTGAATTTGATTGCAAATACAAGTATTCAATCAATCATATATCAATCAGTCATAGCAATTAACCAATCAATGATATCAGTCAATAAATCAAACCAATCAATCAATCATATTAATCAACCAAACAATAATATCAATCAATCATATCGATCAATAAATCAAACCAATCAATCATATTAATCAACCAAACAATAATATCAATCAGTCATATCGATCAATAAATCAAACCAATCAATCATATTAATCAACCAAACAATAATATCAATTAATCATATCGATCAATAAATCATATTAATCATATCAAGCTATCATATCAATCATATCAATCAATCAACCAATCATTCATATCAGTCAACCAATCATTCATATTAATCAATGATTCACATTAATCATATCAATCGATTAATCAAGATACTGAATACAAGTATTCATACAAATAAATCACATCAATTGCAGTTCAAGTATTACAAGTTAGTATAATAACATTATAAGAAAGTTTTGAATTAATACAATGATTAACTATCAACATTTTGTAACAGCACTTTTACAAAAGCAATGTATGAATAAATATTTTAGTTACAAAAAATATTTAAAATGCTTTTGAAAGTTAATAAAATTATTTTCCAAAAATGTTAAAAACATTACAAGCTGCTAAAACCTACAATTTAACAAGAATGAGTTGTCCTATATTTCCTTTGTATTTGCATGTCCTATATTTCCTTTCTATTTGTATTTGAGTATATGTATACGGATTCCTCCTTTTAATTATGTTTTGTAGTATACACTTAAAATATATATAGTATATATAAAACATTAAATTAAAATATTCTTTAGTTATTAAAAAGTTTAAAAAATCAGCAATTTTTTTAATATTATAAGATATCAAAAATTATTTTGTAATTTATTAAAAGTGAATTTACCTATCGCTATATATGCGTTTCATAAGATAAATCTTCTTTATGTTAACATCCTACCCATATTTTATTTTATAGTTCTACACATCGAAACGAAAAAACAAAAAATAAACAATCTATTATTAAATTCTTCAATTTAAAATTTTAATACATACATACTTAAACATTTATATAAAAATAATGAACTCACCATGTTTGAACTCAGAAAAGAGATGATGAGCTTATCACGTGGTAGATTGTGACGTAATCAATTAGATATCACGTGCCTTCCTCATGCCTTTTGATTGTCTTATCTACAATCAGATTGTATTATCAATCACGTGATCTAACTGATATGAGTCTATACCAAGACACTAGCCATTTTCACTTCAGTCATCGATTATGTAGGTCGTATACTTTTTTTTTGAAAGTCTTTTATTTTATGGAATCTTCAGCAACATGACATCAGATATTTGCAAATAAAATCCTATTAAAATCTTTCTCGCAATTGCGAACAAAGATTAATTTTCATATTGTTTAAGTATAATCATTCATTATTTAACTGGATAATAATATTTTTTAGAAGTAACTTAAATTTCTTATAAAAACGGAAGTATTTATTGCATCATTCATAGAATTCAAGTTTGAATATTAACCAAGTTTTTTAAACTTTTATAATTTATACTAGTATTTAGTATATACTAGTACTTAGTAAAAACTAGTATATATTCTAGTATAAAGAGTTTATAAAAGTTTAAAAAACTTGCTTAATATTCAAACTTGAATTCTATGAATGATGCAATAAATACTTCCGTTTTTATAAGAAATTTAAGTTACTTCTAAAAAATATTATTATCCAGTTAAATAATCAATGATTATACTTAAACAATATGAAAATTAATCTTTGTTCGCAATTGCGAGAAAGATTTTAATAGGATTTTATTTGCAAATATCTGATGTCATGTTGCTGAAGATTCCATAAAATAAAAGACTTTCAAAAAAAAATATACGACCTACATATTCGATGACTGAAGTGAAAATGGCTAGTGTCTTGGTATAGACTCATATCAGTTAGATCACGTGATTGATAATACAATCTGATTGTAGATAAGACAATCAAAAGGCATGAGGAAGGCACGTGATATCTAATTGATTACGTCACAATCTACCACGTGATAAGCTCATCATCTCTTTTCTGAGTTCAAACATGGTGAGTTCATTATTTTTATATAAATGTTTAAGTATGTATGTATTAAAATTTTAAATTGAAGAATTTAATAATAGATTGTTTATTTTTTGTTTTTTCGTTTCGATGTGTAGAACTATAAAATAAAATGTGGGTAGGATGTTAACATAAAGAAGATTTATCTTATGAAACGCATATATAGCGATAGGTAAATTCACTTTTAATAAATTACAAAATAATTTTTGATATCTTATAATATTAAAAAAATTGCTGATTTTTTAAACTTTTTAATAACTAAAGAATATTTTAATTTAATGTTTTATATATACTATATATATTTTAAGTGTATACTACAAAACATAATTAAAAGGAGGAATCCGTATACATATACTCAAATACAAATAGAAAGGAAATATAGGACATGCAAATACAAAGGAAATATAGGACAACTCATTCTTGTTAAATTGTAGGTTTTAGCAGCTTGTAATGTTTTTAACATTTTTGGAAAATAATTTTATTAACTTTCAAAAGCATTTTAAATATTTTTTGTAACTAAAATATTTATTCATACATTGCTTTTGTAAAAGTGCTGTTACAAAATGTTGATAGTTAATCATTGTATTAATTCAAAACTTTCTTATAATGTTATTATACTAACTTGTAATACTTGAACTGCAATTGATGTGATTTATTTGTATGAATACTTGTATTCAGTATCTTGATTAATCGATTGATATGATTAATATGAATCATTGATTAATATGAATGGTTGGTTGACTGATATGAATGATTGGTTGATTGATTGATATGATTGATATGATAGCTTGATATGATTAATATGATTTATTGATCGATATGATTAATTGATATTATTGTTTGGTTGATTAATATGATTGATTGGTTTGATTTATTGATCGATATGACTGATTGATATTATTGTTTGGTTGATTAATATGATTGATTGGTTTGATTTATTGATCGATATGATTGATTGATATTATTGTTTGGTTGATTAATATGATTGATTGATTGGTTTGATTTATTGACTGATATCATTGATTGGTTAATTTGCTATGACTGATTGATATATGATTGATTGTATACTTGTATTTGCAATCAAATTCAACTTTTTGATAACTTTTTTAATTATGAAAGTCAGATAGATATACAGTTAGGTGAACTGACTTTTGATAACATAATTTATTATGTTTTTTTTTTTTTTTTTTTTTTTTTTTTAATTTTGATAACTTAATTTTGAAAACTTTTTACAAAGTTTTTTTTTTAACTTTTAAATTTTATAAACTTTTTAATATATATTTTTTTATTTACAAATTATTATTTTTTTAATTTTGAAAACTTTTTTTTTTTTTTTTACTTACAATTTTTTTTTTTTTAATTTTGAAAATATTTTTTATAAAAAAAGTTTTTTTTGTAAACTTTTTAATATATTTTTTTTTATTTACAAAGTATTTTTTTTTAATTTTGAAAACTTTTTTTTTTATTTACAATTTTTTTTTCTTAATTTTGAAAATATTTTTTATTTAAAAAGTTTTTTTTTAATTTTGAAAACTTTTTATTTAGAAAGATTTTGTTTGTTTTTTTTAATTTTGTAAACATTTTTTTTTTATAAGTTACTTTTTTTAAAATTTAACTTACAAATATTTTTATAAGTATATATTAATCTAACACTTTTTCGGATAAAAAGAAGTATTAAACTGAAACATAATGAAAGTCACATGCATGTATACATATATGAATAGGTAAACTCACTTTTGAAAACTTAATGTATTAAGTTTTTATAATTTTTTTTTTAATTTTGATAACTTAATTTTTTTTTTGAGTTTTTTTTTCCCAAGTTTTTTTTTTAACTTTTGTAAACTTTTTAATATTTTTTTTTAACTTTTGTAAACTTTTTAATTTTTTTTTTAATTATTTTTATTTTTTTATAAAGATTTTTTAATTTTGAAAACTTTATTTTTTTTTAACTTTTCAATTTTTTTTTTTTATTGAGTTTGTTAATTTTGTTTTTTAAACTTTTTAATTTTCTAAACTTATTATTAGTATTGAAAACTTTTTTATATAATTAAGTTTCATATATATATATCTATATATTAGAAAGTAGAAATTATAGTATTAAGATTATTAGTTTAATATTTTAAACTTGTGTTAATTTTTTAATTGCTAAACAATTGTTGATTTCTTTAGTTATATACATATGCAAATTTAAGTCTAACACTCTATTAAAAGTTCTAAAAGATATAACAAAATAAACATACACGTTAGAAAAATAAACACACACGTATTAAAAAGGATAGCAATACATTTTATTTTATTATTTTAAACAATTCGTTTTGAATTGTTTCTACATGAATGTTTGATAAAAAGTTTTCACTAACACAATCCACTCCGTTTAAAAATGAAGAAATAACAAAATCTAAATCTATAAGTGTTAATAACATCTCTCCTAGTTTTTCAAATTTTTGTCGATTATTTAGTATACAACAGGAATGAGGGGTTTCAGATTTCTGATTAAAAATACATCCATCACATTCAAAAATGCGGTTTAGTATAGTTAATACATTATTCTCAATACATGTTATAAGTTTAGACTGCAACATGAGTTCATTTTCTGTAGATATATGACCAATGATACATTTCTGTCTAATTAAGCTTGGTATATGGTTTACATATATATGCTGAAGAAGTTCCTTATTCAAATCATGTATTTTTTCTTTTAATTTCACCAATTGATACTCGTTTAAGTCAATGTGAGAATAATTCTTTAAATTTTTAATTCGCATGATAGCATTATTAAAATTTAACACTAATATCATGTTATTAGAAACAAATGAGGAACTTTTATATTTCAGATTAAATGAAAATATTTTCTTGCAAAATTCGAACCAGCTGTTAACATCCATAATAATTCCATTTTTCGTTAGAATTTCTTCACTAGTAAGCCCACTGCGCTTAAACTCTCGAATATGAATATGAAATTGTCTATTATGCAACTTTAAAATTAAAAAGATACAGTCACTGAGTTCTTCTCGAAATACAATAGAATGATTGGATTTGCTAGTTTTAGACTGTGGAATGACATTCGTAGGTGGGGTTGTGCTTTGTAATTCATCACTTGCTTTAAAAAGTTTGCTTGGTTGGGAATCAGAAACCTCTTGGTCAATAGTACGTTCTTGAAAGGATTCGTCTTGGGAAATTATGTTACTAGCTGGGGTCGAGGTTAAAGCGGATTCAAAATTCATGTCTTTGAAAAATATATTCAAATAGTCCTCAACAGAAATTGACTCTTGGCATGAATTCTCGGAAGATGTAGTATCATCACCAAAGTTAGGGATAAAAAAATTCATATCGATTTCAGATTTCACATTCGGTGAGTAATCAGTAGTGGATAAATCACGTGATATTGTCCCACAGTCAGTGTTTAATAAATTAGGAATTTCTAATCTTGGTATATTTAATTCACTTGCGGAAGTGGGATCATTGGGTTCTTCTAAACGTTGATACTTTGAAGAAGAAGTCACTTTGTCGGAAGATCTTTTTAACATATTTACTACAGAACCCATTTTCAAAAAATAAAGGTAACATTAGATGAAGTTAGAACAAAAATCAGTTGGAAACTGAATGTTTAGAAACAGCACATCCCTTAATATATGTTAAAAATCAGTGTCGGTTACAGATAAACACTTAAAAGAATTAGTAATGTCATTAATTTTAGTTTAACCTTCCGTCTACCAGACGGGTCCATTGGACCCGACATGTACATTCAAAATATTTATTCAAACCAGAAACTTTTTCAAAACAAACTAAATGTATAAATCAGACAATAATAAGTTAAATAAACAAATTAAATAGTTTTAAGTAAAAATTCTGGTGTAGTATGTTTTTATAAAACTTGAGTAAAATTTCCGGTAGTTCTAGGGTTAAGTCTAATATATATATATATATATATAAACAGTTTATTTAAGTGGTGAATAATATATTATGTCAATGGTTTTATCCTTTTTTGAAGAATAGTATGGCAACACAAGGTAACAATTTTTATACTTACAGTATATGATATTTAATGTTAATAGTTTTAGTTTTATTCTTTTTTTGAAGAATTGTATGGCAACACAAAGTAACAATTTTTATATAAGTGGTGTATGATATTTAATGATAATGATTTTAGTTTTATTCTTTTTTGCTTTGAAGAATTCAATGGCAACACAAGGTAACAGTTTTTAAAAAGTGGTTAATGATATATTATGTTAATGGTTCTATGCTTTTTTAAAGAATTGTATGGTAATAAATGATAATATTATTATTATTATTGAGCAATAACAGTTGTTTATCCAAACAACGAGTGATATATTAAACTTTAAAAATAATTATGATAAATTAGAAATATTGCAAAATAACTATTTCAATGGATAATTTCAGACTTTCAATATGAAATTAATAAAAGATTGTTAACTCATTATTCATTTGATAAGAAATTGAAAAAAAAAATAGTAAGTAAAGTCGTTACGACTTCATGAGTTATTAAAAATCACAAGTTGTTCTAACAAAAATAAACAGACAACAGCTTTTTCATTTACACATTATTTATTCGTCGTTTTCAATAGTTACAATAGTGAAAACATGAGTACACATATTTCAAAAAGGTATAAACATTTCAAATCATGTTATATTTTAAAGGTAGATAGTTCTAAATTCAATATTTTATCTAATGTCCAATTAAAACCACGTCTGGTGGACTTCTCATAGGACTTAATAATTTTTGCAAAGGTATCCTCAACATGT
The DNA here is from genome assembly GCA_963932465.1 of Maratus speciosus. Taxonomy (NCBI): domain Eukaryota; kingdom Metazoa; phylum Arthropoda; class Arachnida; order Araneae; family Salticidae; genus Maratus; species Maratus speciosus. The sequence goes on along the minus strand of OZ010798.1, from coordinate 23,185,094 downwards.
TCAGATAAGTTTTGTTTCGTTAATTCAAGTATAGTTTTTGAATGGAAATAGGGTGTGGCAATCTCTAATACACCCTCCTGTGTTACACGATATACAACAACTTGTACACTTGCATACCATTTCATCGATCGTTTAACTTGAATCTGGTAGTTTAATTCGTTTAAAACGTCCGAATGAATACTATTAAAAAATGTGTTAAAGTCTGTAACATTCTCCTCGTTAGAGTTGATTACAGTTTTAGTAAATATGTTTAACGCATTTTGCCTTTTAAAATGCTTAACCTTCTCAAAAAACATATCTTTTAAAGAGGATGAATTATCAATTTTGCATCTAACTCTCTGTGAAGTTTTCAAATGATATAAAAAATCGGAGTTGGGATTGAATATTTCGCTACGCTGAATACATTTATCCTTTTTGGAGGACTTGTGGATCTTCATGTGTTTTAATAAGTCATACTTTCTTGAGAACGTTTCACCGCACGATTCACATTTATGTTGGGAAGGAATCTTTAAATGGGATAGTTTATGACGATTCAAAATAGCCTTTCTAGAGAATGCTTTTTGGCAGATGTCACATATAAATGGTCTTTCTTCTGAATGAATCATCAAATGTTATTTTAAATTGCCTTTTCGTGAAAAAGATTTGCTGCAAACAGTACACAAAAAAGGTGACTTCTGTTTCTTTAGTTCTGATGAGGAGGATTCCGCTTCATCATCTGAAACGGGTTCTACTTTAGGTTGTATTATTAATCCCATGTCTTGATCATTTAATCTTGATGAAAAATATTGATTATTCAAATTTGATACATTATCGCTTAACATAGTAGAATGTCCATCTTGAAAACTAGCCATATTATCTTAAGTGAAAAAAGCGTCTTCACATACTCAAAAAATAGCAAACACTAATGAAAAAGTCTCGTTTCATTCAATTTTATATATAATCATAGGGGGCGCATGTTAAAAAATTATTACGATAGTGCAAATCATGTAATATGATTGGTGCAAAAATTTCAGAAAAACACGTGGCATAAAAAAGTATGTGTACGAAATTCACAGGAAGTGAATCAATCCAAAGGTTTTTATGTAATGTTTAAAAAGTATATGATTCATCACGTTACGCTTTTGAATTCGTCATTCTAAGGTTTTACACATTAATTTTATTATTTCAGTGAAATATATGACAAACCAATGGATTAATTCAAACTAAATTTATTAAACTGTATAAAAGAATGAGTTGAAGTGAAGCAGTAGTTTTAAAATTCATTAGAACTAGTGTAGAATCATCAAATAATTATCTATTGCAATAACAAACTATGAGTTGATTCAATTTATAATAATTGATAAATAGAAAATCTGACAAATATTTCAAACTTTCATTTAAAATCTGGAAACAAGTGAAATAATCTCTTCAATAGTTATCAATATTTACATATTAGCTATTTTCTGTTGAAAAAAGCTGATTAGACTTATCGAATGTTTGTGATAGATAGTGAGTAACGTTGATAAGAGGGTTTAGGAAATGAATTTCAGACGATTCAATGAATAGGATATGGTTCACAAGAAAAAGTATAATTTTAAAATTAGGTAAGAGGATTAATACTGGTAAAAACAATGTTTAATTCAAATCGTTTGGTAGCCTTCTAATCGATCAAAAAAAAATGAGTTGCTTATAAAAGAAATATAAAAAATTAATTATTTCTTCAATTTAAAACATAAATTGTATTAACTTCCCTAGTATAAGAAATAAGGAGAGGTAGGTATTTTTAAAAATATATAGTGTTCAAAAGTAATTCAGTAATTGTCGGGGCGCGGTTTGAATAGTGGATAGCTTATCAGTTACAAAAAATGAAATTTGAATGGGAGTTCGCAGGTTCGAAACCACGGCTTTCTAAAATGATCATACATTTGTGCGTAAAATAATCAAACTCTCATTCACAAAATCGATAAAATCAGTTAAACTAAAAATCATACACATTAAAAAAAAAATTCGCAAAGTGAGCAGTTAAAATAGGTATTAATGAGTTATCTTAAGAAACCAACCTCTCTTTGCGCATACAGAAGGGGGGAATACAATTTTTTATTTTGAAATATCTAAATTCTAAACATATAGACATAGTTTCTTGGCTCGATTAGTTAAGTCTTCAACATATCATCGAGCCAAGAGACTATTTTGCAGGTTCAAACCTTCCTCAAAACTTTTCAAAAATAAAATACTATTTTCAATAATAAATTCGCACTACCGCATAGAGATGGCAGCATCAAAAATTTTTTTCGGAAAACATATGACATTTTTATCTTCATTCAAATTCTAAGACAATTCAGGAAAAAAAAGAAAAAAAAATCACCCTTAAAAATTAAGCCCCCCTAAAAAAATAAGCCCTCTAAAAAATTTAGGCTCCTCAAAGTCCCTTTCGAAAATACCTACATCTCTATGTTATAGTATGATATTTCCATTTCTACTCTATGTCGATTCGAAAAAAAAAAAAATTAAGCCCTCTCAAAAATTAAGCCCCCCTCAAAAATTAAGCCCATCGAAAAATTTAGTGTCTTCATACTTCCTCTCGAAAAGACCTATGTTATAGCATGATATTTTCATCTCTACTCTAAGTCGATTCGAAAAAAAAAAAAATAAGCCCCTCTCAAAAATTAAGCCCCCTCAAAAATTAAGCCCCCCTCAAAAATTTAGCCTCTCCTACTCTAAGAAACCTCCCACAGGTGGATTCCACCCTCCTCCTCTATCCACAAGGTGGATTCCTCCCTCCTCCTCAATCCTCCCAATCCACAATCCACCTGCTGACGCTGAACTGTCTTTTCTCCCCTACTGTCATTAACAAGATAAAAACAGATAAAAGATTATAAAACAGTAAAATTAATTACAAAACGTGTTATATTAATTACAAAATTTAAACAGCATCGTTCTTTTCGAAATATTTAACAGCATAAATTCAAAACAGAACAAATATTTTAAGACTGTTCTTAAATCCACAGGGTCAACTTTATGACACAAGTTTTAGTTCATTATTGTTCGGAAACGCATGAAATGGGCAGGATATTGCTATTCACAAACTATGTAATAGAAAGACGTTTTTGGTTTATTGATAAATGTAAATAAATCTTTCAGTAAATTCTGTCAAATTTAGCATTTTAAACCGAATTTCCGGACGAAAGGAGAAAAATTGCCAAAGAGAGGAGAAAAACTGGCTGCAACGTGACCAAAAGTGCTTAGAAGTCGATAAATAATTTTTTATCCGAAAACTCATTTTGATTCCAAATCGCTTCAATAGTCAACCCTGCCAGTTTTTTGCCTTTGCGTTTGAAACTGATTTAGTAAATGTGTCAGAAAGCTTTGTGCTTGCTGAGCAGTTCACTTCAGAATGGCCTTAACATCAGGTCAGTGGTCATCATGAGCATAGTGTGTATGTAATGTAAACAAAATAAATTTTAACAACTATATATGACGATCTAAGAAAATACTGGCGTGATTTCAGTTTCTCAGTTAGCCCAAGGCAATGTAAAAACAATTATTTATGACCTAAATAAGTATATTATTTTCCACAGACAATTTAGTCCTAAAAATTTACTACACTTTGTTGTCACTGGCTTATATTACGTGGAAATTTTCCCACTTTTAAGGATAAAGTTACTCGATTAAACAACTTTAGTCATGAACTATACATCGGATAAATATGATGTCGATAGGTGGTCAAATCAACATTTATTATCATTTTTACTTTCTTCTAACTTTACAAGAAGAAATTATTGGATTCATGAAAATTTTCGAATTCTGTTTTCGACGCATTTACACGTTTTAGGAGTCGGAGAACCCGAAAAACATGTTTTTACAAAATGTCTGTCTGTCTGTGGGTGACACAAATATTGTGGGCTCTCTATCTCAAGAACTAATGAACGGAATTTAATAAAAATTTATATTAGTCCCTGATATAAATTGGTGCTGATTAGTTTTTGGTGTAAATCGCTCAACAGGTGGCGTTGCTATTCAGTATTTTTCTCGATTTCCACAATAGCTCAGTCTCCAGAACTAATGTACGGATTTTCACCAAACTTCAGATTCTGTTATTCCTTGACAGGAATTGACGTTTTATACATTTTGGTGTAAATCGCTCAACAGGTGGCACTGCTATGCTGCTCTTTTTACGATTACCGCAATAACTCTAACTCAAAAATTAATGCTTGGATTTTCAACAAATTTTCAGCTTCAAGTATACCTTGATATGAATTACGGCTATTTATATTTTGGTGCAAATCGCTCAACAGGTCGCGCTGCTATGTTGCATTTGTCAGAATTTCCACTATAGCTCTATCTCAATAACTAATGCACGAATTTTCATCAAACTTCAGATTCAGGTATGCACCTTGGTATTAATTAGTGCTGTTTATGTTTTGGTGCAAAATGCTCAATCCGTGGCGCTGCTATGCTACATTTTTTCAGAATTTTCGCTATAGCTGTATCTGAAGAACTAATGCACGAATTTTCCTCAAGCTTCAAATTCAGATGTAGGTGCTAAATTGATGTAATTTCTTGTATTATTTAAATGATTTAATTGACGTGATTTATATAGAAGAAAGTTTTGTGATGGCCACAACATACTAGTTATATTTTTATGTACTCAAATAAAAAAAGTTTATTGTGTTGTAAAAGTTTTCATCTTTGTATTTTTCAAGGTCATATCCAATATACTGTTGCCATTAGCACAGAATAATTCACACTGAATGGCCAACATATTTTCTTTATTATAGGGAGACCACAGAGCTCCGCAATACTACGGAGTCCTAACTCCCTATTTTGATACTACGTATAATACAGTGCCAATCCCATGAATACAGTGACAAAGATTTGCTGAGGAAAAATTTCGGCAAAACATAGATTTCCTCCCATAGAGTAGTATGGGGTAGATGTCTTCAAATTGTATTTTCTTTTTACCCGGCTGCCAAGAAGGGTTATGTGTTTCATGCGTATCTGGGTATGTGGATTTCTTTATACCCTCGAAACATCCCAAAGGCTGGATGGATTTTAATGAATGAGGTCTCTATGGATTCGTCTTAACCTTCCGATAATTATAGACTAGGTTTTGTTTTCATAAATTAAAATGGTGTCTGTAAAATACAAAATGGCGGTACAGACGAAAAAAATGTTTTACGCACTCTATTGAGTGGCATATCATTGGACAGGTCTTACCAAATGAAGACAATGTTTCGTAGGCTATTTTACCGTAAGAAGCTCCGTTCATATATTACACAATCTGGAAGTTGTGTAGGTAGGATCTCTAGCTTTACTGCAACTATAACCTTCATAAACATCTAGAGGCCTCATCAAAACAGTGTTTATAGATAGGAATTCACAATTAAAGACAACTTAAAAGTCATCAATACAAGTAAATAAATAAAAAAAAAAGGTAACTAATATAAAAAGGGTTTCACTTTGATCAGAAATAATTAAATTGTTCTCGCAGTCCTGTTTTTTGATTTTTTAAATTTAATTTTTATTTGTTAAAATAGGTCTAAGTTGTTACAATTGTCCTCGATGTACATTTTTACTGAAGAAACTGTAGATTATATTTAAATTAATCAGAAATGTTTAATTGGATATTAGTTAAAAATGAAATTTTAGGTATGTTCAACGAGGGAAAAATAAATGTTAATTATTGCTCATAAAAATATCAAAATATCGGGGAATAAACCAAAATAATAAAATAAATTCAGAAAACTTTGAAATTTTTTTTCTAATATTAAGAAAAGTTCAGGACTCATTACTTGCACGCATTGTAAGTGTGATGTGGTCGCGGCAGAAATTGGTTCGGTGAGTTAGCTACCCGTAATAATATTGAGCTTTGTGACAGAAATAGATAAAACTAAAAGGAAAATTTGGGCCTGTGATTTCCTGTACCGTCCCCTTCCTCCCCCCCTCCCACCTATAATGCAGATTTTATATATAAGTACAAGGAGTTATAACCCGGGGTCCCCGGGTTACAGAATAGATGTTTTTTTAATTGAAACTCAAATAGAATTTTTACATGTAATATATATATTTCACTAACAATACCAACAATCATTTTTATATGATAGAAATTATGTATTCAAATATAATTTTGAAATCTACTAAAAACGATACCTTCGTATTGGCCTCGTGCCAGGGCATTTTTTTTTCATTTATAGATTAATAGAGTTTAAATTTCATCATGGAATATAACCCGTCAAACAAATGCTGAACTATTTAATTTATATTCATTTAAGAGCAATCATATTTGTCTTTTGTAATCTTCAGTCAGCAAGTGACAGAAAAAGATTTAACAAAATCATGCTTGGAAATTATTTTAAAAACAATAAAATTTGAGTAAATGGTGATACAGTTTTCAAACATATTGCCATATATTTTTCAAATAAATTGCTTTTGAAGGTGATTTTTTTTTAGCTCTATTTGACGGTGTAAAAATTGAAAATGTACAATATTTAAATTTAAAGAATTGCAATAAATGTAGATAAAAGTTAAATTTGATCGTCTGTTGTTGCTATTCGCCATATGACGTCAGTGTTACGCACAGATAAGTTTGTCCTTTAAAATATAGATAGAAAATTAAAGGGACAGGATGGTAACCAGCTATTGCAATAACGGCAATTAAAAAAAAAAAATTGGTGAGGGAAGCGGTAATTGTTATAATCTATTGCTATTCTGTATCTAGCTTTTCATCTCTAGAAAATCATTTTAAATCAAAAAATGTGATTTTTAGACAGAACAATCAAGCCAAACTTGGATCAGGGTCAGCTATTCATTCGGGTCTTCCTTCCTGTAATGTTGCAAAATATTAAACTTTCCTCTTTGATTTCAAATATGACCTGGAGTGTCTTTCTTACCTTCTATTTAAGGCACAGATGTAAGAAATTTTTAGATCCCTAAACTGCTGTTAAAGTAAAGCAAACATACTTGGTTGCTGTGGCTTGGGTGTGGAGGTTAAGTATAGAACGCAGATACGAGTTTAATAGGATTACAATTAAAATTCACAGGAAATTTTTTTTATTATTATTGTGGCCCCGGTAAGACCGTCTATAAAAATTAAACAAGACATAACTGTATAATAAATCTTTGTAAATTATTTATAACTTACTAACTATTAAAATTTTATCTGCTGTTTATATAGATATTATATCATTCCCTTATATGAATATAATCAACGATGACAATTAATTGTCACTGGATAAAATTTCTGCAGTGAGTAAAATCATATAGCCAGTGGCCTAATGATAAACATGTAAGTATGATAGCAGATATGCTTAAATTCTGAAAAATAATGAATAATAAATAGAACATTCAAAAGTTAAAAAAGAAGGAGAGGATACGAAACACACGTGTTATTGCACTAAACATTTTTCTTTTTTAATTCACAAAAATTTAAAGCTTAAGTAGTTTAATAAGTTTGTTTAAAAAATACAGCTATGTCTTTAACAATTGAAAAAATAAAACAGAAATAATTATCAATAGCACAAGTAAAGCATAAAGAACTTGCATTCCCTTAATTAAAAATAATAACAATGATTTGCCTTTTTAATAAGGCCGACATATCAGTATTCAGCAAATTCGTTGTTTCTCGCCATTATTCATCTTTGTTTTACTGGGTATAATTAGGCGTAATTTTTCTGTTTTCCATCTGCCTAAGATTGGGGATAAAATCAAAAATGATTTCAAATTCTTTTACGTGGTTTTCTTAGGTCTATTATTATCTGCTATCCATGCATTTTTTTTTTTTCAACTTAACCAATCGAGCTAAAACGAGACGAATCTCTCTCTTTTTTTTAATGGCGTCAGTAAACGCACGTTTAAATCTCACGTAAATAAACAAACCACGTGTGTCCTTGAAAATGACTGGTCGAAAATGGTTAACATCGGTAGCAGAGAATTTGAACGTCTTTTGCAAATATTGATCATAGGGCAGAGCAGAACTACAAAGTGTATAATTTAGTTATGCATTATGAGAAGGTTTAGTGTGGACCGTTCCGTTCGGTTTCGACCTATGGGAGAGCAGTGGCCTTTGCATTTGCGTCTGGACGCATAATTTTTTTTTTCCAAGTGAGTTCGTCGTTCCGAACCGAAGCTCGCAATCTTATTGGTTGTTGGTTGCCCAGTGTCCACCATGTTGTTCAACCAGTTTTGGCGACTTTGCGCTTGTTTTGAGAAACTGCATTACAAACAAAATAAAGCAAAAATGCGTTTTTTATAACATAATGGTAATCTGTTGAATGTTATTCAATGCATTTTGTATAATTATAAATAATGATTTAGAAATATGTCTCTTCAATACATTTTTAATTAATTTTTTGAAAGCTATATTTTTATATACAAGTATATACTTAATATTAATTTTTGTTTATTAAATAAAGGCGAATGAAAGATTTCTTTTTCTTTTCTTTTTTTTTTTTTAAATTTCGCTCTTTGTAATAAATTATTTATTTAATTTCTTTTTAATGAATGTATTTATACTTAGGCAATATTGGGTTAACTTTGTTTTAGAAGGATGCTATTCAATGTATTTTGTATATTTATAAATACAAATTTAGTAATATTTGCCTTCAGTTTTTTTTATTATTATTATTAATTTTCTTAAACGTTATATATTTTGTAACTAAGTATACTTAAATTTGTTATTATTTATTAAATATTTTCTTCTAATACAAATGTATATTATACAAATTTGATACAGTGAAACTCGTTTAAGATACGCCCGCTTAAGATACGATCCCGCTTAAGATACGAATTATATTCGGTCCCTTGAAAAATGCCTATTAAACCTGTGTAAAATCACCCGCTTAATATACGTACGCATAAGATACGATCCCGCTTAATATACGAAGAAAATTTGTCCATTGATGTCGAAAAACCCGCTTAATATACGAAATGGTGCTTATGTAATACTGAAAGTAAAAAGAAAAGCACATTCTTTGACTGAAAAGTTGGATGTCTTAAGGAAATACGACGCTGAGAATGTTAAGCAAGACTCTCTTTCCCAAATCTGTGGGAATACACCAGTCAATACTTCAAGCTCTGTTAAAAAAAATAGACAGAACCTGGAAAACAGTGCATCAGCTGGAGGCTCTGGCAGAAAGAATATTAAGGTGGCAAAATTCAAAGAATTGGAGAACATTTTACTGGAGTGGTTCACCCAAACCCGATCGACGAACATCCCAACTAACGTATCATTGGCCTACAAAATTGCTACACGTCTTGTAGTAGATTTCACGTCTAGCTGCGGTTGACTAGAGCGCTTCAAAGATGCGGCTTAGTTTAATAGGAAAGTAAGAAGAGAGTCGACAGCTGTGAATGTAGATAATGTCAATTGTTGGAAAAATAACGTGTTCGCCCCGATATTGAAAAAGTACTCAAGATGCGATATTTACAATATCGAAGCGATGGACCTTTTTTAGGTGCGTTCGTAATTAGGGATTGACCGAAGCAGCAATTTTGCCGAATACCGAATACTTATAATAATAAATAGCTTTTTTAATAAGCTTTAATTGAAATTAAATTCTCAATACTTTAATTCAGTTACATTTTTATTCTAAAATCTAATTACACAAAAAAAATTAATGACTTCTTTCCACTCACAAATTCATTAACCCATCACTTATTTTTTATTATTTTATAACTAGTCAATACCCAAAAATAACCTATGAAAGTATTAAACTATACAGGGTATTATTAAGGATAAGGGTTGTCAGAAAAACAAAAGTTCATTCAAATAATAAGAAACAATGTTGTCATTAAGCTGATTTACTGATTGTCTAAGTTTAATTATAAACATTTTGAATAGGAATGTTCTCAAAATACAAAAGGTATTACATCAACTTGTACATTTAACTATTTTCTATCAAATTATTGATAGAATATTTATATTTTGATTAATATTTTAGCTTTGTGGTGGTGAAGATAAGAAATTTGAGCGATTTTGATATAATGGTTATAAAAGCTATAGGATAGGCATAGGGGTATACTTATTTGATGTATGTATTTTCTTTAATATACACCTTACATATACAGATATGAACTCTGATATACTTATTTGATGTGTATATTAAAGAAAATGCACATTAAATAAATTTAAATTTAAAAAAAACTAATGTAGAAGTAAATAAAATTAAATGATAAGGGAAAGATGCGCATCTTCCTTATTTTTTTTCCTCTGTTGTAGACAGTTGTTTTGATTTCACACCTATATAGACTATTTTAGGAAGGAAAAAGTTTTTTTTAAATAAAAAATGGCCTTTGACTTCTTTTTTGTAGTGCAGCTGAACTCTGAACTCATGCACATAATATCGAAACTCATTGTTTAGCCTATTCTACTGATAAGTAAAAGAGAATTCTTCTACTTCTAAGAAAATACTTATCTGCAATTATTCGGCCGAATACTTTTAAGTATTCGGCCGAAGCTGAATATTTGGTTTACATGCCGAACCACCGAATACCGAATCAACTATTCGGTATTCGGTCAACCCCTATTCGTAATTATATAAATACGTAGCACCTATAGTCGTCGTTCAGTCCGTCTGTCCGCATATAACAGAGCAAAAACTATTTAACCAAATGGTATGGAATTTTAAATATATAATTGTTGCAATATTTTGTCGAGTCGTTTCAAATTTTATGAAAATCAGATGCATAGTTTAATTACAGGGGCAGTCAACAGTTTTCCGTTAAATTACGGCCAATGTAAAAAATTATTTCAGGTAAATTTTAATGATGAACAGAGTGAAATTGATATGCACTTATTGAAGTGCACTAAAATATACATTCAGTACAATATGCAGTGTAAAAAATATTTATAAAACTAATTATAGTACGAACGCACCTCATTTGCCATGTTTGACATGCAATTTCTAACTTGTTTATATTAATGCCTGATAAAACAATGGCGTTTAAGGGTGAGAAATGTTTTGGAGGCAAACTGAAAAAAGAATGTATCACTGCTTTTAGTGGATCAAATAAGAGCGGAATTGATAAATTAAAACCCCTCGTCATCGGCAAGTCGCGGAATCATCGCTGTTTTAAAACTGCTAAAAATCTGCCCCTTCGATTATGAAAGACAAGCCGAAGCGTGAATGACAAGCGATATATTCGTTAAGTAGATCCGCAAGTTTGATGAACGAATGAAAAAGGAGTCCAGGAAAGTATTGTGTCTCGCCCATCCGAAGGATATCCCCAGCCTACGAAACATCGAACTAGTCTTTTTAACCACCCAATGTGACTAGCGTGGTTCAATCCATGGATCAAGGCGTAATCCATGTTCTAAAAAAGAAATACAAATGTCGTGTCTTTGTACGTCATCTACACCAAACGGATCATCGCGAAAAGGATCTGTCCTGTCCAATCTGTAAGCGTATTAACCGCTTGGACGCCATGTATTTCCTGAGTGCGTCATGGGAAGACGTAATATCAACCACCATTGAGAACTGCTATTGTAAAGCCTTTGACGTCGACGGCACTTTGCAAAACGTTGACATCGCAGAAAAGGAGCAGCATCAAGAAGGATGCTCATTAGGACTCATTTGTCAAAATTGACGATCAGGCTGTAACAACTGAAGTTCGTTCTATCGTGGATATAATTGCGGACGTCAAAAGTTCCGATGAACCTAGGCCTTCAGTAAAAGCAGAAGACAGCGCGGATGAAGAAACGGATGTGCCAGCCATACCATCATTCGCATCTGTAATGAGCTCGTTCAGCTTACTTCGACTGTGCGCCTCTTCAATGGATGCTGGTCCTTCTGTCGAAGATTTTTTTCTACCACATCAACAAGGCAGAAAACTTAGTGATAAAATTTCGTCCTACGTTGAACCAAACCAAGGTAAACGACATTTTTCAACGAACTAAAACTACTTCATGTACTTTAATTTTGATAATGTATCAAATAATTATTGTTCCTTGCATACATTTAGTTTGTCCTTCTAAAAATAAATTATGGAAATTTATTATTTCTCCTCTTTAAATATGTAGTGTATTTTAGTTTCTGTTTTCTAATGATTAACAATAATTTCGTTTTATCACCTTCTTTTTTTTTTAATTGGTAGAGAGTATTGCATAAAGCCGTTTTAATTTTGTTATTGTACAAACGGTGACTCAGTAAAATCTTTATTTCAAAATCTTAAACTCAAATTTCCTAGAATATCTAAAAATCGTTAGAAATGGGCAAAATGAGAGTCATAAATGGCTAAAATGCGTTAATAACAATGTGCACTGGCTTTATATGCATTATTATTCGAGAATCAATGAAATCCGGATAAGATACGATCCCGCTTAAGATACGAAATGCTCTCGGTCCCTTGATTCGTATCTTAAACGAGTTTCACTGTATTATATTTTCAAATGCAGATTATTTATAACTAATTGTACTGGATATTTGTTTCTGCTTTTATATTATTATTATTATATTATTTAATATGTCTTAATCAATATTAATTTATTAATAAAAATTATTACTATGTATTTATTATATTGATTTAATAAATATTATTATTAAATATTAATAATTATAAAATGTTCATATATTTTTTTCATTTATATTATACAATTAGGCTATTTTAAATAAATAATAATACATATTTAGACTATATGCTAATTATAGGTAAGTTTATATCATACAGTTAGCTTATTTTAAATAAATAATAAATCTTTAGACTGAATTCTATGTTAATCCTAAACATTTGGGTTTTTCTTTACGTTGATTTTTAAATTTGACGTATCCATTACAAAATATATTTACACATAATCAACAACTTTTTTTTTCGTTTTTCCACTTTCTATTAATAATGATTGTTCAAAGTATATAACTTCTTCCAGAAAAAAAAAAAAAAAAAAAAAAAATATATATATATATATATATATATATATATATATACATACTAGCAAACCCCGCGGCTTTGCTCGCGTAATATTTGAAACATGCCAAGTGATTTTATATGTCTAATTTTTATTAAAAGGCACTAACTAAATTTTAATTTTATTAAAAGGTAATATTTTATTTTATTAAAAGTTTTTTCTATTAAAAGGTACTTATTACTTTTAGGAATAATTCAAAAATTACTATTTAAAACACAGTTTGATTAAACATCATTATTACACTGCAATGGCAGAAATGAGACTTAAATTAATAAAATGAAATAAAACTAAATAAATGATAATTTAGAAAATATTTTAAAACTTTTATGCTCAATTAATACCCTCATTTCAGTATTCATCTGAAGTTTTGAATTTTTTAGAAACCATCTTCTTACATCTTAAAATTAACCATCATGTCAAATTCCAAATCCTACCACCTCTCTCAATATAAAGGGCTATGTTGAAACAGGAACTGTCACCATTAGTTTGCCAACATTAATTTTGAAATTGGTTTGTTATTTCCTAATATTCCACAGAAACGTAATTTAAAAAGCTTTTAAAGCCCTCCGTTAGAACGTTTGTTTTTTAGAACCCCAAGTGCTAGAATCATCGGCATAAAATATAGCCTGTGTAGGATCAGAGACTGTTACCATTGATTCGCAAATATTACTTTTATAATCGGTTTATATTCCCTGAAATTGCATAGAATCGTAATTTAGAACTATTTTAGAATGCTTTTCGCACCTCCCCTTCGCTTCACGCCCCTTCGCGCTTATTTTCGACGTTCCTTCGAGGGCATTTATATTTTATAAGTAACTACCATGTCATATTTAAAGTTTCTAGCATTTTCAGTATCACAGAAATCGCAATTTAGAAAGTTTTTAGCTCCTGCAACCCTCTGGTGGTAGTGGAACAGACATAAAATATAGCTTATGTTTGAGGAGGTTCTATCACCAAAATTTGCCATCATTATTTTTTTTATCGGTTTGGTAAATCTTAAGTTTGCTTAAAAATTATAATTTATAACGCTTTTCACTCACTTCATTTTTTTTAATTTGGAATTTTCTTTCGACTGTTTTTAGAAAGCAGTTGCATCTTGTAAGTAAATACCATGCCATACTTCAAAGTGTTAGACCTCTCAGTTGTGCAAAAAACGCAATTTAGAACATGTTTTGATTTTGCAACCCTCAGATGGTAGTGACAGCAACATAAAATATAACGTATGTTATAGCAGGACTGTCACCATTGATTTGCAACCATTACTTTTGAAATAGCTTTGGTATTTCCTTAGATTGAGTAGAAATCGCAATTTAGAACGTTTTTAGGATGCTTTTCGGGCATTTTCACCCCTTTTTAAATTTCCAATTTTTTCGAAACTGTTCTTAAAGATCATTTATATCTAATAAATATGTACCTTGCCTAATTTTAAGTTGCTAGACCCTACCGATCACAAAAATCGAAATTTAGAACGCTCTTTTTGCTCCTGCAACGTCTTGGTGATAGTGATACCGACACAAAAAAGCGTCTGTGTTAGAGCAGAGGCTGTCAGCATCAATTTCCTACCATTACGTTTGAAATCAGATTAATTCTTTCTGAGATATTGCCGACAAATCGGCATTTAGAACGTTTTTAGAACGCTTTTCGCATATTTTGCTCCTGCATCTCCTCTAGGGTAGTGGAAACAGATATAAAATATAGCCTATCTTGGAGCAAGATCTGTCACAATCATTTTACACCATTATATTTGAAATCTGTTCAGTACTTCCTGAGATTACATAGAAATCGCAATTTAGAAAGCTTTTTACAACGCTTTTTGCGCATTTTGACCCTCTTTTAAATTTCGATTTTTTTAGGAAATGTCTTAGAGATCATTGATATCTTATAACTAACTACCATTCCAAATTTCACGATTCTAGGCCCTTCCGTAACGCAAAAGCCGCAATTTAGAACGGTTTTCTCCTGCGTCCCCTTTGGGGTAGTGGCACCGACATAAAACATCGCCTATGTTGGAGCAAGAGTTGTCACCATCATTTTGACGTCATTATTTTTTAGATCGGTTTGGTATTTCCTGAGTTTGTGTAGAAACCACCATTAGAACCTTTTTTTAGAACGCTTTCCGCGCATTTTCACCCCTTTTAAATTTCGAAATGTTTCAGAACTGTTCTTAAAATCCTTTATATCTAATAAGTAGCTAATATTTCAAATTTCTAGTCCCTTCGGTGACGCAAAAATCGCATTTTTAGAACGTTTTTTTCTCCTGCACCCACTTTCGGGTAGTGGCACCGACATAAAACATAGCCTATACGGAGCAAGGGTTGTCACCGTCATTTTGACACCCTTATTTTGAAACCATTATTTTTTAAATCGGTTTGGTATTTCCTGAGATTGTGTTGAAACGACCATTTAGAACGCTTTTTTGAACGATTTTCGCGCATTTTCACCCCTTTCAAATTTCGAATTGTTTAAGAACTGTTCCTAGAAATCCTTTATATCTAATAAGTAGCTAATATTTCAAATTTCATATTTCTAGGCCCTTCAGTAACACATAAATCGCATTTTTAGAACGTTTTTTGCTCCTGCAACCCCTTTGGAGTAGTGACACCGACAGAAAAACTTAGCCTATCTTGGAGCAAGCGTTGTCACCATCATTTTGACACAAATATTTTTTTAAAATCTGTTTGGTATTTCCTGAGATTGTATAGAAACTACCATTTAGAACATTTTTTAGAACGCTTTTTGTGCGTTTTCACCCCTTTCAATTTTCGAATTGTTTACGAACTGTTCTTAGACATCATTTATATCTTATA
This sequence comes from Maratus speciosus, assembly GCA_963932465.1. Classification (NCBI taxonomy): domain Eukaryota; kingdom Metazoa; phylum Arthropoda; class Arachnida; order Araneae; family Salticidae; genus Maratus; species Maratus speciosus. The sequence continues at coordinate 23,169,410 of OZ010798.1, read as the reverse complement.
AGTAACTAATATTTCAAATTTCATATTTCTAGGCCCTTCAGTAACACTAAAATCGCATTTTTAGAACGTTTTTTGCTCCTGCAACCCCTTTGGGGTAGTGACACCGACATAAAACATAGCCTATCTTGGTGCAAGCGTTGTCACCATCATTTTGACACAAATATTTTTTTTAAATCTGTTTGGTATTTCCTGAGATTGTATAGAAACTACCATTTAGAACATTTTTTAGAACGCTTTTTGTGCGTTTTCACCCCTTTCAAATTTCGAATTGTTTGCGAACTGTTCTTAGACATCATTTATATCTTATAAGTAACTAATATTTCAAATTTCATATTTCTAGGCCCTTCAGTAACACTAAAATCGCATTTTTAGAACGTTTTTTGCTCCTGCAACCCCTTTGGGGTAGTGACACCGACATAAAACATAGCCTATCTTGGTGCAAGCGTTGTCACCATCATTTTGACACAAATATTTTTTTTAAATCTGTTTGGTATTTCCTGAGATTGTATAGAAACTACCATTTAGAACATTTTTTAGAACGCTTTTTGTGCGTTTTCACCCCTTTCAAATTTCGAATTGTTTGCGAACTGTTCTTAGACATCATTTATATCTTATAAGTAACTAATATTTCAAATTTCATATTTCTAGGCCCTTCAGTAACACTAAAATCGCATTTTTAGAACGTTTTTTGCTCCTGCAACCCCTTTGGGGTAGTGACACCGACATAAAACATAGCCTATCTTGGTGCAAGCGTTGTCACCATCATTATGACACCAATATTTTTTAAATCGGTTTGCTATTTCCTGAGATTGTGTAGAAACTACCATTTAGAACATTTTACAGAACGCTTTTTGTGCATTTTCACCCCTTTTAAATTTCGAATTGTTTAAGAACTGTTCTTAGACATCATTTATGTCTTATAAGTAACTAATATTTCAAATTTCATATTTCTAGGCCCTTCAGTAACACTAAAATCGCATTTTTAGAACGTTTTTTGCTCCTGCAACCCCTTTGGGGTAGTGACACCGACATAAAACATAGCCTATCTTGGAGCAAGCGTTGTCACCATCATTATGAAACCAATATTTTTTAAATCGTTTTGGTATTTCCTGAGATTGTGTAGAAACTACCATTTAGAACGTTTTTTAGAACGCTTTTTGTGCATTTTTAACCCTTTTAAATTTCGAATTGTTTAAGAACTGTTCTTAGACATCATTTATATCTTATAAGTAACTAATATTCAAAATTTCATATTTCTAGGCGCTTCACTAACGCTAAAATCGCATTTTTAGAACGTTTTTTGCTCCTACACCCCCTTTGGGGTAGTGGCACCGACATAAGATATAGCCTATGTTCTAAGTTGGACTAACACCATCATTTTGATACCATTACTTTTGGGATCGGTTCGGTAGTTCCAGAGCTTACCTCCGACAAATAAACAATTTTTTCCTCTTTATAATAGGAGTATAGATTAACTGTGCCGCTATATTTTATAATGATTGTTTGTCAAATGAAAAACAGAACTCACCTCATCCCCCACCGCACACACACACATACGCACCAAATTAATGCTACTGCGAAACTGTAATTTATTTGCATCAGAAACTAACATTACACACTAAAGTGTAAAATTTCAGCTAAAATGACATTTAAGTAGCAAAGACAAAAATAAATAAAAAATAAAGGCAACTATTTTTTTTCGTTTTTTAATTCCATGTAATATAGAATTTTGAACTATATTCCATATAGGTATAAGAGCATACAGTAACAAATTCATGGGATCGTTAGGGGATCCAAGCCCTTCCTCACCCCACCCCCCCTCCCGTATTTTGGATTTTAAGGTTTTTTATGGATTAAAACTGCAAATTCTTCCTGGAACTGCAGCTTGAAAAACAAAATGTATATAGTTTTTTTTTTTTTTGTTTATCACAAACAGCATTTAAAAAATATATAAATAATATACTTATATTAATATTAATATATAATAATTAATGAATTATATAATAATATAAAAATGTTATTTATATTTTTAAAAATTATATATATATTTTTTAATATAAATAATATAATATAATTATATTAATGTTATTGTATAATTATATAATATAATTAATTATTAATAATAATAATTAATTTTATATTATTATATATCATATTAATAATTATATAATAATATATGTTATTTATATTTTTAAAAATGATTACAATATTTTTAATATAAATAGTAATATTCTCCCTGGAACTGCAGCTTGAAAAACAAAATATATATATAGTGTTAATCACAAATGACAATTTTTAAACAATATAAATAATACAATTATATTAATATTATTATATAATTATATTATATTATATAATAATTAATACTAATAATAGTTATATTAATATTCTTGCATAATTATATTATATAATAATTAATTAATAATATTATTTATTTTAATATTATTATAATATTAATATAATTATATTATTTATATATTTTTAAAATGCTATTTGTGATTTAAAAAAAAAACTATATACATTTTGTTTTTCAAGCTGTAGTTCCAGGAAGAATTATATTACTGTTATTGTATAATTATATTATATAATAATTAATTAATTACTAATAATATTAATTAATACTATATTATAATATACTATATTAATAATTATATAATAATATAACATTGTTATTTATATTTAAAAAAATATTACAATATTTTTAAAATAAATAGTAATATTCTCCCTAGGACTGCAGTTTGAAAAACAAAATGCATATAGTTTTAATCACAAACGACAATTTTTAAAGAATATAAATAATACAATAATATTAATATTATTATATAATTATGTTATATAATAATTAATAATAATAATAGTTATATTAATATTATTACATAATTATATTATATAATATTTAATAATATTAATTATTTTAATATTATTAATTATATTTAAAAAAATTATTATAATTTAAAAATATAAATAGTGTTATTCCCCTCTAACTGCAGCTTTAAAAACAAAATTTATATAGTTTTAATCACAGATGATAATTTTTTAAAATATAAATAATATTATTATATTAATATTATCACATAATTATATTATATAATAATGAATTAATTAATAATATTATGTTAATAATTAAATATTAAAAAATATTTTTATAACTTAATTAACCATTGAAAAATTTAACCAACTTCCCGCATGCTTGGATTCGAACTCAAGTACTCAGCTTTACAGACAAACGTCATACCTCAACGATAGTACGCATTCAAACCGTTGCAGCTTAAAATAGAATTCATACAAAACCTCCAGAAGTACTCTTCGCCAAATGTTATTATCGCCAATATAGACTATAACACTGCTAAAGGCAAGAACCAATGTTCTCAGATAGATTTTACTTTTTTCCCGAGACAACAGAGTAAAAATTCCCTAGATTCTAAAGACACGTGACATGGAAGAAATTCTGCATTTTGATTGGTTGTAACAACCTGAATCACATTTACATATGAGATTCATAAACACCGGTCGGTAGTCATGAAAAACAAAAACAAACTTATTTTGTTTGGGACGACAAAATCTTGTTATATATTTTTTCAAAACTATTGTTTAGAATATAAATTTATATTTATTTAAAAACAAGTAACTTTGATTAAACATACTCTTTGTATTTGATTTTTGAGAAAATCGCTACAATCATGACATAACATACATTACAGCTTTGATTATTATTACTATAATTTTTATTATTTGATATTCATGTGCATATATTTTATATCAAATTACTATTCTATAATCTCCTGTGAGTGGTCAAACAAAAGGAAATATAACAGTTGCTTGACAAATATTCAAGTTCTATTTCTACAGTTTTTGAAGTTTTCAGATGTTCATATTATTGCATTATTATTTTGCATGTTCATATATAGATACAACTTTAGATATCCCAAATTAATGCATGAACGCACAAAATAAATTAGTAAAAATCGTGCATAAGTTTTTATCTCAATTCATTTCATTAGTAAACGCATAAAATTTACAGGCAGTGTTCTAAAAAACCAGAAAATTTCCATTTTTCATTTCCATGAAAGATAAAGAGTGCTTCAAAAGAATACTGTCAAAGTTGGCATTTTGAAACATATTTATAGATGAGAAGTGCCGACATTAGACAGCAATCGCTTACAACTGAAGATGCAACACATGTATCGAAAAATGAAAAATGCTACTAGATCCAAAATCATTTCAATGGCCATGCCTGCCAATTTTATGCTTCTATTTATAAAAATGAATCTGTGAATAAGCCACCCTCCCCTCCCCCCCCCCCCCAACCAAAAAAAAAAAGAAAATCTGAAATAGAATATTCATTTCATTTTCTTGTATTTAATGTTATTTGGGAGAAATGCTTGCTATTGTTATGGCTAACACTTAAGGCTGGGATTACGGTGCCTCACTTAAGATCAACTAAGAGACTTACGATATAAACAAAACGTAAACGGCATTAAGGTGCCTCGCGATCTTACGACAGCTTGGAAGCAGCCGTAAGATTAAGCGCAAGTGGATGCGCGCGCAACTACAACAAATGTAACTGCGGTCTCTGATTAGCTGACTGCAGGAGGACTTACGCTGAGGCACCGTAATACCAAGTTACGATCGATTGCAGGAACGCCCATCCTACGATCGAGCGTAAGATTTAAGATAGCGAGGCACCGTAATCCCAGCTAGAGATAGAATACAATTTCTTTAGAGGATCAGATATTTTCATCTAACATTCTTAGGTTTTAATACATTATGCATAGTACTTTATTTCATTATGGGTATACTTATAACAAAGTCTCCATATGCACTTAATAGACGGTTTTTTAACAAAAGAAAATCAGATTGATGATTTCTTTATTTTGTTTTACTTGATTGAAGGAAAGAAAGAAAAACCAACAGTGATCCTTACCTCACTTCCCCATCCTCCTCCAAACGAACGACCTCAGACACAATTTCATTTAAAAAAAGCTTCCAAGTATTCAAATTCAGGTGCTGAAATCCGTAAAAAAAAAGTAATGTTCGCATCTGGAGTAATTAACAACTGTTGATCCAGGTTATTATAATTTATTAGCCATCTAGGATCCCTGTTCCGAGAAACGAAAGGGAGGTCCGAGTCCAGTTCGGACCATAAATTCCTCCCCCCCACCCTCTGTTAACCAAAGAATTACTTGAAGACAATTTCTCCCCACTGCCCATCCCTTTACTTCCTCTTCCATATTCATTCATCAAACACGTCACATCAATCACTTTCTCATGTTCATTGCCAGAAAAACACAGAAGTCTAACAAAAATCCTTTATTTCTCTAGATTTTAAGAAAATATTGACAGTCTTCTAAAAATTCCCTAGGAATCAGAAGGAATTCCCTAAATCCCTAAATATGCTTCAATTTTCTTAAGACGTACTGAACAGGTACTGAACAGGTAATCAGCATTGAGGGGTTTCCTAGCTGTTATCAGCTTAACACCCAGACTAGGAAATTAGAATGTCTTATGTTTTAATGAGCCATTGGGATAAAGTTAAACTGTAGCAATGCTACTATAAGAATATAGAAGTTTACAAGAGAAAATTAAGGAATAAAAATAAATTTAAGTAAAAACTTAAGAAGAAAGTAAGTTAACAATAAATCTTAAGAAAATTTACATGAGTCTTAAAGTAATTAAAGTCTAACTGTAGTTGTAGAACTACTATATGGATATTTGAAAGTTAAAGTTAGTACTGTTCAGTGAAACACTCACCAAGCAAGGGCAAGAAAAGCTAGGGTGGCAAGACCACAACATCCAACCAAAAAAAAAAGGGACAATTCAGGGCCATACATTTTATTTTTTAAGTTTTTCTGTTTTTATGGTCTCTATGTATATAGAGAATTTTTTTTTTTTTTTTAAGAAAAGTAAATAAAAAGAAAAAAAAAAAAAAAAAAAAAGAGAAGGCAAAATTAGCGAGGAGAACTCAGATGTTACTGAGTGTCCATAATTATTGAAAACCTGGGCCGTTTCCGATGGTGGGGCTCAAAAGCGTCATAATCCGGTAGCTCCGCTACAATTTCATTAGGGAGGTCAAAAATTTTTTCATAAAATTTTTTGGCTAAATCGTTTATGCGTTTACGTAATGTAGTAGTTTTAAGGTCTCTACGGACCGTGGAGTTGCGAAGGTAACGAGATGCGTTACGGACAGTACGCAGGTTGGAATTGTGCAAGCGACTAAGGTTGTCCATAGTGGTCTTACAAGTGAAGCCCCAGACCGGACTGGCATAGGTGATGATGGGAAGGATGCATGAATTATAGAGGATTAATTTATTGTGAACAGACAAGGTTTTACTGTTAAGGAGAGGTTTTACAGAGTTAAAGGTTCCGGCGACTTTACCTCTGATGGAGAAAGTGTGCTTTTTCCAGGTTAGGCGACGGTCCAGAATGACCCCAAGATACTTAGCTTGGTCTGACCAAGGGATAACAGTGTTGTTAATAATGATTCTGTTAGGGAAAATTATTTTGCGAGAGAAATATACTGCAGTAGTTTTAGTTTCATTTATGACAACGCGCCAAAGCATGCACCAGTCCATGAAGTCATCAACATGAGTCTGTAGGTACCTGTAAAGAGTATACGGGTGGTGTGCCGAAGCGTAAATACAGGTGTCGTCCGCATAAAGAGCGAGATGAGTGTGCAAGGAGCGTGGGATGTCGTTAAAGAAAATGTTAAATAAAAATGGGCCCAACACGCTCCCCTGAAGGATGCCCGCTAGGATAAGGAGAATAATAGATAGAATGTTGTTTATGCGGACTTGAAAAGAGCGGTCGCAAAGGTACGAATATATTAAATGTATAAGTCTGGGATGAAAACCGAGCTGAATTAATTTGTAAATGAGGCCCATATGCCAGACCTTGTCAAATGCCTTTGCGACATCAAGAAAGATGGCAGCTGCGGGAATTTTTGCATTGAGTTTCTCGCTGAGAAACTCAACAACCCTAAGAAGCTGGTGTTGTGTTGAGTGTTTTGGGCGAAAGCCGAACTGCTCGGGCATGAGAATGTTGTGCTGCTGAATGAACTCCTGCAACTGGGCACGAATGACACGTTCCACCACTTTACTGATAGAAGGTAGCAAGGAGATAGGTCTGTAATTAGTGGGGTCAGACAGGTTAGTTCCAGGTTTTGGAATAGGAGAGATTATAGAAAGTTTCCAGGGTTTAGGGAAGTAGTTATGTTTTAAGATAGCATTAGTGAGGTCAGTGATATAGATAATGCAATTAGGAGGAAGGTTTTTAAGAGCAGAGTTAGTAATTTTATCGTATCCTGGGGTTTTACGCTTTTTGAGTTTTTTGATAATATTGTGGATAACAATAGGTTGAATTTTAGGGGGAGGATCTTGAGGGGGGTTAGCCAAAAAATTCCGAACTGTCTCGTTAACATGATCAAGGTGAGCTTGGTTTGCAAGGGTAGGATTAGGAGAAAATTGGGTGGCATAAGAATTAGCAAGCATGTTAGCTTTTTCTTGGTCAGTATAAGCGGTAACATTATTAGATGTGAGGGGGGGGATGGAAGTGTAGTGTTTATTCAGTTTGCGTTTAAGAATCCAAAGAGAGTTGTCCTCGTATGATAAAGTTTTGAGAAAGTTGTTCCAACTTTTCTGTTTTTCTTTATAAAGACTGTTTTTGATTTTATTGTTTAACCTATTGAGAAGAGGTTTAATGGAGGGGTCTCTTGAACTTTGAAATTGTCGCCGGAGCCGATTACGCTGTTTGATAAGGTTGTAAATATAACGGGGTGGGACAAAGGCAAAGTTATTTTTGAAGGTATTAAATGTAGAAAGATTTTGAGCATTAGTGATATGGGAGTTTAGATGTTCAACAGCCGCATCAATGTCATCGGTATTATTAATATCAGGGAAGGTGATGTCCTGAGAGTTAAGGTAGTTAGTAAATTTATTCCAGTCAATAGCCACGGAAGGGGGGGGAGAAAGAGGATTAATAATATCTATTTTAAAGCAGACAGGCAGGTGATCAGAGGAGAGGTCGTTAATAACTGTAGAGTAGATAGGGTAAGGAAGATTTTTGGAAAGAGCAAGATCAATGATAGAGTCCCGGGCGCCAGGCAATTTGGAAATGTGCGTTGGTCTGGGTGGTGCATGAAGATTTAATTTTAAGTTTTGGACTAAGTTGTGAAGAGAGGTACCCCGCCGAGAATTGCCATGGCAATTCCAGCGTCTGCTTTTGGCATTGTAATCGCCTACGAAAAAGCAGTGGTGATGTTGTGAAAAAAGCTGTGTAAGGCTATTAACAGGTAAGTTACCAGTGGGTGGAGCATAAATAGAAGCTAAATTAATATTGATATGAGGAAGATTAAGATTGATACTGGTATACTCAAGATCATTATAGGTGTGGTTGTGCGATTGGTAGTGTGGAAGATGGTTCTTGATGTAAATAGCGGTACCTCCTCTGTGCGTACCATCCGCACGAGGTGTATGGAATAGCCTGTACCCAGGGATGTTAATGTTGAAGGTGGGGTTGAAAGTCTCTTGAAGGAAAATAACATCAACTTGAGGATGTTCGTGCATAAAGAGTTTAAGTTCATTAAATTTATTCTGCAGGGAGTTACAGTTCCAGGAAAGAAAAATAAGAGAGGAAAAAGTAGGAGAGGAATTACTCATCATTAAATGTGTTAAATTCCGTGGCTAAAGTTTCTATAGCACTCATAAGGATGAGTATTTTTTCTATTGGATCTTGTATATTTTTAGTTTGGTTAGCAATATTTTTGAAACATTGGATGAATTTGTTAAATTTTAGGAGTTCTTTCATCTCCTTGAAGGTCTTAAATATTTCTTTTAAGTCATTAGCATAATTAGAACTACTGGGTTGTTCTGGTGTTGCATTTTGACTGTCATTTGGCTTATTAGGTGTAGTGTTTTCGGGGTTAGGGTCTTGGGGGGGAGAAGGGAGCGGAGCCGGGGCTTCAGTAGGTTTTTCTTCTGGTTTTTTGGCCTCTGGCTTACGGACATAGTTATATGTTGATAAGAGTTCCGCCACTGCGTTTGGAATGATTTTAGGGTTTTCTTTTCGGACGGTTTTGGGGTCCTGCTGTTTTTTATGAAACTGGGGGGTTTTGGGGCAACCACGGTAAGTAGCCACGTGCTCGCCATAACAATTTGAACATTTGGGGATGATCTTTCCAATTTTATTGCACTGGGGAGTTAAATGCTCTTCCGAGCATTTGGCGCATTTTGGCGGCAGGCGGCAAATCTCGCTGGAATGTCCAAATTTCTGGCAACGATAGCATTGCTTTACGATGTTGGTGCCTTTAAATCGCTCAATATCTACTTTAATGTAGCAAATTTCGTGAATTTGGTAAATTTCTTCGAATTTTTCACGTGGGAGGACATTGACGACGTAGAGGGGCATAGGACGACCGGTCTTCCTACTTTTCATCATTGAGGCTCTATTGGCCACGAAATTATGTTCTTTAAGAGCTTCAATTATGACCTGGGGGTCGGTATATGGGGGGATTCCCCTAATGACGACTTTCCTGGGGCGCTGTTCCGCGGGGCTCAGGGTTGTATATGGAATTGTTTTAGAATCAAGATAGTCCTGTGTTTTTCGGAAATCTGCATCAGTTTTACAGTGGATTTTGAGTAATTCACCGTCTAATTTAATCAAGGGATTGCTGTCGTTGAGTTTTTTAATCTCACTTGCAAGCTCCGTCCACTTGCCTTGAAACTCAATATAGAAGGGGTGGATTTTTGGTTTTTTAGGGACTTCTTCAGTAGTGGAGCTACCGGCTGACACACCTTGAGAGGGCTCAGAAGAGTCCATGTTATTTTCGTCTAGGTATTTTTCAGATATACTAGCATACTTATTCTTTAAGGGGATATTAGATTTTAGATCATTTCTCCTACGTTTTAGTGAATTAGCGGGGGTGAATCCGTCATCTGAGTTCACCGCAATTGCCTTGAGTTTTGTTAATATGTCAATTAGATCATAGTCATGATCATAGATAAAAGTTTTAAACTCTCTTAGTTGACTTAATTTTAGGGGGTCAAATGGCTCATTGAACAAAAACATAAGATTATTGAGAAGATTACTCACGCTAGTCTTATGCTGAGGATTCGACATGTAGTCTTCTTCACTTAAAAGTCTCATTATGTAGTTGTCACAATCTTGCAGGAATTGCTGTACAATCATTCTTTGGACTTCATCCGCTACTCCGGGAAATTCCATCCACGCAGCAGCTAAATCAGATTTCTCCTCTCCATTCAGGATGCGGAGTACATTGTCAGAAAATTTAAGCGGGTCCTCAGTATCCATTATTATCGTCGGTGAGCTCTCTATATTATACTACTATGATGCATCAAGTCCAGTAAACAGTCACCTATTCGTACGAACTAGTTTCTATTACGTGTCACTATCAGCACCACAACTCAAGCGAAGATACTTGCAAAAGATCACGCAAGTTCTAAAAACATCGAACTGCGAATACGATCTCTTGAGAATAAAACGACCAGCAAGCAGTAAACACGTCTGTTCCCTCCAAGAGGCACCAGAAGACTCTTGCGTCAATTGAGACTCTTGCGTCAATTCTGATCGGACGTATTGAACCAAGGAATGGGATGATTTTGATGAGTAACGAATTGATGTCTTAAGACGTAAAATCAACATTTATTATTATTTTTGTTTTTGTGATGTTTTCTTTCTGATGTGAAACTCATATAATAGAAGTTGATTGTGTTGTATAAGTTGTCGTCTTTCTACTTTTTAATGTACTGTCAAATGTACTGTCGCGATTAGCATAGAATAATTCACAAAGGCATTCATATTTATTTTATTGTACGTAAACCACTGCGCTCCACAATAGTACGGAGGACTAACTCCATATTCTGATATATTGATCTTAGAGGTCAGCCCATGAATACAGTGCCAAAGATTTTTGGAGGAAAAACATTTCGCAAAACATACATTTCTTCCCATAGTAGTATGGGGAAGATATCTTCAAATTGGATTTTCTTTTAAAAATATGGCGAAGTTGCTCCAGTTTTCACTGATATTTATTTTTTACGGAAAAGAGTATAGATTTTATCTAAATTAATAGAAAACTTTTAATTTGATATTAGTTAAAAAGGAAATTTTGTGTACGCTCAACGCAAAAAAAAAAAAAGAAAAATTTGTTAAATATTACTGAGAAAAAATATCAAAATGGTGGAGAAAAGAACCAAAAATGATAAAAAGTAAGAGGAAAAATTTAAAAAATGCTTTTAATATTGAGAAAACTTCAGGACTCATTATATGCGCGCATTGAAAGCGTGATGCGGTCGCGGCAGAAAGTGGTTTGGTGAGTTAGCTCTCCGTACTATTATGGAGCTCAGTGACGGAGACAGATTAAACTAAAGTGCGTCTCAGAACTTGTGGTTTCCTTTGCCCTCTACTTTCCACCCCCCCCCCTCTTGACTACCTATTCTACAGAATTTCTATACTATAAGTATAAAAAATAAAAGGAACAGTGTACCAACCAGCAATACCATTAATGCTAAAAAGAAAAAAAGGTTTTTAATGGTAAACTTTGATCGCAGCGACATCTGTTAAATGAATTTCAAACTAAAAATGAAAATTGAATTTTTTTTTTTTGTTATTGCTTTTATATAAGATGTGTGTCAGATTCTCGAGAAATGTGATTAAGAATATCTTAAAATTTTATACATGTAGGAATAAATATTTCATATTTTATCTCCACCATTCAACAGTTCAAATTTTTAACACAAATATAACCTTTTCATTTCTACATGAACTACATTTTGAAATATGGGTATGCTGAAAAAGAAAAATGAATTTTTCTTTATAAAGTTTGACAATTCTTTTACACGATCATTATTCAGCATCATTGAACAATACAAAATTTTGATAAAATTTTTTGCATTCCTACAGGGATAAAATTTTCAGGTATACATCTTGGAAAGCTAAAAAATTCACCTTTTTTGTGTTAAAAAGATACGTAATTAATATTATAATTAATAGTATTGATTATAATGTATTACTTTCCAGAATCTAACTTCCCCCCCCCCCCCCCCACAGTCTTCCAGCGTCAAGAAAGCGAAAAAGATGCAGATAAAAAAGAAATCATTCTTATAAAAATATTTCTGTTTTGTGCAACCAATAACCAATTTGTGCAACAAGATAAAGTAAAGTATCATAACTCATTCTAAACTGTATTTCTATACTATGTCTATGACATAATCTATGTATAAAATTATTTTTAGAACAAGTTTTTTTCAATGGTGCTTTTAAAATACCGTCCGTGCACAAAAGGTTAAACAATACAACTATGTGTTTTTCAAAATGAAAAAATAAAATAAAAGTAATTACTACCAACAATAAAAGTAAAGCATAAAGAACTTGCATTCCCTTAATTAAAAAAAAATAATAATGATCTGCCTTTTTAATAGGGCCTTATCGATCCGCATTTGGCAAATTCGTTGATTTTCCACATAATTCATCTTTGTCTTTCTGAGTCTAACTAGGCGTAAATTTTCTATTCTCCATCTACCTATGATTGATGATAAATTGAACCATGATTTCAAATCGTCTTTACGCGGTTTTTCTTTTTTTAGATTTATTATTATCTGCTATCCATGCATTTTTCTTTTTTCAAATTAAGTAATCAGGCTAAAACAGATGAACATTTTTATTTAGGCGTCGCAAACACACGTGAATAAACAAACCATATGTGTCCTTAAAAATGAATGGTCGACAATGGTTAACACTGAAAGCAGAGAGTTGGAACGTCGTTTGCAAATACGGATCATATGGCAGATATCAAAGATCTTGAACGGATAAAGATAGACAGCTCTCACAGGGTCAATGTAAACTGCGATCTATCGCTTTATCCAGCGTTCCAAAACAAACTTTACAGGGATGAAGCGCGGCGATGCGCGCGCTCGCTTTGCTCCAAAACAGAAAAAAAGGGGGGACCCTTTCGACCCTTTAATATTTTGAAATTCCTGCTTTTGTCTTCAGACAGGTAAAGAAAGATTCAAGAATAACTTTTATCTATAGTTTTTTTTTTTCAATTTTAATTATCTATATAATGTAAGACTTTTTTTTAATGAGTTTCAATTAGTTTTTTATGTTTCTGTTAAAGGAAAATATATGTATATATATATGAAATAGCTGATCTTGCATTATGTCTTAAAAGAATGAAAAATGTTGTTTTCTTTTGAGACATTGTTTTTAACTCGTTTGCAAATAGAATAAAATAAAATCTTTTCGTTTTATTCTAGTTTTTTTTTAAACTTCATTTGTGATAGCAATAGATTCTTTGCAATTTTATCATTTTCAACCTCCTCATTTTAAGATACAAGTGAGAGATTTTTATGTATTTATATTCCATTTAAATATTCGCATAAGTTTCCGTTTTGATTAAAAATTTAAAAAAAAACTTTAAAAAGAATATTTTAATGTTTAATAAAAGAGGAATAATAATATAATACATTATTATTGCGTTATTATATATATTACATTATTAACGATCTGTCTTTCACAAGATCTGATGTCAGAAAAATAGACTCTTCGCTACTCTTAAATCCTAGATTTGCACTTTCTTATTAAATTCATTTTAAATAATTTTCCAGATTTCAGTCACCGCATTTCCTTTCCGCATGCTACAAATTTAATACCGTAAAATCCGGTGATTTAAAATGTTTCTCAATTATTAATAATAATACCCCAAATACGCCTCCCCCCCCCCCACCCAAACACACACATATCACAGAGAGTTTAAAATTTTAACTTTTCTTAAAAAAGATTACTTTATTAATTGTGTTAATAGAAAACATTGAACGAGAATAATAAAAATTTTCTCGTGCATATAGATTTTATTCAACACCTTTCCAGCTGTTGATGAAGTATATACATATATGTAAAAAAAAAAGAAAAAAAAACCTTTACAATTTTACTTTACAGTAGATAATTCCTAAATGACATAATATTCTCACAGCTATTTAGTAAAAACACCTTTTTCTTAATTTGCATTTTTATGCTTTACAGCAATATTTAACTATTTAATAATCATATTATTATTAATTTATTTACTCACTAAGATGAGAAAAGGAAAAGCGGTGAGTGAAATCTGGGAAATAATTTTAAATGAATTTATTAAAAAAGTGGAAATAAAGGTTTTGAATTTGTGAAGTGTACACTTTTCTGAGACTGAATTTTGTGAAATACAGATTACTGATAATGTACTTATTATACATAATAATACTATCAACATAATAATAATATAAAAGCACACTAATATAGAAACATAATAATAATGTATCAACAATATATGGTATATTCCCCCCTTTTTTTTATCACACAATAGTACAATAATGTTCTTTTTGACAGTTCTTTAAATTTAAATGGAAACTTATGGGAACATTTAAATAAACAACATATACATAAGCTTCTGTCACTTACCATGTTTTAAATAAGAAGGCTGAAAATCATTAAAGATTTGAATATTATCCATTGGTTTTACTAGCAAGTACATGCTGCGTATAGCGAAGGAAGATGGCTGCCAAACGCCAAACAAACAAGGTTGAATTCTCGGTGGAAAAACGTGTTCTTCGCGCTAGAATGCGCGCGCATATCAACTCGCCAGTATTTCGTTCTTGGCGCGCGCTCCTCTCGGCGCTGCTTCATGCTTCATCCTGTAATGTTTGCTTTCCTTCTATGTTGAAATCGCCGTGAATTTACAAGGCAGCCTCCAGATGGCACAGTTACGACTTTCCGAAGTTGTGTTTCTTGTACTACAGTCAAGCAGGGTAACTTTGAACCACGGGTTGTAACTTTGCACCACCTCCTATTTTTCAATATTTTTGACTCTAAAAGACTAAATAAACTCCAGAACTGTGCTCCGTTGCAGTGGCGCAGTCACGGGATGGGTTTGGGGGTTAACACCCCCCCCCCCCCGCCCCCCAGAGCTAAGAAAAATTACTATAATTGCCTCATATGAATCAAAACCAAAATTAATATTTAAACGTTTTGGCGTTTTTCGAAATCTGCCGCTTTGAGAAATCAAACTCTATTCAACAAAGTGATTCAATTAAATGGCGAAAATTCTACTTAAAACTGTGAAAGCGCATATTACATGTATTGGTTTTGTGAAAATTGATTATTTGGACTAAGTCACTTTTTCGAGACGTCTTATGCTAAAAGAATGGTCATTTTCTGCCACACAGACGCTTTGAGTTTAAGTATTATACAATGGGCCATTTGTTAATTGCACTTCTGTCTTTGTTATCCATGTTCGAAACAATAATAGATCCTCGAATTTCAGAAAAAACATGAAACATACACTTTGCAGATCTCTCTCAGTTTCAAACGTCCTATTTTACGCTTTTTGCTCCCAATTATATCTAAGCCCAAGCTTTTTACATACCCAAGTAAAAATCTTTATAAAATAAGAATTAAAAAAGTAGTAACTATAAAGTTGTAAAAAGCTATTTTTGATTGTGATTGAATGAATTATCGCAGTCAGTGTGTCTTTCGAACCATTTGTTCCTTAGGAGATCTGTACACAAATTTAAAGAATATATTCCATTAGTTAGTAATGTAGCAACGAGTAATGGTGTTTGCTCTGAGAGAAGCATTGCCACCCGTGTCATGTAGGAAAGAAGCATTTATTGTAATTTCATTGAGTTATAGATAATATGTCTGTGAGTATGGATTTTGAAAAGAGAGGGGTTAAATGTAAAACATTTTATTAGACTGTATAAAATATAATTATACACAATTTTATGCTAATCATGCATTAATTTAAATTAATAAGCACATTGTTAAAAATCTGCAGTTTTAGCTATAGTCACTCGCTATTATAGAAAACGGTTACTTGAATATATTATGGAATATTATCATTATTTTTATTATTCTTATTCTCATTATACCTTAAAAGTAACCACCATGTCAAAAACCAAGCTTTTATACCAACTACACTAAATGGTCGAAGGTGACCGGTCATTTGCAATTTTAGACGTTTTGTTAAATATCTAGAATTAACCTGAAACTGCAGGTGCGTAAATAGTATAGTATAGGTCATATATTTCCGCGAAGATTTTTTTCCCGAAATCCCATAGGGGACCGTCAACAAACTGAAAAAGAATGAATATCTTTTGGATAACCCTGTAAAAACTAATGTAGCAAAAGCGTTCAAACTCGATATTATTAATAAGTGGCTTATTGTAATAGACTGTGTTCATTTTTATGAGTGATAGCATGTATACTCATAGAGAAATTAAAGTTTTTATAAAAACAGTCCCAAACTTCACCAAGTTTTTCGCTTATAATGTGCAGAGTTCTTATTATAAAAAAAGTTTTTTTCAGAAAATATGACAAACAACATTGTACATAATACCCTGCAATCAGAATTAAAAAATAATAAAAATTGAATGAAAAATGAGCAGGTTTACTAAAAAATGTTTCACTGCGCATGCGCGAATGGAATCAAAATATAATGTGCATAATGTATGCTAAGTATATAGAGCAAGTTTTGTGAAAGTCTCAAAATCATACCTTGAAAATTCTGAAAATTATCGTCAATAGAATAAGCTCGAAATCCGTTGTCCCCAAAAGGAAGCAAAAAGATGAGGGGTTGTATCCAAATATGTACATGCAATATTGTGTACGCTATCTTGGCACTAATCAACAGATGTGTCTGTAATTTGTCGAGATATTAATTAAAAACCCATGTAGAAAATAACGGTACGGATCAAAACAGTGTTGCTACTTTGTGACCTCCTTTCGAATCGTGCTTGACACAGTGCCAAGTTTAAACTTTGTATAAGATCTTTGTTATAGGTAAAGTGAAACATAGTTATAAGCACTTTTTATTCCAACTGAATTCAATTATTGAAGGCAAATATTAAAAAGATAATTCATATAATAATTGTAAGACATTAAATGTCAGTAATTTTGAGACAAAAATTACTTATAATTCAATAAATAATTCATTTATAAGGAAAAAAACTTTTAGATTAGAAATCATTTCAATAATTATGCCTGAATATGCTTTTATTTTTAAAAATGAATAGAAAAGTTTCATGTTATTAAGCGTACTTTTTTTTATTTTCCTTTAAAATTGTCCACTATTACATGCACTGTAAAAAAAATTCCGCAACGTTCCTGGGAAAAAATGGGCAGCTGAGTTGCCCATTATTTCCAAGAAACATTTCTTGAAAATAACTGGTACTTTACTGTATATGTTTAAAACTTTCTACAGAAATGCCAGTAAGTTTCCTGCGAAATACCAGGAATATTTCTGTTGACAGCAAAACATTACTGACATATTCAAGGCTGGAGTAGCACAAGAGCGAAAAATGTCCAGACCAGGGATCGAACCTGGATACTTGGCGTGCCGTGCCAATGCCTTACCTGTTAGGCTATCCGGACCGATACCTGGCTGACATAATTCACTCTGGATGTTCGTTCCCTTCATTATGACATTACTGACATTTCATAGCATGCGGGATCCGCAGACGATTTTTACATTTCCAGTTGACAATTTTCGCTTTATTATCATTATTTGTTAGAATGAAAAAATATTTTGAAATTGACATCAAAATTATTATTTATAATTTACACGAAAAAATAAATTTTCAGTTAAAATTCAATAAAGTAAATATATATGTGATATATTGTTTCTGAACTTTGCTTAAAATATAAAAATATATAAATGTAAATAATAATTAGAAAAATAATCTAGACATAAAATATTTTGAATTTTCGTCAGTTATTATGTTAGTTTACAAGTTAGATAAAATACATATAAATTTTCATGAAAAAAAAACCTAAACGTAATTGTACATTTTTTCCGAAAAAAAAAAAAAAAAATTCAAATTTGCAGCAATTCAAAGTGTCAAATATATGTCAAATTTAAATCAAATTGTAATAAAGTGTTAAAATATAAAATTAATTAAAAAAGAAAAAAAAGTCAAGAGGTAGCATCGAACCCGGGCCGTACGGGTGGCGTGCAAGCTTTCTGCGTCCACACCACGAAAGACACGTTGAGAGCTGCAAACTAATGGGTATTTGAAACGTATGCTAAAACTCGGCATCTAATTTCTGAAAATCTAAGGCCCATTTGAAGAAATCCTTTCACAAGAATGATTAGAGATAAGAACTCTAAAACATACTTTAAATTAATCAAAATAGGTGAGAATCATATTTGATTGTCCCCTGGTTAATGCAGATCCAAATAATAGGTGTATTTTTTTTTTACACAGTCTGCTCGTTAAAGATTTCACAGAGAAGTACGAGAGATAATCTCTTAGTGATGTCACAGAGGTATTGTATTTTCATCTGAATTATCTTGACAATAGAGACGTAAAGGATTATGTCGTCTATTGATTTATTTGCATTCCATATTGGTTTTTTTACATTCATTTAAGGAATTCGTTTTCGACACTCGCGCGCGAGCAACGGATTATAGGAAAAAAAAATAATAAATGGCGGCCGCAGCGTTTTGCTGTTTCCAACTTTTGTTCAGGAACGTTTCAGATAAGAAAACCAGAATTTCACAGGAAAGAGCTAAATTATTCTGAAAACCTGATAAAAGGCGAAACGTTCCTGGATTTTACATGGAAAGTTACCATTTTTTTTTACAGTGTGAAATATGATTTACAAGTGACTTTTCATGAGAATCTCTGCGACCTCTTTCCGAAGCGTGGTTGGTTCTTTACCAAGTTTAAACTTTGTGCAAAGTCTGTGTTTTAGAGGGAGAAATAGTCATCGGTTTTCATACAGTAGAATTAAATTATGGCATGTGGTATTGTTATATGTACGCAAGTAAATATTATCTTTGAACGGTTCTGATATTTTGTATGGAACCCTTTGTATGCGAGTTAAGTTCGCACACGACCGATTATCTTTTTAAATCCGTTCGGTAGTTCCAAAACTAACCCCTACAAAAAAAAAGGTTACTTCTTCATAATATTAGTACAGGTACGACTTCAGTTTGTACCTGGATATTTTTAGAGAACTTTAACAATAATAAAGATGTTTTAACGAAATTTTCAACAGATTTACGTTACTTAACCCTAGAACTACCGGAAATTTTACTCAAGTTTTATAAAAACATTCTACACCAGAAGTTTTACTTAAAACTATTTAATTTGTTTATTTAACTTATTATTGTCTGATTTATACATTTAGTTTGTTTTGAAGAAATTTCTGGTTTGAATAAATAATTTGAATGTACATGTCGGGTCCAATGGACCCGTCTGGTAGACGGAAGGTTAATGGCAAATTCGATGTCATGTATAGTACTGGAAGTGCACAATAAAAAAACAATAAAATACCATGTTTAATATCAACTACATTCCAAAATATGGATTACCTAACTGAGCACTAATTGGACGTAAATTATGATAAATTCCACCAATTTTCGCGATGTTGTTACATTTGACAAAAGCACGGTAAGTATATTGAAAATTTTGTTAAAATGGCTTCATTATTATTAAAGTTAAAAACAAGAATTCAAGATTGTCTTGGAATGAAATCCTGTGTATTTTTGGTTGGACAAGTGGATTGGAATTCTGTTATTTTCTATGCAAAAATTATTTGCTGGACTGTACACTTACAACTTTTAAAGTTTGCCTCTTCATCTTTAAACACTTTTTATAAATCTAACCTAGTTTGTAGTTATTTCATTGGTGCATTTTATGTTTTCTAACTCTAATAGTGTAAACGCTGTTTAAATGAAACACAACCAATGTAACTGCGGGTAAAAAGCATTATGATTTGATTCATTAAAAAGACAGATTATATTAACCGGTGATTCAAATAACTGGCGAACACCTTTATAAAAAAAACTCAACCCCCCCCCCTCCCCCCTAGAACCGAATTCTGGCTGCGCCACTGCTCCGTTGGCAAGGTCCTAAACTGGGATTTCTAATCTTTATTTTAGAAAATAAATTAGCAACATTATGCACAATTAAAGGCATCATCTAACTATTTTTGTGAAGTACTGTTTTCAAGTTAATTTTGAATGCTGTTTTGAAGTTGTTGTAATCCAATTAAATTTTCATAGTAAGTAACAATATACTCATTTATCAGACATATTATCTAAATGTTGTAAATGTGTTAATATTTTGTGATTATTTATTTATTAATAGTTAATAAAATGTAAAATAAGAAGGCACTAGCATTTTACCGCATTTTCAGGGTAACTTTGAGCCGGCTCAGAGTTACACTGATGCTTATAATTTACTGATTATAGGTGCTACTATCGAAAATTTCCCATATTTGCACGTATATTTTATATAAAAGCCGAAAGTATGCGTTAGATATAACATGTAAATATTTTCACAAATATGTGTAAAATACATAAAATTGATTTAGAGGCGTGATTAGGGGCGGAGCTACTCAAATTTGACATTTCATAAGTTCGACGTTTTTTATTCTTGTTTGAATAATACTAGTACTTGTATGTATTACTGTAACTATGGATATATTATTGAGTTAAAATATTGAAAATTGTTTTTCACTGCATTTTTATGCTTTATCTGAACAATAAACAGGTTTTTTTTATTTCTAAATGTTCATGGTTCTCTTCTTCTACTTTTCTGATGCCTGCTATTTGTTGTAATATCATAAATTATACAAATCTTGTGATGTTGAGAAATGTAAATTCGGAGTCTTTACATATCTGAAAACATTTTTTGGGGTTTAAAGTTGTCCTGACTACAATACTTTTTTTTATAATGAATTATTTTATATAAATATTTATCATATGGTGCAAAGTTACCCTAAATGGCTGAGTAACTTTGAACCAGGCTAAAAACCCATTTTTTATTGCTTTTATCCTTATTATTCCTTAATTTTTTATAGTCAAACAATAATTTAGGATAATTTCTTCTCTTTTATGGCCCTAGTTGCGACAATATTCTTCAAATAAGAGTGTGGCATACGAAAATAGAGAAAATGCGGATCAAAGTTACCCTGATTGACTGTATTCCATTTCTTTGCAGATATGCAAACTGTTGAAACTCGTTATGAATTAAAAGGAGGGGGGTTCAGTTGCTGCGTCTTTCGCTTTTTGAGAACACTGTATTTGATAAAGTAAAGTGTACGAGGAGCATATGCAAATGGCTGCTCTGCTCACTCGTTGTTTATGTATTGATGAATCTGGTATATTATACAAAAATTATGTTTTATTAACAAACAAAAACAAGTTTTATTATTTATGGTGTGAGTTGCTTAAAAAAAAAAGATGTATTTTTTTTTTAAGTTCACTGCTTTTTTTTAAATCAAAGAAAGAACAACAGTTATTTTCCTTTTTAATTCATACAAGATGCATTTATGCATTGTGATAATTTATTGCAATACATCTTATTTTGAATTAGATGTGCTTCCAAAACACTTGCCTCAATCTGAGGGGATAAGAACTATTTCAGAAGGAACAAATAAATTTATGTGTAAGTGTATTAACTGGGAGTGCAATGTAATATGGTAAAGATAGACGGAACAGATGTGTTATTGTTGCATCCCTCCATCCGCCATCTTGGATTTTTTTGGGCGTGAATTAAAAACTGTTTTTTAATTAATAGTTATAATTATTATATTCCAGTTTTTTTAATATTATATTAATCTATCAACAATATTTAACCATTGGCGACATTTACTACTTGGCGGAAAAGGAGTTTTCACGCAAGAAAAAAATCCAAGATGGCGGATGGAGGGATAATAACACATCTAAGCCAGATAGACAATAATGAGGATGTGGGATTAACACAAATTTTTACGTAGTTTTGAAGAAGTGGCGGAAAGAGCTATTTTTATTTTATTTTTTTTAATAAATATTTACTTGGTACCTGTTATTCGGGATTGACGTTGAATCTGTGAATCGGCGAATATTGTTGCTACGTCTGTGTAAGTGTGAAAATGAAAATTTTATATTCGATGCTGTTTGTAATTTAAATTCAAATTACAAATTCAAATTGTAATTTAATTTTTAAATAGAGTTATTCCATGTTTTTTATTTTCTTTGAGCTTGTAGATTTATTCAAAATACTACATCCTATTTCATTTTACTACGTCTGTTATTGTGGATTGCAACTTTTGCTTCAAAAAGAAATGAAGGAATAAAAATCATGTAACAGTTTCAAAGTACTATATTGTTTCCTAGGCAACACAGAAACATTCATTTTTGTTTTGTATAAGAAATTACAGAATAGCATATATATTTTAACTTATATATATATATATATATATATATATATATATATATATATATATATATATATATATATATTCGCTCTTCAAGAAGCTTTTCCTAATTAATCTCCACCTCGCCACTCTTCAAACTGGGTTCTTAATACGTTCACGCCAGCGTGCATCACCGGTGGGTCAAGTTTGAGTGTCGCATCGGGGGGCGTGCATCACCAGTGGGTCACTTCCGACTGTTCCATAGAGGGCGTGTATTACAGGTTGGTCACACTCGACTATGCTATAGACGGCGGCAACTACAGGTGGGTCACACTTACTTGAATATTAGAAAATTCAGTAGTAAAAATAATTCATTATTATAAACTTAATACGTGAACGACGGGAAACTAGAATTCCCGTTTTCGTTAAAAAAAAAAAAAAAAAAACATCATTGACTAAGGGCATGGTTTCTACCTTACAGAAATGCATTTATATCATGATCTCCATCTTTCTTTAGATTGTAAGATATTTTATATTAAATTAGTACGTATGTAGTCAATAAAATCATGTCTCTAAGTAATTTGCTTACTCCTTACGAACTTTCAGACATTCACAATCAACTCTGCTTGTTATATTCGACTTTAACTAAGTAAATATGAGAGGGGCGTGTCATTACATACAGCGACAATACCGCGCCGACAGATGAAGCAAAACATGAATATCTGCGCAGGCGCGAACGTGTTAATGTGAAATTACGATCTTAAAAAAAGAAAAGACATACAAACGAAACAAAAGGTGTTTTTCTTCCCCCCCCCCCTTTCTGTGTAACAAACATAATATATGTATTCCGATTTTGTGATTAACACGTTATTAACGGATTACTTCAGATTACGATTTCAGAACTTCTTTACTTCTTTTTTGAGGTGGAATCGGTGATAGTTGATTCAGAAACTTTAGCGACCCATGCAAAAATGATAACGTAGAAATTAGAAAAGCGTAAATTACTCGCATGGAAATTGCCTGAAAAAGAAAAAAATTCTTGAAAATCCCTTTACAAAAGGACACGATGAATAAAATTTTTATGAAAATGGAAACTGAAACAAAAGGGGGAAAAAATCTATGATAATGGATATTAATAGAATATTTTGCGGCTATTTTGCTTTTGCTTTTTTTATGCATTTTAAATAAAGCAGAGCACAGTAGTGAGTTTTTACAGTTAAAATTCACATACATAAAAGTTGTGAAAATTCTAACATAAAAAAGTGTAAATAAATAAATAAAAAGTTTTTCTTAAATTATTGAACACAGTGTCAAAAATCCTTATGAACAAAGATATTTTATGCAATAAAATAAAATAAATAAATAATAATCACACAAATTATATATCTTTATATATTTTATATATATATATATACATACATACATATATATATATATATATATACAGTCGAACCCGGTTAAGACGCGTTTCAAGGGAGTGAGGAAAAGTCGCGTATTAAGCGGGATCGCGTATTAAACGTGATTTCGTGATTTGCATAATTTTGCAGGAACTGAACATATTTACACATCTACTCGTCTGAACGAACTTTAGAGCTTTCATTTAAATGTTTGCGGTTGAAAATCGTGTCTTATACGTATGTTTAGATTAAAATTTAATTGTATTCTCAGTTTTGTTTACTTTTTATAGGACAGGCTGGAATAAAATGAAAATAAATAATTATTCAGACATGGCTTTATTGTCGATTAATACCTTATAACTCAAAGTAAAACAACAAAAATAATTTTGCGGTTAATCACATTTTTTTTTAACAGAAAGAAAAATATATTAAAACTTTGAAGCACTATTCAGTTGTTAACATCATATTTAGTATTTGTGATAACGAATATCATTATAATCTGTCCTTTTTTATAATAGAAGAAAAAACTATCCTGATTAATTTTTGTGTAAAAAATATTGTTAGCACAGCGCAAAAAGTCACGAAAGCATAGAAAACGTAACAGAATTATACAACCGCAGTCTTATTTGTCCAATCTTTGCACGTTCCTTTTTTTTTTTTTTTTTTTTTTTTTGTCTATAAAACATAGTAGTGATATAAAGAACACTTTAAACCTCACTAACAACAGGTATAATCCTCTGTAATCATAATAATTTTTATGACATATCTGAGTATCCTGAATTCGTCTGTCTCTGTCTACTTCAGTAAAAACATACACGAAGCGAGAGACAAAGATTTGTTAGGACGCGGGATCAAAGAAGAATTGCAGTGTTGCTAATTTAGGGGGCTTTTTTAAATTCAAATATCTGACACTATTTCCGATTGATAATGTCCCTTTTAATTAATCTGTTATTAAATAAAATAAATATTACTATTCGGAAAGTTTTTTTTTTCGGAATAAAAAATCCGCTAAATTGGTAACTATGGACAAGAAAGAAAGAAAAATTCGCATCTTCATCAATGAATTCGCGTCTTAAACGTGTTTTTTTGCCTCAAAGACCAAACATCTATCGCGTATTAAGCGGGATCGCGTATTAACCGTGAGCGTCTTAACCGGGTTCCACCAGGGCTTAATTTCTAATAAAAAAGTACCGGAGCCCTAATATTCTGCTGTACCGGTACAACAACCGTACCGTCCCCACCCCCCCCACCCCTCATCCCTGTCACTCCAATCTGCATATTTATATTTCGTACATTATTTGAAAAATTTAAAGCATGTTTTTTTCTATAGCGAAATAAAAATTTTAAATATCTATCAGCATATACAGCTGTCAACTATCCCACTTTTTAGTTATCACTCATTCTGAATAGTAAATCTTTGCGTAATTTTAAAGTTAATTAATTGCAGAAATCTGCAATTAAATATGGTAAGGATTATGATTAGGAAATAGAGTTGACACAGAAAAAAGGATAGTTCGCAGCTATGTATTTTTAAGAAAAAAATGAATGAAATTTACAGTGTATTTATATGCTGAAGAATGTAACAATGTTTTACAATTTCCTATAAAATGTGCATATCTTACACTATAATCGATTCCTTCCGCATAACAATCTTTTGTGATGAGTCCCTG
Source organism: Maratus speciosus (assembly GCA_963932465.1). Taxonomy (NCBI): domain Eukaryota; kingdom Metazoa; phylum Arthropoda; class Arachnida; order Araneae; family Salticidae; genus Maratus; species Maratus speciosus. Next base: position 23,144,170 of record OZ010798.1, on the reverse strand, counting down.
AAAATCAGATTAAATTAAAAATTTGACACCGTTATCGGAGAGAATCGATGCTTTTATAGAAAAAGGAGAAACACTGCTCGATTGCTTTCTATCAGAATAGCAATACATGGCAATTATATCTACTTCCAAATGAAAGTGACTTCGTAAATGTGCAGAGCAGAGCTTTAGCATGGGTACCGTTCGTAATACAAAATAAATAGAAAATCATTAACGTGATTTTTATACTCTTACGCAATAGAAGACAAAAAACCTCAAACAAACAAAACCTCAAGCTAATGCTCGTTGGCTAAAACAGAAAATATTCTTTTCAGGTTAGATATCTAAATTAAAAAAAAAAAAAAAAAAAAAAAAAAAAAAAAACATCCAATAAAAATTATCCTACTATCACAAAAGAAAATGAACTGAAAGCAAATTCATTGTCCATTCTCTTGAGTTGCGTTATATCAACACGTCATCGCCGACATAAATTTGAAATAGAAAAACACGATTTCTGTTTTCCCTTCATTTTAATCAAAATAGCAATAAAATGATTTGAAATAGAATATAATACGTAATTTTAAATGAAGAAAAGTTTTTTTTTTCTATACATAAATAAATAAAATTTTAATTGCAATACAGATTGAGATCGAGTCAGTCCAAGCCCAAAATCTGATATAAAAATTGAGTTTGTTTTAGTTTAGTTTAGTTTGTTTAGTCTCCATCATCTACGTGTGCGACACATTACGTCATATATAAGTGTTTTGGAATAAAATAATGCAAAAGTTTGAAAATGGGAAGGAAAGGAAAAGCAATTTAGACTTCGGTTTTTCGGAAGCGCTAATGGGCTCCGGAGCCCTGTATTTATGAGCTCCGGTGAATTCCGATCAATATTTAAATATTTACTAAAAACAGAGAAGTACCGGAGCCGGGCTCCGGTGGGCTCCGGCGCAAATTAAGCCCTGGGTTCCACTATATATATATATATATATATAATTTTTATATATTTTAATATAAAGAATAAATGAAGAATTAAAAAAAGAATGCATGAAAGAAAATTCTTTGCTCAAGAACGCAAAAACTTCTAATACATTCACAAAGACATTTTATATGTAACCGCGGGATTACTTCATCCATGGATTTTCAATTTTTTTTATAATTGGAAAACGCTTTTCATTTTTTTAATAAATGTGTTGTAACTTGAATTAAAATAAATTGATTCAACTTAATAGAGGAGAATGGTTAGCATTTTGCCATATCTCCTCTTTTCTTAAAATTTTATTTACCTACGCGTTCCCCCTCTGAAATTCCTACTTACCCCTTTTTTGGAAACTAAAAAATTAAAATTATAAAGGGTTAAATTTTCAAAAAACGCTCCGTTTGTTATTTTGATGCGTGTTAGTACAAAATTGCACTTCTTAATTGTCCATAAAAGAATAGTTCTTATAGTCCAGGCAATAGGGAATTTTACCTAGCAAAATTAATGGTAGTTCTGGAAATCGGCTTACACTATGTTTTTTAGGTCGCTGAATCCGAATTTGTAACTTCCCACCAAAATTTCCCCCGGCAACCCCCCAAAATTTTGGTAGAAAGCCCCGCCCCCCGCCCCCCACACAAAAAAAAGGTTTACACAATAAAAAAAATCAATTTTTTTATTGTTTTAGGGGAAATGTATCTAGAAATTCAGAAACTAGACAAAATTTGCAACAAATAGGATAGATGACATTATGACGTTGGATAAACGGGGAGAGAGGGGGCTGCCTCGGAACATTCCCCGCGCGCTTTTCTCAAAAACCAAATTTTTTCAAAAAATCAGTTTTTTTGGGGGGTTGCCGGGTGAAATTTTGGTGGGAAGTTACAAATTCGGATTCAGCGACCCAAAAAACATAAAGTGAGTCAAAATCCAGAACTAGTATTAATTTTTCCAGGTAAAATGCCCTATTGCCTGGACTTCATAGCTTAGTGCACATAGCGCCGCAGTGCATGCTCAGAGGCAGCCCTCCCCCTCCCCGTTCATCCTACGTCATAATGCCATATATCCTATTCGTTGCAAATTTTGTCTAGTTTCTGAATTTCGTAATGCTTTTGCCCTAAAACAATAAGAAATTTAAGTTAAAAATAAATATTTTGGGGGGGTTTCGGGGAGGGAAAATTTTGGTCGGAAGTTAAAAATTCGGATTCAGCAACCCAAAAAATTTAAAGTAAACCTTATAGAGAAAGTTCGAAGGGGAGATGGGAGGGCGAATGTAAACGTGCGAGTGGTTAAGTGGAATTGCGCAACTTAGTTCACGCAGCACCGCGCGCATGTTCCGAGGCAGATCCCCCCTTCCCCTTCATCCTAAGTCATAATGTCATATATCTAGTTTGTTGCAAATTTTGTCTACTTTCTGAATTTCTAGATACTTTTTCCCTAAAACAATAAAAAAATTGATTTTTTTAATAAAACCTTTTTTGGGGGCATTTTACTAAAATTTGGGGGGGTTGCCGGGGGAAATTTTGGCGGGAAGTTACAAATTCGGATTCAGCTACCCAAAAAACATATAGTAAGCCTTTTTCCAAAACTACCATGAATTTCTCTAGGTAGAGTCCCTATAAGGTCTTTATTGCCTGGACTATTAGCATTTTTAACATTTTGGTACTGAAATCAATTTTCAGATCCTGATTATGTTATATACTGATAAAATTAATTTGCGGTTCAATCCAAAGTTTTAAACACAATTCCTATTATATGAAAATTGCATTTTCAGGTGACTGTATATGAATTTAAAGTTTTGCAGAAGTTGGCTTGTGTCTTATAAATATTCTATTTATTAAATTATAATTTTTACTAAGTATAATAAAACGAAGACAGTTTATAGTCAAATAAAATTTATTTACAATAGTTAAAACGTTTACATTTTTTCAAGTATTCGAATTCATAAACTTATGGTTAGTATCTTCAAAATAAAAATACAAAAGATAATAGAAATGAGATAGAAATTAATCAAAATAGCCCAGTGGTTAGGGAGTTGAATTCGAAATTAATTAGGGGAAAGCTGGAAATTGTTTTAATCCCTTCAGTTTAGATCTAGAATGAATATGCTATGTTTCCCTCCCTCGTACTAGGTGAGAGTTAGGAAACATGTGTAGATTTACAGTCAAAAAACACGTTTATTTTAAATACCATAACAATATATCAAAGAAACTAACTCTATCAGTAACATTGTCCATACAAATGTTGTAGAGCTTAAAATTCTGAGTAAAATGAGTACCTACACTTAATATTTTTGTTGAACATTCAGGTCACAACTCTACTTCAAAGATTAATCCCCATGGTTAGGGAGAATTAATAAGGGAAAAACTGGAAATTGTTTTAATCCATTCAGTTTATGTCTAAAATGAATGTACTATGTTTTCTTCTTCGTACTTGGTGAACTATTTCAAAATTTTATCTTAATTGCCAATCAAGAGTTTGAAGCCAGGAGAGACCAAGTTACTTTAACAATATCTCAAAACAGATAACTCTATCAAAAAATTGTCAGTACAACTGCTGTACAGCTTAACCCCTTAACGCTCGAATTAAATTACAGTTGAATAATTCAAATTGCTTATTGGCACCACTTTTATGAAAAAGAAATATTCACCTTATTTAATGACAATAAAAATGATACCAAAATATACCCAATTTCACTATTTTACAAAACTGGTGGGAATCAAACAATTTGAGTAAAAGACACAGCCCGAGAATATGACGGGAGCAAGAATTAAGGGGTTAAAATTCTTAATAAAATGAGTACTCACGTTAATATTTTTGTTCATATTTAAGGTCGCAATTCTATTACGAAATTTTGAATTAATCGCAAATCAAGAGCTTGAAGCCATGAGAGGCCAGGTTAACTTAGCAATATCTCAAAACAGCTAACTCTATATTAAAAACATTGTCAATACAAATGTTGTAGAGCCTAAAATTTTGAATAAATGAGTATCCACAATAATGTTTTTTGTTCAATATTAAGGCCACAATTATATTTAAAAAATTTGCCTTGATCGCTAACCAACAGTTTGAAGCCAGGAGAGACCAAATTAATAGTCCGCCCTGCTTCCAATTTTTATATACATGTATTTTTGTGAATTTCTGACCTATGTCAAAGGGATTAAAACAATTTCTAGATTCCCCCAAATTAATTTCGAATTCGGTCTTTTTTTCACCCCGTACCACCGGCCCGTAATCAAGAGGTTAAACCGTAATTCTCAAAATATCCAAAATTATGTGCTAAAATAATTACAAAACATTGTAAATGCCTCAATAATAATAATAATAATAATAACAACATGTATATAGAAATTAGAAGCAGGGTGTACTGATAACCGGGACCTATTCTGGCTTCAAGATTTTGTTTAGCGATTTATGCTAAACTTTAAAGTAGAATTGTGAGCTTAATGTTGAACAAAAATGTTAAGTGTGGGTACTCATTTTATTCAGAATTTAAGCTCTACAACATTTATATTTACAATGCTTTTGATAGAGTTAGTTTTTTTGAGATATTGTTATGGTAATAAAAAAAAAAACCGTTTTTCGACTGTAAATCTGTACATAATTTTTAACGCTCACCTTCCAGGAGGGGGGGGGGGGGACATAGCATATTCATTCTAGACCTAAACTAAATGGATTAAAACAATTTCCATCTTTCCCCTAATTAATTACCTTTTTTGCTTCCCCTGCCACTGGGCTAAAATATTATTTTTTGATTTCCTTTTTTACTTTTCTATTCAATACAAATGAATTGTAAAACATAATTAAATAATTGAGCATTATTATAATTTACTATAAAAAAAATGATAAAGAGAATAATGACTTCATGATCGATGTAAGAAGTTTTGTAAAACAGATTTGCTTTGTGCTATAACATTTTTTCCATAAAAGTAAACAATAAATTTTAAAAAATCTCTCTTAAATGGCTTTAAATTAAATTAAAATTGTTTTCAAATAAAAATGTTCAGCTACAATAGCTAAAACATAAGTTTTACAAATAATGACGTGGAAGGAATTTTGAGAACGTTCCGAGTGGCATACTAAAGTATATTTCATGCAGAATTATTTAACATAAAAAGATCTTAATTTTATTATTTTAAATTTAATCTAATATGTGTATTTGTAATGATAGTGCAAATCCCAGCATTAAAAATAAATCAAACATACATATGAAATGTAAAATGTATATACAGTTACCCTTGTTTCTAAAATGTAATCACGAGGGACTGAATAAAAATTACGTTTTAGGCATCTCTCTGTCTTTGTAGGTGTAATTGTGTTACTTTTCACCAAGACCATGGAAATTTTCTTTTAAGAAAAGATTCCGTTAGACATAAGTTCCATTTTCAGATGTTTTGCTGCATTTTCCTCATTTTAAAACTATGAACATATCACTGAAAGAGACAAAACAAACGCTTATATATTTCATTAGTTCGTTTATATTTTCATTAGCTTAAAATATACGCATATTCTACAAAGCACTTTGGTTAAGTAACAGTAAATATTCATTAAAACTCCTTTTTTCATATCTCATACTTTTTACTTTTTACATATTTATATATTTCGAACTTGGTGTTAATTTTCGTCACTGTGTTTTCCTAAAGCAGTTAGTTTTACTTAAGGATTTTAACCAAACTGTTAATTTTTAACTAAAATAATAATAAGTTAATTTTAATCAAATATGTGCAGCTTTCATTAAGATTTTAAACTGCTTTAAATTCTTCGATTTCTTTCTATTTATATAAATGTAGTTTTAAAAAATCGGATTGTTTAATTTAAATTTACAAACATAAATCAATTTTATCAGAAAATGTGAAAACGTGTATGTCTTATCAGAAGAGATAGCCAATCAGAAACAACAACAACAACAAAATATATATCAATAAATAATTAACTCTTTTAAATCGTCCTAACTGATTATTTACCCTTCTTTGATGAAACCAAAAATACGAGTCTGGGCTTTTACTTTGATCATAATTAATCCCTTAATCACTAGGATATCATGAACTCTTCCATTTGAAATAGCAGGACGTACGTGCGCACATCATCATTTTAAGTCTTGACTGCAATGTTCTAACAAGCATCTGTTTTTTCATCCTGGCTAATTGCTATAGTGAGTGATTTTATGCAAGCTTAGCAATGGTTGCTTCTGTACTCAATAGGTACGTATCCAAAAAAACTCATTAATTTCTCCGTTTCTATGTTGAATGTACTAGTAGTTGCCTTCGAACTGTATTTCTGTTTCTATAGTATTAAATCTTTACTTCATCTAATACTTACATTACATATAATTAAAAATCACAAATTATTTTTGAAATTTTTTTATATATCTGTAATTCAGCATACTACAACTATATCTAATGTGGTTTTTAAGGAGCTAACACCAAACAGGTAAGTCTTGAATAGCGTACAACTTGTATTCTATTCAGAGAAGGATCTACGTTTCAAAATCTTCCGCCTTTCTAATACGTAATATTCATTGACTGGGATTTTAAATCGGCCACTTAGTTTACGGCGACCGATTTTCATGAGATCTACTATATGTTGTACAAATAAATTGAAACTTACAAACTTTTCCTATAATCTGTTATTTTCAAATGTTTGCGGTGTGAGTTTTACAATTTATATATCAATATTTTCTTATTCACAAATAAATGGTATGTGAACAAAATAAAAAAAAAGCGAATGGTGTCCGCTCGGCACATACCAACAACAGATCAGAAAATGTTCATTGAAGATCATTTCTATAAATGAATACAACTATTTATTATTATATTATACCAAATACTTTTCATTTACCATTATATACAATAAACAATATTACTTTACTATATACAATATAAGTATATTTAATTTTTATTATATATATCTGTATTCTTCAAAATATGGTGATTTATATAAAGATTTAAAAGTTATTAATTAAACTTTATGTTTTTCCAATTGTTGGAAATATTATCAGCTGAAATATTATCTTTATCAATTATGATTGCCAAGAAAAATAGTCCGAAGTAAAGTGCTCAAATCGACCGTACAGCAGTGATTTTTTTTATGTGATCGATTTAAAATCTGCACTCCTGACTAAATGAAATTCTCTAATCATTAAAATAAATAGCTAGTTTCCTGAAAATTCGATAATTTTTGTGCTTAACGTTAGAAAGTTCGAATATCATTAATAAAAAGCAAATGCTTGTCGGTATCTTCATCCACTTCTCCTCATTGGTAGAATAACTTTACTCTCGAAACAATGCCCACAACAGTTAGAGGTGTCATCTATAACCGTTACCACTTACCCGCATACACAGTGTAGAATTACTTGATGCTTCCGATGTATCCGCATATCGTTGATAGATGAATGTAAAATTTTATTCGATATTCACTTTATATTTTTTGCTCTTTGCGAATTGTTGATTGACTCCGATAAAGTTCTTAAAGTTGCAATATATATATTTTTTTACTTTTAGAATTATTAATTGACTCACATAAAGTCCTATTAGAAAAATGCTGCTGCTTTCAAAATTTACAAATGGAAAATTTCATTTTGATTTATTTTTCACAGTTTGTAACCCACATCATTTTCTATGTTGCTTTCAAGGCGAATGGTAATTAGAATATCCATAATATCCTGTATGTCGAAATTAGCTCAATAATTTTCTATTAGATAGATAACAAGGATTTGCTAAACATATGTAAGGAAATAAACAGAAAAATGTGTGAAGTTTAAAATTAAAATATTTTGCTGTTATTTTTTTTTCTTTCGTGTTATTTTCTTTCTTTAGTCGATTTTCATTCCGATTAACACTTTCTACATAAATACAATTATCTCATTTTAAGACGAATTCTAGCTAAAATATCTCTTCAAAATGATCTGCTACTTCCTTTTAAACCTTTTACAGAATTCAAAGTTTAATTATAAGAAACAAGGATTTTTTTTTTCTTTGTTTTGTTTTTTAATGCCATTTAAAACATGGTAAATAGTAAAAGCTTCGCGAAAAGCGAATGTTCTTCTTCTTCTATTCTGTAATTATTTTAGAAAACAGAAAAATATTCTGCTACATAGCTCATAAAATCCAACTTAACATTCTAAAACTTGTGTGTTTTATTTATTTACTTACATTTGAAGCGAAAAGTACAATTCATAATAAAAGTTGTAGTAAGGAAAATTGCATTTAGAATTTTGGATAACTCTATAGTAAGAGTAACAGAAAATAAAAAGTGTGATTACCTCAATTTAAAAATTAAATTACGAACTGGATTTGTCATTTTACTTCAAACTTTGAATGACACCAAGTCTGAAATTTTCCTTTTGGCACTTGCATGTTTCACAGACATAAAAATAGTTATCTGTCACTAACTCAGTGTCAATCCCCAATGACAGATACCAAGGAAATACTTATTAAAAACAAAATACAAAAACAACTCTTTCCACCAATTCGAAAATGTAAACGCAAAAAAAGTTTCCTCGCCCCATATTCTTCCGTGTCTCTATCGCGTTACATTATTTTCTTTTAGCATCATCAATCCTCATATTTTTTTATAATTGAGACCATACTTCACTTTGATTTTTGACTCCTACTGACACGTGGCACCTACATTTATTCCTCCTGGAACACCTTTAACGTTTTTAAATATAACAAAATTTTTCAATATTAAATAATGCAAATAAATTCTATTGATCACACACAGGGCTACACAAAACAAATCGAAAACATTACTCTCTATGGGCGTAAATAAACTAAGGTGGTTTCTAAAAAGGGATTTTCTCTATCTCTACAACGCAAAACCTTATGACACATTTTAACTCATTTTTAAGCATAATATGTATATATATATGTTACGTTATTAGATCTAATTCCGCGATTTCCTTATCTTAATCTAAATTACTACTTTATATTCACTAAATCCTTATTCTTAAATAATCTGTATCGTTAACTCTGTTAAATTCCCTTTAATTTAATGTCTCACTTATCTAAATTGGTTAAATATTACGCTTTTAGCATTCTTAAATTAAATGTTCCATTTCCGCGCTTTTTTCTTTCTAGAATGTTCTTTTAACAAATATTTTATTTTCTCTTCCGAATTTTACTTTCCCGCGCATTTTCCGAGGTTATTCTTTTCCCCTTCAAATTCATCCGCTCGCTCTGTCCGCACTCTTTCCATGGCGTGGTTTTCTTAATTATTCATTGGTTGAGAGCGCGATCTACGTCATATTTGTATTCCTACACTTGACGATCAAAAAGCCGATGCTAGCGGTGTTTCAACAGATTTGGGTCGTATTATCTATTTTTCATACCACCTCCTTGTCACCGTCCATTTATTCGATTATCTACAACTTTATTTAGCTCTAATTACTACTATGGAGAGATGGCTAATATTCTTGGTGGAAACTGCGCCGCTGAAAGATGTTTTAATAAATTGCTGAGCTGATATTATGTTTTGTCTCAATGATCTCTGGGGAAACTTTCACGGAAAAATGTGTTCCATGGCCTTCACTCCTCAACTGCTACAGTTTCCAATCATCATCCAATCTTCGTTATAATAGTACAACATAATTGAATTACCTGTTCTGACAACTTATACTACGCTATTACTGCTGGATGTGATCCACTACTGCTATTGAGACAGCCAATAACTGCATTTTCAACTATAGAAATAATCCAAAGATGCGATTAATGCCACATATATATATTATATATATATATATATATATAATATACCACTATTTATAAAAATATCCGATGTTATTGCAAATGTGCGCACTGAAGCAGCTGTCAAAAGTTGCAACATATCCCATTCAAAGATAACAATTTTTTCTTGAAAAAGTAACATAAAAACAAAATATCGAAGTTACAAACTAAACTATATACCTTTACTGTTCAGTAGGCGGGAAGGTGTTATAAACTCCGCCCTTTATTTTAAACTCAAATATAAAGTACAATTTGGAAGGTTTCCTGTGATGAGCCATCTTTACATTGAACACAAAATAAATAAAAGTAGAAAAATTTTTGTTAAACATAATTGAATGACCAAAAACTATCTTAAAAAAAAAAAAAAAAAAATGAAATATAGCACACAAAGTAAACGTTTGGATATTTTTCAGACTTTAAAGGTAAATTGCAAGCCAATGACCCAACCACCTTAAGTGGGTATAGGCGGAGTTTCTGAATAATAGCACATGCTGAAATGATAAGTGCGAAAATAAATAAATAAATTTTAAAATATGTTAGAGAATTGCCAGTTTTGGTGTGAGAATAGCTTTAACCCCTTGAGGGGCAAGTAATTGCTTTTCTGTAATTGCGTTTCTGATATTGCTATCCAGAGGCATTAGATCTTATTACATTAGATGTAGTTACATTGTACTACATCTAATTACCATATATCAGCTTAAACTTACATTATGCTGCCAAAACTTGAATGAAAACTGAGTTGAACGTGGTTTTGTTCCTCATGTGTAGACGGCAGCACTCGTGGATTCTTAAATCGACATTTTTGATTCATTTGATCTCAGTTCATTAATAATTATTTATTTTCACCTGATGGCAACACTACATTTTTTATTTGAAATCATTGGTCAAGTTTCAACTAATTATCTCTTGCACTGGAAGCTTTCGTCTCTGAACATTGAGCCTTTTTACCATCATATTTTCCTGAAGACGGCTACAGAAACAGCTCGAAACATAGAAGTTAACTTTTAGTTTATTAAAGTTCGTGTTTTGTGTATCATTATGCACTAGTTTCAAAATATTAAGAAAATTAACCAAAACTTTTTCAAAAAACTAAATTATTCTCAAATCTGGATAACTTTTTAAACCATTCAATTATTTTGCACCCACTTCTGATATAAAATATAGGTATAAAGTTGATTGCGGACAACTTTGGATAATAGCAAGCATTAGAGGTATGGAAAATGAAGTGTCCAGGGAAATAGAAAAATAATAACAATTATAGGTTTCTATCATTTTTACAAAAAATAAAATAAAAACAAGGAAACTATGTTTGAATTTTAGGCAGTTATATTATAAAAACTATAATCTATATAATAAAAGCCGAAGTCATGTGACTGTCATCAATATTTCCGGTCTGACCGCTTCACTTTTTATATGCCAAATGGCCATTAGTCGGGCGCAGGTGATAAATCGCCAAATATCCTTCCATCGCCACCATTTCATTAAAATATAAATCTATCACTCATTTCATTTAAAATACATAACTTTCATTTAAAATACACATCTTTCATTTACCACACTTAAAATACAATAAATAAATAAATAGATATTTTTCCAGCATAGGTTCTTGGCGAGAAGAAAAAAAAATTGGCATTGTATTTTCCGGCAATCTAAATCCTATTTCATATGCATATGCAATTTTGGCACAGGTGTCATATTCGCCCCATATTGGCGCGATTTTTTTCCGACGCCGATTTGGCGAAAACATCAACAGCATAAACAACAACATCCGGGTTACCATATCAAGCAAAATAACGACACTTTGGCGCCGCTTAAGTACACATTGCGTACATGACATTGGCGTCAGAAAAAAAATTGCGCCACTATGGGACGAATATGACATCTGTGCCGTAATTTTTTCCATATGTATACAATTTATTTAATCTAAAGAAGCCAATAATCTATTTTTATAGAAAAACAGAAGTAATTTGTATCTAAACAAATATTGTATATATGTGTGTAAATAAAATGTTTATATGCAAATAAATACATATAAATAAAAATAAAAGTTCACCAGTTTTATTTTCATAGCTATTTATATATTTTATCAACGTATTTTACGTTCTGAAGCCCGAATTGCACCAAGCTTAAAAAAAAGAAAGAAGCCAAGGCCCCTGTAATAGAAAAGTACCTAAATAAGCAATAATCGTAATAATAATAACATAAACTAAAATATTTCATTTCAACATCACAGTATTGTTTCTAATTTACTTTCAAATAAATATATATTCCAAGATAATTTCAATTGAAATTAAGTTGACAGCTTTCTATTTCACTTCATAAAGTAAACAAACACAAGAGATTCATTCATTATAAACAGTAGTAAAATATTAGGCCATGGATGTAATCGTTCGCAAAGCAGGTTCTGCAACAATGAATGGACAATATTATTAGGACGTCATAGTATGTAAATTGGCGGCGCTAACATTTGTTAACGGCTTGCATTCACGAGGGTTTTATTTTGCTATTTCTCTTAGTTACGTTACTTTAATGTCATATTTATGAACTCAGAAATCAAATCTATAAAAACAAAAGTATATATATTCCTTATTTAGTTATTAAGTAGTGAAAAAAACTATTAAATGCATGATTTTTAAATTTTAAATAAATTTATTAATACTAAAAAATAACATTGAAGTAACGGCATGTTTAAGTACAATAAGTTTAATTTAGGTAATTTATGAACAAATCTCAGTTCAAACACTTGAAATTTCACTCATTTTTACAGCTACGGAAATTAAGAGGTATTCGTCAAAAAAGACGAAATAAGCATAATAACAAAAAATGTATGAAATGTTATCAAGTGCGCAAAGAATCCTTGATTTCTCTTTGGACTCGCGGGGAAGGATTGAGCAAGTGAATTAGTTTAAGAATGAAAGTAACATGATGCAATGCTTAGCATACATTTAAGGGAGACCAAACTGGTCGCCAGAGGCGGCTAGTAAAAAAAATATTTACACAATATTAAGAGAATAAGCAAGTTTGCCTGTATCCAGCAACCAACTCATAACGAAATATTTTTTTCAGAACATTAATTATTTTTGCACGATTCTTAATTAATTACAAACATATAGATATATGTACATTGCAAACAATTTTCAGTAAATTTGGCCATTATATGTGTTGATCTGAAATATTCAAACATGTAGAAAAATAACAAAATTGCATATAAAATTAAATATTCTAATTCTGGACACTGATGGTATAGAACTGATAGAATTAAGAGGATGTTCATAACATCAACAAAATAAGCAAGTCTTTTTGCCAATAACCGACAATCAACTCATATCAATTTTTTTTTTTTTTTTTTTCAAAACGTGGATATTTACATGATTCTTAATTATTAAGAAAATATATGTCTGTACATTGCAAACAATTTTTTAATAAATTTGACCATTATATGTGTTGATGTGAAATATTCAAGCATATACAAAAATTACTAAATTGCATATAAAATTAAATATTCTAATTCTGGACAGTCATGGTATAAAAGTATACAATTAAAATAAAAATATATTTACATGTTTCATAATATACAAAAATAAGAAAGTCTTTTTGCCAATATCCGGCAATCAACTGATATCGATTTTTTTTTTCGAAACATGGATATTAACATAATTCTTAATTATTTAGAAAAAAATACATATTTTAGAAAATATATATATCTTCAGTACATTGCGAACGATTTTCAATAAATTTAACCTTTATATGGGCTAATCTTAACTATACAAGCATATAGAAAAATTACAAAATCACATGGTAAAATTAAATATTCTAATTCTGGACAGGCATCATATAAAAGAGTACTATAAAAATGAAAATATATTTACATGTTTTATAATATAAAAAAATAAGCAGTTCTTTTTCCGATATAAAATCCTATCGATTTTTTTTCTTTTCTTAAAAAAAAAAAAAAAAAAAAAAAAAAAAAAAAAAAAAAAAAAACATGGATATTTAACACGATTCTTAATTTAGAAAAATATAGATATGTGTACATTGTGAACAATTTTCAGTAAATTTAAATATTGTAGATACTGGTCATGAAATACGGGGAAACAAAAAACTAAAAACAAATAAATAATACACACACACACACATATATATATATATATATATTCATATTTCATTATTTTAAAGAATCAACAAGTCTTTTTTTTTTCTTTCAACAGTTTGTACTCCAAATTTGAAGGAAATTGATGAAAAGAAATTTCTGGAATTTTTTTAGTGAATCATAAGTGCAGTATGGAACACAGCAGTAAACCAGTTTTAACAATTTAAAAAAAAAAAAAAAAAAAAAAAATTAAAAATTAAAAATCGCAATTTTAGTTAAGTTATACCTAAGAAAACAAAAGCGTTCAAGGCAAATTTTTCATCAGACACAGTAGGTAAAAGCGCCCCCTACAACTCTCCGGAGAGAAACTCTGATTCCCGAAAACAAAGGGATTTCGACTTTTTGTTACGGCCGCATAAGCAAAGAACGTAGAGGAACGCTTCAATTTCTTTGGTATAAGGGGGATCGAGCTTAGCTGTGGTACTTGGTACCAAAGCAGTTCCGGGAATATAAATATATTCCTATATAACCGCTTTGCTTGGTACTTCACATGCTGGGGTGAATATCAATGTTAAGGAGACTTTTAATAGGCAGTATTCTTTAGCTATGGTTTTAAATCGGCCAAGTGATTTACCGCGGCCAGTCAGCATGAGCATTGCATCTACAGTGACGGGAAGATAAAACAGGCAAATTTTAATAACATCTATACCTTTGAAATGTTTGCGGTCTGAGTTTTACATTAACATTTCAATATTTTCATATTAATTTTCACAAATAAATTTGAAATAATATGCAAACCGAGTAATAGAAAGTGAAAACTGCGCACTCAGAACATACCAACAAGAGATCAGAAAATGTTCATTGAAGATACTTCTTTAAATGAATACAAAGACTTATCATTATAGTTTAACAAAAACTTTTTATTTATCATTATATTAAAAAAATAATTGTATCTACAATATAGTTATGTTCAAATTTCATGTTTAATTCCTGCGTTTCTTCTAAATATGATTTATATAAAGATCTGAAAGTTGTTAAATAAACTTTATGCTTTCATAATGGTACAGGGTAAATATTATCTTTATCAGATATAACTACGAAGAATATTTGTCTAAAATAAAGTTAGCAAATCGACCGTTATGCAGTGATTTATTTCATGTAATCGACTTAAAATCTGCACTCCTGACTATCCGAAACCCTCTAGTCATTAATACAAATACCGAGTTTCTTGAAAATTCGAATAATTTTAGTGCTTAACTTTAGAATATCGTCAATAAAAGAAAAATGTTTGTCTGTATCTTCATCCATTTCACCTCATTGGTAGAATAAGATTACTCTCGAAACAATGCCCGGAACAGTTAAATTTGTCATCTATAACTGACGTCATCCCTTACTAGCATATGCAGTAAAGGATTCCTTGATCCATATCTATGGAAATAAATTAATAAGAAAAATGTGTGGAGTTTAAAATTAAAATATTTTGTTGTTATTTCCTTTCTTTCATGTCTAATATATTAAATATAAACTATTTTCTTAATAGTTTAAAGTTCCAGTTAGAAAATTGCTGCTATTTTCGAAATTTACAAATGGACAATTTCATTTGGATTTATCCTTATCCTTATAATATTATAAATGTCAATGTGTGTCCGAAAGTTTGAATGAAGTCAACTTCAAAACGAATGAATTAATGCGCTTGAATTTTTAGATATAGATGGATGGCTATCCAGAAATGAACATAGGCTGTGTTTAATTTATTTTATTCCAATATTTCTCTTAATAATTCAAAATTTTATTATTTTTCATATAGAATCAATTGACAATTTTTCTGAAATATTTAACCATCTTTCTTTAACGTTACCAAGAAAATAAAATCCCGGAATAACACTTTCTCCTCGACAATTAATTTTCAGTTGAACAATTTCCACGCGAAAAATAAAAATACAAAGTATTCAAAAGAAAATAAGTATGATGTCATAATTGAGACAAAAAAAAGGAATATTTTTTTTATTATACATGAAGCATGAATATCTGTTACGTTAATTAGAGGTTTTCTGTCAAAATGACGTAATAATTAAAACGAAAAATAATGAAAAATAATTATATTGTCAATAAAATATTTCGCTTGGAAAAATGTGACGTCATGTTTGAAATAAAACAGGCATTTTCAAGGATTCGTTAAAAATACAAGGGACACGAATATCAGTAACGATTGAAAATAGACAAATAATGACGTCATATTTGAAATGAACACCAGAAATACTTTTTATTAATACGGGTTAATAAGTGTGAATATAAGTTACATACAAATGAAAGTTTTCATTCAAAATTCACATTGTGAATATCAGGAGAAGACATTTTTTGTGGAAAAAAAGATAAAATAAAACGGATTAATATATTTTTTGACGCTATTTTCTCACTAAAATTGAAAAAGAATTTAATTTCAATTTGAATAGATGGTGGAAAAAATATGATAAAGTAAATTTTCAAAAAACTAAAAACATATTTTCACGCAATGAAGCTTTTTGAATCAGTTTATTCTAACGAAGCGAAAATCGTCTGTCAAATATTGACATTTACAAACAAGGATGTAAATATAACTTCCGTGCATTTAAGTGGATAGTTATTGTTTTCTATTCATATGGATTGAATTTTTTTTAAATCATATACTATTCTACTTAATTATTTTTTAAAGTTAGCAGTTAAAACTTTTCACAAAGACGTTTTTAGTAAAAAGTTTTATTGGGTAAAAATGATGAAACATTTTTCATGTAAAGCATTAATTTTAATGGACAATATTCCTGTGACGTCACATAAGTTAATAATGCGATTTTATAGTCTCGAACCGAAAGGAAGAATACTGTCCGTTAGAAAATATTAATATATATTTATATTAATTCGTCAATGTGACGTCATTTTCATTTCACCAGCTTCGAAATTAGAAAAGAAATCTTATAGAAAGGGAAGCGGCAGAACAGACAATTACCTCATGGAGTTCAAGGCTGAAATTCCAGAATTAGTTAAAACTCGATTCGCATATTAAAACGCAATCGATCTGCCAAGTCATATCTTGGTGGAAAACACCTGAAAACCCGATTTTAGCAGTTGACTCGTAGGATTACCACTGTGTTTTCTTGCACCGAAAGGTATGAAAATATGTAGAACTGGAAGCATGAAAACACAATGGTAAACCTATGAGTCAACCGCTAAAATCGTTTTTTCCACCAAGATATGACTTGGCAGACTGATTGAGTTTTAATATGTGAATCGAGGTTCAACTAATTCTGAAATTGCAGTCGTGAATTCGATGAGGTTATTGTCTGTGATGCCGCTTCTTGCTCTATTAAAATAACAATATACTTTTCAGAAATAATGTTTTGCATCAAAAGTCGCATCATTTCAAAATGCTATTTTAGCTTACATTTTAAATACAATTTCTTACTTCAAATTTAATATTTAATGAACATTAATGTTTCAATGTTTATCTAAATGTACACTAATATTGGATTTCGGTAAGCGACTTCATGTTTTAAATAAATTAAAATAGATATTTTTACATGGTTCATGAAGTAAAAGAATATATATTTTATCTCGACAAGTATTATTCCGTTGGAAAAACTAACCTGGTGAAAACGCCGTCACATTTTAAATAATTAGTCGGTTTTCTTTCAGAACATATTATCATTTTAAAGCAGTTATACAAAATGGTGTGATTTCTACAGAATTTATCATTCGTAAATACATAAGTTTAACATCCTTTTGCCGTACAATCTTCTAGAATCCTAGTTTCAATAAAATTTAATAAATAGTATATGAAAGTCGATGTAAGAAAGTGTAGCAAGCAATTTTAATCGGAGATTAGGCTTTAGATGTGAAATCTTTTACGTTTAAAGAAGAGCCGATACCACTAATTAAGCAGTAAATTCGCCTTTCACCTCACATCCCTTTAATTTTTAAAGGCACCATGATTATCGAAAAGCACAAGAGAAAAGACAATAAAAGTTCCAGATAATAATCAGTTGTCGTTTTGTGAAATTTTCTGTCGAATTTAAAATATCTAAATCTACAGTTAAATATATCTCTAAAAGATAATCGCTGTCCCCATTGGAGCATATACCTGAAAATTTCGAAGCTTCCATAATCCTATATTACAACACAACAATCGATACCATAATTTTTTTCCGCGATTGAAAGCAATAAGCAACTCTATTGCTTAAATAATAAATATTTAGGCTTCGAGAGTCTTTGGAGCGTGATAAACATTTTGTTATTATTGATATATCTACAGCTGTTAAAAGTAGGGCACCGTGAAATAAAAGTGTAATAAATATTTGAATGTTAAAGGTATTTTTCGTGAGTTTATTATCTATTTTTGAGCTTTTATGCTTCATCACGTTTGATATTTTTTTAATATCATTTATCTTTTTTTCAAGATGTGATTCTTTTGGAATAGAAACAAAATGTTATATGTTGATTTTTCGATTATTCTAATCAGTCAAAGCCATGTTTGAATTGACCTGTAAATATTCACTCTCCTTAAAAAATATTTACTAACATATCTCTTTAAGGGGGTCCGGGACACAAAAATCTTCAATTTTTTATTTTTTTTTAGATTAAAAATTTCTCTGCCGTTTTCTGCTTAAAATGATGTTTAAATCATGTTTCTATCTTAATTAGAACAGGAAATATTAATGTTTTTCGTTTTGGTTCGTTTTCAAAATCTGCCTTTCAAGCTATGGTTGTCAAGGAAACGAGTTCTTGTGAAATTGCGTTTTTCTTCATGATAGGTTTTTTCACCATTTCTCATATTTAAATTCTTATAACTCGAGAACCGTTAAAGATACAGTGTTGAAACTCGGAACATATATTTTTCAATTATTTTACTTTATTTTTGAAGCATATCTGAAAAAATATTTACTTTTGAAAATATCATTTTTTTTTTTAAGTTGAACCACTTTTTTTGTAATTTTTTCGTTAAATATTTTTAATTTTTTTTTTAAATTAATATTTTTTAAAATGCTGGCTCTAAATTAAAAAATATATATTTCTGTTTATTTAAATGAAAAACAATTTGAATTCTACAAATACTATTTCGAGTTATAACGATTTTAAGATATACCACTTTTTTCATAAATTTTAAATTAATTTTTTTTTTTTTTTAAGGCTATGAGAAGTTTTATCATTTGATTTTGTTTACAAATGATATGGTTAACCATCACAAAAAAATTCAAAATTTTAACTCAATAAATAAAAAAATTTTGAAAATGTGTCTCGGACCTCCTTAAATAATATTATTTGTTACGAAACATAAATTAAATAAGTATCTATGAACGAAATAAATATAAAATATAATAAATATAAATAATAAAATACAATAACATATATGTAAATTTATTCCTCATTTAATCTTAGAAAAGTTGTACTAATCTTAGAAAAGTCGAACTTTCTAGCTCACATAAAAAATTAAAATAATCCTATATATAATAAACAGACATATGCAAATTGGGGCCATCAGAAGTTTTTCTACTATAAAATGTGATAAATAGTTAATTGTATATGTTTTTAATTATCGAACTTTTTTGCTTAATTGATGTGTTTATTCTTCTTTAAGTGTTATATGAACAAAGTCACGGTTAACAGCTAGTATACACTAAATTATTCCTCATTTTAGAAAAATAATTTCCGTACTTCTGGAAAATATTATCCGTGAATTCTTTCCGAAAGTCTGAAAAAGAGAGAGAAATTCCGTTCATTCCTTTCACGTATGCGTATTGACTCTATTAATATTAAATTCAAATTTATTCATAAAATGAAAAACCGAAAATTCTATTAATTGAAATTTCTAATATAATTAAAAAAGAAAAAAAAAGTTTCCGAATTTAAAACAAACAACAGTTACTTTTCTCATTCATTTAAAAGTAATCAAAATTTATTTTTTAAAGTTGCATAAGTTCAATAAAGTTAAATGAAATTGAATTTATAAAGTTGTTTTTAAATAAATATTCGCATTTAAAGTATATTTTAAACGAACACATTTAAAATATATTTTAATTAAAATATTAAATGGATAAAAATAGATGTTAAAAAAAAAAAAAAAAAAAAAAAAAAAAAAAAAAAAAATCTTATCGAATAAAAATATAATAGTCAGATTTTATATCTAGCAATCTACTTAAAATTTTATCACATATTACTACTAAAGTATAAAAACCCCAGCCACAATCTGATTAAAGACGAAATCTTCCCGAAATTAACATAAAAAATCAAAGCTTTTTAAAGAAATGAATCAAACAACACCCATCTGAGGCAGACATATTTACTTCAAACAGTCGTCACTACTGTACGACTGTAGCCGAGTGGTCTACTGGTGGCGTAACACTAAGGTAGTTGGTTCGATCCCAAGTGCAGCAACATTTATTTTATCTCCATTTTCTGCAGTTGACGTATATTTTACCTCTAGTAATAGAGAAAAATAATAAACTGATATTCGTCTATTAACGGAAAAATCCTGGTAGCACTGCTGCCAGAAAAATTTCCGTGAATTGAAGAAAGTATTTCTCGGAATGTACTTTGAAGCTCAAAAAACAAAATTTTTATAAAATTAACTTTAAAGTTTATGTATGTAATGTTTATGTAAGATGTAAAAAAACTCAATTACTTAAAAAGTTTTAACTTTGCATTCTCGTAGAAAAAAAAAAGTATATACCATTCGAAAGGAGAAAAATAAAAGTTTCAAAATATTAATTTTTTTTTTCCTTGAATTTGCCTTTGAACTGCCCATAAGTATAATAGGACAGGTGCGGAACCGGATACAAAATTTTTGGGATACAAATTATTACAAAAACAGCTGAAAAGAGATTTATAATCTTGCTGACATACCCTATAAGCACGGGGTGTGGGCGCGAAATTCAGCTGTTTCTTAATCGATCGGGAGGCGGCAGCAGAGACCTCATCCGATTCAGCATCATCATTCCAGAATGCTAATTTACAAACCCTCAAGCTTTGAACACCCTTGGCGAAAGGGAAAAGTAGCCAAATAATTTGGCGAGAAGAGATCAGTACGCGCATGCGCATTTGGTAGGTGTCCAAAGTTAGAGGGTAATAAGAGGGTTTGTAAATTAGCGTGCGCATGCGTGTATCATCGTAGGTCAGGTGTAGGTAGGTGGTGTTCAAAGGTTGAGGTTTTGTAAATTAGCAAGAAGCTAATATTTTGATATTAGATTAGATAGAAATTTCTGTTAGAGTATTATTCTGTGGAAATATTCTTAAATTAGCGAATAACCGTGGCAATTTTATAAACCAAAAGACTTCTATTTGGTATGTAATGGTGTTTTATATATATATATATATAATTATATATTTTGTATTTAAATGTAGTTTTATTAAAGTTTCGTAATAGTTGAAGGAATTTAAGTGGTAGCATGTGTATTTTTATAAAGTATTGCTTTGAGGCAAAATTCTTTTTTTTTTTTTTTTTTAGGTTTTTGTTAACGTTACAAATGATACTGATTTAGTAAACATGTATAATTAGCTATTTTCCGTTTCTCTGTCCCTGCTTTAGAGTACTTTAAAAAATCGGCGTTTATCTTTTGAATCAAATATTTATTCTTGTATTATATTTTGGTTTTCATTTTTTTAAATATTAATATGTTTAAGGTGGTTTTATTTTTTAAATATATATAATTGTGCTTAAGATGTTTTGATTTAAAATTCTTAAGATGTTGAGGCTCTCATTTTGTGAATTCTTATAACTTTATCGTAAAATTTGATAAAAATGTAATGTAAACAAAAGAACTGTTTTTCCGTATCGTATCCTTTTTTTTTTAAATACCAAAAATTTATTCCAATATTTATATCATTTTAAAAGTAGTTTTTCATAGTTAGCATTATGTGATGAATATTTACATGCTACAGTAGCATAATTATTCCTTTTTTTTGTCTAATGGTTTCAAACAAGCATACTTACATTTCTTAGCTAATAAATAGTTACTCATTAGTAAATAATATTTGCTTTTCAAAAACTAATTTCTGCATATGTATGCATATACCCATTAGATTTTTTTTTAATTTGCTACATGCTTTAGCTGTTACAGTTGATGGTGGAAAGGCAACAAGGATGGTGCGAGTAGGTGTTAAGCTGGGTGATCTGTTCATCAGCAGCATCAGTTATTGCCACTAACATGACAACGGTCAGTGCAGAAAGGTGCAAAATTCAACTAATTTCTAGTACAATTGCAGCATCGCTGGTTGCTTATTTCTGTGTTGGCCCGTTGGAATGCGTCTGGGAGGCTATAGATTTGAAAGAATAATCTTTAGTCTTTTAGATTCAAACTTGCAGGCTAAATCACATTTTATATGCTGCATGGAAGCTACTTCTTTTTGTTTTATTACCTATCTTTATGAGAAGTAAGTAACTTATTGCTTTTTAGAAATTTTTAGTGCTCTTATGTACTGTTTATATAAGAGTAAATTTAATTTATTTAATATTTTCGGATTTAAGACATTAATTTTTAAGGAAATTAATAATTATCAATTGTGTATAACCAGAACAATCGCGTAGATTAAAATAAAGACTTTAATATACTAAGATTATTGTTTGAGGAAGTATACCATTCTTAAAATAAGCATAAATAAAATGTAAAAAAAAATAAATTAAGCACACATTTATTAGTGTACTCAGATAGAATAGAATATTCCGAGCATTCCGGATTTGGGGTCCCATACTGTATTAATATATGTAACTACTTTTTGAAATAATAAGATGTATGAGATCAAAGAAAGTTTTGGGATTGGCACGTCCAACTTGTTTTTTATTTTTATTATACGAACGTCCTGATCCCCCGGCGTTGTCCAGTCTCGTAATCATAAGCTTAAAATATCTCAAATCAGTGTTGAAGGATTTTATATTTTTACACAACAATCTGTCTAAACAAGCCGAATGATGGAGGTTGCACTGCCTTTGGCAGTGTAAACTCTCAAATGTGTATGATTTTATATTTTTAAATGAAAATCTATCCAAACAAACCTAGAGTTGTTGGCCCTGCTGCCTTCGGCAGCATGCACTAGGCTTACTACGTACACCCGGTCTCTTTTTAAAAGTATTATTAAATAAAAGACCGGCATAACTCGAGATAACTTTACATATACCTAAAATCATTGCTGAATGATTTAAACGAAAAATTTTCCAAACGAACGTAGTGTTGGGGGCCCGACTGTCTCCGGTAGTGTAAACCCTCGAATTTGTATGGTTTTATATTTTTAAAGGAAAATATGTGTGAAATTCACACACTGATCGCCTGTTTACCAATATCACATAAATATACTAGAGGATTGAAGTGGCCGAAATTTTCTGACCCTGGTTCAGACCTTGCCAGAGATATGCTATCTTGACCCAGTGTAACAGATAAAAGCTCAGTCCCGGTCTCAGCCAATCATAAGTTATTATTCACGTTATTTTATTGCCACATTTACGATCTCAGAAACCAAATTAATGGAAACAGAAGCATATTCTTTCATTATTTAAGTATTAAATAATGAAAAATTTGATAAAAGCATGATTTGCAAAATTTAAATAAAATTTCTAAATGCAAGTTTAATTTACATAATTTATAAGGCAACCTGAATTTAAAACTTGTAATTGCTCTCAATTTTATCAACATTGCTATAAACTAATTTATTTTAACATTATACTTCCAATAAACTTGATAGTTAACACGAAATTAATCTGAAATTAAACGAAAATTCCTTATATTATTCAGATCTATTGCATACATTTCTATCATTTCAGTAACAAATTAAACAAGTCTGAAATTGTACGTCAAACGTGGCAAATGAGGTGCGTTCGTACGATAACTGTTTCATAAATATTCAGATTTTGGTGCAATAGCTGTTGCACTCTTATGAAAAAAGGCACAAATACAAAATTTATTACGATTATATATATTAAGTTCGGCAGTACGGTAATAATAGGACTCGATCTTATATAGGACGTCATCACCATGGCAACCTAGAATATCATGACCTATCATGGGATATCATTGAATTAATGATTTAGGACCCAGTAGCAGAAAATTCTCCAAGTGTCTGCAACAGATACTTCAGGGGTAGAAAATAATCTGCACATAAAATATTTTACAATTGAAGTGTTAATTAATCAAACGATTACTTACCTTTGACATTATTGTGTATTTTATTAATTTTACAAATAATAATCTTAAGTTTTTGTATTAAGTAAGAAAGAGCTAAACACAATATAAAGCGAAATAAAGGCTCAATGGAAAAATAATCTGCAAACGGGGAAAGAAAATCTGCGACGCCCGCTTCCCGTCTCGAACTTTCTGCTACCGGGAAGGATAGTATTTAATTCAGGAATGAAGAAAACTGTTATTAATATCTTTTTCAGTTTTGATTCAATTTTCATAAAAATTTGAAATGACTCGACAAAATTCTGCAACGATTCTATATATTCAATTTTAAACCAATTTGGTTGGGTAATTTTTGCGTTGTTATATGCATACAGACGAACTGACCAGAAAATGACTATAGGTGCTATGTATTTACATTATTACGAACGCACCTAAAAAAGTAGCTCTATATATATTAAACAAAAACATAATTTGAAGAACAAATTAACAAAACAAAATTTATTTCCTACATTGTTTAAGCCCGAGAAGGGACAGATATTAAGTTATTTCATTCAATTAGTTCTACATTTAATGTTAAATTTTTGTAACAAATTAGTTAAGCCAATTGAGGATTAAAAAATAAAAATAAAATTCATACAATATGATACTTAAAACACCCTAAAAAATTAGATTCCGTTCAAATGAAATCGAAATAAATCTTAGACTTTTTCCATTTTTAATTGAAAATATTTGTATTGCAGATTTTGTATTATGTTTATGACAATTGTGCATAAAATGATAAGATGCATGCAAAATACAAAACTTAAAAAAAAAGGTCTAAGATTTATTTTGATTTCATTTGAACGGAATCTAATTTTTTAGGGTGTTTTAAGTATCATATTGTTTGAATTTTATTTTTATTTTTGAATCTTCAATTGGCTTAACTAATTTGTTACAAAAATTTAACATTAAATGTAGAACTAATTGAATGAAATAACTTAATATCTGTCCCTTCTCGGGCTTAAACAATGTAGGAAATAAATTTTGTTTTGTTAATTTGTTCTTCAAATTATGTTTTTGTTTAATATGTCAAGTTTTTAAATAACTAATGCACTCAGACGAACGCATTTCAAGATTAATAGAGAGTATCATCATCAGGCTTTGATGTATGCGGTATTGCATCACAATGTGGGATGAAGTTTACCAATGTGTAATTCAAAATGTTTCACGACTGCAGTAATGCAGGTTGCGGTAGTTTGGACAAAAACTTCTAATCTGAACGTAAAAAATCTATAATCAAAACATAAAAAATTAACTTACTGCTAATATTTAACAATATTATAGCTGTAATACAGTAAAAAATGAAAAATAAAAGTTTTACTTAAATTTTTTAAATCTTATTCTCTCCCAAGGGATGATGTAAACACATCAGAAAATTATTACCTAAGTTTAACTTGGGCTATAAATAGAGGGTGACACATAAATACTGAGATGCAGATAAAATACCATAACTTTTCACTGAATGAACGGAAGAACGAGTTTTTTTCACCATTCGAAAAGAGGAGAAAATTCTGTCCAAGAAACAATCAAGATAATTCGAAATGGTTTCCTCTAGCGGTGATGCAGGCGTCTAGATGCTTGTGTAAATTCTTTAAGATGACCGCGACTATTTCCGGTGATATTTCGGCCTTGGCTTTTTCCAGAGCGCGTTTCAAGGAATCCAGGGACTTCTTCTTGATTTTACAGGCTTACTGCTCCAGGATCCCCCAAACAACGAAGTCCATTGTGTTCAAGTCAGGGAAATTTGAGGGTCAAACGCCCTTCTTTCAAAATCACGCGAGATTTGCCTCGCACCCCTCCAGTGCCTTCTACGGTCCGTGGGTAGTCGGCCAGTCCTCCTGAAACCTCCAGTCGATGTTCTTCGCTTGCTTTTCGGCCCAGGGGATCGCGGCACATTCCGAAATTAGCTCCTGATACGTCTCTGCGCTGATCTTGACGACTTTATGGACGGGGACGTGTTTGGCTTTTCTAATCCGAAAATCCCCAACCACACCATCACAGACTTCGGGAAAAGAACCTTTCAACCTTCAGGATGCGCGGAACCCCTTTGAGTAGTAACTCACGTTGCAAATGCGAGTTCCGGAAAGGTTGAGCCATAAAACTCTTGTCATCGGTGAAGAAAATCCGATTCAGAGCATCGCCGCGGCACAGGGACTTCATCTTCTTGCACTTTTCGAGCCTTGGCACCTTCATTTTCTTGTGAGATGGCATCCTTTCGTCAGTTTGTACGAGATGAGTTGCAGACCTTCTTTGACATGTCTTCGCATGAATTCGCGGTCGAAGTTGTGCTCCATGGCCAATTTTTGGATGTTTCTTTGTGGATTTAGCTGGATCTTCTTCTTGGCCATTTTGAGAGCACTGAGGTCCTTGTTGTTTGCAGTTTTCCACTTCGTTGACAGTCTTTGATCCCTCCGGACCCTTTAAAACGTTTGATGACGCAATGGACTTGTTCCCGGTGCAATTTGGCGATCGCAGAAATTGGCATTTCCCTCTTGTCGTGGGGGACGATGGCTGGCCGGTCGTCTTTGCACAATCAGTTTTCCTACAAAACAGTGAAATAATATCAGCTGATATAGCAATTACACAACCAAAAAGCACGGGGAACACGAATAAAACAATAGCATATCTCATAAATGGGTAAAAACATTAAAATAAATTGACTTTTTCATCGCGTCACAGTATTTATGAGTCACCCTGTAGTTTTCATCTCGAAATAGAAAATACATTTTAAAATTTAAGTTATTCCTATAAGTTATTACTATAAAATATAAGTAATTCCTTACTAAGTTCGCTACCTGCGTAAAAATAGCTATCCACTAGAAACTTTTTACTAAAATATAAACTTGACCAAAGCAAACGCTTATTCTGAAAATATCCTTTTTATTTCCACTATGACGCCACATTCACCTTCTTAATTTAAAAAAAAAAAAAAAACTAGCTCAATTTAATATTTCACGCGAAAATCTTTCAAGTAAAAAGAAATAAATTATTATTACGGATTTTGAAATTTTTGTAACAATGAAGTAAAAATGTTACATTTTCTATGAAAAATGTACGTTGTTTTTCAATGAAAAAAGTGAAAATTGGAATTATTAAAAAAAAATATTTGAATAATGTAAAAAAAAAATTGGCCCATGTTTCTCTCTGGGTTATAATTCATCCATATGCTAAGCCATTTTACCATTCGTTTTAAACCTGGCGTCAGGCAAAGGTTTTTAAACTTTAAATTTATAATATCATTAGAATTAGTAAAGAATAAAAAATGAGTGGCATCAGGGACAAAAAGGTGGGAAGAGAAAATGAAAAAGTTATGATCTCCATAGGCTTTTCCATGTTAAATTAACATTGAGAAGTGACACTGGAAATAAATAAGTATTGCGCTGCCGCGCAATACTTAAATATATATATATTTCACATTCATTTATTAAGCAAAAATAAAAGCATAATCCTGTTTGTGCTGTCGTGTATATGTCATGCGAACATTTTCAAAAGGTGATTGTGTTGTGTGGCCAATTTAGTAGCTTTTTTAATTCAAAATAGCTAGCAGAATTTCTGAATAGTTACATTCACTTCATTAATTACGGAATGTCTATCATTAAATAAAGCAAAATTTACTATTCAAAATTTCAGGCAGATTAACAAAAAATATGCTAAATTGAAAACATCGGTAGAAGGGGGCCTTGCAACAATTCTTGCACACAGCCTCGCTTTCGCTAAGGACAGCTCTGATCCATATTCTATGTATTGGAGACTTAAGAATCTGAAAAATGCTATACAGTAAAATCTTCTATAAGACGGAATTAATTAGGAAAGAAAAAATATGCGTTATAGACAAGTTCTTTTCTTAGCAGGTTTAAATTTCAGTTTCCCCCAGGTTTAAAAAAGGGCAGGGTGCTGCTTGTGGGAAAAGGGCACTTTTGGATTCCGAAGGGGATGATTTGGATTCTTAAAGGCATTTCTTGAAATTTTTAAAGGCATTCTTTTGATTTTTAAAACTACTTTTTAATATTTAATAGACAGAACACTATTTTAAAGACAGCAATGAGTCATATTTTACTATGCAAGTAAATTTTTTAATAAAGAAAGGAGTAAAGGCACTTTTTTCAGGTAGGGCCTAATTTTTTTCCGCGATTGAAAGCAATAAGCAACTCTATTGCTTAAATAATAAATATTTAGGCTTCGAGAGTCTTTGGAGCGTGATAAACATTTTGTTATTATTGGTATATCTACAGCTGTTAAAAGTAGGGCACCGTGAAATAAAAGTGTAATAAATATTTGAATGTTAAAGGTATTTTTCGTGCGTTTATTATCTATTTTTGAGCTTTTATGCTTCATCACGTTTGATATTTTTTTAATATCATTTATCTTTTTTTCAAGATGTGATTCTTTTGGAATAGAAACAAAATGTTGTATGTTGATTTTTCGATTATTCTAATCAGTCAAAGCCATGTCTGAATTGACCTGTAAATATTCACTCTCCTTTAAAAATATTTACTAACATATCTCTTTAAGGGGGTCCGGGACACAAAAATCTTCAATTTTTTTTTTAGATTAAAAATTTCTTTGCCGTTTTCTGCTTAAAATCATGTTTAAATCATGTTTCTATCTTAATTAGAACAGGAAATATTAATTTTTTCGTTTTGGTTTGTTTTCAAAATCTGCCTTTCAAGCTATGGTTGTCAAGGAAACAAGTTCTTGTGAAATTGCGTTTTTCTTCATGATAGGTTTTTTCACCATTTCTCATATTTAAATTCTTATAACTCGAGAACCGTTAAAGATACAGTGTTGAAACTCGGAACATATATTTTTCAATTATTTTACTTTACTTTTGAGCTAGCATATCTGAAAAAAATATTTACTTTTGAAAACATCATTTTTTTTAAAAGTTGCACCACTTTTTTTGTAATTTTTTCGTTAAATATTTTTAATTTTTTTTTAAATTAATATTTTTTAAAATGCTGGCTCTAAATTAAAATATATATATTTCTGTTTATTTAAATGAAAAACAATTTGAATTCTACAAATACTATTTCGAGTTATAACGATTTTAAGATATACCACTTTTTTCATAAATTTTAAATTTAATTTTTTTTAAAAAGGCTATGAGAAGTTTTATCATTTGATTTTGTTTACAAATGATATGGTTAACCATCACAAAAAAATTCAAAATTTTAACTCAATAAATAAAAAAATTTTGAAAATGTGTCTCGGACCCCCTTAAATAATATTATTTGTTACGAAACATAAATTAAATCAGTATCTATGAACGAAATAAATATAAAATATAATAAATATAAATAATAAAATACAATAACATATATGTAAATTTATTCCTCATTTAATCTTAGAAAAGTTGTACTAATCTTAGAAAAGTCGAACTTTCTAGCTCACATAAAAAATTAAAATAATCCTATATATAATAAACAGACATATGCAAATTGGGGCCATCAGAAGTTTTTCTACTATAAAATGTGATAAATAGTTAATTGTATATGTTTTTAATTATCGAACTTTTTTGCTTAATTGATGTGTTTATTCTTCTTTAAGTGTTATATGAACAAAGTCACGGTTAACAGCTAGTATACACTAAATTATTCCTCATTTAAAAAAAATAATTTCCGTACTTCTAGAAAATATGTATTATCCGTGAATTCTTTCCGAAAGCCTGAAAAAGAGAGAGAAATTCTGTTCATTCCTTTCACGTATGCGTATTGACTCTATTAATATTAAATTCGAATTTATTCATAAAATGAAAAACCGAAAATTCTATTAATTGAAATTTCTAATATAATTAAAAAAGAAAAAAAATGTTTCTGAATTTAAAACAAATAACAGTTACTTTTCTCATTCATTTAAAAGTAATCAAAATTTATTTTTTAAAGTTGCTTAAGTTCAATAAAGTTAAATGAAATTGAATTTATAAAGTTGTTTTTAAATAAATATTCGCATTTAAAGTATATTTTAAATGAACACATTTAAAATATATTTTAATTAAAATATTAAATGGAAAAAATAGATGTTGCTCAAAAAAAAAAAAATCTTATCGAATAAAAATATAATAGTCAGATTTTATACCTAGCAATCTACTTAAAATTTTATCACATATTACTACTAAAGTATTAAAACCCCAGCCACAATCTGGTTAAAGACGAAACCTTCCCGAAATTAACATAAAAAATCAAAGCTTTTTAAAGAAATGAATCAAACAATACCCATCTGAGGCAGACATATTTACTTCAAACAGTCGTCACTACTGTACGACTGTAGCCGAGTGGTCTACTGGTGGCGTAACACTAAGGTAGTTGGTTCGATCCCAAGTTCAGCAACATTTATTTTATCTCCATTTTCTCCAGTTGACGTATATTTTACCTCTAGTAACAGAGAAAAAAAGAATTAACTGATATTCGTCTATTAACGGAAAAATCCTGGTAGCACTGCTGCCAGGGAAATTTCCGTGAATTGAAGAAAGTATTTCTCGGAATGTACTTTGAAGCTCAAAAAACAAAATTTTTATAAAATTAACTTTAAAGTTTATGTATGTAATGTTTATGTAAGATGTAAAAAAACTCAATTACTTAAAAAGTTTTAACTTTGCATTCTCGTAGAAAAAAAAAGTATATACCATTCGAAAGGAGAAAAATAAAAGTTTCAAAATATTAAATTTTTTTTCCCCCTTGAATTTACCTTTGAACTGCCCATAAGTATAAAGGCCAGGTGCGGAACCGGATACAAAATTTTTGGGATACAAATTATTACAAAAACAGCTGAAAAGAGATTTATAATCTTGCTGACATACCCTATAAGCACGGGGTGTGGGAGCGAAATTCAGCTGTTTCTTAATCGATCGGGAGGCGGCAGCAGAGACCTCATCGGATTTAGCATCATCATTCCAGAATTAGCTAAAACCCGATGCGCAGATTAAAATACAATCGGTCTGCCAAGTCATATCTTGGTGGAAAACACCTAAAAACCCGATTTTAGCGGTTGACTCGTAGGTTTAACATTGTGTGTTCCTGCTCCCAGTCCTGCATGCTTCCGTACCTTTGGGTGCAGGAAAACACAATGATAAACCTACTTCTTAACCACTAAAATTGGATTTGAAGGATGTTCTCACCAAGAAAGGACTTGGAAGACCAGCTGAATTTTAATAGGCTAATCGAGTTCCGTTATTTCAAGCTTGCTGGAATTTCAGCTACCAACTCGATGAGGTGATTGTTTGTTCAGCCGACACCCGGTCTAATGGAGGATATTGCAAATATGGGTTCGAGGCTGAAAAAAGTCACGTGATACCGGTAATTTACCCAAGGAACTTCTAACTGATAAGAAGGGAAGATACTACTGCTTTGCCTCATGAACTGTTTCATTGGCTAGCGGGAATTACATTACACGTCTACGGAACCTTCCCTTCTTTACGCTAGAAGTTTTTACCTTGATCACGTGATCAAAACGGAGATGGAATATCCTCCATTATGATCGCAAAAAAATAAGGTTTTATCTTATTCAATCTTGGAATTATTTGCAAACAACAGAAAAGATAAACGCGCCATCTGTCGGCTTTTCAAGTACGATTCAGAGACGTTCTGAGTCCCCAAATGGAGGATATTCCATTTGCGTTTTGATCACGTGGTCAAGGTAAAAACTTCTAGCGTAAAGAAGGGAAGGCTCCGTAGACATGTAATGTAAATCCCCGCTAGCCAATGAAACAGTTCATGAGGCAAAGCAGTAGTATCTTCCTTTCTTATCAGTTAGAAGCTCCTTGGGTAAATTACCAGTACCACGTGGCTTTTTTCAGCCTCGAACCCATATTTGGAATATCCTCCATTGGAAAGTGGATAGGTCACAGAATGAGGACGCTACGTATTAGTGGAGAATTTCTGGTGTGTATGAAGTCCTCATTGTATTCCTGGCCTGATTAATAAGAGAAATGATTGTAAGTTGAGAGCGGACTAGACTAAAACGAGTTTCCTACTCGGGTGGGGTTGGGTTAGTGATTTATACTTGCAAGCGCTCTTGTTGTATTTTTATTAATTATATTATTATGATCTTTATTTTTGAAATTTATTTCTGTTGAAATGTAATATGCATTACATTATCTGACTTTTAACATAAATGATGTTTCCCCCCCACAATTTATTAAATAAATTAATGAATGTATCTTGTGGAAGGCATTATGAATATTAATAACAATAATATTTTCCACATGCTTTTATTCTTCATTAGAAAACTTTGTATTTATGTATAACGAATAAAAATAGGAAAGTGGATACATGCTGCATAGCTTTCTTTCTGCAAGCAGAAGTGTTTGCAATTGTATCTACTTAACCACCAAACGCCAATTTCGACACGCGTTTTCTGTCTGTCACTTGCTGGCTAGGAAGTCTAGCCCTTCAATGACAAACTCCCTCCCTATGAGGCAGGATCATTCCATTTTTTTTAGCAGGTGGGGAAAGGTAGGGAGTGATCGCGGCGTGCAGTACGAAGGGAATGAATGTAGTAGGAACCGATAGGATCCGTATTTGCCTCGTTTTGATATTTTGTTTAAGTCTATGTCTAATGATTTTATAACCAAAAGGCCTTTTTCAATAAAAATCCGTCGAAAATTTTCACAGGTCCAATACTTCCATCTTGTAAAGATAGAAAAAAGTGAAAAATGCTGAAGGTTGTGGAGAGCATAGGTTTTTTTTCTTTTGAATTTTTCCATAAAGGAGTACTTCAACATGATTATTACTTAGGATGTATCTGCTTACAAAATAAAATCAAAGCAATTCGAAAGCTCGTAAATAAAATTGTCCGATTATTAATTTATCTACTTTTTTTTGAGGGGGGAGGGGAGTCACAAATGACACAATTTTAAGATAGTTTAAAGGCAAAGAATTATGAAATCTAATACAAAAAAATTTCAGTAATATCGCTTTAGATACATTACTTACTTTTATTTTTCACCAATTTTAAGATAGTTTAAAGTTAAAGAATTATGAAATCGAATACGAAAAAAATTTAGTAATCTGCTTTAGATATTTTACTTACTTTTATTTTTCGCCAAAAAAGCAAAATTTAGCTAAATCTTGCTCCAGTTGCATTTCTGTAGTTACATAATTTTAGCAAGGAGACGCTATCACTGCAGCTAAACTAGATAACATTAGTGAGATTTGAATTTTAAAAATCCGATTTCAATAATAAATAAAAATGATTTTCTCTTATTTTATTTAATAACCAAATAATAAATAAAACAAAACAAAAATGATATCTTCAATGTTCCGCTATTGTATTTTAATTTGAAATTGATAGATGGAGCCACCATTTCAATTGACTGCTCTACCTTTCCCCACCTGCCAAAGAAATGGAATGATCCTGTCTCATAGGGAGGGAGTTTGTCATTGAAGGGCTAGTGCTAGGAAGTACTGGTTACTGTTTTAGATATGTACGAGGAGTGTAACCTCATGGGTACTCACTCGCTGCTTTAAGGTATCATCAATCTACTAAATCCATGTAGAAATGTAAGGTATTTTACTACAAGAAATATTTCTTTTAATTTTGTGGTGTGAGTTATTTAATAACATTGAATTGTTTTTTTATGTTTCTTGCATTTTTTAAATTTACGGAAGAAGTAACTATTATTTTCATTTTTAACTCAGACAGGATGTACCATGTTTGTCCCATACATTCTGCTCATTTGTCCTGACATCTGCAATTTCGGACCAGAAGTGTTGATGAAAGCTAATTCAGAATTAATAAATGAATTTGCTTGTGAGTGTATGAAGTCGAAGTCGGAGTGGAATAGTGGTCTTAGTTTTAAGAAGCTACTAGTGGTGAAAATGAAAGAAAATAATGTAACGAGATAAAGATAAACAAGAACCGGTGTGTGTGTGTGGGGGGGGGGAGGTACATTTTTATGCAGTATTTGAAAGTAAGAAAGGGCTGCTTTCCTCTTTGCTTTAAATAAATATTAATTTGCTACCCGTCATTTAGGTTGGTTGGTTGATTTTTGACGGCCGATTATCTACTCGAGGGATATAGGCCCAAGGCGGAGTGCCCTCCGTGGGGGTCTCTCTAAGGGAACATAACCCGTATTTACACATGGAAATCCAAGGTTTCGAAGAAAACCATGAAAACTCCGAAACGGTTAGGCCGACGGCCGTGATTGGGTTCGAACTCAGCACCTCCCGTCTACCAGCTTCGAGAGCAGAGCCTCTCAGCCACTGGTGGGGTACCTGTCATTTAGGATTGACATTGAATCAGTGAATCCATGAGTATTTTTGCGACGTATATGCGGTGTGTAAGTGTCACAATGAAAATTTTAGACTTTGTGTCATACTAAATTTAAAGTAAAACTGAACATTCGGATTATAATTTAATTAAAAAAATTGCGGTTATTCCACTTTTTAATTTCTTTGAGCTCAGCTAAATACTCTTATTGTACATTTATTCAAAATACTTGCGAATTTCTTTTTCGAAATCTTTTATGATAGATGGTAGCTTTTACTTCAAAGAATAATAAATGAATAAAAGACATGCATAAGTTTTAAAATAAGGGAGTTCAGTTTTGAAAAATGAAGTAACGATAAAAACAGCAACAAAATAGCAATATAATATATCAAATGCGAAGCAACAAATGCAAGAGAAACAACTTTCTGAAATTACGACTTCTGTGATAATATGGGCGTTAGTAACTTGAAATTTAGCATGATGTTACTTTTAAGATGTAAATACTCACTAAGATAGTTTTAAAAGAATTCGAAATAAAAAAAAATGGCATGACAATAAAACTTTCTAAAACCACGATTACTTTAGAACTACTGGACCGATTTCAAAATATCTTTCCGCATAATACTAGTGATATTGCATGTTAAATGCTATGTAGCATGCAATATATATATATATATATATATATATATTCCATTAAAAAAAGACTTGCTTAAAAAAACCAATTGATGAAGCTTCTGAACTACGCTAAGCCCCTCTCGGTGGTAATATTTGTTGCATTGAAAAAATTCCATGAATGTAGAAGTTAGAAACTTTTACCGGGCTGAAGCTTCCACCTCCACCCCCCCCCCCCAAAAAAAGAAGTTATATTGTTTTTCGTCCGGATTTATAGGTTTATCAGGCCCTGATCTAGAACTAGAGGGAACTGCAATAGAATATAGCATGCAATAGCATTTTTTTTTAAGTAAAGGCAATTTTTATCTAACCATACAAAAAGAAAAAAAATTAAAAATGTCTTCAACATTCTAAATAATAATTTTTAAAAAGGTTACAGATAGCAATCACAATAAGATATATATATATATATATATATATATATATATATATATATATAATAATTTTCGCCTCTTTTTCTTGGTAAAACTATTTCAAATTCTTAATATTTTTCCTTTTTTACCTATCTTTAATTATATCTTAATATCTTTTGTCTTTTATTTCATGCAGTTAAAGTTGCGTATTCTTTTATTATTCTAAAAACCTTAATCCATTCGCCTAATCTTATAAAACCCATTAAATTACTTTTCATTTTATTCTAAAACAAAATTATCTTTCTTTCGAATATTTTAATATAATTTATTCTTTCGTGTTCTATGCCCACAATTCCATGCGTCCGCCAGCGCTATTTTTGCACTTTTATTCTGACGCCATATAAAGAGTTCTTTATCGACGTCATCCTTTCTCATCGAATCGTAATTTGTTCTATGTCCCATCCTCCCCCTCCTCTCTTTTAGCATTGGTCTGTTACTGTTCTGTAACCGTCCGCGCGTTGTTGTTCGGGGTACAAATATCGTTACATCGGCGACGGAGAGAAGATTTTTACGTTTTTCTGGTTGTCTAAGTAAGCTGCGTCGCTTGGAGTGAACGTTCGAATGTGTAGATCCTTTTCTTATAACATCTAAAGTCTTCTGAAGTGATGATCGATTTTTGAGAGTGGATGGAATCACTGCTGGAAATGTTTTACTATGTTTTGTCAATAAAACCAGTTTAAAAAAGTGACTATGACTCTCTATATTCATTAAGTAAGGGAAATTATCAATGTGTTTTCGAGCTTGTCTTTCTCGCCACCCTGACTGCAATCCTGTAATTTCAATATAACGGATGGATGGTTTGGATTGCTCTACTACATTTTATGTCGAGGTGTACTGGTGTCGCCTAAATATCTGAAAGTCGGTAGCAAAATGCTACATAAGCCGCACAGGATGATCACTTGCTTTACTAAAAGTAATGATTAGCAGAGAAACTCATCGAAACTTCAGAATGTCAGAAATGTTCTGACTGCGCAATGTGAATTATTATCATCGACTATCAATAAGTATGATTACGATGAGTGATGTTTTCATGAACGAATGTCAGTAAAACTCTGACAGTGGAATATCACTAAGTTTCAACGACTTAATAGAATGATTAAAAAATCCTGATACCTCCAAGTGGCGGAAATAGGTCTCACATTAATGTGAATGCACGATTTTTCTTTTTAAATAAAATTCTAGCTCTCCGGCCAGAAGTTATGTTGGGAAAAAAAAAATACCTTTCTGTGGGTGAGAATATATTATTTATTATAGTATTTTAGTAGATTTCTATTTATTTACAATATTGTTATTATTATTGTTGTTAGAAAATGAATTATACTTTAGTTGTTGTTATTATTTATTGAGAAAAAAATATTTACATTGTTTAAATAATTTAAAGTTATATATTTTTTAATTATGTTTATACTATTGCATTTTTATATAAATGAGTTGTCCCTCCTATATAGAATTAAGATCTAGAATTGTTAAAAAATCGAATAATACCATGAGTGAAATAAATATTGTTCCCTTTGACCCAGAGTCCGGTATGAAAATACAACCTTGGTTAATGCATTTTGAGAAATCTTGCAGTACCGAGAAAAAAGATGAAAATTGGAAATTAAATAATATTTCTAAATATTTGAAAGGAGAAGCATTGAAGGTTTATATAAATGACTAGAAAGATAGCCTGTCAAAAATGACGGAAATTTAGATATAAAGATATATACAACTCATGTGCAGGAATATGAGTTTTCTCGCTTGTTCCACAGTGATAGATGAAAATAACACATTTTAAGAACGAAACACATTTATGAAAAACTGTGTACTGTAGAAGACCACTAATCTGCACAGTTTGGTTCCAAGTGTTATGCAGATTTGAGGTTTTTTGCGGTCATGTCTATTCAATCTTTGTTTACATATTTTTAAATTCATATATTGGACAATTTAGATAGTTGAACCTTAAAAATAAATAAATAACACACTTGAAGTAAGGTTATAAACTATTAAATTATCGTATACGATTTCATGAAGTGGTATTATATGGTATTATATGTGTGTGCTTCACGATCTTGGTTACGACGTTGGCGAAATTGGCTGCAACTTGTCATAATCCTAATAGTGTGGGCCGCTAGAACAAAAAAGTAACTAGTTTTTAGTAAAATTTCCGATATAAAGTAGCTTTCAAAAACTTGTGTAAAATTGCAGGCCGTTCTCGTGTTATGTCAGTCCTAGGAATAATATTTCTAACACTGAAGATTTTCCATGTATATATGGAATTTAGAAAAGCTTCTCCAAAAGAAAGGTCCTGAAATGACATTGTAATTCCTCTAACTTCAAAGTTTAATCGGGCCCTGATGTTGAGTACTGAAATCTAATAAACACAGCTATTTTGAATATTACAACAGAATTAAACAGTTAAACTTATGTAACTTAAACTCACTGTTACTTCCCGATGTTATTTTTTAGTATTAAGAAAGAAAATTATTTAAAATTTTTAAATCATGCATTTATGATTTTTTCCCGTCTTTAATAACTAAATAAGGAAAAAATAGGCTTTTGTTCTGAGCTCATAAATATGACAATAAAATAATGTAACTAAGAGATATTGCAAAATTAAATCTTTGTGATTACAAACCATAAACAAACGATACCGCCACCATTTTACCTACTATGACGTCATTAAAATATTGCCCATTGATTGTTGGAGAACTTACTTTGTGAATGATTACCTCAATGATTTAATATTTTTGACGTTTCACGATGAATGAATCACTTGTGTTTGTTTAGGTTTATGGAATGAGATATTAAGCTGTGAACCTAATTTCAATTGAAGTTATCCAAGGATATACAGTCGACGCTCGTTTTAACGAACCCGTAGGGAACACTAAAATAGTTCGTAAAATAGAAAGTTCGTAAAATAGAAAAACACCAAAAATGATATGAATACGTACGTTATTCTTATCTAATTTTATCAAACTGCCCCCTCTTCATACATGAAGCAGTATTTCAAGATTATTTTTTATTTAATAAAGTTATACATATACAAGAAATAAATGCAAATTTATACACAAAAGATAATTTTAGTTCACTGAAACATGCTTTGAAAATATTACATATGAAAACGCAGACTGGATTAGTTCATAGTAGGTGAAAATACATAGATGTAAACATAGATAAAAAATTAGGAATGGAAATAATCACTTTTCTTTTTTTTTTTAAATCACATTTTGGAAAATATATGTTTCCATTTTAACTATGCTTGAAATTCTTTCACAGTTATTGTTCCTTCAAAAAAGCGCCTTAGTCCTGACAACTACTACTTGAAATTGTTGCTATGCCCTCTCCCTCCGAAAGAGATTGCGAAAAACAAGACATTCTTGGAATGCACCTGATGTCTCATTTCACCTATTGAGAGTTTAATTGACGTAACACTGTGTTCAGATATTTTTAAAAAATGCAGAAATATGAAAACTGAGTTCGCAAAAAAGAGATTTTCATAATCCGTAGTTCGTAAATGGGATCGAAAAATTACACTTTCTATGGGAGTGTATTCGGGACTACTCTATAGTTCGTAAAATCGCAAGTGTTCGTGAAAAAGAGGTTCGTAAAAACGAGCGTCTACTGTATGTATTTTTAATCGAAATTAAAAACAATGCTTTGATCTCGAAATAAAAAGTTTTAGTTTGTATAATTTGTTATTTCTGTTAATTATTTATTTAAGTACATTTCCATTGTAGCGCATTTTTAAAAAAAGCTTGGCGCGATTCGGGCATCAGAAAGTGAGATATGTTGCGAAAATATATAAACAGCTATGAAAACAAATCTAATGAACTTTTATCTTTGGCACAGATGTCATATTCGCCCCATATTGGCGCGATTCTTTTCTGACACCAATGTTATATACGCAACGGGTACTTAACCGGCGCCAAAGTGTCGTTATTTTGCTTGATGTGGTAACCCGGATTATGTTGTTTATGCTGTTGATGTTTTCTCCAAATCGGCGTCGGAAAAAAATCGCGCCAATATAAGGCGAATATGACATCTGTACCTTATCTTTGTTTGTATATGCACTTATATACATAAAAAAATCGGGCACAGATGTCATATTCGCCCCATATTGGCGCGATTTTTTTCGGTTGCTAATTTGGCGAAAACATCAACAGCATAAACAACATAATTCGGGTTACCACATCAAGCAAAATAACGACACTTTGGCGCAAGTTAAGTACCTGTTGCCTATATGATATTGGCGACAGAAAAAAATCGTGCCAATATGGGGCGAATATGACATCTGTACCAAAAATCGTTTCTAAATATATATAATTTTTTTATATACAAATTACGGCACAGATTTCAGATATGAACCGGGATACCTAACTGGCGCCATAATGGTGTTATTTTGCCTGCTATGGTAATCCGGCTATTGTTTTTTATTTATTAATAAATTGTTTATTTACTTTTATTTTCTGTTTTTTAATTATATAAACTGCTTTGTTCTATAGTTATTATTCAAATTTTTATTTATTTATAGTTATTTCCTTTTCAAAATGATAGCAAATAATTGAAAAATATATAAGTAACTGGCATTCGAAAGCGAGATTTCTGCCAAATTGGTGTCATAGAAAAATCACGCCAACCCCCATGCGTATATGACATCTGTGCACAAATTACTTCTGTTTCTTTATAAAAATGGGTAAATAGCTTTTTTTATATTAAATTGTCGGCACATATACGCCCATACTGGCGCGATTTTTTTGACGCCGATATCATATACGCACCGGGTACTTAACTGGAGCCAAAGTGTCGTTATTTTGCTTGTAATGGTAACCCGAATGTTGTTTATGCTGTTGATGTTTTCGCCAAATTGGCGTCGGAAAAAAATCGCGCCAATACAATGTATATGACATCTGTGCCAAATTTTATACATATGGAAAAAATTGCTTGTGAGTATGAAACAGTAAATAGGTTGCCAGAAAATATGTTGGCAAACTTCTTTCTCGCCAAGAAACTTTTCTCCGAAGTATTGTACATAAGCAATGATTGCTATAAATGCATTTTTAATTACGATATGCGCTTTTATGTTTCACTACATTTATGCATACTATACTGTGCGTATAAATGCTACAGTTCATATGCAGGGCTAATCAAAAGAATTCATAAGGGTTACTGAGTATGAGAGTAAATTGCTTAAAGGTGGTTTTTAAAGGAGTTATGCATTTTTACGCTGAACTGCATTTAGTTTCCTAAGAAATGTTTATAGAATATAGATAAAATGATATACATGGTCAAGCAAAGAATTGGATACATAACCGTCTATGAATGATAATATCTGGAAATGTGATTTCAGTAGTTTTAAGAGTAGTTTAAATTAAATTTTAGCTAAATAGTGGCATGTAATAACGGTACTATTGGCTATCGACGGTAACTGCTGAAATCAATTTTTAATTTTTTTATGCGTTTTCTAAAATGTTTACTTAGTTATCTTGGTACTTCTTAGTTATCCCGTCGACCAAATTACTGTCGCCAAATTGTAAGATTAATTGCCAGTAATGGTTGCCATTAATTAATTAATTGTAAGATTAAATGCCAATAATGGTCAATAAAACCATTAATTCGACGTTTTATTTGTATTTTTGTCAATGTTTTACTATTGATTTGGCGATTTATATAATTTGGCGAAATTGGTCGACGGGATATCTAAGAAGTAACGTTATCTTATTTACCATATTTCCTTAAATAACGAAGTTTTGTTAAAGCATTCAGGATGTGTTGGAAAGTGTTTCATATTCTATGCTTAACGCATGATTTTTCTTTCTTCTTTAGTCTTATTTTGCATTTATTTTATTCTTAATTTTTTAGTCTTATACTGCTTTATAGAAACTTTGGCACAGTTGTCATATACGTTATCATATATTGGCGCGATTTTTTTCCGACACCAATTTGGCGAAAACATCAACAGCACAAACAACAATATCCGGATTACCATATCAAGCAAAATTACGACACTTTGGCGCCAGTTAAGTACCCGTTGTGTATATGACATTGACGTCAGAAAAAAATCGCGCCAATATGGGACGTATATGACATTTGTGCCGAAACTTTAATATTTAATGTTTAAACTCTTCGCTCCACTCCCCTTGCATATAGTACAAACTATAACACGGATAGCGCAAAATAATAGACAGTTTGGTACTTTTCCACTTTAGGGGCTTTGGCATTTTATTAAAAAATCTTGGTGTAATTTGGGCATCAGAAAGGGAGATTTGGGTACTTTTCCGTTATGCGGACACCATTGTCGCCAAGCGTAATAGTTGGTGCAAAATCGTGAATTGAAGCATTTGAAAAATAAAAGAAAAACCATTGTCGATACTAAAGTGAGCATTTAAAAAATATAACATTTGAAAATTCCAGACTTTTACGAACTATTTCATCAAATCACAAATATATACTTAAAATAAGTGAACAAATAACTGCTATAAAATAAAGGACTAAAATAAAACGGCACAGATGTCATATTCGCCCCATATTGGCGCGATTTTTTTCTTACGCCAATGTCATATACGCAACGGGTACTTAACTGCCGCCAAAGTGTCGTTATTTTGCTTGATGTGGTAACCCGGATTATGTTGTTTATGCTGTTGATGTTTTCGCCAAGGTGGTAACCGAAAAAAATCGTGCCAATATGGGGCGAATATGACATCTGTGCCAATAAAACTCATATTAAACTGCTGGTATAAAGTTATAAATATCTTTTAGCATTTTGAAATAATTGGCGCATTAGCATACATTTTGGCATGGTGTCCGTATAACGGAAAAATATCGAGATTTGTTGTCAAATCATATAAACAGCTATGAAAACAAATTTGATGAGCGTTTTTGTTTGTTTTATATGTATATTATTGATGTTCTTATGTACAAATTACATCTGTTTCTGTATAAAATTAGAGAAACGGCTTTTTTATGTTAAATAAATCGTATAAATATCGAAAAAATGCGTGTGTATATAAAATGAAACAGTGAATAGGTTCCCGGAAAATATGTTACCAAATTTCCTTTTTCGCCAAGGCACCTATACTGGAAAAGTACCTAAACACATTAAAATCGAGCAGTTAGGAGCTCACATAGTACACCTTTGTCTATTGGCGGTTATTTTATTAGTAACATCGGGAGGAAGATGTAAAGATGTACTTTAAATTCTCACTCATAGATTTCGAAAAAATATCTTTAAAAGAGTGGAGTTTAAATTAAATTTCGGTGACCTCCATTATGAAAGATTAATGGTTTTAAATGGGAATTTCGCCAAATTAGCCAGATATCGCCAAGTTGGCTAACATTTGGCGCTACTGTGGTAACCCTGCATTAATATTTTTCAACAATTACTCATTTCAATGAGGCGGTCCTACCGGAATAGTGAGGGACACACAGAGAC
The DNA here is from genome assembly GCA_963932465.1 of Maratus speciosus. Classification (NCBI taxonomy): domain Eukaryota; kingdom Metazoa; phylum Arthropoda; class Arachnida; order Araneae; family Salticidae; genus Maratus; species Maratus speciosus. The sequence goes on along the minus strand of OZ010798.1, from coordinate 23,101,528 downwards.
TTGGATTTTATTAGATTGTCTGGAATGCACTAGTTTTGAAAAAATTTCTGAGCTTCTCACTGAAAAATTTATTAGTGTTTATGTTCCAAGATTTTCTGAATTTGCAGCTTTAAAGTTAAATAACTTAAATGAATTAGAACAATATTTTTATAAAAAGGTAAATATGAAGCTAAATTAACAAATTATAGTTTTGTTTGATAGAACTTCTGGTTGCAGTTAATGTTAATTCCCGATTTCTTATAATTTACATAATTCAGTAAGAAAAGATGGAATTAGTGAAACTTGTGCTAGAATTTTGTCAGATAAATTATAATTTAAATTTTCATTAAATTTTGTAAATTAAAGTATAAGATAGCATGCAATTAACATTTTTGAAAATTTTTATGAATTATAAAAGAATTAGTCTAACTTTAACAAATTATAACTGTGATATTTAAGTGTCTATGTTTTTATTGAACAGAATTTCTGGTTAAGGTTAGTTTATCCCCAATTTCTTATAATTTAAGTGAGAAAAGATGGGATTGAGTGAACCTTTTACTGGGATTTTGACAATTAAAATATAGTTAAAAAAAAAGTTGTTTTGATTAAATATAGTAAAGCTGACCTTGTTTGCATCATGTTTTGATAAAATTTCTAATGCTAAGATCTATTGCACCTACTCAAGTTTAATAACTTTCCTTGATGATTGATGATATCTGATGATAAATATGCAAAAAAGTTCTTGTCTTAAAAACAAGCTTGGGTTTCTTGAATGTTTTTGTTGAGAAATTGTTGTGTTGTGTTTAAAGTTTACTACTCCAAAAAGTCTAACCTGAAAAGAGAATTATTTATCATTTTATTTTGTTCTTGAAAAATATTTTATTGTTTTTAAATTTAAGTTTTACACTAGAAAGTATATAATTTTAAATCTTATACTATAATGCGAGCAAAAATTGTGTGTGTGTGTGTATGTAAATTTTATCTTGAGAACGGCTCTAACGATTTTGATTAAATTTTGCACCCTACCGTTTTCGGGCACGGAAAGACCATTGGGATGGGTCTCGTGTTCGAGAAAATTCGATTAGTGGGTGATTTTGGGTCATAATGGGTCAGGGTCAAGCTAATTATATCTAAAGAACGGCTCAATCGATTTTGACCAAATTTTGTATCCAACCATTCTCGGGCACGAGAAGACTATTGAGCTAGGTCACGTGTTCGAGAAATTTCGATTTGTGGGTCATTTTTGGGTCACTGTGGGTCTAGCTATTTTTATCTAAAAAGCGGCTCTAACGATTTTCACTAAACTGTATATTCTACAGTTTTGGATTACGAGAAGACCATTGGGCTAAGTCACATGTTCCAGAAAATTCGATTAGGGGTCATTTTTGGGTCACCGTGGGTCAAGCTAAGATTATCTAGATAACGGCTCTAACGATTTTGACGAAATTTTGCACCCTACAGTTTTCGGGTACGAAAAGACGATTGGGATGGGTCACGTGTTCGAGAAAATTCGATTAGTGTGTCATTTTGGGTCATAATGTGTCAGGGTCAAGCTAATTATATCTAGAGAACGGCTCAATCGATTTTGACTGAATTTTGTATCTAACCATTTTCGGGCGCGTAAAGACCATTGGGATGGGTCTCATGTTCGAGAAAATTCGATTAGTGGGTCAATTTGGGTCAGGCTAAGTCGGGGTCAAATTAATTATATCTATAGAACGGCTCAATCGATTTTGACTAAATTTTGTATCTAACCATTTTCAGGCACGAAAAAAACCATTGGGATGGCTCTCGTGTTCGAGAAAATTCGATTAGTGGGTCATTTTGGGTCATAATGGGTCAGGGTCAAGCTAATTATATCTAAAGAACGGCTCAATCGATTTTGACTAAATTTTGTATCTAACCATTTTCGGGCACGAAAAGACCATTGGGATGGGTCACGTGTTCGAGAAAATTCGATTAGTGGGTCATTTTGGGGTCACTGTGGGTCAAGCTATTTTTATCTAAAAAACGGCTCTAACGATTTTTACTAAACTCTATATTCCACAGTTTTGGATTATGAGAAGACCATTAGGCTAATTCACATGTTCAAGAAAATTCGATTAGTGGGTCATTTTTGGGTCACCGTGGGTAAATCTATCTAGATAACGGCTCTAACGATTTTGACGAAATTTTGCACCCTACTGTTTTCGTGCACGAAAAGACCATTGGGATGGGTCTCGTGTTCGAGAAAATTAGATTAGTGGGTCATAATGGGTCAGGGTCAAGCTAATTATATCTAGAGAACGGCTCAATCGATTTTGACTAAATTTTGTATCTAACAATTTTCGGGCACGAAAAGACCATGGGGATGGGTAACGTGTTCAAGAAAATTCGATTAGTGGGTCATTTTTGGGTCACCGTGGGTCCAGCTAAGTTTATCTAGATAACGCTCTACTATTTTGACGAAATTCTGTAAGCTATTGTTTTCGGGCACAAAAAGACCATTGGGATGGGTCACGTGTTTGAGAAAATTTGATTAGTGGGTCATTATGAGTCAGGGTCAAGCTAATTACATCTAAAAACGGCTCAAGACATTTTCACAATTTTTTTTTAATATACCGCCGTTTCTGGACATGAGATGACGTTTGGGCTAAGTCACATGTTCGAGAAAATTCAATTAGTGGGTCATTTTGGGTCACAGTGGGCCAGGGTCAAGCTAATTGAATCTAAAAACATGCTCAAAACATTTTGACCAAATTTTATATTATACCGTTTCTGGGCATGAGAAGAGAATTGGGCTAAGTCACATGTTCGAGAAAATTAGATTAGTGGGTCATTTTGGGTCACAATGGGTCAGGGTCCAGCTAATTTAGTCTAAAAAACGGCTTAAACGATTTTGACTATATTTTGTATTCTATCATTTTCGGGCTCGAGAAAACCATTGGGCTAGGTCGCATGTTCAAGAAAATTCGGTTAGTGGGTCATTTTGGCTCACAATGGTCAGGGTCAGGCTAACTGTATTTAAAAAGCGCTTCAAAACATTTTGAAAACATTTTGTATAATACCGTTTCCGAGCATGATAAGACCATTGGGCAGGGTCGCATGTTCAAGAAAATTCAATAAATGGGCCATTTTGGGTCCTAATGGATCAGGATCAAGCTAACTTTATCTAAAAAACGGCTCAAAAGATTTTGACAAAATTTTGTACTACACCGTTTCTGGGCAATATAAAACCAGTGGGCTGGGTCGCATGCTAAGGAAAATTCTATTAGTGGGTCATTTTGGTGATAATGGGTCGGGGTCAAGCTAACGGCATCCATCTCAAAAATGTTTAAACAATTTTGACAATTTTTTTTTGTTATACCGTTTCACAGAACAAAAAGACCATTGAAATAGCTCCCACGTTCGATAAATTTCGGTTAGTGGTTTTTTGAATCAACGTGGGCCAAGCTTATTTTATCTAGAATATGACTAACGATTTTCACTAAATTTTGTATTCCATCGTTTTCAGGCTCGAGAAGAGCATTGTATTAGGTCGCATGTTCGAAAAAATTCGATTAGTGAGTCATTTTGGGTCACTATGTCTCAGGGTCAAGCTAATCGTATCTAAAACAGCAAGAATTATTTAGTGGGAATAATATATCGAGATAAACACAAAGCTAATTTTGACCGAGCTTACCTCGGTCATTCCTGCTAGTTATTCTTAAGGGCCACTAAAAACTTGTTCCCATATCGAATCCTTAATAAATTATCTGATGTTAACTTTGAGATAGATAGGGAAATTCAAAACAGAAAAAACGGAGATTGTCCATGTAGCTAATTACGAAAATATTATTCTCCAGATCAATTAAAGTTATCCCATGAAAAACCCCAGCAAACTAATGTTAAATCCATAGCCGCGTCTTAAATTTATAATAATAAGTAATTTAACTAAACTAAATAAATACATTTATAAGTTAGTAAGCAATTATTTTCTATATAGCAGTGTGTTCTTGAATCGCGCGACAGGAATATTACTGCTGAGATTTTTTTACTCGAGTTAACTATTTATGTTGGCGTAAATTGGTTGATTTAGGTTGAGAATTTCTTGTATCTAAATTAATTGAATTAATAACTTAAACTAAATTAACTAAATAAATAAAATTAACTGGATTAGAATTAAATTTAAATTGAAGTTGAATCTAGGATTAAAGTTAATTACTATAATTAAATAATCTGGATCTTTTATCAACCTTTCTTAAGTATGCTACAAAATTTCATTTTCATTCAGCATTTATAGTTTCTTGTTTGATTGAAAACAAGATATTGCATAATCATGCTGAATTGATAGTTATTTCACAACAGCTGAGTTATTTCACAACATTTCTTATTTATTTTTCTTACTTTATGTTATGCCTAATATTTGAGTATATTGTCATACCTTATTCGCTGTGATATGGATGAGATATCAATTAGATACTTTAAGGATTAGTTAAAGAAATTTATTTGATACTTTTGAATACTATTGACTGTGTTGTTGAATATAGTTGTTATTATTATTTATTATACTACTAGCGAACTTGCCCGGCGTTGCCCAGGTACATCAAAAAATAGCAGGAATTACGAAAAAGCTCTGAAAATCACAATAAGATATCGCGAAAAATTTTTAAATCGCATCTCAAATTTTGAAAATAGAAAAAATTATAGATTGTGTTCGAAGATTGCAAGTTGATTCCTCTCACTAATGTGAAAAAATAGTAGCAAATCGCTAAAATACACTAAAAATCACATACAAAATTCCCGAAAAATTCGAAAATTGCTATATGAAATCCGAATAAACTTTATTGAAATGAGGGCAGAATGTACTTTAGGTCTAAAATGGGATGTCAAAAAATTGCAATATATCGCGAAGAAACGTAAAAATCGCATTAAAAATCACAAAAAGTTCAAAAATCACGAAAGTCAAAATTTAGTATAATTGGATAAAAGTATCAAATTTAATTCCTTTGACCTGTGGGCTCTCTTAAAATTTATGTTTTGGAAATCATGCTAAGCATTAGATCATGTTACTTTTATTCGTAATTAATTTTCTTGGACTCCCTTAAATATAATTAATATAATCCCTTACGTTAATATTAGTTTTTGTTACATTAAAATATCTCAATTTGTTGATTTTCTGTAAGCAAGTAAACCCTATTGTTTTACAGTGGAAGTCTATGGGAATTTGACGAAATATTAGAGATATGGCCAAGTTGGCATCACTTTTGGCAACTAATTTTGGTCGCCAAATTTTGCGATATATCTCCAAGTTGGCGACAAACTTGGCGTTATTTGGCGACAGAACTGGATCCCACCTACGGTAACCCCCTTATACGTATGGAGATGCATTACATGCTGTTCAATAATCGCATAAAAAATTCGCTAAAAATTCAAAAATCGCTGTACGAATTTCGGATAAACTTTTTTAAAAAGAGAACAAAATTTACTATATTGGATTAAAAGAAAGAAACCGTATTTTTTTTTTCCTAATGTGAAAAAATCGAATTATGTAATATAATCCCTTAAGTAAATATTAGTTTTTGTTACATTAAAATATCTCAATTTGTTGATTTTCTGTAAGCAAGTAATCCATATTGGTTTACAATGGAAGTCTATGGGAATTTGGCGAAATATTAGAGATATCGCCAAATTGGCGTCACTTTTGGCTGCTCATTTTGGTCGCCAAATTTAGCGATATACCGCCAAGTTGACGACAAATTTGGCGGCATAACTGTGTCGCTCAAGGTTAACCTCCTTATATGGAAATGCATTAAATGCTATTCAATAATTGCATAAAAAATTCGCTAAAAATTCAAAAATTGCTGCACGAATTCCGAATAAACTTTTTTGAAAAGAGAACAAAATTTACTATATTGGGTTAAAAGAAAGAAACCATATTCTTCTCACTTATATGGAAAAATCGCCTCGAAACATAAAAAAAGCACTAAATATCGCATAAAAAATTAAATAAAAAAAATCTAATCAAAAAATTGAAAATCGGGCTTCGAGGTGCAAAACTTCATATATAGACGTACGTTTTCCCCAAATTTTTGTAGCTCTACGTGCAGCGGTCGCTTCAGAACACCGTCGACACACTCACTCACTCACACACAAACTTCTTTCTTTATTATTATAGAAGATGCATTATTGATATTGAGAGAAAAAAAATCATAATGAATATTGATTACTATAAAAGTGAGATGATAATACTTAGCATGGGAGACTTACTTGAGAGAGTATTTATGCTATGAGTTGTGATAACCCGAATACTATGAATTTCAATTACTCATTGTAAGTTAGTCCTAGAAATTGATATTATAAGATATAATATGCTTATTATTAGATAAAATTAATGGACAGAATATGAGATAAGAAAAAAAATGAAGTTTTAGATTTAAGAGTTTTTGTTAGTTTATGAGAATATCTGATTTAAAAGGTTTTAATTGTTATGAGTTAGAGAGTTTATTAATTATGAGTAATTAATTTATGAGTTAGAAATTTGAGATTATTAAAAATTTTTCAACTTAGAGGAATACCAAAGAAGTTTCTGAAAAACCTATGATAACTGTAATAGGTAAATACCATGTGGTAAATAGTAAATAATAACAAACAGTAAAAAGGTACCCGCAAAGAGATGGACCATCAATACCATTGATGTATGTGTGTCAATACACTTTAGTGATACTGTAAATAGGTTTATTTAAAAATTTTGTTATTATTATTGCTATTATGAATTTTATTATTATTTATTTATTGTAATATATTAATTTCATTTATTGAACTAAAAATGAACTTAGATTGGAAAAACTGAGTTGCTAATGTAAGGATAAGTAGATTTAAATGAACATTATATTTACGAATCTAATTTTGAACTTATATTTTGAAGATATTTTTCAGAATTCCATTAGCACACTTATATTATAAAATGCCTCGTTCAAGTCTTTACAACTGAATTCATGAATGCTTTGCACATTAATATGAGCCATGAATGGCCGTTAATTTATTATGTAAATAACAAAACTATGTTAAAAAATTATTCTCAATATTTATAGTAACTTTTTATTTTACATCTTTGCAATTTGTAAACAAGATTAATATCTTGTATTTAATTAACAATTCCAGTAGTTCGCGTTCTAAATTTTAAATTAATATAGCATTAAGATTTAAAAAAAAAAAAAAAAAAAAGTTAAACCTTAAGGGTTTACTCCAAGTGGCGAAATTGAAATCCAAGCCTATGTAACATTTCCTTTCTATGAACTTGTGGGTCTTAGGACCTACCAGTTCATCCCGTCTTTTTGAGTGGGGGGATATGTAATAATAAAAATTTTCGCCTCTTTTTCTTAGTAAAACTATTTCAAATTCTTAATATTTTTCCTTTTTTACCTATCTTTAATTATATCTTAATATCTTTTGTCTTTTATTTCATGCAGTTAAAGTTGCGTATTCTTTTATTATTCTAAAAACCTTAATCCATTCGCCTAATCTTATACAACGCATTAAATTACTTTTCATTTTATTCTAAAACTAAATTATCTTTCTTTCGAATGTTTCAATATCATTTATTCTTTCGTGTTCTATGCCCACAATTTAATGCCTCCGCCAGCGCTATTTTTGCTTTTTTATTCTGACGCCGTATAAAGAGTTCTTTATCGACGTCATCCTTTCCCATCGAATCGTAATTTGTTCTATGTCCCATCCTCCCCCTCCTCTCTTTTAGCATTGGTCTGTTACTGTTCTGTAACCGTCCGTGCGTTGTTGTTCGGGGTACAAATATCGTTACATCGGCGACGGAGAGAAGATTTTTACGTTTTTCTGGTTGTCTAAGTAAGCTGCGTCGCTTGGAGTGAACGTTCGAATGTGTAGATCGTATTCTTATAACATCTAAAGTCTTCTGAAGTGATGATCGATTTTTGAGAATGGATGCAATCACTACTGGAATTGTTTTACTATGTTTTGTCAATAAAACCAGTTTAAAAAAGTGACGATGATTCTCTATATTCATTAAGTAAGGGAAATTATCAATGTGTTTTCGAGCCTGTCTTTCTCGCCACCCTGACTGCAATCCGGTATTTTCAATATAACGGATGGATTGTTTTGATTGCTCTACTACATTTTATGTCAAGGTGTACTGGTGTCGCCTACATATCTCAAAGTCGGTAGCAAAATGCTACATATATAACAATATATTTTAGTAATTGTACCAACTGGAACTATATTTACCATAATTTCACGAACCGGAACATTATTTGTTATAATTTCACGAATCGGAATACCGTCCCGGCTTGTTCCGATGCATTTCAAGCCCTGTATATTTCCCCAAAATACACATCTCAATGTGCATTTCCCTTTATGATTACCATTATTTAAGCTAACGCGCCAATTATGGATGCCATTCTTCCTAGCACATTACAACCATTTATCGATTATCCATAATCGAATCGCCCGAGTCTCCGAGTTTGAAATGTCAAGATATCGAAGCCTATCGTGACATTTCATGTAAGAATATTCTTCCGTAGCCTTTTATTCGTATTAATAGTAAGAAAAATAATTCTATTCGGGGGATTTCAATGAACGACACATATTTGTTAAGTTTCAATAAATCTTAATTTTAATCTTTTAAACCAAGAAAAATAATTCTATTCGGGGGATTTCAATGAACGACACATATTTGTTAAGTTTCAATAAATCTTAATTTTAATCTTTTAAACCTAAAAGTAATCTTTTATTAAAATTTGGAAAAAAAAAAAAAACAGACACGATAGGATTTCTTGGAAGAAAATGTTTCTTTTAATACCGATAAATTGCTTCCACAATACCAATATTCGAATAAAAGGAACAGTAAAATATTCATATGAAAGTAAAAAATTCAACAAAATTAATAAAATGTTAAAAATTAATATTTTACTATGTACATTTGCGCAGAATTTATTATTAATGACTTTAAATAAGGTAAGGAATTCTTCTATACAATATCTTTACACACTACAAAATTATTTATTACAATAATTTTGGAAGAATTCCATTCGTTCAAGATGCAATATAAATTTTTACTTTTATATCTATAAATAAAAAAAATATTTGCTAAAAACGTGCTTAAAAACTTATTAAATATTCCGTATTCATGTAACATCTTTCTGTTCTTTACATATGATTTTTAATATCAATGGTTTCAAGTTTTTAAGACCAGTTCATTTGTAACGGAATATTTAATAATTTTTTAAGCACCTTTTTAGTAAATAGATATCTATTTTTAGTTATTGTTATGCAAGGTGAATGTGTCATTCCGCTCAGAACTCGGTTTGAATTTTTTTTTTCATTATTATATAAAATATATGCAACAAAATATGAAATTTTTCATTAAATTACTTCAAAGTCTTCTATACGTGCTTATTAAAAAAATGTGTCCGTATTAACGCACTTTAACATAAAATATAAAATAAAAAATATAAATATTAAAATATAAAAAATAATAATAAATATAAAATAAAAAATAAAATAATAATTAAAATATAAAATAAAATAATAAAATATAAAATAATTGAGAATATAAAAAAAAATTAATATTATAATAATATAAAATAAAATATAATAATAAAATTATATAAAATATTAAATATAAAATAAAAATATAAAATAATTGAGATATATTTTTTAAAACTCACACCGTATATTTTATGATGTTTAGCTTTTCATATCCAAATGTAAAGAAATTGTTTTCTTAGCTTAAAAGCAACAACCAATCTCGTTCAGCGCTTGATATATGATATCAGGCAGCCGACCGAAATATTTATGGAACAGCACCCAACCCACCACCGCCAGTACCAGTACCAGTTACCCTAAAGAACATAAAGGGGAAAAGAAATCCCACTTCAGTTGACGGTTAAAAATTTGGTTCCTCGATATGCTTGGTGCAAAAACAAAATTTGCCGGCTGAGAGCAACCACGGCTGCTGCGCCGCCTACTACACGCATGAAATTAACTAAAAATATTCCTGATTACATTACATGAATTATTAATGAATAAATCATAATTCTTGAAGGTACATTTCGACATTTATAATTATATCTTATCTTGAAAAATGTTTCGCGAGTCCCCAGTATAATACAACATATTAAAAAAAAAAAAGCAATTTAACAAATTACAACGACTATTTGGATAAGGATTTTTTCGAAGACTTAAATAAAAAATCGCATGGAGTTGATCATACATTACGTACGCCATGAATTAAACATTAACATTCCTGGACCCATCATGAACAAATTTTAAAAGAAATTTCAGTTTTACAATTTTCGGTACTGTAAATTTTTAAACTTCTACCGAGCTAGTCATACATTACGTACGCCATGAATTAAACAATAATAGTGTTATTACACTTAAAAATTGCAAGCGACAAAAATCGCCTGCGACTCGTCAGATTTCCTGAAACTTACGTATTATCCACCTGAAATTTACGTATTATCCAAGCATTTCATTGGCTGTTAGGGAAAAGGCTTTTCCATCGTCAGATTTCCAGAAATCTGACGACCCATTTTAAATGAAATTTCATTCTTAAACTTCTAAACATCCGACACTGTTACTTTTTACACCGTCGGATAGAGAAAAAAATATTTTTAAATGCAATTTGTTTGAAAGCTGTATCTCAATTTTTTTTCTGAGTTATTAATTTTTTTTGTAGTTTTTATTACTTTTTTGTCATAGTGGCAACAGAAGTATCCATCTCTGTTGAAAGTAAAGGCAAATTACAGATTACTGTATAGACCAATCAGAAAACGAATAAAATGCGGATTCAAACAATAAAAAGCTTCAGATATGCTTTCAGGGATGTAGTGGAGGGTATACAGGGTTATACGCCGTATACCCTCTGAATTTTTTTTAAAGGAACACAGTATAACCTCTGTTTCTCAAGAAAGCTGTAGTATATATACACTAGGGTATACCCTCTGCCTTAAGCGTATACCCTCTGCTTAGAACGTATACCCTCTGTTTTTTTACGACTACACCACTGTATGCTTTTGATTTCCTACCCTGACGAGAATAACCATTTTTCCAAATGGTTAATAATAATAAAATACTGTAAGCATTTCACATCATGGCTGGTTGGAGCATGTAGAATTGAGTATTAAGTTATGTGAAAGTATTTAATTCAAAGAAGTCAAAGATTATTCCTTATTCAATTTAAGGTAGGAGCTAAATGAATCTCTCTGCCCTACAACTAACACAAAATAATAATAATAGTAACTACTATGTTGTGGCCATCACAAAACTTTTTTTCTATATACTAAATCAAGTTAATTATATCATTTAAATAATACAAGAAATTACATTAATTTAGTATCAATTCATATCAAAGTATATCTGAATTTGAAGTTTGATGAAAATTCGTGCATTAGTTCTCGAGGTAGAGCTATAGCGGAAATTCGGAAAAATGTAGCATAGCAGCGCCACCTGTTGAGCAATTCGCACCAAAACATAAACAGCACTAATTAATATCAAGGTATACCTGAATCTGAAGTTTGACGAAAATTCGCGCATTAGTTATTGAGATAGAGCTATAATGGAAATTCTAAAAAATGCAGTATAGCAGCGCCACCTGTTGAGTGATTTGCGCCAAAACATAAACAGCAGTAATTCATATCAAGGTATATTTGATTCTGAAGTATGTTGAAAATCCAAGCATTAATTCTTGAGCTAGGGCTATTGCGAAATCACAAAAAATGCAGCATAGCAGCGCCATCTGTTGAGCGATTGACACCAAAATGTATGAAACGTCAATTTCTATCAAGGACTAACTGAATCTGAAGTTTGATGAAAATTCGGCATTAGTTCTGGAGATTGATCTCTTGTGGAAATCGTGAAAAATGCTGCATAGCAGCGCCACCTGTTGAGCGATTTACACCAAAAACTAATCAGCACCCATTTATATCAGGGACTAACTGAATATAAATTTTTATTAAATTCCGTTCATTAGTTCTTGAGATAGAGCCCCCACAAAATTTGTGTCACACACAGACAGACATTTTGTAAAAACATGTTTTTCGTGTTCTCTGACCCTTAAAACGTGTCAATCCGTCGAAAACCGGAATTCGAAAGTTTTCATGAAACCAATACTTTCTTCTTGTAAAGATAGAAGAAAGTAAAAATGATAATAAATCTTATCAGTTTGCAGATAAGAAACATTTATTATTAACTTAATGATCTTTATTAAATTGTTAATATCATCTGATGTTTTGAAAATAGTTTCTACTTAAGGCTGTTCTCAACTGCTTTCGTCAACTAGCGCAAAACGTTTTTACACATTCACTAACTCATTTATAAATGTAAAGGTACAAAATTGGCAGAGCTGATTGGGGAAACGATTTGGAATCGAACTGTTTTTTCCATTTTTTGACCAATAGATTACCTATCGAGCTATAAGCGAAATAGGTCACGTGAGCGAGGCGTTTTTTCTCTCTTCTTGGCTTTTTTTCTTCTCTCGTCTAGAAATTCTGTTCAAAACGTCAAGTTTGACAGCATTTTCTAAAAGATCTATTACGTTTACATTAAAACGGAAAGAACAGCTCGATTACACAGTTTCCGAATAATAACACCTGCTATTTTAATACGTTTCCGAACAAAAATCAATTTAAACTTATGTCAGAAATTTGCGCCTTTGGATTTGAGAACAGCCTTAAATAGAATATAATTATGTCCTAAGGCCCGGCACGACTTTCAGAAAAAATGTATTGTTTGTTTAATCATTCTTTACGTTTATAATAGTCTCTCTAAGGAAACTTCAGAATCAGAAATTACGTAACAACTCATTACAAAACGGTACAAAATCGCGAATCTATAAATAGCGCAGCCACTACATCAACGAGGGGGAGGGGGGAGACAGGGCCGAAAGTAGCCTTTTTTGCACCCGGGGCAAGCGCGGATTTTGGCGCCCCCTCCCCCCTCTTCCGCAAAGTATATTTACGAAAAGAATTTTACTAATTTTCTAATAGCCGACTTATTTTAAAATTTAAAATATAATCTTAAAATATGTAATACTGAACTACGTAATGTACAACCCAAGGGGGAGGACACGGGGGTCATGACTACCCTCTGAACACCAACAAAAATACTCTAAAGATCATTTTTAGAATGAAATATACAGTAGAGTCCCGATTATCCGAGTCCTGCTTAACCGAGTTCCCGCTTTAACGGAGTTATTTTCTTCTGATGGACCGATGGCTTCTATTATTATGAAACAGCCATTATAATCGAAGTGTTAGGTGAAGATGAAAGAGCAGCCTTAAAAGGTTAGAACTCTGATTTTCTTCCCATTCTGACCAGAAAATCAGAGTTCTAACTTTTTACGACTGCTCTTTCATGTCCACCTAACACTTTATTTATAATGGCTGTTTCATAGTAATAGAAGCCATCAGTCCGCCAGAAGAAAATGATCCATTCCAAAGGTACAATCCTTCATTTGGCGCCCCTTCATTCTGGCGCCCGGGGCACATGCCCCCCCCCCTTAGTTTCGGCCCTGGGGGGAGAAAAACATTTCTGTAGGTAGATAATTTGCGAAATCAAGCTGTTGAAAAGAGAAATAAATTTTTATGATCTGAATTAAATGCTTTTTGCATTTTACAAAATAATTTTATAGTGGCTCACAAACAAACTGATATTCGAGATTTTTTTAAGGTGGCTTCTACGAGTAGGCCTACAGTGCATGTGTTTTCCTTTTATATTCGTATACATACATTATATGGCCAAAGGTGACCGATCACTTGCGATTTTAGACGTTTTGTTAAATATGTAGAAAAATACATGAGGAATTAACCTGAAACTGCAGGCGTGTAAACAGTACAGTATAGATCATATACTTCCGCGAAGATTTTTTCCTGAAATCTCATAGGGGACCTTCAACAAATTGAAAAATAGCGAATATCTTTTGGATAACCCTGTAAAAATTAATGTAGCAAAAGCGTTCAAACACGAGATTATTAATATGTGGCTTATTGTAATGTGTTCATTTTTATGAGAGAAGTTATGGTTTTTATAAAAACAGCCCCAAATTTCGCTAAGTTTTTTTGCTTATAATTTGCAGAGTTCTTAATAAAAATTGGATGAAAAATGAGCAGGTTTACTAAAAAAATTTTTACTGCGCATGCGCGAATGCAATCAAAATATAATGTGCATAATGTATTAGCTAAGTATATAGAGCAACTTTTGTGAAAGTCTCAAAATCATAGCTTGAAAATTCTGAAAATAATCGTCGATAGAATAAGCTCGAAATCTGTTGTTCCCAAAAACAAGCAAAAAGGTCATGGGTTGTAACCTCAGAGTAAAGATAAGAAGTAGAGGCCGAATCCCATTGTTATTTCGGTCAGAACTTGAGGCACACATGTTTCCGCTTTCATCGCAAAAAGATTGTCTTTTTTGGCGGTGATCACCTTATTGGCAACTGTCGGATTTGATTTATGCGAGAGAAACTCCCGACGCAAGAAAGTTTCAGCCAGTGTTGCCAGATTGGGGATTTTGTCCCCATTTTGGGGAATTTTGAACCCCCAGGGGAATTTTTTGGGGATAAGTAGTTCGTGGGGGAAAGTTTGGGGACTGTCAACGTTTTTGGGGAAAAACTTGGGGGATTTTTTTCACCTTTTCACGTTAAAGTTTATTTTTAGTCATCTGACAATACTGGATCTGTTTCGAACTCAATTTTGATTCGTAAAACGAAAATAAAATAGCGAAATCGGAGATATCAATCATCATTCTCGTGGTCTAGCTCATCGTTTACAGCATTACAGTTTAGACGTATCACAGGTGCATCACGGCCTGCCTCGGACTATCTCCACCTGAATTTCCAGATCACTTAAGGTCGGCAAATTCTCCTAGTCATCGCAGACAAACACACAAGTACACATACACATTTCCTTTATTAGTATAGATCCCGGTAGCAGAAAGTTCGAGACGGGCGTCGCAGATTTTCTTTTCTCTTTTGCAGATTATTTTTCTTTGAACCTTTATTTTGCTTTATATTGTGTTTAGTTCTTTATTACTTAATACAAAAACTTAAGATTATTATTAATAAAAATTTATAAAATGCATTAAAACGCTACAGGTAAGTGATTGTTTGATTAATTACTGCTTCAATTGTAAAAGTATTTTGCCTGCAGATTATTTCTTGTCTGTGAAATATCTGTCGCAGACACGTGGAGAATTTTCTGCTACTGGGGTATAGATTTAAACAACAGAAATAAAAACAATTTTATAACTTTTTTTGTGTTTAAGTCTGGTTAATTTGTGCTTCATGGAATGACAGTAGAGCTTTTTCTAAGACATAAAATTGCATGAAACTTCTGGCGAGTTTAAATGTTTATGTTTAGTAAACGGGGAATTTTTTCAAAATAATGCTTGATTTGGGGAAAATTTTTGAGCTTAGATTAGTTAAACATTTCTTATAATGCAAAATTAAAATTTGAAAAATTACTAATTTGAGTAGAAACTGCGTTGGGGACTTTTTTCGGAAAAAAACACTGATTTGGGGAAAATTTCAGAAATTTTGGGGAAATTGACTTTCGACTATCTGGCAACACTGGTTTCAGCGGGAACCAGAGGAGAAAAACCGGTTTGGCGCGTTTTCTCTGCCCACCATCACGTGACGGTGGGTAGTGATCCCGGCGTCAAGAAAGGGTTGCTATTTCTGAGTCCAGTTATATGAGAAGTCTATGGTTGTAACCAAATATAATAGTACGTGCAATATTGTGTATGCTATCTTTGCACTAATCAACAGATATTTAATACAACCCCTGAAATTTTTGCTTGTTTTTGGGAACAACGGATTTCGAGCTTATTCAATCGAAGATTATTTTAAGAATTTTCAAGCTATGATTTTGAGACTTTCACAAAAGTTGCTCTATATACTTAGCTAATACATTATTATGCACATTATATTTTGATTGCATTCGCGTATGCGCAGTGAAACATTTTTTCGTAAACATGCTCATTTTTCACCCAATTTTTATTATTTTTTAATTCTGATTTTAAAGTATTATGTATAATGTTGTTTCTCATATTTTCTGAAAAGAACTTTTTTTTTTATATTAAGAACTCTGCAAATTATAAGCTAAAAACTTGGCGAAATTTGGGGCTGTTTTTATAAAAAGTTTAATTTCTCTACGAGTATACATGATATCCTCATAAAAATGAACACAGTATATTACAATAAGCCACTTATTAATAATCTCGTGTTTGAACGCTTTTGCTACATTAGTTTTTACAGGGTTATCCAAAAGATATTCGTTCTTGTTCAATTTTTTGACGATCCCCTATGGGGTTTCAGGAAAAAAATCTTCGCGGAAATATATGACCTATACTATACTGTTTACACAGCTGCAGTTTCAGGTTAATTCCTCATGTATTTTTCTAGATATTTAACAAAACATCCAAAATCGCAAGTGATCGGTCACCTTTGGCCATATAGTGTATGTTGTACTTTTACATTATTGATTTTTTTTTTCTATTCCAACTGTTTAAAGAATAAAAAACATGCTTTACTGCCATTTTTTGATTATTTCTAACTTTTACACGTTTTTTCCAACATTCATAATGTAATCCGGAAAATTTTGTAGTAAAAAATGTAAAAAGTACTTTTTTGTTTTTAATACAATAATTCAATATTTCAAGTTAATCTCTTAAGTATAATTTTCGAAAATAAAATCGGTTCGGATTACCAGGTTTCTACTGTACTTCGAAATTCGGTATCACAGAGCCAAAATTAAATGACAACCCCCATCATGGTGATTCTAAAGGTATAGGTTCATTGAATTGTGAGCATTTAAAAAGGAGATCGTACCTTTCAAACAAATCATTGAATTTCTGCACCCACGCTCTTAGATGTCTGCAACCAAAATTCACAACCCAAACAGCATAAAAGCGTCACCTGTTGAACAGTATACACCCAAACCTCATAAGGATCTATTTATGTGAAAGTGTAACAGAATATGAAGTTTGATTAAATTTCGTTCATTTTCTTTTGAGAGAGATACAGCTATCGTGAAAAATGCTGCATAGCAGCGTCCCTATAGGACGATTTACAACAAAACCTAACCCTTTCGGCACTGACTTTTTTTTCCAATTTTAGGAAAAATTACATTTACGCTAATAGAATTAAAAGTAGCTATCGAAATCACAGAAGTTACAGTACACTGAAATTTAACGAATGTGTTCTTTACAGAAATCTAACGAATGTAGTTATGTTGCGTGTTTTTCATATAAAAATAGTCTAAGGAAGAATTCTTTAAGACTTTTGGAAAATGTCGTATTACAACCATATTAAACAAACATAAAAAAAAATTAATAATATATTTTATCACAAATTACTAATTCAGAAAAGGAGTCTCTAATTTAAAGAGTAAAACACATGTTTGAATTAAAAGAATGGCCAACGGTTTACTAATAATTAATAAAACTTTTATTAATATTATTATTATTAAATACTGAAACATAAGTAAAGTCCTAATAATAAATGTATCGACATATGCTATCACTATTAGGTACTGGAATTAACAAAAATATTTCTTTTCTTTCAAATATTGCAATTCGAAGTAGGAGCCTCATATGAGGCTCAGGATGACGAGAGGGCTAATCAGAACCAATTTATATCAAGGTATAACTGAATCTGAAGTTTGAGGAAAATCCGTGCTTTAGTTCTTGAGATAGAGCTATTGCATAAATTGTAAAAAATGCAGCACAGCAGCGCCACATGTTGGGCTATTTACACCAAAAACGAATCACCATCAATTTATATCAAGGTTTAACTTAATCTAAAGTTTAATTAAATTTCGTCCACTAGTTCTTGAGATTGAGAGCCCACAAAATTTATGCCACATACAGACAGACATTTCTAAAAACAGTCACACCGTGTTCTGGACCTTCTAAAACGTAAAAATTCATCCAAAACCGGAAGTCAAATTTTTTCATGAATCCATAACTTTCTTCTTGAAAAGATAGTAGAAAGTAAAAACGCAAGAAAATCCAACGTATGAAAGGTGCTTTACTTTGTATTTCATTATTAATTAATTTGTTCTTTGTAAAACCGTTAAAGTATCCCAGAATATTTCGACGACATTTGTTCATGTTGAGTTTTCCCTTTCTAAAAGGTTTTTTTTTCCTTCTAATAACAACGAAATAAAAATATTTTTAAGATAAATTTTATCGCTAACATCGTTTAAAATACATATTTCTATTCTCCTTCAATCAAAATCTTGTAAACATTAACGCATTATTTTACTTTCATTCTAAATCAAAAGGCGATAACTAGTCAAATAACGTAATCCTAAATCGAAGCGCTTTGTCGAAAAGTTGTTTTCCTATTCCTCTGTTCGCTAAACTGATGAAATAAACTTTTCTGACTACACGTGACCACTGCTGTCTTCTCCTGATGGTTGAATTTTACAATGATTATGAGCATGAGGTCTGCTAGTTTACAAACTAAAAGTATATGCTTTCTTGGAATTCAAGGGTGCAATAATAAACTAAAGAATAGATTATATTGACTTTTAGGATATATTACATTGTCTGTGGGAGCAATTTCTTTCGAAAAAAGGCAAAAGAACCCAAGGCAACAATAGCACAGGAAATGACCATGCCATTCCTTATTTACCTTTTGCCCTCCCATAAATCATAGGAGCGACTCATTACTCATCGCATAGTCCGCAGTCAATACGGTGCCTAAATGTAGCCGAAAATTCTTTCTATTAAAGTTTGCTTTCTCTACCCACTTGTTAAACAGGTAGGTTTTTGTTCCTCTTTCACGCCTTATTTAGACACCCCATTCTGTATAAAATTTCATATTCTTAAAGGAAAGAAAATTAGCTCTGATAGGTGGTGCATTTTATTTCAAAAATCTTATAAGATTATTATATATACAGTGAAACCCCGATCTATCGTTCCCGCATCCATCAGTTTCCCGCATTGATCGTTTTATTTCTATGGTCCCTGCACAAATTATATTTAAATAATGTTAATGAAACCCGCATACATCGTTCTTCAAAAAGTCGTTTTCCCGCATTCATCGTTGTAAAATTTATCGCCTCACCGAAATTAAATTGCAGATCAAGCGGATCCATATGACATACAAACTGGAATTACTTCTTTTATTCTAAAATAACTCATTTGTGCTGTTTTAGAGGGAAATGCAGGGATTAGCGCTGATATTATGACATGAATGTACATGTAAATAAATGAATGCAGAACAGGTGCTCTGTTTGGAGAATGGGTTATTCTATTCTGTGTAAAGGGGAGGATGGATGCATCCACTTCGGCCAGCTCCAGCTTGCACCTTCTTTGCTAATCTGTTGTGTGCAGTTAACATGTTTAATTTCAAGAGTGTGAGCTTTCAATTTAATGCGTTCTGTAAATTTTAAGAATGGCAAAAAAAAAAAAAAAAAAAAAAAAAAAAATCTGAATTTTAGAAGAAAGGCTTCTCGTCATAGATAAGGTGGAAAAGAATCCTTTTGAAAAAAAATTAACATCGCTAAACGTTTAGGTATATCACTTTCAACCCTGAATTCGATAATTTCGAAAAAGAAAGAAATTAGAGAGCAGGCTGATAAGTATGGAACTTCTGTAAAAAAGAGAAAAACTAACAAAATGTTGTGAGAATACTTCTCACAGTATTTAAATTTGGTTTATTTTTATTTCCTTTCAACTATTTTTTTGCATCGATGTCTATTTGAACTCAATCTTTACGCCGCGATGTTGACGCTTTTATCCCTCACCGTAAAGCAAGTTCATTTTTCACCACCGATATTCATATCTGCGTTGGGAGCGGATCGGCAGCTTGCACATGCGCACCCCGCTATTTTAGGAGCATATCTTGGAGCTCTCGTTTCGTCGGAGCCAATTTGATTATGATGACGTCATTGAATTATGCGCTGCCCTCTTTTGACGCCGATCGCTGACAGGAGAATATCGTTTGGTTTCGTTTTCCAATCAGTGAAAACATTTTTAATTCTGTAGCTTGTAATTCGTTTCTCATTAATTTCCCGTAAATGTTAATTTGGCTAATCAATTTAAATTCTGCCTTTTAATTACTTTGTCAACCCCGTATTCGTCATTTAAATACTAAAACTTGTTAATTTTAAATTCAGAATTTGGTTTGACGTTGTCTGAAAAAGATGTAGTCTTTTAACGTAGTTTTAGCGGAGCGCCAGCCCGCTGGCCGGCCGTTCGAATGCCGTGCCGTTTTTTTTGGCCGAATGAGTTTGATATTTTATTTAAGTGGATGTGTTTTTTTTTTCTCAAAGTTTAATCCTTTAAAGTTGTGCTGCTCTCATTAAAAGAAATCCCATGGATTTATTCCGTGTTGGCTGCTATTTTTCTTCTTAAGAGATTAGTTCTTCTATTTTAAAATGGTGACCAGAAGCAAGTATTTTCTTAACCTTCTACTGCTACTAACGTAAGAAATAAAGAATATTTGTTTTCATCAAATTGCCTCTTCATTGTCTACATTTCAAGTAAGAACTCTCCAGTTTTATTATTTCTTTAACGATCAATAGTAATTTATTAAAAGACCTTCGCAATTTGTTCTAAACCACTTAAACGATTATTATTATCGCCACATTTGGCGCCGTAGTACCTTTCGAATTGCAACGTGGTTGCTTCGGGATTATTGCAATTTTTAAAAAAAATACTGATTCTTGAAGATAATTTTTTTAGAACTTTTTGTTCTTTTTTTAAGAATTATGAGAGTTTTGGTTGAAATATTTTAATAGAAGCTACATTTTCATGAAATTTGTTCTAATTTTTGAAGAAAATTAAGATCGTTATTCAAGAAAGTCAACTAAAATTTTTTTGAGGAATTGTTCTCATTAGTTCAAAAGAAAATGGTTTCTTTAATTCAAGATTTATTGGATATAATTTATGAAAATATTTTTAAATATTTGATGTTCTCATTCTGAAAAATTCTTGAGTTGTGCCATTTTTATGTTAAATAGTTGCATTTTTTTTTTACAATATTCTAAAGAATTCATATTTAAATTTTACTATATTTTGTAGAATGTATTATTATTCAAATCAAGAAATGAATTTATATAATTACAATATTGAAAATGAATTTTATGTTGGTGCAAATAATAGCAATATTCTGTTTTTAAGAATAGAATTCTGAGGCAGTTACATTTTTTTTTTAATTAGTTGAAAATTTTGGAATTGAAAATAATTTTGAAGAATAATTGTTGAAATTGAAATATTTTTACAAATGAATTTATGTTCTCAAATAATTTCAATGAATTTGAAGTTTGGCAAAAATTGTTCTCAAGAACATGATATGATATTTTAGGAGGCATGGCTTTTGGGTTATTTTTTTTTATTTTCTACTTATTAATGGCACTTTAAATCACTTATAAATTTGAATTTCAATATATATATTTAAAAAAAAAAAGAGATTGAAATTTTATTGAAGTATTATTTTTAATTCTTGTTGCTGAGAAATTTTGTTCTTCACCTAAAGTTATTCTCATCTCATCAATTATGCCTATTTTCTCCAACTGAAGTTTGGTATTCTTCAAGTAATTTATAGTAGTAATTATCCTGTATGATTATTTTGAAGTATTGCCTGCTTCTCTTAATAACAAAAATATAATATGAAAATTTATAAACAGTTATCGCCTTTGAAAAGTTCTTAGACTTGCTCCTTAGATGATTTGTGAAATATGCTGTATGTGTAGTTAGCATGTTGTCTTGTGGACTAGTCTGATTTCATCTCTAATATTTAAATAACTGTTCCTGTTTTTAAATTTACCTGTTGATGTTGTTATAGAACTCTCAGATAACAAATTGAAAATGTTCAAAATTTTCATTGCTTCAATTCTCTTTGGCAAATTCAATTCTTTCACAAATTTATAAGTCTATGCATGACATATCCACATCGACATCATCATACCTTATTCTCATGTTGCTTTATAAAAAAAATAAAAAGAGCAACATTATTTTTTTTTTAAATGAAATGGGGCTTCTTCAATCCTGTAACAGTTCTACTTAAAAATTCCATTCATCATAAGAAAAATATTTTTTTTTCTTGCCAATAGATTGATTACATTTATATATTTATTAACTATCATAGTTTTTAAATTATGTGCCTTTTGCCATATGTAATTATGACTGTTCCCGTGTATGCTGCTAGAAAATTTTTAAATTACCTGTAATGACATTCTTCTGACTTTTCTTCCATTCATCTGTTGCTTACCTGATGAAGGTGGTCAGTGGTTTTGTGTGACATCCATTTCTTCTGGTCTCTTCTCTGTTGTTGCACATGTTATCATGGAAGCTAAAAATTATAAAATTACCTACCTACTTCTTCAAAAGTTTCCGACATCTACAATAGTTTAATTTTTTGTGTGTATGCTTCGTATTCAGCCATAAGATACCTGGTGAAGATGTTGTTCATTTATAGGCAAATATCCATTTATGAAACCGCTTCATTAGAGTTCTTCGGTTTGTGAAGCTACAAATAGTGTTTACTACTTAGTTCTCTTCAAAAAAATAAATAAATAAATAACTTTCATTACTGATTATAATACTGTGTCAGTTAACGTTTCTCATGTGAGAGTAAATATCCTCATCAAGTGAAATTGTTGACTTGTATGCTGCTAGAACTCAGTTACTCACACCATATCTTTATTCTAAGTCTTCTCAAAACAAGGAAGTTTAAATTTATATTACCTGAAAATTACTGATGCATTTTACCTTCGACAACTTTATTTTATTATGCTGCATTTTCTCCAAATATTCTAGCAGGTGCAATTAAAAGTATTCAGAGTTAATTTTTGCTTGTGTGTAGCAATTCATCCTCACATTGCAAAATTTTTGCTCATTGATAATCAAGTGTAAATTCTCAATTAATATAAGAAGTTTGTGAATATTTGTTACAGTGTTTATGCAAGATCAAGTTATTTTGAAAAGTTCCCATATTTATTTATTTATTATGTGCATAGTGCCTTTTACTTTAATTTTATTTCATACCCAAAGTCTCTAAGTTTTTATTTTGCCATTTGCCTCATTACTTTAGTATAAAAAAAAGGATTCGTTCATTTTGAAGATTTTTCGTTTTATGAAGAATTTAATAGTAAAAATGATCTTCATTTTGAAGTTTTCAATGTTTTATGAAGAAAGTGAAATTTATTAATGTCTTCTCTTCATACCTACAAATAATACGAGAAGATTACAGAAAAGCACAAGTCTAGATGGAAATTTTTACCAGCGCATTTATATATATATAGAATTTTTTTCTATAAATCATCTAGTGAAATTTTTTTTTAAAAAAAAGTGCTTCTTGACCTCAAATACCGATTATGTCCTATCATACTACATTTCATCATAAGTGCACCACCGACTTCTCGTCCTTGTTAACTCTGCAAAAGTGATTCATGTATGTGTCGCAGAAGTATGATTGCTCTGCAGTAATGAGTACAATGTCGTCAGTTAAGTGCTTCAAAGAGAATGCAATGCATTCTCACTTTCTACAAAGTCTCTCGTCATGTTAAAATGTTCTAATGTCATCATGCAAAAATCATCTAATTTTGATGATTAAGTGAATGTTCCAGTTTTTTTCGACAGCATCTGTTTTAGTGTATGCAATTATCTATGTGAGTGCTTGTATACAACCTTAGGAAGCAATGCTAGTACCAGTGTACCACTTCATGCTGTGTTACTAAACTTTCAGTGACATTAGTTAATCTTTAATAGCCTTGTTCCATATGGCTCTGGACTCAATGAACATCATTTTGAATCCAAAAACATTGCCCTTACACACCTGCAGTTACACAGTGTTTATAATTAAAATTTTCTTTTACTTAAGATGTTAGGAGCCTTGTTAGGAGATCCAAGCCACCTAAAATTTTACGTAGGAGTTCATATATGTGTTTATTTTTGTTCATAGATATGCTGGTGGCTAGGGCATGATGGTCATCGACATGGTTGTGGACTTCAATATTTACATATATATATATATAATTTTTTTTGTTTGTTTACGGTGTTGCTGATGATTTATCTTTGTCATTATCATCATTGTGAGCTTAACATTGAATTGTAATAATTTTATTTCTATATTATATTTAAATGATTATTTAAAAATTATATTCCTGGTACATGGTATTTTAGTTTTATAAACTCATGATTTTGTCAAATTTTTTCTTTCATTCTATGTGAAAGTACTTAAATTTTTTTTGGTGATCACCAGTCTCTCATATTTTGAAGAAAAACCATGGTATATGTATATTTATCTAATCTTTTGAGTCTCATACATATATATTAAGAATTCTTATGACTAATATATTGAAATTTTTATTTAGAGTAAAGTACAAAGTTTAAAGAAATTGTGTTTAAGATGGGATTTATGACACTTAATTATGACATGTCGTTTGATTGAAATAGCAACTTGTTTTTATGGGATACCTTGTTTGGGTGATTGAGTAGTGCACGACTCAATTACACAATTGGTATCACATACAATTGGTTGTCTGTTTTATTTTAAATGAAATACTAAGTTTGATACACTAAAATGATATCATTAAGTTTTATGAAAGTTTATTTATATATGGCCATTTCATTTCCTTTCATGTTAAGAGTAATAGAAAACTCTTTATTTTTTTAGATATAATTCTAAAATTAAAAAGTCCGAGGCATGTTGTAAAAGTCAAATTACAAAATATTTTTTCGTTACTTTTTTGTTGCTTTTGTATTTGCAACTTTTATCAGAAGTTAATTCTGTTTTTATTTGGTACCAATATAGCAAAATTTGTTATGACTAGTCAATGATCTCAATTTTGTTAACCCAGAATATGTTAACATTTTTGGGATGATAATTTTATGAGATCAAATAGAAGGTTTTGCCAATGTTACTGTATTTTTGGCATTTTTATTGTATACTTGATGTATTGTATACTTTTGGATTATGAATGTACTTTATGCAATGTATATTCTTTTTCTCTCTTTTACTTTTGGTCACCAATTTTTTTTCAACTGTTAGCACCAATTTTTTTTTTCAACTGTTAAATCACCAATTTTTTTTTCCAGCACCTTAACTTTAAATTTTAATGTTCGCATTTAACGATTTTTTTTTCTTATTGTTTTGGCAGTTCAAAATTTTGTCATCCCATTTTCTGTAAAAGGTTTTTGATCAATTTTGCCTTTTACATCTCCTGGTCTTACAAAATTTTCTCGGTGAAGGGAGGTAATGTGAGAATACTTCTCACAGTATTTAAATTTGGTTTATTTTTATTTCCTTTCAACTATTTTTTTGCATCGATGTCTATTTGAACTCAATCTTTACGCCGCGATGTTGACGCTTTTATCCCTCACCGTAAAGCAAGTTCATTTTTCACCGCCGATATTCATATCTGCGTTGGGAGCGGATCGGCAGCTTGCACATGCGCACCCCGCTATTTTAGGAGCATATCTTGGAGCTCTCGTTTCGTCGGAGCCAATTTGATTATGATGACGTCATTGAATTATGCGCTGCCCTCTTTTGACGCCGATCGCTGACAGGAGAATATCGTTTGGTTTCGTTTTCCAATCAGTGAAAACATTTTTAATTCTGTAGCTTGTAATTCGTTTCTCATTAATTTCCCGTAAATGTTAATTTGGCTAATCAATTTAAATTCTGCCTTTTAATTACTTTGTCAACCCCGTATTCGTCATTTAAATACTAAAACTTGTTAATTTTAAATTCAGAATTTGGTTTGACGTTGTCTGAAAAAGATGTAGTCTTTTAACGTAGTTTTAGCGGAGCGCCAGCCCGCTGGCCGGCCGTTCGAATGCCGTGCCGTTTTTTTTGGCCGAATGAGTTTGATATTTTATTTAAGTGGATGTGTTTTTTTTTCCCTCAAAGTTTAATCCTTTAAAGTTGTGCTGCTCTCATTAAAAGAAATCCCATGGATTTATTCCGTGTTGGCTGCTATTTTTCTTCTTAAGAGATTAGTTCTTCTATTTTAAAATGGTGACCAGAAGCAAGTATTTTCTTAACCTTCTACTGCTACTAACGTAAGAAATAAAGAATATTTGTTTTCATCAAATTGCCTCTTCATTGTCTACATTTCAAGTAAGAACTCTCCAGTTTTATTATTTCTTTAACGATCAATAGTAATTTATTAAAAGAACTTCACAACGTGTACTTTAACCCTTAAACGATCATTTATTACCGCCACAAATGTCTACTTACAGTGATTTGGAAAGCCTTCTCTTCGCGTAGTACGAGCAGTCTTGTGCGTCAAATATTCCTGTGGATGGGAATATTGTTCGAAAGAAGGCACTTGAAATAGTTCCATCATATAGCATGAATGTTTTTTCTGCATCAAATGGGTAGATTTCAAGATTTAAAATTCACCATGAATCGCAGTAGTAAATACTGGAACCATAGAAATGTGGTTCGAAAAACTTCCGAAGTTACTAGAAGGCTGTAAGGATGGTGAAATATATAATGTAGACGAAACACGTCTGTTTTATATATGCTTGCCAGAGAGAATGCTAACGCTCAAAGGAGAATCTTGTAAGAGGTGGTAAACATTCCAAAAAAGGACTTGCAGTGTTACTATGCACAATTCAGGACAGTTCTGACAAACGAGTACATTTTGTTAATGGTAAATCTGCTAGACGTCGATGCTTCAAGAACGTAAAGAAACTACCAGTAATCTATAATTTGAATGCCAAAGCATGGACGAAAAATTATATTTTTACAAAAATTTCTTCATGATTTTGATAGATCAATCAGCGCTTAAAAAGAGAAAATCATTCTATTTATTGATAATAGTTCAGCTCATTTACCAGATACGTCGTCTTTGAAAAATATAAAAGTCAGTTTTTTCCAAGCTAATTGTACATCTGTCTCTCTTGATGCCGGCTAATCAACTATTTTAAGAAATTTTACAGGAGATGGCTAGTGAAAAGATCATGGAACAAGCAAAAGAACCCACTCCAAAACTAGACCTTCTGCATGCTATTCATTTTGCACTTTCAGCATGGCATGAACTAACCTCTTCAGCCATCCAGAATTGTTTCGTGTAATATGGTTTTGTGCGGAAAATTAATGAAGAATGCTCAACAGAAGGGAAGAGAATAATGATGAAGGGGGTGATAAATGCAGATTAAGATTGGTTGCGTGTAGCAGAGGATGTATCGGGTGTGAAATTTAGTGATTATATTTCTATTGATCAAAATATTGCGACATGTGGTGTCCTAAGCATAGAAGAAATGTGTGACGATGCAAAAAAGGAAAATAACGGCGAAGAAGCAGATGATAATGTTTATGCCGATGCAGCTGAGCCTACGCCATTGCCAAGTCTGTCTGATGGAATTACGGCATTTGAAACTGTACGAACTTTTATAGATGTACATGAAATTACTGAAAATGACCAGAAAAATATTGCTCATCTCGAAAATTTGCTGCTTAATTAAAAAAAAAAAAAAAAAAAAAAAAAAAAAAAAAAAAAAACGAAAAACCCAGTATAAAATTACTGATATTTTAAAATAAATATTAATTTTCCACAACTTCGATTTATTTATTTTACAGTGTGGAAAGTAACTATTAGTATTTATTTTTATTAGTATACTGTATATAATTAGTATTTATTAGTATACTGTACACATTGCATATATTTGTAATGCTTAAACATTATTTTTTCGTGTTTTGACGTCAACCCGCATTCGTCGTTTTCCCGCATTCATCGTTTTTATTCACGCACCACTTCGAAAACGATGGATCGAGGTTCTACTGTATATATATTTTTTCAAATAAAAATTGGGTGTCACCCCTTAGAGGGTGACCTCTGGGGCGGACCGCCCCCCCCCTTCCCCCGCTAGCTACGCCACTGCACATAATTAATATACATGAATTTTCAATTAACCAGTTTTTCTGCAACCGGTATCCATAAGAAATTTCTGTTTTTCGGGTAAAATAAATTCTCAAATTAGCATTTTCAGCTGCATAAGGGTACATACAGTTGTAAAGACAAAAAAGAAAAAAAAAAAAGCCGGGAATAAATCTGGTGCTTGGGGAATTAAACGTTTCTATTGGAAATAAACCCAGTATAGCAAACCGATTTTTTGCAACTCTACTTGCTGTCTGGCTCAGACAAGAAAGACACTACACTGGAACTGGTTTTAGCTCGGTCCTGTTTCCAGGGTAACTGGTCAGTTGACTAAATTTTAGGGAAGTCTGGTATTTTGTTTCCTCCCATTTGATCGGTCATTCCAAGAATTATCGTAAACTTTTCTGCCCTCCTACAGACGAAGTTCCTTCCCTACAAGTTTTCGAACCGCTGAACGCAAGAAATCTACTCAGGGTTTTTCTTGTCTGAGCCAGACAGCATGCCTCCAACAGTAACAAACGACTGTTCATTATACTCTGCTAATTTAGCATACATATCTGGAGAACATGAAAATGTTTACATGAGAATGAACAGTGTGAACAGACGAACATATTCCTGTGACGGCGTAGTTGGTAAAATGGCAGCGCCATCGTTTGTTTGCACTTAGCATTCGCTAAGGTGTTTTTTCGCTATTTCTCTTTACAGCCTTATTTTATTATCACACTTATGAGCTTATAAACCTAATTAATGATAATATAAGCATGTTCTTCCATTATTTAATAAGTAATGAAAAAAAAATGATAAAAGCATGATGCAAAATTTAAATGAAAAAAATTTTTAACACTGAAATTATTCAGTAAAAGCATATTTAAGTAAAATAACCAATTTACATAATTTGTAAACAAACTTCCATTTAAACAGTTGAAATGTCACTCATTTACACAGACATTGGCTATAATTTAATTTATTTTAACATTATATTTCTAATAAACTCAATAATCTGCACAAAATTAATCTGAAATTAAATGAATATTCCTTATACACTATATGGCCAAAGGTGATTGGCTACTTGTGATTTTAGATGTTTTGTTAAATATCTAGAAAACTAGATGAGGAATTATCCTGAAACTCCAGGTGCGTAAACAGAATAAATAGTACAGGTCATACATTTCCATGAGAATTTCCCCCCCCCAAACCCCATAGAGGACTGTCAACAAATTGAAAAAGAACAAATATCTTTTGGATAACCCTATCAAAACTAATTTAGCAAAAGCATTCAAATTGTAGATTATGATTAAGTTGCTTAATGTAATAATTTGTGCTCATTTTTATGAGGATAGCATGTATACTCGCAGAGAAATTAAGGTTTTTTATAAAAAGAGTTCCAAATTTTGCCAAGTTTTTTCTTTACAATTTATAGAGTTCTTAATATAAAAAAAAAGTTCTTTTCAGAAACTGTGACAAACAACACTGTACACAATACCCTGCAATCGGAATTAAAAAAAAAATAATTGTGTGAAAAATGAGCATGTTTACTAAATAATGATTCACTGTGCATGCCCGAATGTAATCAAAATATAATTTCCATAATGTGTTAGCTAAATGTATAGAGTGGGTACACGACATTTCGGTCACTGGCCATTTCGGATCCCTTGCAATTTTGGTACTCACCACCTTATAACTCTGATTCTAATTGTCATGGATCCGCCAAACGCTGCAATTTGAACATTATTTGGGCCATTTTAAAAAATATCCCCCCCCCCCCTCAAATTTTATAAAAAGCTGAATATAACAGTCCGATAATTTAAACTTTTATAACGCGTGATTATGAAATCACAGCGAGCTGAAACTTTGTTTGTTTGAACAACGTGATATAATTTTACAGGGGACATTGTCTTTTTTTTTTTTTAACTATTATTATTTAACAGAATGGATTTTTTAAGTTTTATTATTTATTATTACTATTAGGTATTTTATATATACCATAAACTGGAGTACAATGTTTTTTGGTTGTTTTCATACATTTTTAGAAAGTTTAAATTATCATTAATTAAATAATTAAACTGTGCTTATTTTTTTCTTTTTTCAATTAGATTAATCATAAATGTCTTCAATAATTCAATTAGACACTTATAAGCTATTATATGCGAATATTTCCTCAAATCACCCCTCTACACCCTCTCCTTTAATAATTCAGAAATAAGATATAAAAATAATAAGAAAAATTAAATTTGTGCTTCAATAAATATAATACAAAGTTGCATCGTATAAATTTGTCTTCATAAGTTACTTTACCATTATAAACTTGGGAAAACAATAGTGATTTGGTAACTAGGCGTGCTATGTAAAATATTTTGTTTTCAGAAAACTCCACCCACCACTTCATTTTTTTTTTTTTTATAATTATTGCAATTTTTTAAGTCTTCTCGCCCTTTGAAGACGATTTTTGTGAGCTAAATTTATTGAATCTGGGCCTATTTCTTTGTAATAAGATTATTATTTTTAATTTTATATAATAATGTAACTATTATTTTAATTAATTTTATTTGTAAATTTTAACTGACAAAACTAAGATTTTTTATATTTGTCTTTTATTTATTTATTTTTTATACTACCCTTTTTCTCCCACTTTCCCAGAAAAATAATATATTTTTATTTTACTTTTATTAATAATTATATTAATAGTTTTACATTTCGGTAACTTTAAATATAAAAATAAACAGGTAAAGGATAAATTTCAGTTTATAACTACTATAAATTATAATGATAAATGGAATATAAAATATATTACGTATTGTTTTTATTTTAAAGTAGAAATTTGTAATGTATATTAATAATGTTATTAATTTAATAAATTAAGGATACATTAAATTAAAAAAATATACATTTAATAAAATATTAATTTAATTTTTATACTAAAATTACTAACTGTTTTGAGAATTAATTAATAGCAATTATTCATCACTTAAAGTTTTCATTCAAAATTTTTGATTTATTATTTTCAAAAAAATAAAATAGAAATTTTTTGAAAAATCAGTCAAAAACATAAAGTCGAAGTAATAATTAATTAATTAAACATAATAATAATGCAATATTGTACAAATACATAAAAATAATTTTTATTCAGTTAAAAAATCTGATAATGTCCCTCCTTTTATAAATATTACGTTTCCCGTACAAAATATGAGTATTTTGCGATAATTATAGATCGAGTTATAAATGTTTTAATTTATCAGGATCTTATACTTAATCCTTTGAGCTCTGGGAGTGAATTTCTACAAAATTCCCAAAGTTCACATTGACACCAGTATTTTGTAATCAAAAGATTCGGCTTATAATTTTCACGAAAAAATGCATTAATCAATTTAAAAAAAAAAATTGGTGGAATATTCCGGTGTCGGTGTGACATTATGAGATTAAATGTAAGTGGGAAGAAATTCAGCCATCAGAGCTCAAAGGGTTAAGATATGCTAAAATAAAGAAAAAGTCAACAGACTCCCCCCCCCCCCCCCTGCTTTTTAAAACGATTACGATTATCATAGGAAATTTATGTGGGCTGCGACAATTTTGACCTGTGTTATAAGTGCTTGCGTTTTCGAGTCCTTATATTCGGGTTATACTAAAATTTAGGGAGTTCAGTTAAAAAATCCGATAATGTCCCTCCTTTTATAAAGATTACGTTTACAATACAAAATAAGAGTGTTTTGCGATAATTATAGAGATGGATATAAATGTTTTAATTTATTAGGACCCTATACTTATGATACACTAAAATATAGAAAAAATCAACAGAGCCCTCCCCCTCCCCACTGTTTTTTAAAACTTATGTCATGTTTGTTAAAATGTAAATTAAAATTAACTTTATTAAATTCTGTATACATGACATACCTTTTATTTTTACCATCCCCAAGTCTATGTTAAAATACGACCGAACGCCACTGCTTCACACGTTTTCTGCCAGTAAACATGCGATTCAGTCACGCCGTAATTGCTGTGATCTTGAATCACCGTTACTCACTGTTTTCAGCCTACGCGATGTTTCCTGCATTCTAATTGGTCAATGTTTGACGTCATCGTTCGTGAGTCACTGGCGTCCTGGTTACGTATTTTTTTTTTCATGTATTGGCAACAGCTTTATGCAGATTTCCACAACAAGCTGGTGTATTTAATGAAATGTAGCGTTGCATCTTTCTCTTTTTCTGTTGTCTTGCTTAAGAGCAGCGTCTGTTTAGATTTTCGCCATGTAATTAAGCCGTTGTAGCTTTCGCTACATATGTATGAAGTCTGCTGGCAGTTCTTATTTTAAACAGATGTTATTTAATATTTTAAGTTATTTTAAGTTTAGTTCAGCGAAGTTATGCTGACAACATTTTTCATATGTAAATAATGTTCGCTCATCATTAAATAGTTTACTTCAACTGTGTTATTTACTGAAGTCTTCCACTTACATGCATTTCCATAATATTAAGATTTCACTGCGCATCATCTGCTATTAGTAAATCCAACAAAAATGATTACGATTATCATATGCAATTTGTGTGGGCTGCGAAAAGTTTGATCTATGTTATAAATGTTTGCGTTTTCGAGTCCTTATATTCGGGTTATACTAAAATTTAGGGCGTTCAGTTAAAAAATCCGATAATGTCCCTCCTTTTATAAATATTACGTTTACCATACAAAATATGAGTGTTTTGCGATAATTATAGATTGGGTTATAAATGTTTTAATTTATCAGGACCTTATACTTAAGGCACACTAAAATATAGAAAAAGTCAACAAAGCCCCCCCCCCCCCCTGCTTTTTAAAACGACTACGATTATCATAGGAAAGTTGTGTGGACTGCGACAATTTTGATCTGTGTTACAAGTGTTTGCGTTTTCGAGTCCTTATATTCGTGTTATACTAAAATTTAGGGAGTTCAGTTAAAAAATCCGATAATGTCTCTCCTTTTAGAAAGATTACGTTTACCATACAAAATATGAGTGTTTTGCGATAATTATAGATCGAGTTATAAATGTTTTAATTTATCAGGAGCTTACACTTATAATACATTAAAATATAGAAAATGTCAATCCCCCTCCCCTACTTTTTAAAATGATTACCTTACGAAATTTGTTTGAGCTGTTACTAAAATTTTAAGGCCTTTATTTAAAAAACTCTACATTGTCCTTTATAAAATTATGTCACCCATTTCAAATGCACAAAATTTCAGCTTCCTGGAGAAAGGACCGAAATGGCTAGAGAGCGAAATGACTCGGGACCGAAATGTCTCAAGACCGAAAAGTCTTGGGACCGAAATGTCTCGGGACTGAAATTTCTGGGGACCGAAACGTCCTGCTTCCGTATAGAGTCGCTTTTGTGAAAGTCTCAAAAACATAGTTTAAAAAGTCTGAAAAACATCACTGATAGAATAAGCTCAAAATCCATTATTCCCAAAATGAAGCAAAAAGATGAGGGGTTGTATCCAAATACAGTAGTGTGTGCAATATTGTATATGCTATATTGGCACTAAACAATAGATATATGGATGCAGCCTCTCATCTTTTTGCTTCATTTCGGGAACAAATTTTGAGCTTATTCTATCAACAATATTTTTCAGAAATTTCAACCTATGTTTTTGAGACTTTTACAAAAGTTGCTCTATACATTTTGCTAACACATTATATTTTGATTGAGTTCGGGCATGCACAGGGAAACATTTAGTAATCCTGCTCATTTTTCATACAATTTTTACAATATTTTAATTCTGCTTGCAGGGTGTTGTGTACAATGTTTATTATATTGTTTGAAAAGAACTTTCTTTTATATTAAGTACTCTGCAAATTATAAGCAGAAAACTTTGCACAATTTGAAACTGTTTTCATGAAAACCTGAATTTCTCTTCGAGTATACATGCTATCCTCATAAAAATGAATCAATTACAATAAGTCACTTAATCATAATCTACAGTTTGAACGCTTTTGCTACATTAGCTTTGACAGGGTTATTTAAAAGATATTCATTCTTTTTCAGTTGTTGATGGCCTCCTATGGGGTTTAGGGAAAAAATCTTCGCGGAAATATATAACCTATATTATACTGTTTACACATCTGGAGTTTCAGGTTAATTCCTCATGTATTTTTCTAGATATTTAACAAAGCATCTAAAATCGCAAGCGGCCGGTCACCTTTGGCCATATAGTGTAGTATTCAGATCTATTACATGCATTTCGATCCTTTCAGTAGTGGAATAAAAAATAAGTGAATTCTTTAAGACCATTAATGCTTTCAAATGGAGCGATTTTCCAATGTTTTCCCAAACAGCTGTTTTATTATGGCCTCGAACCGAGAGGAAGAATAGAGTCCTTTGATAGCTTCTGTATAACTGTACTTGTTGTCAATGTTTGATTGAAAAATATGGAGAAATTGATTTATATACTGTAAAAACTATTCGGAGAGGACGATGTCATGATCCTCATGAGCAAGGATTGAGTGTGTGTGTGTGTGTGTGTGTGTGGGAGGGGGGTATATTGCAGTATTTACCGTATACCTTCTGATTGACTTAGTATACCATCCATAGGTATAACATATATTCTCTGGTCCATAACCTTTTTTTTTTTTTTAGGACTGCACCATTTCTTGTGATACAGAGTTGCTACTTATATAGGAGAATGAAATTCCCTGACTTTTCCAGGTGTATTTTAGAAAAATTTCCGCCTAGTGATGCATTGTGAACTAGATACGCCGAGAGTAAAATAAATATTGTATCCCTTGAAAATATTAAATTTTAACTATAGATAATATTGATTGAAATTTTCTTATATGCATCCCTCTCCTTCCCCACCAAGAAACACATAAATTAGACATGGATTCCTGAAAAATTTATGAGTGTTTCAAATAAAATTTTCCTCACACTGAAAAAAAAAAAAAAAAATCAATATAATATTTTGTATTGAATCATAATTCATTTTGAGCAACTATCACAATCTCACCTAAGTCCAAGTTTAGGCAAAGGCGGTGGGAGAAGCAAAAATTCGTGGGTGGGGGTTGAAGAGATTTGAAACGATTCATAAGTTATATTAAATGTAGCTGAGAAAATTATAAGAGAAAGGTGACTTAAATGAAACTTCTAATAACTGGAATTTGCAAAAACATAAAAGATTTTTTTCACCCGTCATTCGACGAAGGATGTACTTATGTGGCGATCATGATGAAATTTTGTTAAATTTCCTGACTTTTCCAGATTTTGGATAGAATATTGAAATTCCCTCACTTTCTCCTGACTTATTAGGCCAATTTCTAAATTCCCTGACTTTTCCAGTTTTTCCAGGTGGCATAGCAACCCTGTGTGAACCTCCACTTGGATCCACCCTTCTACGAATGCTTCCTAAATTTGAAATCTTTTAACATGTCTGAATGTTCGTGATGATTTTATGTTCTGATCACGTGGGATGACTTTTTTTGCATCTTTCAGAGATCAATGCATTTTTCTCTCAAAGGAAAAAAGCTAATAAATGTGTGCATCGATGTAGTATTCAGAATGAAAATACACTCTGTGTAAAAAGTACCCTGAATTTATCTTTTAAAAGATAATCCCGTAAAAAGCCCAAATGCTTTGGACATAACTAATTTCTTACAGTTTATTTCGCCATCGTTAATCACAGTTAATTATCCCATTAGATAAGATGAATAAAATTATTTTAATCCTCGAATGCACATGGTAGCATTTTTGCTACCATCAGTGTTCACGATTTAGTGGATTTTTTTATTCAGATATTCTGTACTCAACAGAAATTTAAAATGGTTTAAATACTGGTGTCCAGGGTTAGAGATCTGCACAGGCCGGGCTCGGGCCGATTTTCATTCATGGTACTCGGGCGGGGCTGGGTCTAACTTTTTTTTCTGTACAGAGCCATGACTGGTTTCATTCCCAGTCTTCACGGCCCAAAATTTTCAGTCCTAGTTTTGACCCAGCCCGTATGAAAATCATTGTCTCAGCATGGCCAGGTCCATTTAAAGGTCAGTAAAAGTAGGCCTGGCCCAAAAATTTTTGCAAAAATTGCATACATTTTTAAATTGCCATTATTCTACACTTAAATATTAAAATTTATTATTTTTAAAGAATAATAGATTTCTATGCTTATTAAAATATAGTAAAACATGTGAAAAAGAACCTGCCTATTGCAGAACTCTGTTTTAAAACTAAAAAACGAGTTGATCCATGCCAGACTAACATAATAATATGTAATAAAAGAATATATAACACATTTACACTTGCTAAGAAGGGAACTTGTCTATAATGCACTTTTTTTCTTTTCTATGCAATTCCGTCTTAGGTTTTACTGTATAGCATTTTCAGATTTTTAACTCTTCAATACATGGAATATGAACTAACAATATTAATGATAACTGAAACATTTACATACAAGAAATAGAGATTCATTAAAAAAATAAATATCGCAGCCTGCGGCACTTCTATAAAAATTAAGATTATAAATATGAAAAAAGTTAAGATAAATATTTTTGGTCAGAGCTCCTAGTATGAGACTTTTTTTAAAAATCAAATCAATGTTTTGTAGAAATTCACTCGGGCCAAGATTTTAACTTATTTCCCGGCCGGGCCGAACTTAAGTTTTTACCAGGACAGGCCAATATTTCTTTTTCTATGAGTCGGGCAGTGCCCAAGCTTGGAAATTTCAGCCTGTGGAGACCTCTATCCTGGGTATCTGAAGCCTCGACTTATGCGATACACCTGGCAACACTAATACTGAATTATAAAGTGGATTTTGAGACCTATTTGTGACTTAGTTTGTTGATAGCAGCTGTTTTTAGTCATTACTTTTGAATACTCTGCAATTTTTGACAATCTATATATATATTATGATATCATACGCGGCACAAAAATCACGATTATTTGTTAATTGTTTAAGGGCAATGCCCAAATGAAATGCATCTCATTGGTTATGGAACAGCAATTAATGCATCTCCATCCTATAAGGGGTTTACCATAGGGGGGGACCCTGTTCTGCCGCCAAATGCTGCCAAGTTTGTTGCCAAATTTGGTGACCAAAACTGGTTGCAAAAAGTGATGCCAACTTGGCGATATCTCTAATATTTAGCCAAATTCCCATGGACTTCCACTGTAAACTAATAGGGTTTACTTACTTACAGAAAATTAACCAATTTAGATATTTTAATGTAACAAAAACTAATATTAGCTTAAGAGATTATATTAATTATATTTAAGGGAGTCCAAGTAAATTATGAATAAAGGTAACATGATACAATGCTTAGCATGCTTCTCAAACTCCCTTTTGGACGCCAAGGGCGGCTAGTTTGAAGATAAAGAGAGATGTTCCTGAGGCAAAAAATATGTGTGAGACTCTCACGGGTTAGAAGCGAAACTTCTTAGGTTGTCGAAACAGTTGATTTTATGTATTGCTCTCTTTGCATTTATTGGTGATATTATTATTTCAGGATTAGGAAATGGTTTTGGTGTTCTACTTTACCAACATGAATGAAGATAAAAATCTTAAGAAATATAGTATCTGTCCCCTCCCGCCCTCCCCCAAAAAAGAAAACCCCAAGTGGTTAAAGAAAAAAAAAATTTCAAGAACATTAACCCTGCAAATGTGAAATGATAGGAATAAATAATTCACAAATATAAAGATTCAAATAAATACATTTAATAAGCATTTTTTTTTCATGTTAAAACAACTGATTATGAGCGAAAGAATCAAGTTTTTGTTCAACAGCTTACACATACAGTTTTGATTGGAAATTTTTAATTAAATTTTTTAACTTTCAATAAGTAACATAGTAAACATATTTCTTAACAATAGTTCAATAGTACATGAATAGAATCAGAACAGAATAAAACATCGCACACAAATGAGCGGTAGTAACAATTAACAGAGTTTAAATAACAAAAATAGCTAATGCATAATCAAGGAGTTCATAGGAATGACAACCTGCTTCTCAGTTAAGAAATTACTTTGATTATTACAGAGAAAGGTACTTTTCCGTTAGCCTGGTGCAGGTGACAAAGCATTGCCAAATAATGCTTCAAACGTCATCATTGACATTGAAACTATTTCCTAATATTCTCTGCATGAAATTCTAACAATCAAAGCGTTACATTATTTAGATTAAACTTAATTTAAGTTTACCAAGAAAAATTTACAGTATATTGACTATAAACTTTGTTTATTAAAGTTGCGGCACGGGTATTCCATAATACAAAACATTGTATGTAACACAGCAGCACGGGTATTCCATGATACAAAACATCATGTGTAACACAGGCTGAAGTTGAAGTTACATAGTAGTAACAGTTAATTTACATAATATATGACACAAAACTCAAATTTTTCACTGGGATTCCAATAAGTTTAATAATGAAGAAAATTTATAACTTGCCTATAGCAGAAGAAAAAAAGCATATATTTTCAAGAAAAAGTGTTTTTGCTTACAACCTATATCAGATCAAGAAGCATCAATTGTAACTGAAAAATTGGTACATAATTGGGTTGAAACCTCTGGAGTTCCCATAAAACACTAGACAAACATACTCTAAATGATAATAAAAGATTTTGACCCATTATTTAGGAGGAAAAAAAAAAAACCCCAGTAACTTATTTTTTGCGCGTGTAAATAAAAACAATGTTTTGTTGTTGAAATACAAAGTTTACGGGATTTCTTATTAAAACATTTTTCTTTTTTTTAAAAAATAAAATGTGTTAGTTACTTTTGTTTTATTTTTTGAATATGTGAATATTTCTGTACTGATGCTCTTTCACCAAGGAAGGTATTGAGCACCTTCTCCCAAATGAAAAATAATCTATTATTGGCAAGACTTGCACCCGACTAACAGAAACGTACCCAGAGAAAATTAAAAAGCTCATTTCAATCAGTTTATGAAGCTAGGACATTGTTTCATATGTACAGATGTATATTATATATATATATATTACCAATGGACATAAAATATAACAGTTTCACATTTGAAAATAATGGATTAATTTATTTCAAAAAATACTAGTGATATGATGAAAATTCATAAAATCATCCACTAAAGCATTTAGAAATTTATAACTTCTATAAATATTTTTAACAGGCACTTTCAAAAACAATGTCATTGAACATATGTAGTTCTTCCCCAAAAGAATTAAGTTTTACACATTATGTCAACCCTTTTAAATTTACAAAACCATAGCTTAATATATTTACAATTATAGTAACAATAATATTTAAAAATTTACACTTATTCTCAAGGGTTGTAACAACAAAAAATTTCAAATATTTAATAATCGGCAAATGCAGTTTAAAATGTCTAATTCAAAGAAAGAAGACTTTTATATACAGCTGTTAAAAAATGTATATACATCTTAAAAAATACTATTTTACAGAATACTCTAAAAAATTAATTTAAACCTTATAAAAACTAAATTGTGAAATAAAAGTACATAAGTTACTAAACATACAAAGTACAGTTGAACCTCTATAAATCTAATATTAATAAGCAAAACTTTTGATATATTGATTTTTGTATTTTTAGTTATGTGTTTTACAGTATGGAAAAAAATATCAGGTAACCTTGACAGTAACACCATAGGCCTTTGAGGCTTATGATGTTGATTAAATGGTTTATAGCCATCACTGTCCTATGATGTTTGCTGAAAATATTTCTTCCATTAAGGGTGTATTCCGATCCAAACTGCTTATTTTCCGATTCATTTTAAAATTCATTTTTGCTCTCAAACGCATCAAACTGGGAAATTCTCTTATTTAGAAACTATATAATGTGCCGTGCTTCTTATTTTTTCGATAAATGCAGAAAATACTGTAAAAAACGCTGTCAAAGTTGGCATTTTGAACCGAATTTTCCGAAGCAGGCGATCTGGGAATGAAAAAAAATGGTCATAGTGAGAAAATAATTGTTTAAAAATCAAATTCTAATGAATTGAGCTGAAAATGAAATCACACGGCATATTAAACATGTCTTCAGAAATCACTCCAGCAAGTTTCATGTTTTTACTTTTAAAAACGAGTCTGAAAATGTCTCAGAAAATTTCGAGCTGTTGAGGGTGGAAAAATATTTTTTCGAATACACCCTTAATGCCTATTACAGAATGGAAACTTTGATGAATGTCATTGCAAAAGTGGGGGAAAAAAAAAAAAAAAAAAAAGAAGGGTTAAACCATAAAACCAGTTATCCAGAACTATATATCCAATTGACAGACTTCAGAATCTTCCAAGAAAAAGAAAAAATGTCATACACTGCCAGTTGTGAAGTACTTGATACATTACCACATATATGGCATAACTTGAAGCCAAGAGATGGGAAATGAATTGGAAGCAGGAAGATATATTTTGATTTTTATTTAGAATTAATATTTTCAAGGGATTCCCATAAACTGACACCTTTCAAATTCTGACTAATCTTTGATCTTGATTGGATCCGACTAATTTAATAATTTGAAATCAGAAGTAATCGCACAGCAACGTATATTCTAAAATCTGATCAAAAGGGCTTTGATGCAGGGCCTGATTATCACAGGCACACACGGGGCATGTGCCTCAGACCCACATTTTAAGGGTGCCCCAAAATACATCTCCTCTACTCTTTGAAGAAGATACAAATTAATGCAAATTTCCATTTATAGTTCACAGAGAAAATTTATTTTTTTTAACCCTTAACTGGAAACGTGCCGTCTGTGAGACGGTTGCGTTTACATATCTGCCCTTAATATTTTCTCTCTCCGACATTCAAGACGTATTTTTATGATGTTATATTAAAAAAATGGTCATGTTAATGCATTACTATTAAAGATTAAATGTTTAGGTTCACTATTTGGTAAATTATTAAGTGTTCTTTTGTGCATGGAATTTTCACATTTCTGGTTAAGGGTTAATCATGCAAACTAAACTATCACTTCGCTAACGACAATAAAATACAATGCAAATTTCAAAATTCAGAGTAGAACGGATATTATATCAAACATCTTTCATTCAATCCCTTAGATTTAGAGATTTACTTTATTTACATATATTGCAGAAGACTTTACCTTCTCATAAATTTTTAATGGATTTTTGTGTCTATAATGTATTTTTCAAAGCTATAGTTTATATTTTGAGCTGCACATAAAGTCATGTTTATAATGTAATTTTCTTGATAAAGGGAGGTTGGGGGTCCAATACAGCCTGTGTGCCCCAGGTTCTACTTAGAGTTGATCAGGCCCTGCTTTGATGTGCAATTAGTAATGTGGAATACACCTTGTTTTCAGCCTTTCCGGATAAATGGTTCTATAATGTAATATATGCACTCTTATATGATAGCACTTACAGCAGATTGTTGTTCAGATTTGCATACCTTTTGTATGCAAAAAAGAGAAAAACAGCCTTCCATGGTATCCATAAACGTACCAAGTGTGTTGTAACCTAGAGCCAACCCTATAATGAAGTAATCCCACAAACCCATTAACCAAAAAAGGCCAACCTAAAGCTAACTGAAAAATCTTTACTTCAGTAATTAATAATAACTTTAAATTTCCATAAAAGCAAATGATTTTTGTTTACTGAAAGCACTTTCAAATAGCGAAGTTCAAGTGTACTACATTTAGTAAAAATAAATAAAACAAATAGCAAAAGCACATTGCTATGAACCTAATAAAAAAATAAATCCATATAAAGAATAGCTTACTATTCTTTCTACCCCTGAGTAGCATAGATGCCATACTACATGCTTCCGCAGAATACTTTGTACATAACATGCACACCATAACCCACAATTCAAAATACACTTCATATAAATTTTTAATGTTAAAGCATAAAAGAAGGAATCAACTAAGAAAATGACATGTTTTATACAAACAACTAAATAATTAGTTTTATACATGTTTTATGTTTGAGGCAAGGACTATCAGTGCAGGCAAAGAGAGATAGGGGAGACACCCCGAACTATGAAATTTAATCAATTTTTTTTTTTATATCTCAAGATTTTGAAAAAAAAAAAAAAAAAAAAAAAAAAAAAACGGAAAAAATAAATAACATTTATTCTTCTCAAATGGCATAAAATAATTACTAAAAGAAAAACAAAAAGGATTTTTTGTTAAAATTTGAAAAGTGTAGATTTCAATTTTACAATAAATTTCTATACAATCTTCGCATACCAGTATAGGAAGGCTCACATACACTAAATAATATTCATACCATAGTTTGGATAATCCTCAACCAGGTATTTTAAATTAAGAAGACACTACAGCACAAAACAGAATTAGAATGCAAAACAACTAATGCAATTTAAAAGGTACTTGAATAATAATAAAAAAAGTAAACACTTAAGTACAAAACCACTTTAAATTAATTAGGCAATACTACGAATGAAATTTCAATATTTAATGTTTTTTTAAAATACAAACTAAAAATTTAATCATTTTTAAGGCAGATTCTTTTTTATAAAAAAGTATTTTAAAATATTTTTTTTAAATGATTGTCACACAATAATGGAATCAAGCAATTTTGTTTTTTTCCACAAATAAGTTCAAATAATAAAAGGCTGATAATCCGAGGAAGC
This sequence comes from Maratus speciosus, assembly GCA_963932465.1. NCBI lineage: Eukaryota > Metazoa > Arthropoda > Arachnida > Araneae > Salticidae > Maratus > Maratus speciosus. The sequence continues at coordinate 23,059,166 of OZ010798.1, read as the reverse complement.
ACATAGATTATGAAACAATAAAGTATCAAGTGTATGACAATTCAAAATCAACTTGAATTGCAGAAATAGAAACTTGTTGGAAAATTATTAGAAAACGGTACTTGTTTATTTTCTTGTTGAACATTTATAGTAACACAAAATCTTTTGCCAAGCAATATGATTTAACACCAATAATGCATAAGGGTCACATGATCCTTGTTGGCCATTGCAGTACTGCTTTTCATACCATGATATACATATTCCAATTTTAATTGTTTTGTGAGTAAGACATTAGTTTTTGTAATAAACAGGGTTCGTAAATGTCATATTTTTGAAAATATCAAAAATATCTGATATTTTGATATATATCAGATATTTTCAAAACAGTCGACTTATTGATAATTATAAATATTTTAAGACCTAATATAAATTAGAAACTAAAACATATTGCATTTAGCATGAAAACTTAGCTTGTGTGCTGTTTATTATCTAACCTGTTGTGTAGTTTAAAATAAAGAAAACCAAAATCAGAAAAGATTCTAATGAAGCTGCAAATAACTTCTCTAAATTAGAAAGTTTATATTTTAATAGCAGTTTTAAGTAAATATTGTCCCACATAATTATTGGTTCTACATTTAAAAACTAAGCTTCAAATGTAAAGCTTGGAAAAGATTTTTTTATGGGAAGATAACAGAAGATAAAAACGGCTTACCAAAGCAAAAGTTCTTATCTACAGAATGATGCAATCAATAACAGTTAATAAATTCATTTACACTTGTTTTGACTGAAAATGTCAAAAATATCATAAGAAATATTTTGAAAATTAGTGTCAAATATATGAAAATATCGAAAAAATCAAACTTCATGATATTTTGAAAATAAATATCTGATATATATCACCGAACCCTGGAATAAAGAATATAAATTGCTATTTCTCAGTTTTTTTGTCACCTTTTGGAATAATAATAATGATTTGGAAACTTCAATCTATCATGGAGAAAAATATTTTCAAAATTATGGGATTCTATGACAAAAAAGTGAGCATTCATGGTCGATGTGAGACTATCTAAAAAGTATAAACAATGGTGATAAATTGTGCCTAGCTCTATTCAAAAGGAACAGGGTTCTAATAGTTTAAAAATTGCATTTGTAACTGCACCAAGATTTATTTACAGCTGATGAAAATTATTAATACCCATTAAATAAGGAAAAAGAACATTATGTTAGATCTAATAACTTTTATTTGTTTCGTTTTCTGACTATTGCTACCAATCTGTTCCTTCTTCCATTATTTGAGTTAAATTACTTGGCACCATTTTGATTAATACCTATTTAAAACATTTAAAAATTTGAATTATGAACTCATGAAAATTTCATCATCTAAAGCTTTTCTTGTGAATTTGAGAAACTACATTAGAAGATTTGCACAATCATTTAATAAATTTTAGAAGGATTTTGCCAATTAAAATTAATCAAATTTGAATTTATAGGGATTTTGGACAATACAGTAGACTCCCTCAAATCCGCAGAGCTTGGGACCAGAGGTTGTGTGGATTTTAGAATTTTGCGGATTACTGGTCATTGATTTGTTTACATTTTTGAAACATTAATTTGATTGGTAGTTAAGCAAGGGAAACTATAATGAATGCTTACAATAAAGTGAAACATTAAAATAAGTAAAATATTAAAATAATTTATTAGTTTAAACGTAGGTAATTATTAAAATAATTATGTAAAAGAAAAATTCAGAAAAATATTAAATTACTACCGACGAAATAGATTCAATTCGATTTCAAAAGTCCTATGCTGCCATCTACTGGTAAAGCGATCATAAGATCGATACATCATCATATAGATATGCTAATTTATATCAAAATCAAAAGTAATGTAAATTTATTTAGTAATAAATCAACTGTAATAACCCAAAAGAGAATGATTAACATAAAATTTAGTAAAAAAAACATTGCGATAGTCGCTGATTTCAACACCATCTTGAATTTTGTTTCTGCAACTTAACTGTAAATTTCATTGTTTACATCTGGCGGATTTTAGGCCTTCGTGGATTTTATGGTCACGGATTTAAGGAAGTCTACTGTATTTATAAATTCTTTCAAATCTTTTATCTAATATATAAAAATGAAAATTTGGCTGGCTGTCTGTAATTCTTCACAAATCAACAGTTTATAAGCCAGAATTGTGAAATGTTATGTACATGTGTATTAAAACACAACTGAGGCAACTAAAGTCATCTGGAATTGAAATAATTGACAGTTTATTTTTAATGAATAAAAAACCACCCATTTAACAGCAATTTCCTATCAAATTTAAACATTTTTCCTTATAGCAGTTGCCAAAAATTAAAAATAAAATTCTTACCACAACAATTACTTTTCTACTGCAAGATTTCTATGTGAATAATGAGAATAAAATAAATAGTTTGAGGAATTAAAAACAAAATGTTACATCATAATTTTTCTATTTTAATTTCCATGTGAAAAATTATAATTATCTAATTTATTTGACAAATTAAAAAAATGGAATATTACGTCATATTGGAAATATAAAGGATGTGGTGAATATATAACCTCCTATAAGTGTGAAAAAATGTATTGAAGCATGATAAAAACTCGATTATGGAAATATTGGCGTATATTAATATTATTGCTCCAATGATGAATGGAAATAAGTTCATTGATAGCTGTATTATTTTGCATCTGTTATATAAATTTATACATTTTTACATTGGGTTTTCATTTGATTCATGTGTACAACTGTCATGCCTTCAACTGTTTTTTGTTTTTGTTATGTTGTATGTTAAATTTTGAAATTGGTTTTTCAAAACAAACACTCTTAAAATTCCAGGCAACGTCGGGCACTTTAGCTAGTTTCCAATATTTTTTTTAGTATTTTACAGAATTTGGGAAATGTACAAATATACTGCTCTTACAATACAAATATAGGAATAATTCTGAACAAACTTTTCACCCTCAAACTTTCAACGTCAAGAAAGCTGAAGAGATGAAAATGAAAAAGAAATCATCCTTTTAAAAATATTTTTGTTTTGTTCAACCCATAATGCTTTTGGAATAAGATAAAGTAAAGTATCTAACTCATTCTAAACTGTATTGTATTACTACTAAACGATGTATTAAAATGACTTTCATAAGAAGTTATTTTAACGGTACTTTAATGCACCGTAGGAGCATAAAGGGTTAAAGGGAAAGTAAACAAGTACCTAAAAATCTTACTAGAATTCATAAATTAAGTAAAAGAACAAAAAGATAAAAACATTGATAAAATAAAGAAAACAGTATGAAAAAAGGAGGGAAGAATATTCAAAGAGGTATTATACATTAAAATAGAACAGATTTTTCATTTATGGCATCTAGGCTTGTTCTAAAACCATTCAAAAGATTATTTGAAAAGAGAAGATAGTAAGAGTACAAAATATAAAGCCTATAACATTTTTTTTTTTTTTTTAATTTCATAAGCAGAACCCAGATGTTGATGACATTTCCTTTATGAAGTTTTGTGCCTTTTTAGAGGATTTTATAATGCTTCAGACTATTTTCAGCTTTTTTTTTTTTTTTAGCATTGGGTCATTAAAAAAGAAATTGTGTCTTTTAAAGCTGAATCACTATTTAAGAAAACATTTTTAAGCATAAGATTCCAAACCAAGATTTCCAGAAATGTAACACAATCTTTCAACAGTAATTATTTTTTTATAACTTATGGGTAATAGCCATTTATTGACATCGCATTAGCTCTTTCCAAAAAGACAAGAATTGCATATCCCATATACAGAGCCCCGCCCCCTTTTTCAGGAAAAAGTGCCAGTTTGATGTGTGCATTTTTTGATGCACCACCTTCACCATATTCTTGGAATAACTTATCAATATCAAGAATTTGAAATAGAAGTAATTAGATATCAGGCATTTTGATTTTTAGGCAGAATTATTTCCAAGTAATTCCCATAAATTGCCTTCTTTCAAACTGATTAATCTTTATTCATGATTGGATCTGATTTTTAATCTGATTAATGGTTCTATACTGTAATACATATATGTAAAAAAATAATATTGTTATAGTTTTATAGATAGAAAAGATCTATCCCTGATTACTTAAAATTATGTATACTTTAAAATCCTCGAAGGCATGTAAGAAAATTTCAGTAAGGGTGTCCTGAGAGGTTAATAACGTGGGCAGTTCATTTGCTGTAGGATGCTCTGGAGACAGGGGGGAGGGGGGGGGGGTGTCCATCCCAGACATTCTGTGAAATACGAGGAGCATTCAAGTTCTAAGGCCTTCGATTTTTTTCTCTAACTACCCCCTGAAAAATATGAAACTGGTGTTACTTCTCGACGTAATCTCCCTGCAGTTGTACACATTTTTCACAATGTCGACGCCATGATTCCATGGCTGTGGCGAAGGCTTCTTTAGGAGTGTGTTTTGACCACTGGAAAATCGCTGAAGCAAATCATGTTGTTTCACCAAGAGAACGCACCTGCACATTGGGCTAACGCTACGCAACAGTCTCTTCGTGAAACAACTTTGTAGTGATTTCTCATGCTCCCTACTCACCTGACGTGGCTTTTTTCCAACAATGAAAGGCATTCTCCATGGCCACACATTCTCCAGCCGTGCTGCTATTGCTTCAGCGATTTTCCAGTGGTCAAAACAGACTCCAAAAGAAGCCTTTGCCACAGCCATGGAATTATAGCATCGACGTTGTGAAAAATGTGTACATCTGCAGGAAGATTACATCTAGAGGTAACACCAGTTTCATAATTTTTGGGTGAGTAGTTAGAAAAAAAAAAAATCGGAGGCCTTAGAACTTGAATGCACCTAGTAGTATGATGAAAGAACATGTTTTGGAATATATGGAATGCATTTTCAAAAAATTCTCGAACAACAGGAAAAATAGGAATTGGAGTGGTGATTGAGAGAAAATTTTTAATAGACTTTTTTTTTTTTTTTTTTTTTTTAAAGCTGCCCTGTGGTCAGTGATGTTTGCTATATTTGCCTTTTACTGTAAAGAGGGAATTTAAATATTCAAGCATTACAAAAATATTATTTTTAAATATACAAAGCTTCTTTAAGGCAATTTAATATTTCAGGAATACTTTGGCCAACAACACCTGGGCACCGAACTTTTGCAAACACACAGGAATCTATCTCATGGTAAATGATTAAATTAAACCTCACTTAATCGATTGTTTATAAACATACAGATCTCAGAAATGGAATGATATACCTAAAATAATACCCTTAATCATGTTTTGATCCTATCCTTTGATACCCCTTGCTTGAAGTTTTCCCAGTCTCTTGATCCCACGAATTGTCTTCCCAATTCGTTTCCCAGTCTGATTTTTTGGTGGTGTCGTCACCATTGCTACCAAAGTCTATCAATAATTTCTCGCCTTCTTTGGATGATTTCTTCTTGCCCGGAGGGGATGTTGGAGAGCTTCCTTGACTTTTAGAAGATTTAGGGGATTGAGAATCCTTGGATTTAGGCTGACTCTTTGATCGAGAGGAGGACTGATCATTCGACCAATTCCAGTCTTCGCCTTGCCAGTCATTTGAAGATGAGCTATGAGCAGGTAAGCTAATAAGGAGACACAAAAATACATGAATAAAAAAAATCGTAAAAAGACAAATTTCTATATCATGGAAAAGTGGAACATTGAAAAAAAAAAAGAAAAGTAGTGTTCACATTTCTTTTAAAAAGGGCAGGGCGGATTTGCTGAAAAGGGCATTTTTGCCTGGTAAAAGGACGCTTATATCATGTACAGATTTTGTTGAGTGAAAGGCCACTCTCATTGGATTATCATTTGTCAGTTCGGAGGACTGGGAATTTGAACTCTAAACTTTTAATTAGTATTAAGTCCTAAATTTCCTGAGGGCATTTCAAGGAGGAGGGGGGAGGGGGGTGGAGGCACACTCTGGATTTACTGCCATATATTATCAAGGCAAATTGAAATTATGCTGCATTTTTAAGAATATCATACAATAATCTGATTAAAATAACTCCATTTTTCGAATATTCCACTAATGCAAACATGTGCCGTTCTAGGACGATTTTGAAATGGAAAATGCATTATGACTTGAAAACCCAATACAATATGCAGCTGCTGCATGCTTTTTTACATTGATTTAGAACTTATAACATGTGTGTCAAACAGAGCAGCAGAACTTCTGTTTTCAAAAGCCAGGGAGGAGAGGGGAGTGGGGCAGAGGAAAGGAAAAAGCCAAATATTTTGAAAAAATGATAGAGGACACAAAGAAGCTACTGGGAAAAAGGGCAGGGTGCATCAGCGAGTTTAAACGAAAAGGGAAGGGAGCAATGCCCTTTGAAAAACAACAAATGGGAACACTATGAATAAGTCATCAAGGTTTAATTTAAAATAAACTTCATGGTAACTTAATACCTAATACCAAACACATGAAGCACAATGTAATAAACACTCTATCATATACTAATTTTAATTCCTAAAAGGCAAATTAAAATTTAAAAAACAGTAAAAATAGGTTTATTCAGCTGTTTACATGTTTCAACTCTACCCGAGTCATTTTCAAAACAAATAAATAAAAATATTCTAAAATTGCATGGTCTATGGAATGCCATTATTAAAATTTTCAAGTACTCATATTATGCCCACTATTTTTTTTTATTTTATTTAGACATTTACTTTTATTTTCGTAACCGTTGCATAACTCATGCCATAGCTTTGGTAAGTTAAATGATGCTGCATAGTTACATATGATAACAATGTTATCGCTCACCAGCAAGAAAAGTGACATCTCGCAAAAATTCATTTTGTGTTTTATTCCACTAATAGGTCTGTCATAGGTGGCATCTTGCTACACAAAGAGTTTCATAAGTGTAGTTACACGGAAAATCTCTTTATTACGCTATATGTCCATTAGTGACTACAAAAGAGGGGTGGATTGTGTGTGGGGGTATAATTATCTAACCCTCCTAACCTCATCCTACGTCTACATTCTTAAGGGTTTTTAAGCTTTTATGTACGTTTTTACTCCTGCATGCAGAGCTAAGCATATAATTTCATGTTGCAGAAAAATCACGCAAATTTTCTTTTGCCTCTCCTGTGAAATTTACATTTGTCGAGATGAGTCACTTTTTTTGCAGGTGAGCGATATGATGATGTCGATATGTAATGATGCAGCATCATCTAACTTACCAAAACTATGGCAGCGTCGAAACATGTAAACAGTTGAATAAAGCTATTTTTACTGTTTTTAAAGTTTTAATTTACGCCTTTTAGCAATTAAAATTAGTATATTATTACAAGGTGTTAATTTGTTATATAAAAACTATCAAATTTTATTTTTATAAACTGAAATTACAAAGTTTATTAAGGTTTAAGCTTTGTTACTTACTCAAGTAATAATTAAAAAAGAAAATGCAGACTACAACATGTTTAAGTGAAAAATAATTCAATCTGGCATCTGTTTCAATCTTTTATGACAGTAGTTTTCAAATTTTTATGCCTCACGTACTTCTTGAAGAATTGTAGATGGGGAATTAATTTTAATGAGAAGAGTACCAAGGCTAGAAAAAATCTAAGATTTAAAAAAAGCCAAAAATTTCCATGACCAAAATTTAGGCAATGAAATTGTATAATACCAATTTTCTGGAAGTAGACTAAGAAATTAAATATAGAAAACTTAACTACTCACATAATTCATAGAAAACAAAAAACTTATTGTTTTTTATACTTATTATTAGAGATCCACAAAAAAAATCTTGCTGCCAAGAATTCAGCCAGACCGAAAATATCTACATTCCAAAAATCTTGTTTCTTCCTTCGAAAATTGCAAACATGACTCATTGATTTGAGGCACTCTTTATTTATTGGTATGAACTTGAACTGTTTGTAATTATCAGTCATGACTAACTCAAGACGTGAGCGTGAATTATAAAGCAAGCAATGTATATATGAATAAACTTTGAAGACACTTTTCATGTGCTCATTAAAAGATGCAGACTTTTTAGTTTGAAACTGCAGAAGTGTTTCAAATACTCTTTGAGACAGTTCTAGCATATCACAGGATAATTTACAAAAATCATTAGAAAAGATAAATCGAGGTATTTATATCTAAACCATTTTTTAATTAGATGAAATGTGTATGATTAGAAAATCATTCTGTGTCGTAGATGAATAAATTACATTTTATTTTATATGAAAATAAAAAATTTTGCTCAGAGGGCTCAAAATTTCAAAAAATTTGGAAAATATTTTTTTCCTTACCTTTATATTCAAATAAATAAAATTCGATGCACAGTTTTATTCATATATGTAAACCAAACTTGCATAAAAAATATTGGGGATTTTCATTGATATTCAGTTTGCATGGGACATTTTGAAAAGTTCTAAAATATTATGGAAAATTACTTTTTTTTTTCCCTTGCTCAAAGAATTTTTTTTTTTTTTTTTTTTTTTGTGATAAATGTATGCCATAATGCATATAATGTACCCTTGAATAATATTTAAAGTGAAATTTACAAAAAATAAAAAAAATTGATTTTAAAGGTCCCCTTACCCCCCTAACACAGTCCCCTTAAAAACCTGTTTTGGTCCATCCTTACTTATTATTCTGGCAGACAAAATCAAAATACACTGTCTAGATTCCATCATAAAAATAAAGAGAATGCTCTTTTCCAATGGGGTTTGAACCTTTGCCAGCTGATTGCCAATTTCAGTAGCTGATGCTAGGTCAAAATTCCAATACCAGGGCAATCAATACTTGTACATATGAAGTCATTTAAAGTCTCAGTGAAGAGACAGGAATGACATGATTCATGCAGCGAATGTCATGGATGAACGTACATGCATGAATATGTCTCTGATCAGGTATCTAGTAAAAATTATTTGCATGCTTGACTGAAATTTTTATAGAATGAAATTTGGTGAAGCTTTCCTTCCCCTAAAATATATTATATAAACTTTAAAAAGTTCACTGTTTTACTTAAAAGGTGACTAAAATAATAAAAGAGATGTTACAAGTTAAAAATATACATTTTATTTTAAAAACTTCTTGGTACTTTTAAGCTTTTCCAAGCTCTTCATCAGATAATATTTTAATAAATTAATATTTAAATAATAATTTTTTATATTATTTTAATATTTAATAATAAATAATATTTTAATATACTTTCAATTCTAATAATTATTGGCTCTCTCATTTTCAAAACGAAGTGATGTATTTGTATAAATAAACAGCAAGTAGTTATTAAAATATTCTTCTAGAGCTTGGGAAAGCTACTAAGAAGTTTTAAATGAAATATATATTTTTGAACTTGTAACATTCTCTTTTATTATTTTAGTCACCTTTTAAAGCAAAACAGTAAACTTTTTAAAGTTCATATATTTTATGTCGGAATCAAGGCGAAATATTGTGTTTTGTCTTATATTATTTACTCCTATCTCTTTTATAAAAAATTTAATATTGTAGAGGAATCCAATATCAGGGGTGCAGAATGTCCGATCCGGCAATCTAGGATCGGGGGAAATTTTAACCACCTGGGGAAATTTTGCAGAAACATTACAACTGATTTCGATTTTAACAACGAATTCCATAATTCCCTGAGATAAAAAAATTTCACTACAAATTAAAAGATCCGTATGGTGACCTCTGAAAATTCGAACATAAAAATACCTCGAATTTTGTCCAAGAATTACGGAAAAAACGCTAATTTCGTCACAAGATCGCAAAATAACTGCAAATTTTGTAACGCAAAAAAAACCGTGAATTTCGTCAAAAGATCAGGAAATGACCGCAAATTATGAAAATATCGCGAAAAAAACGCTAATTTTGTCAAAAGATCGCAAAACAACCGCAATTTTTGTCAAAAGATCGCGAAAAAACCGCGAATTTCGTCAAAAGATCACGCAACAACTGCAAATTTTGTCAAAAGATCATGAAACAACCGCAAATTTTGTCAAAAGATCACGAAACAACAACAAATTTTGTCAAAAGATCACGAAACAACAAATTTTGTCAAAAGATCACGAAACAACCGCAAATTTTGTCAAAAATTGCGAAACAACTGCAAATTTCATCAAAAGATCGCGAAACAACTGCGAATTTCGTCAAAGGAACACGAAAAAAACCACGCGAATTTCGTCAAAGGAACGCGAAAAAAAACCACGCGAATTTCGTCAAAGGAACGCGAAAAAAACCACGCGAATTTCGTCAAACGCAAAAAAAACGCAAATTTCTTCAAAAGATCGTGAAATGAATGCAAATTTCGTCAAAAAATCGTGAAATGAAAGCAAATTTCTTCAAAAGATCGTGAAATGAAAACAAATTTAGTCAACAGATTGCGAAACAACCACAAATTTCGTTAAAAGATGGTAAAAAACCCGCAAATTTCGTCAAACGATCGCAAAACAACCTTGAATTTCATCAAAAGATGGCAAAACAACCGCGAATTTCGTCAAAAGATCGCGAAAATACGCGAATTTTGTCAAAGGTCCGTGAAAAAATCATAGTGCTGGGAGTGGATTCCCCCGCCCCCCCCCTTCCCCCACTCTATTGTAACCTTTCAGAAAATTAGCTGTGAATTTCAGAAATTTTTTTTATTCACTCAGAATCACCACCGCCATATATATGTACTTGCACATAAGTTGAGAAAAATTGGAAAAATAAATTTTCTATACCTATGATAATACAGCATTTACCTATAACATACTGTAAAATTTTGGGGAAATTTTCCTGTGGATTGGGGGAAATGTTAGAGTAGAAACATTTTCTGCACCCCTGTCCAATATTTGATTGGATTGACACCTGTCAGGAAATATTTATTTCAGGAATTCAGCATAGAAAGATTCCACAGCATCCAAAACAAAGAACTGCCAAGTGGTTGTCAACTACAAATATATTATTCAAACAATTTTAAAGCTGTACATTTTTACAAACAGATATCTTATTCACATTAAAAACTTTTGTATTCTGATAAAATCCGAGCCTGCCAAAACAAATATTTTTAATGATTATCATAAGAGGAGGCAGGAAGACATTTAAATGGATAGTATATGGATGATGATTCTAGGTATATGAATGCACATAGTTATTCCATAGTAAAATTACAGTTATTCTATTGAAGGTGCTATTATAAAATTTTAACTTTCACCTTTAACATGCATACATTAAATGCATAACAGATTTTATTATAAATAGATGTGACTTTCTGAATAATATTAATGCATGAAATTACAATTATGGATATAGTTGAACAAATGTAAATGGCTTAATACAACTTTCTGCATAAGCAGTTTATATAAAATGAAAATACAGCTGAATCTTGATTTATCAATTGCAAAGGATCCCTTGAAAACTATCATTAAGGGTGTATTCGAAAAAATATTTTTCCACCTTCAACAGCTCGAATTTTTCTGATACATTTTCAGACTCATTTTTAAAAGTAAAAACACGAAACTTGCTGGGGTGATTTCTGAAGACATGTTTAACATGCCGTGTGATTTCATTTTCAGCTCAATTCATTAGAATTTGATTTTTGAACAATTATTTTCTCAGTATGACCATTTTTTTCATTCCCAGATCACCCGCTTCGGAAAATTCGGTTAAAAATGCCAACTTTGACAGCGTTTTTTACAGTATTTTCTGCATTTATCAAAAAATTAAGAAGCACCGCACATTATATAGTTTCTAAATAAGAGAATTTCCAAGTTTGATGCATTTGAGAGCAAAAATGAATTTTAAAATGAATCAGAAAATAAGCAGTTTGGATCGGAATACACCCTTAAATCAGGGAACACATTAGATAAAAAAATTTTACCTACATGCAGTATTTAATTATCTTTTCCTTTGGGATATACTTTCTATGATTAAAAAATATTTATTTTTACTTTTTTCTTAAATGAAGCAGATGACAATTTTTTTTAGTTGTTCTGAAAGTATCACATATAAACATCATTCAATTATGTGGATATCATTAACAGTATTTTTTTAAAAACATTTCATTGCAGCAAATCATATTAGATGAAATACTTCTATTCACAGTGGACCCAATTACAGATACAGAAGATTACTTAATAGGCTTAAAAACTCCACATTAGCGAATTGCAACTTATAAGCAAACTAACATGAAACACAAATACCTAAATGAGTAAGTTAAGCTGTTTTTGTCAAGCTTTATACCAAGCTGTTTTTGTCAAGCTTTATACCAATAAGATGAAATACATAAAAAATATACGAAATATTGCCATGATTACAAAGAGTTTGTCTTTTCTATCAGAATCTACCAATTTGGTAAGGATTAAAAAATTGAAGTAAGAAAAAAAGTAATATGTTACAATGCTTAGCACACATTTAAGCAGGGTTAGAAATTGGGATTTTTAAGTAAGGCGTCAAATGACGCCTACAATTTATTTTCTAGGCGCCAAACTGCATTTCATGGTTGCAATTTTACGTTGTATCGTATTTTCTCATTTCTTTTCACAACCGTGTTAACATTAATATTGTTCCTATTTTTATGTGTTAAGGGTAAGGGGGTATATATTAAAAACACTATCATTGTTAATCACTAAAACAAAGTAAAAGCTGGTTTTCTATAAAACAGTAAAATTTGATTAAACTACAACATATGGATGCTAGAAAAATGTTTAACTAATTATTTTTATATAGCTTATATGAATACAAAAGTTGAAAATACAAAAATCACAAACAAAGAATACAAAAATTAAAATAATATCTTGAATTAAAATCAGGCCTCCTAACTCGTTAAATTTTTAAAATCAGGCTTCCTAACTCGACCGAGTGTTACATCAGAGTACCATAAATTAATGGCTTTTTGTGGATTGAAATTATCTAATGTTGGTCCATACAGTTTTATTAAAAGAATGTCATTGATCAAATTCAGTGACAAACGATTCCTTGTGTTTGTCTTAATAAGATTAAGTTGGCTGAAACCCCTTTCACATTCAGCAATGCTCAAGGGAAGAACCATAACAAATTCCAAAATTTTCCTGATGTTATAAAAACTCGTATTAGATTTGGATTCTGCGATTAATCGCTGCCAAGCAGCTTTGCATGGAATATTTAACTTATCTTTAGTCCACATTTTATAGTCAGAGAATTCCTCGATTAATGCATCTTTATTAATGTTTTTTCTTACATTGTGTGGAAGATTATTTATGAGTTCTTCTAATTGATTATTAACTTTGTTCTCATCATCTTCTTTCAATTCATAAAGGGAGCATGGGTCAAATATTTTTAAATTTGCAAAGATGGTTTCATTTGTCATATTATAGAACCGTTTATTTAAAGATTCTATTATTTCAGTTATAAGCTTTCTCCGGTCTTCTTCAAACAAACGTAAATTCGAATCATTCCGAGACAGTGTTATATCTTTATACTTTACTTCAGTACCTTGAAAACTCTGGGCATTTTTAAACTCCTGAAGGCTTTTTGCATCTTCAGAAATCATTTTTGAAAGTCTTTCTTTACTAGATTCAAACTTTACAAAAAAATCGCTCAGAAGCAAGAACTTTTGCTGAAAAGTTTCAGAAAGTCTTGCAAGAATGTGAGAAATATCTTCATATAAATGAAGGAAATTCAAAAATCTTTCACATTTCAAGGTTTTTAAATATCCTCTTAATTTTGCACATTCTGTCTTTTCTTTTTCAGCAGCAACAACCTGTTCCATATGAATTATAACTGCATGCCAGTTCTTAATAAGAACCTGAACAGCTCGATGCCGTGATTGCAACCATCGAATGCCATGCAAACCAACAGGCCGCAAAACTTTTTCATCAAGGATTTCGGGGAGCGATTTAAGTTCCCTTGTACATTTGGCACTGTTGTGGTAAAAGGAATAAATTAATTTAATTGTGTCTTCAACATTAGTAACATACCTCACACATTTTAGTGCATCAGCTAAAGCTAGCTCTAATCTGTGTGCTACACAGTGAACTGTTGCTAAATCTCCACAGTCGTCCTCCATTAATTTGACAATACCAGAAACAGGTCCCATGTTTACGCTAGCACCTTCAAAACTGACTGCAACCAGTTTTTCCTTCCAATCTGGTATAAATTCTTGTACAGCAGTTTCTATTGTGGATTTTATTCCAGAAGCACATTCATTTTCGCATTCTTTCAAACCAATAAAAGTACATCTTACATCTCCTTCATACAAATAATAAACATATATTATTTCTGATGATATTGTTGCCCTGTCAGTGGATCCATCAGCCATCAAAGAAAAAAAATCAATTGAAGAAAACTGTTCTTTAATTTCTGATCTCATGCTTTCTGCAATATATTTAACGAATTGTTTAGCTGCTTTATCATTCACATATGTGTTGCCAAACTTTATTCCATTTTTTTGTTGGAGTGCACATAAACTGGGAAAGTCATCAAAAGCATAATCCTCTTTAGCAATTAGATATGCTGTATTGAAGAGCTTTTCCATATTCGAAAGTAATTGGGAATTCATTTTCTTAACTGCAGACATCAGTGGTGCTTTAGATGGATTATCTTTGGCTAATTTTGCTTTGCAAGAATTATAATGCGTAGCAGACATACTATGCTTTTTTACCTGAAAAAAAATAATATTTTAATACAAGTTCAAAATAAAATTCATTAATTTTTTAAAAAAGGCCAGAACTTTTTAATTAAATATTTTTTATGTGCTGTAAAAATGATGAAAAATTTAAAAATGACTTAATTTTTCTTATTAATTTTAAGTTATTTATTCACCTACATAGAGATGTTGCAAAACAAAATAAAATTACAGTATGCTACTTATCCCTCTCTCCCCCCTAAAAAAGTAAATCTTTTATTAAATTATACATTAAAATATATATATATATATTCCTCTTGGTAGAATTTTAATCCAAAACTAATGAGGATATAAAATTTGTACTATTGATTATTCAATTACTGGAAATATTATCAATTTTTTGGTAGTATATTATTCTAGGCCGAATTTTCTGACACAATAATAATTAGAAATCGACCGACCGAAACTTTCATTTCATTTTCGGCCTAAAATCCAAGTTTTGCCGAAAATGAAATCGGACCAAAACTCGACAGAGATTGTGTATTCCAAATCTTCTTTCGAATATTTTCAACTTTACTCACGGCTGAAATGAGACTATTGCTATGAATTCCATTGTTTATAATTATCAGTTATGACTGACTCAGACGTGAATGCAAATTATAAAGCAAGCAACACATATTTGCCTAAACTGTTTTACGCGCTCATTAAATGCTGCAGCCTTAAAAAAAAATAGAGAATTTTTAGTTTGAAACTACAGAACTGTTTTGAATATTCTTTGAGAAAGTTCTAGTATAACATATAATCATTTACAAAAAGTATTATAAAAAATAAACCTACATTGTATGTATACCTAAAATCAAAATATTTTAAAAGTATAAATAAAATTCTTGTAATTAGAAAATATTTCTGTATTCGTTGATAAATTAATTACGTTTTATTTTATATGGAATTATAATTTTTTTATTTATATCCCAAAATAAAAAATTTTGGGACTAAGGCACTCGGAGCCAATTTTGGCCACACTTATAATTAATAGTTATAAATATTTAATAAGCATGTATAATTAATAATTATATAAATTTAATAAAAACATATAATTAATAATTATGTATGTATTGATTACTGATTACTTTAAAAAAAGTTCCAATGTTTTTGTTTTCGGCCGAAAAGAGAAAGAACGCCAAAATTCCGTTTCCATCCATTCAATCCTTAATAATTACGGCTATTGCCAATTATCCTGCATGCTTACCAGATAACGGATGTTTTTAAAATAGAATACGAAAAAAAAAAAAAAATCTCCACACAGTTTCTTTCTGCATAACAAAATGTTATCCATCCAAAGCAGATCATCTTATTTTGATAACGTTTCCAACCTCACGGTGTTTAAGCAAACAAAACAAACCGCATTGGTTCTTCTTTAGAATTGTTCTATAGTGAGTGATTTTTGTAGAGGCTCTAATTTTCTAATCACTTATTACATTATAATAAAAATTTGTTTCACTGGGTAATTTACTATGTTTGCAACTTGCTGAAAATTTCAACAAAATCCCTTTATTAACAATGAAGATATCTTTTTTTTTTTTTTTTTAATAGTAAGGAAAAGCACAAGCAGAGCTGGCTTTTCATTTATTTTTCTTTTGTATACTTATTCCGTTTGCTTGCAGCGCAATAATTTCTTTTTTCCGCTGAAACATTTGCAGAGTTCTTTTTATATGTGAGGTTGAATATGAATAGAATTTGAATAGTTACTGTCGCTTTAAAGAGGGAAAAAGAAATTATAATGAGGCTACTTGTGCACGGCTGTTCTAAGATCCAAAGTTACTTTCTAAATTAAATTAGTTTTTGTTTAAGAATGCATGAAATTGGGAGTTGATTTCTTACAAAGAAACTAATGTAATCGAATAGCGTTTTCCATATTTGGTAAATACATCTTTTAGAAATTATTTTCAAATTTAATTATTTTTTTATTTATTTTAAAATATTTAAAATTTTTTTAGGGCATTTTATTTTAAATATTTACGAACATATCGCGTAAAGTAACAATTTATTTCTGATAGGTGGTTCTGATGAGTTTTTCGTTTTTGGGAAATAAATTATTTATCGCGATTCGTGTCACATGACGACACTTTTCGACTTTCCCGAATTGCGACGTCGGAAATTAGGTTCAAAATGCCGCATTTTGATAGTATTTCTGAATAATCAACTTAGGAAAAAAAATATGCAAAGTAGATAATATTGTGAGTGAAATTTGAAATTAATTTCAATTCGCATTATCGGCGATAAAGCTAAGTAATAGGTTCAAGTAATTGATAGTTCCCGATTTTGCAATTTACTCAGTGGAGAGATGAGTGACAGTGAATATTATTTTATAAAAGAAAAATAATAACAGAACAAATTATTCTTAGAATGAAATTACTTACCGTTTCATATCTCAATGCTGGACATCCATTAACAAAGTTTGTCTCTTCCGGTTTAGCATATTCTTTACATAGGGTACATAGCATCAAATTTTCTTCTTGAATGAGCCATGGGTGCTCTTTTTTCCATTTTAGGAATGTTGAATTGCTGACTTCTTTGCGAATTAATTTAGAATTCTCATTGTTAGAATCTAGCGGTTCTTTATTTTCGATTTTTAAACGTCTATTTGGAAATGGTAAGGAAAAAAACGAAGTTATATCGCGTTTCGCCATTTTTAAACACTCGTGTCATCTAGAAGCTATACTGAACTCAAATATCAATTTTAAACCATGCTTTCAAACAAGTAGTGCAATAATTTTAAGGGTGTGGTTTTTAAGGTAAGTTTTATTAGTTATTGGTTAAAATCAAGTTAGCTTAGAGGTGATTGACAGGTGCATAGCAGTTTTAAACCAGGCTTTTGAACTAAGTGCGCAAGCTTTTTAGAGACAGGTGCCTCTCTGGTCAGTTTTATCAGTTATTGGTTAAAAAGAAGTCAGCTAGGAGGTGATTGACAAATCCTATTGAAACCCCTCCCCCCCCCCCCCCCACTGCACGCACGTGAAGATCACCTGTTTTCCATAAAAGAATGGACAGTAGCATGTGTTTGAAAAAGAAGGAAAAAAAGAATAACAAAGAAAGAAACAGGCTATTTCAGACGTGACAAAACGACTATGTAAAAAAAAAAAAAAAAAAACCTTGCGCTAAAGAATGAGAGCGTTTTTTAAACAAAAATTAAAGTGGGAAAAAGCTAGTCGTCAAATTTGACGACTAGGTATAATTGTCTAGTCGTCAAATGCAATAATTTAGTTGCATTTGGCGACTAACGACCGCTAATTTCTAACCCTGCATTTAAGGGAGACCAAACCAGTTGCCACAGGCAGCTGGTATCACAGATGAACAATGAATATGAATGACCATATCGTCGCCTCAGAGCAAAAATAAAACATCTAAATAGTAATAATCGAAAATGAGATGTCTGACTGACTGCTATGAAAAACTGTGTCTGCATCGAGTGGAACAGTAGGGAATTTTTATAAAACACATCTGAGATATAGTATTAAACATGTTTCAGAAGTTGTTCTACTAGATGTAAATATAGTTTGCTTTCGCATGGCGATATGTGCAAACAAGTCAGACGAGGAATTTTTTTGTCAACTGTCATAAATTAAATACAGAACATAAAGTGCCTCAAGTGGTATAGGATCAAATGCAATAAGACAAACCAATCAACTAATAAGAGATACATTTTAAAAATAATATATAAAAAGTACTTTTTTATCAAACAATATATTCTATTTACTGGGTTGCCACATGAAAAACACACACAAAAAAATGTTTTATCAGTCCAAAATCTCTAAAATAGTTGCCCAAATAGCATCTTAAACAGTAAAAACAGCAAATCATAATTTCAAAAAAAGCAGAAAAAACCAAGTTGTCTTAATCATTTGTATTTTTCCTAAATGTACAATTTAATTGTTCCACAAATTGAAAAAGAAAATTACATAAAAATGACATACCAAACTTTCTTTTTTAAATGAAGAGAGATGAAATATATAAAAATACATTTATGAGGTATATCACAAATTATATATCCTACCCTAAATAAGTTTGAGTGAAACAAAACAATATATATTTGAATCCTCCGTAGATATATTCTCCATAGAGATGGGCGTTATTTAATGTATTAGGATAAATAACAATGTTATTGTTTTTTATTTTATGTTACATGTATACCTCAATTATGTTTTACAACTTCTTCTATTAGCATCTTCATTTATTTTTTGAATGCGATAAATATATTACGCATCCAATAAGTATTTATTTCTTCTATGAAAATTCCTTTATATGTAAATTTGAATTACTGTTACAAGCCTTTCTTGTATCTCCCAATACAATAAAATCATGTTCAATAATTTCCAAAATATAGTAGCATTCATCACCCAATGAAAATATTCAGAAACAGGAGATATCCATCTTTAATTTTGGTTATGAACTGTGAATGTGCACAGTTGCCATGAATTTTGAAATTTTCTAACTGAACTAGGAATAGGTCATGAACTTTAAATATATTCCATTCTCAATTTAAAAATACACAACTTATTTAATAAAAAGATGTTTTTAATTCATAAAAATTTTATGAGGTATATCACAAATTATATATCCTACCCTAAATAAGTTTGGGTAAAACAAAACAATATATATATGAATCCCCTGTAGATATATTCTCCATAGAGATGGGTGTTACTTAATGTATTAGGATAAATAACAATGTTATTGTTTATTTTATGTTATCGTTTTATAGTTTATTATTCAGTAATAGATTACCAGAAAGCTCCTGTTAAATTTGGAATGCATTACTTAAAAAGTAATTTTTTAACAAAAAAAAAATGAAAAAAATTATTTTAGAAATACATTTTTAAATTATAATAAATATAAAATTTCCGAAATTTGTTTTCTATATTAATAAAAAAATAAAAGCAAAAAGTCTAAAAAAAATGTACTTTTGAATAAAAAAAGTAATTTTAAGCACCAATGAATGTTGCTAAATTGAAGAAATAAAATCAAACAACTGAGCCACAGACAAAAAAAAAAATATTCTTTTAAGTTCAGGAGTGGTACTGGTCCTAGGTGATATTTCAGGACACACTTTTTCTAATATTTCAAGACACATTTACCCAGCATACTACTTTTTTTCCACGATCGTTTGTCGAAGTTAGAGATTTTTTTCCGCAAACGTTTGCCGAAATTTACGATTTTTTCCTACGATCATTTGCTGAAATTAATGTTTTTTTTTTTTCTCGCGATCGTTTGTCGAAATTCAGGAATTTCAGCGAATGATTGTCGACATTCATGATTTTTTTTAGAAATTGGTTGAAGACTATCGCAATTTTTTTCAATGACTGATTAACAAAATTTGCAATTTCACATCCTGTCCTACTGACAAATTCCCGATTTTTTTGACCACTTGACAAAATTTGTGAGTTTTTCATCATCAGATGACAAAACATTTCACTATTTTCTGACGCTAAAACACTTATAAATTGCAAATTATCGATTTTGTGCAATTCTGCGAAAAAACATATATATATACATTCACGTAAAAATCATGATTGTTTGTGCTATAGTACAAAACTCGTGAAATTACAGGAATTTCAGGACATGTTACCATATTTCAAGACATTTCAGGACATTTTTTCATTTTTCAGGAATTTAAGGAATATAAGGACAAGTACGACCGCTGCAAGTTTCATTAAATGTCTTCAAGTGCTTTAGTTGTCATGAGAATGAAGGAGCAAAATCACAGACCTTGGCATCTCATGAGCAAACAATTATAGTCCAATAAGTCTTTTATTTGAAAACACCACAGACTTCTCATACCATCTTTCATCTGAGGAAAACAAGTGTCTGATTATTTCTTTTTAACTGTTAAAGTTTCTGGCAGTTATTTTATTGCAAGTGACTTCAGTTATTTTAATGCAAGTATTCATATTGTTGATTTTAGTAATGTAATTGCTTTCATTCAGCAGGAAGAAAAAAATCTTAACACTCACAGAAATGCAACTTTTAAAAAAAATTGCAATTTGTTGTGTAGATGGATAGAGTTGTGTGAAACCATTTGATACAGTACAGTTTTTTGAAATGGAAAGGAAAAAGATGTTATCTAGTAAAGGATATGAGGATGGGTTGTGAAGGTGATTTTTAATATCAATCTCATTGCATTTAGGTAGAATTAGCGTGGGAGACAAGCTTTAGCCAGCACAGTTAATTGGCTTGGTAGGTGGTAGTTTCTTTGAATTTTATTTAAAAGGTATAGTGCTATGTAATCATGGAGTTTGGGAGGCGAAAATTATGACGCTAGAATTTTTTTTTTTTTTTTGGCCAAGTGTTTTTATTTTATTATTATTTTGTTATTGCATTTTTAGAAAATCATGTAAACAATGAATTTTGCAGTTAACCCCTGCATTCCCAGATTGAAAATAAATTGCTACTCTGTAGAGGACTAAATTTGATACATTAGTTCAACTTTACTTCTTTAATTCAGAGTTTTTAAATGGAAAAAAAAATTATTACAATACATTTTTTTTAAAATATTAATAAAATGAATGATTTAGTACAGACACATCTTTATAAATTTTACAAAAAAAATGAAACAATACATATCATGCAAGAATTTTTAATCTGCACAAATCCTGGTATCAAGGAATGTAATATAAAGATACTCTACTGTATATTGATATGTTCCAGACATACGAGGGTAGTTTTTTAAGTAAGGGCAGTTTGAAAATAAAAACTAAATGAAAGAAAATTTTCAAAAAACAAATTTATTTTCAGATTCTACATATACATTTTTCTATTTTTCAACATAGATGCCAAGTTTGTTTAAACACTTATTATAACTTATAACTAGATTTAGAAAACTCTTCATAGAAACTTGCTGCCTGCTCCGATAACCAAGAGATCACAGTCGTTTTCATGTCTTTACCATCCTTGTAGCGTTTGTCGCCCAGATGATGTTTCAGATAGCGGAAAAGATGGAAATCGCTTGGCACAATGTCGGGGCGTTAGGGGGGGGGGGTCCAAAACTTCCCAGCCTAAAGTGTCCAACAAAACTAGGGTCAGAGCTGCGGTGTGAGGTCTTGCATTGTCATGGGATAGCAAAATTCCCTGTCAGCATGCTGAGTCTTATGTTTTAAATCGCTTTGCGACAAGAAACATATCACTGACCATACCTGCATGGGGTGGGCGATTCGGTAATCTTGAACATTTTAAAGACACACATAGCTGCAACTGATCCCAGTTATTCACAAGGGATGCTGGGACACGACGCAAGCACTCGTTGCAGCATGCGCACCACCTATTAGTGTATATGTTACCGTTAAAGCGTATAATCCGTTATTTCATAAAATACCTAGTTATTTTATGAAATAACTAACCAGGTCCGTTAAAGTGTATAAAATTGCTGAATTTTACGATTTAACTAGTTATTTTATAAAATAACGATTGTCTAACCGTTAAAGTACTATAGATGGCACACGAAAGCCGTTTGAACCAGTTATAGCTGGTTTTAGTCAGTTTTGAATCGGTTATGGCTGTTTCGCAGTCAGAGTTTATACTGAATTTCTTAGACCTCGTTTTCATTGCTAAATGTCTTTCGAAGTGCATATTTTGTCGATATGTGTATTGAACTTGCATAAATTTTTAAGCGGTGTATTTATGTTAGCGTTTTTCATTTGGGATTATTCTCAAAGATTTTTGCAATCTGTTTTTAAAACAAATGAGTTCTATAGGTATGAAAGATCAATCGGCAAATAAGAAAAACTTAATGCAAGAGCGGTTGAAATTCTTGTTAAAAAAGAGTGAAACAAAGTAAAACAGTGCTATACTTAAACGTGAAAAAAAAATATTAAATTCGATTGCAGAAGTAAGCACTGTGTGATAATAGAAAGTGTGCCTGTATCAAAGATAATAATATAAAATGCAATTCTAAGTGTCATCACAGCGATCCTTGTTCTTATTAATAATGGAAAATAAAATGAAGGTATTCAATAAATTTTAAATTAAAATGCTCTTGCATTATTAAATTTAAAAAGTGTATGAAGTGTTGCTATTCAATAACATAATTATTACTGCCAGCATGTCATTTTTTAATAATATTTAAAATTATTATTATTGTTGTTTCTTTTGTAAGCATTATTTATATTTTGCATTTTGGATAAAATCTTTGTAATATATTTTAAAAAGAGTAAATGTTTTTGCCAATAGGGCAAAATACGTAATAATTATGTAATTAAAATTTATAAAAATTTAAATATAACTATTGCCACACTGCATTCTGTTCTGTTGTATTACTGTTATACTAATATAAAAATAATATTATATTATATATTCTGTTTTTATATATTACTTATCAATTCATCCATTAATAATTTGAAATGTAGTTTTCGAGTGATTTTAACTATTTATCATCAGTTAATTTACAAAACAACGGATTTGTTTTAATGTCAAAATGATTATTTTAAACTTTAACGGTGAGGATATCGTTATTCTATAAAATAACTAGTTAAACCGTAGAATCCAATAATTTTATACACTTTAACGGACTTGGCTAGTTATTTCATGAAATAACTAGGTATTTTATGAAATAACTGAATTTTACACTTTAACGGTAACATATACAACAAAATGGCCCTTACTTAAAAAACAGCCCTCGTATTGGGCCATGTTTAGAAGCTAAGTTTAACGATGTGTTAAATGTGATTCATATAATGCAAAATTCTATTTAATGTACAATCACACGTTTTAAAGTTTGCATTATGAAGATTTTCTACTGTAATATACTATACCATTGACTGATGCTCATTAAAGCTGTTTATAAACCATATTAATGAGTGCAACCATCACAGAATACTTTTTAATCATAAATTTCAAATATTCAAAATTCATTTGCCAATTAATGAATAGATCCCCCCAGCCCCCCCCCCCCCTACTCAATGAATAAAAATTATGTATATTTTAAAATACATTAACAAAAATGTTTAAAACCAATTATGTGCCACAAAAATAGAGAAAAAGTCAACAAGTAAGAATTAACTATAATAAATTGTCACATTTACAGGCAAAGAAAAAATTAAACAATTGTTTTGGCAACCTTGTTAGAATATTGGAAAGTTTACTGTATGTAACGGCAAATATTACTCTTCACTGCAGTGCAAACTTTCAATAAAGTTACATTTTCCACTGGGAAAAAAATAAAAGAATAAGTATAAATGTAAAAACAGATTTTTTTAAAGCATGCTTTCATTAAATTCACAAAAATGTAGAAAAAAATATTTTTTAAACACACTAAAAAGTAGAATTGGGAATTTCACCAAATTAGCCAGCTATCGCTAAGTTGGCTTTATATATGTCAACTTATTTTTGTCGCCAAATTTGGCAATATTTTGCCAAGTCGGTCAAAATTTGGCACTATTGCGGTAACCTAGCCATTAGTACTTTTCAACAATTATTCATTGTTGAAGCTGATACTGATTTCTCCATAGGAAATTGACTGTTGCTCCCTCGCCGTTGTCCTTCTTGGGGATCGAATTTTAAAAAATCGATGTCAAATTCATATATTGCCCCCAGGAATACATATATCTTCCAAGTTTCAAAGCTCCGTGTCAACAGGAAGTGAGTGAAAAATGAGTCACAAGAGTTGACTGCCACACACAAACACAATATCTATATTATAAAGGACAAACATATCTGTGCATAACGCATACGTCATTTTGCGAATGGCAACACTTCGAAATTTGAATTAAAATTTTGGTTTTGCATTTTCTCTACTGCAAATTTTTAAACTTCTACGCATCACACATTTTAACTTTTTACACCGTCGTATAAGGAAAAAAATTCTCTTTTAAATACTATTTGTTTGCAAGCTGTATCTCAATTTGCTTTTCAGATATTAATTTTTTTGTAGTTTTTAATACAAATTTTGTAATTGTGGCAACTGAAGTACTCCATTTATATTGAAAGTAAAGGGAAAATAGTCATGGTTTATTATTTTTATTCATTATATCCTTATTGATGCCATTTTTACATTACAAATAAAAGTAACTTTTTTATAATTTTTGAACAGAAAATGATGTCAGACATTAAATAAAACACGCATTCTTCTTCATAAATCAGCTACATTTTAATATTTTTACATTACGCTGATAAATGAGTTTGAGGCGCTCGGCAAAATGATTCATTGAGTAATTTAAAGCAAAACAATCTTTTTTTTTTTTTTTGATAAAACTAAATATTTGACCAATACTATAAATGGCGAATACTATGACAACTAAAGTCAAATTTCTGAAATTTTTTTTTTGCGGGTACTAAGATTAGAACTTAAGGTTTGTGCAAATGTTCACATGAAAAGTTGTATCGGACAAACGTGACTTTAACTTTGGAAATGCATTCTTTAATAATCTATTCTTTTGCGCGTTAAAATACTTTCAAATTGTGAATTTGAGTGGTGCGTATGTAAATTACGAGAATGTGAAAATAACGTACAGTTTAGATTTTATGGGGGAAAATTTTATGATGCGACAAAGCGAAATCTTTTTTACTGATTTTTCATCCCGTAAAAACAAACATAAGAGCTCTATAATAACTTCATCATAATTACTCATCTTGATTAAGTAATCTAATACAGTTTAATTTTTCAATAATTTAAGCAGTTGAAGTTTGTAGAAATAATATTTTAGTAATTTTGGGTTTAAAATATTATTTGTTTTAAGAGTGAGACAACCAATGTAAGATGATTTTTTTGTTGTAATTATTTTTGTAGGTTTATTATAATTTCGATCTGACAGTTCCTTTCAAACATTTTAGTTCGTCGAATTTCGACGGGTTGCAACTCGTTAAGTTAAAAGAAAGCATGTAAAAAGAAATCTGAGAATTATTTCAATGTTCAGTGTAAAAATAAAATAAAATATACAAGTAAAAAGGTTTTTTTAAGGTGGGAGGAGGATCTGATAAAATAATTAAGTTTCTTACTTAGGACTGCTAAAACTGCCTATTCCCAGCAAAGAAGATTTTTCAGTTGGAGCACCCTCGGCCTGCTCTAGAGTTACTTTCTGGTTAAAAATAGATGATAAATCAGTCCAACTTTTCTTGCTGACATCAGCTACCTGTAAAAATTATGACAAATTAAATAATTATCATAATAATCGTTTGTACATAAAATTTGCAACAAGAGATTAATATTATTTAGATGACATGGTTAGCAGAAAGCTATAAATAAACCCACAAAACCAAACAATCTATAAATATTTTGATAGATCAAAACACAATTTTTTATTGAGGAAAAATCTATTACTTCAAAGATATAAACAAAATGCAAAAATGTTAATGCATTTTTGCCAGTAAAAATGAAGAATAGTTGTGTTACAGTATTCCCTTTTACTTTATGTTTAAGGGTATTTGTTCTCAAATCCAAAAGGGCAATTTTCTGCATAAGTTTTAATTTATTTTTGTTTGAAAATACATGAAACTAGCTGGTGTTGTTCAAAAACTATGTCATTGAGCTGTTTTTTCTATTTTTTTGCAAATGCAATAGATCTCTCAGAAAATAGCGTCAAAATGGGCATTTTGAACTGAATTTCTGTGTGAAGGGAGAAAGAGCACTCAAGAGCGAACGAAAAACGTGTTTGTCATGTGATTGAATTTGCTTATAACTCAATAGGTAATAGATTGATCAAAAATTGGAAAAAACAGTTCAATTCCAAATCACTTCCATGGCCAAGCTTTCCAATTTTATACTTCTCCGTTAAAAAATGAATTTGTAAATATGTCAAAACGTTTTGTGCTTGTTGAGCAGAGCAGTTAAGAACAGTCTTAATGCAAGATTAAAACTAATCACATATTGTTATTAGTTTTCATTTTATTACACATTAAATTTATTTACAACCCTATCATATTATATATAATTATTTATTTTATATATATTTTGATAATCTGACACAATAACATCATTTAGTGATTAAGTCAGTTTTAAAAAATGTTTTTCCTTTTCACTGAAGAATGTGAAACTTTCCAACATATTTACAGACTCATTTTAAAAGGTAAGAACATGAAACTAGTAGGCATGACTATTGAACTGATTTGGAACTGAATAATTTTTAATTTTCAATGAATTACACTTTGAGTTACAAGTGACTATTCTATGATGACTATTTTATGATTCATTTTTAAATTCATTTTTGCTCTCAAACGCATCAAACTGGCAAATTATCTTATTTAGAATCTACATAATGTGCTGTGCTTGTCAATTTTTTGATAAATGCAGAAAATATAGCAAAAAATGATGTCAAAGTTAGCGTCTTGAACAGAATTTTCTGAAGTAGGAGATCTGGGAATGAAAAAAACGAATGAAAAAATGAAAATACTGAGAAAATAATTGTTTAAAAGTCAAATTCTAATTAATTGAGTGAAAAATGAAATCACACGGTTCTTATATATGTCTTCAAAAATCACCTGAGCAAGTTTCATGTTTTTACTTTATAAAATGAGTCTGAAAATTTTGAGCTATTGAGGGTGGAAAAATATTTTTTCAAATACACCCTTAAAGCTCTTTTCAAATCTTTTTTGTAACTTAAAAAACAGAAAATATATGGTATAACAACAAAAAAGGGGGCAATACTGATTGAATAGATAGTACTTTCAACAGAGTTAACAGAAGGATTTTAAAATCTTAACCACTGATCATCACTTTGTATGCAGCACAGACAATTTAAAATAAGGTTATTCTCAAGTTCACTGCTCAAAAAGCGTGAAATGATATGACACAATGACGGATTCATTTTTAAACGCAAACGTATAAAATTGGAAGACCTGACTATGGAAGCGATTTGGAATAGAAAAGATTTTTCCATATTTTGTTAAATTACCTATCAAGCTATAAGTAATTTTGATTGTGTGACAAGACATTTTTCTCCCTTCGCTGGCTAGTTTTTCTACTTCCGTCTGGAAATTCGGTTAAAAATGCCCACTTTTACAGTACTTTTTTAAAGATCTATTGCGTTTACAAAAACAAACAAACTGGAAACGTCTTTCGATCACACAGTTTCAGAATAACAACACCTGCCAGTTTCATGCATTTCCAAACAAAAATGAATTAAAACCCATGTCATAAAGTTACCTCTTTGGATTTCAGAACAGTCTTAAGCAGAAACTTTCATTTGAAGGCTGCTGTGTTTTAAGTTGTAATTTAACCAATTTGATACTTGTTTGTTACAGGGGCTTTGGTGCACATGAGAAGCACACAAGATTGAATTTGTCGAGAAAAGCAAAATTTTCAAAAGCACTTTCTGGCATTTTACATTTACATTTTAAAAACATCAGATTGCTATAGATTTTCAAATAACTATTAATGTATCAAATGCACAAATAACTCATTTTATATTTACACAATTATATTGAAATGACCATATATTGCAAAGCAATTCGTTTGATTTATAGACATAAGTAGGCCATAATGCAATTAAAAAAACATAAGATTACAAATTTGTTCAGTGGTTGCCAGTTTAATTTCATTTTCGTGATTGTTTATAATATTTGGCTCGAAATTAGACTTTCTGAAGACTGAGTTATGCAAAGGTCCTTATAACAAACAGGTATCCAATTTTCAATTGTTAAATTATCTATATAGATTTTTATAAAGATGCATTAATTTTGTAGAAAGAGAAATGATTTTCACCAGACCATAATATACAGGATGGTGTTAGATTTGTAGATATTTCGATAACTCAGCATTTTTTACTGCATAAAAATCTATCACGGATGTACAGTTGTAGAAAAAAAGTAAACACCCCTACTAACTCTTCAACAAATTATCGTAGAAGAAAGTTACTAGTACCGAACGATTGGAAATAAAGTGTATTTTTAAATGATGTATATAAAATTTGCTTAGGGGGCCATCTACACATAAAAATGAACCCAAACTACATTTTTTCCAATGGCAATACCCAATTTTAACAAGATACTTCAAATCTTCAGTTCAAACTATGCCTAGACACTAAATTTCAAGTCATTTGAATGATAAGTTTTTGAATTATAAACATTCAAAATTTAGTGTTTCTAATATTAAATTACATTTCCATATTTTTATTAATATCTCCTGAAACTATACTCCTAATGTGCTAATTTTTTGTGTAGCAATAATGCTAAAATACCCAAACATAAATACGTTGAATTTGCAATTTTTATAATTTTATGATATGAATTATGAAATTAATATTCGAAAAAATTATGAATTGCAACCTACAATTTTTTTTGATGGATTTAGATTTATTAAGTCCTGCTTTATGGAAATCCAAAATTTCACATTTTTTTCCCAAGTAGTTTTCAAATTATGCTTAAAAAATAGCAAAATGATAGTTTAAGTCTATGATAGAAGTGACTAGATATTTTGAAATTTCATATGCTATCCTGTAATCTAGCAGTCTTCAATGACTGCTTGAGTGGCGATTAAGATGCCTTGATCAAGAAGGGGGCTCTCTCGTTTAACAATCAAATACCGAACTTCAATTTGGATAAAGCCCCTAAAATATGCTCGTTTTAAAATAATTTCTCCGAAACCTATCGTACGAATTGCATAGAAATTTGTTTTTAGGCTAATTGTGTGTATTGCTATTGAAAAAAGAAAGTTATGGTTTTTTTAAATATGTAGATGGCCCCCTAACCAAATTTTATATACATTATTTAAAAGTAGACTTTATTACCAATCGTGTGGTACCAGTCATTTTCTTCTATACTTTTTTGCTGAGTTAGTATGGGGTGTTTACTTTTTTTTTTTCCCACGACTGTACATAAAGAGATAACTAATTTAATAGTTATAGAACCACAGTATCAAAAATTATCTTTAGAATTTTTTATTCTATATTGAACAAAATATAAGTTAGTAATTTGCGGAACATCCTTCAATTTGATTGTATTCCACTCAAAATTCCTTTATATAAGCTAGAACTGATGATTTGTGTAATAAATCTTCAAATTACTAAACATATGTAAAATGGGAAATTTAAGTAAACAAAATCAAACAGCTAAAACTTTAAATCTCATTATAAAAGGTTTTTTTAAGCATGAACTATAATTTTATTAAAGCGATTTCATTTCAATAAACTTATCATTAAAATTTACTTTTCAAAAGTCTTTTTTAAATCTAAATAAATTGATTAAATTATTTATAATTAATTATTTTTCTAGGCACCAAACTGCATTTCATGTTTGCAATTTTATCTCATATTTTCTCCTTTCTTTCTGCAACCATGTTAACAATAATATTGTTTGTATTTTCATGTGTTTAAGAGTAGTGTACATATTAAACATTATCTCTGTGTTAATCACTAAAAGAAAATATAAAATGGCTTTCTATAAACACATAAAACTTAATTAAACTATAATATTTGGATTCTGGAAAAATGTTTAACTTTTCCTTTTTATCAAGCTAATATGCATACAAAACAGATTAGCAAGCAGTGGCTGAAAGTACATCAGAAAAAAAAAAAAATTAATATATAAAAATGAAATTTTCTCTGTCTGTCTGTAATGCTATACAAATCCACAATTTGAAAGCAAGAATTGTGAAATGTTACATACATGTGTATTAAAACACAGTCGAGGCAACTAAAATAATCCGGAATTGAAATAACTTATAGTTAATTTTTAATTAATAAAAAACCACCAATTTAACAGCAATTTCCAATCAAATTGAAACATTTTTCGTTATAACTGTTACCAACAATTAAAAATCCACAAGAAAATTTTTACTACAACAATTACTTTTCTATTACAAGATTTCCATGTGAAAAAATTAAATAAATAGTTTGACGAATTTAAATAAATGGAGATATTACATCATAATTTTCCTACTCCAATATTTTCATGTCAAAAATGTAAATAAAATAAATAGTCGTCATAATTTCTGTTTTATGATTTCCATGTGAAAAATTATAATTATTTAATTAATTTGACGAATAAAAAAAATTGGAATATTATGTCCTATTGGAAATATAAAGGACGTGGCGAATATATAACATCCTATAAGTGTGACAAAATGTATTGAAGCATGATAAAAACTCGAGTATGGAAATATTGGCATATTTTAACATTATTGCTCCAATGATGAATGGAAATAAGTTCATTTATAGCTGTATTATTTTGCGTCTGTTATATAAATTTATACATTTTTATATTGGGTTTTCATTTGATTCATGCACACAACACTTCAACTGTAATTTTTTTTTTATGCTGTATGTTAAATTTTGAAATTAGTTTTTCAGAGCAAACATTCTTAAAATTCCAGGCAATGCTGGTACTTTAGATAGTAGCAAGTAAATTAACATTTGGATACCAGTGTGATATTTAAAAAGTTTCATAAATACTACTTTTTTTTTTTTTTTTTTTTTTTTTTTTTTGAGGGAAGAAGCACTAGAATTAAAAAAAAATTGATACAGTATCTTATTTTAGGAACATATAAGGAAGAAGAAATACTGCACAATAAAAAAAAAATCTTTCATATTTAAAAAACATGAAAATAGAATTTTATCATCCAATATTTATTTTCGACAATCTTACAACAATTACTTTGAAAAATTGAAATCAAGATATTTATAGTTTTAAAATAGAGTCTCCTAATTCGACCGTGTATTACATCAGAGAAAAACTTACCCTTAAGCACGAATGAGAGCGTTTATTGAACAAAAATTTAAATGAAAGAAAGCTAGGAGTCAAATCTGATGACTAGGTATAATTTTTACGGTTGTGAAATGCAATAATTTAGTTGCATTTGATAACTAACAACTATTCATTTCTAATTCTTGTGAAAAGTAGGTGTAACATTGAATAAGAAAGATAGCTCCTATTTGAAAATTTGAATTTATATTTTGGAAGAAGATTTTCCGAGCATAATGACTTGCTTGATGTGATTTTTTTTTGCAAACAACCTGCAAATAAAGGTGAATGTGCTTTTTTTCTTTTTTTTAAATGGGCTGTACCTTATAATACTGAATAAATAGTATTTCTACAAATTTGTTTTAACATTGGACAACACAAGTTTTAACTGAAACATTTCATATCTTTGAACATCAGGAGAGTTGAAGTTAAATTGAAAAAGAAATTACCATTTTAAAATATTTTGACTGTGTGATGAATACTGTCTTTAGATCATTGCAAAGTAAACTAGGTACTTTTCGGTTGGCCAGGCACTAGTGTTATATATACAAATGTATGTATATATAATATATATATATAGTACTATGTATATGTAACACTGGTGCCCGGCTAACCAAAAAGTACCGTAAACTATTACTCAAAGTAAATTGTAATACCGACAATAAACATGTTAAGGCTGTTCTCAACTGCTCTGCTCAACAAGTGCAAAACATTGACACATTTACAAATTCATTTTTTAACGGAAAGATATAAAATTGGAAAGCCTGACCATGGAAGCGATTTAGAATCAAACTGTGTTTTCCATTTTTTGATCAATCGATTACCTATTGAATTATAAGTGATTTTCATCATGTGACACAGCATTTTTCTCCCCTTACTGACTGGATTTTCTTCTTTCGTTCAGAAGTTCGGTTCAAAATGCCAACTTTGACAGCATTTTCTGAAAGATCTATCGCGTTCACAAGAAAACAGAAAAAACAGTTCAATGACATAGTTTCAGAATAACAACACCTAGTTTCATGCGTTTCTGAACAAAAATGAATTAAAACTTATGTCAAAAAGTTGACCCTTTGGATTTGAGAAGAGCCTTAAATAAAATTAATGAAATTTACAAGTTTTCTTTTATGATGCTTGAAAGTATCAAAATGCATAAGGATTAACAGGATTAAGGTAAACAAATTTTCTTTCTGCACAATTTAGAATACAAGATTGCTACTCATATAGAAGAATGAAATCCCCTAACTTTTCTGGGTACATTAAGAAAATTTCAGGCTAGTGGCATAGTGTTCCCTATTGTACGAATGTTGCATCGCTCAAAAATATAAAGAAATCAACTACAGATCCTACAAAATCTTGCTCTTAGAAATGTAAAAAGAATTGCTTTTACTTTATATTTTAAGATAGTTACAAACTTTCAAGTGAAGTTTTCTCGAAACTTCTAAAAAAGCATGTTGTACAATATCTGTTTAGAGAACACCTTTGTTCACCTGAGCAATTATCACAAAATCACTCAAAGCTTCTGTCCCTGCCGGCGAAGGCCCTAAGGGCTAATGCTATGGGGAGGGATTTTTCCAATATCTCATTTGCATTTCAACATTTTTAAATAATTTTTTTTTGCATTGGATAGCCGAGATCTGTCTCTACATTGCACCTTTACTTTTTTGATTTTGGTTGCAGATGATATTTTCTAGAATGACACTTTCATTTTCAGAACCGGTTTTGAAAGTGTAAGTAACGTTATAAAAAATATCTGCAACCAAAATCGAAAAAGTAAAAAGATGCGATGTAGAGATGGATCTCAGCTATCCAATGCAAAAAAATTATTTAAAAATGTCGAAAGGCAAATGAGATATTAGATAAATCCCTCCCCATAGGATTAGCATTAGCTCGTCAGTGTCTTCGGCGGCAGGGACTGGAGCCTTAAGGCTGTTCTCAAATCCAAATGCACTACTCTCTGACATATTCTGAGCAGGGAACTTGAGAAGAGCCTCAAGGAAGAGTAGAAACGAACAGCTCGGGGTGCAGATTAGGGAGATTTTAAATGATTTATTAGTTACAAAAATAATCATTTCAAAATAAATAAATGTTGCAGAAAATTGTTAAAAAAAGCATATTAATGAATTTAAAATTTTTCAAACCGTAAGTGTGTGTGTGTGTGGGGGGGGGGGGAGGGGGAGAGGGGGGTGCTGAAATAGAAAGTTTAAATTTCAGGAAGAGGGTGATTTAGATGAAATATCTAAAGGAAACAAAAATGAAAATCTGAAAAAAATATGGGAGATTATTTTTACCCATCAGGGGACAAAGTTCGCATTTGACAATTACAAAGAAATCTTATCAAATTCCCTGACCTTGGATAAAATAATGAAATTTCTTGCATTTCCAGGTTCTCCAGGTGGTGTAGTAATCCCAGAATAGCACTTAATTTAAACGCATCACTAAACAAAAAATGACAACTGCCCCCCCCCCCCCCTCTCATGAGTGAGGGCTTAAATACTAAAATTAGGTTTTTTTTTTTTTTAAAAACAATTTACAAAATAATAATGATAACAAAGTGTAGATAAATTAATCATATTCTAGAAAACAAAATTTAATAAACCAAAAAACACAAAATATGCATGCTTCAATTTTGATTAAAAAACACATATAGATAAGCAATAGACACAAAATCTAATAAAATAACAAAAGTTGTAACCTTTCTCAATTTAAACCTCCAAAAACAAAATAATAAAAAAACAAAAACAAAATGCACAATTAAATAAATAAAAATATTCCAATCAACATACCTTAGTACCTATGGAAGAAACTTGTGTTTGAAGATCTTCAACTAAGCTTCCTTCTTTAACCTAATGTTTCATGCAAACAATGCAATAAAATTAAAACACACATTCACAAAGCCATGCTTGAAAAGCAGAGCAAAAACAAACAAATAAAAATGTAATTAAATACGATGAATGAAATGAAAGTTTAATAAAAGATAATTACTTTTTCATTCACTGTTTCACTCAATTCAACCACCTTCTGAGTGGCCATACTACCTAGTTTGACAGCCTAAAATAGAAAAGATGAAAAAATAATTCAATAAATAATTTATATATATGTGTACACTTAAAAAATCATGCTTAAGCTTAACCCCTTCGGGACAAGCGTCTTTTACAGAACTTTCAATTTTTTATCACCGGTTTTTCAAAACAGATTTTTTTTCCAAATTGAATTGGGAAAAGGCTTGGATTAAATAAGGCAAAATTTACAATAAAAATTTACTGGTGAGAATAATCATGGATTCTGAGCACTCTACGTGGCACGTATAACAGTCGCTCGTCTCCAAGGGGTTAAAAATGGCTTTATCAAATTGCAAATAGATTAAATATTTCTGAACTATAGTAGAACAGTAGCTGACAATCAACATCTACAGAATCCTTCTATATATAAAAAAAAGTTTTGATTTGGAAATGGACTAATAAAAAATCTGCGTAGATACCGTGAAATGCATCTGATTGGTCAGAGCTTTATGACGCTATAAGGGAGGTTACCAATGAGGGACCCGTCTCTCTGTCGCCAAAAGTGACGCCAACTTGGCACTATTTCCAGTATTTTGCAAAAATTAAGGGTACTTTTCCGTTATACGGACAGCATGCCAAAATGTATGCTAATGCGCCAATTATTTCAGCCCTCATCGTGAAAAGGATTTTTCTTGTAAACCATGCGAAACATTGTGATTTGTTATTTATGAAACGTGAATGATTATTATTTAACCTTAACCTTGGAAAGCTTTTTAATTTGCTATTATTCGAAATAAAAATGCTTTTTTTTAAATAAAATTATAATTTACTTTTACTGCTGACGCTGAGATGGATTTTACCATTTGTCAATTACCAGATGATGAGAAAGTTGCGATAAAACTGTTTCAGAAATTTGGAATTCTGCATAATAAAAGGTTGTGTTCAAACAACCATGAAATGAAATTATGGATGAGTTCTGGAAATCCGAAATGGAGATGTAGCTTACGATCATGCGAAGAAAGCGTAGGAACACGACAAAAAACATGGTTTGAAATATCGCGGTTGTCTTTTCTTAATGCTTTGAGGTTTATATATTTATGGTGCCAAGAGTTGACATCGATTGAGCTTTGTGAGCTGCAACTTGATATGAACCATAACACAACAGTGGACTGGAATAGTTATTTTAGGGAAGTTTGTGCAAATGCTTTATGTTCACGACCAATTAGAAACATCGGTGGACCTAATAAAATTATAGAAGCAGATGAAAGTCTTTTTACCAGAAGAAAAAGCAACGTAGGGCGTGTTCTTCCTCCTCAATGGGTGTTAGATGGTTTATGCCGTGAAACACGGGGATGTTTTCTTACTCCTATTTCCGATCGCACAGCTGAAACTTTAATGGCGGCAATAGAAAACGATGTAGCTGATGGAAGTATTATTTATACAGATTACTGGAAAGGATATAAAACAGATGAACTCCGAAGTGCTGGTTATGATCATTTAGCAGTAAATCACAAATACAATTTTGTCGACCCTAATACTGGATACAGCGAAACAGCACCGAAAACTGGCGATATGAAGCAATTAAAATAATAAAACTTTGTAAAAAAGCACACGTGTATGCTTAGCTGATGACGAGCTGTTATGTTTTTAGCTCGAAACGCGTCCTGTATTTTGTTTTAATTTTATGGTGATTTTTTACAAAGTTTTATTATTTTAATTCCTAATACTGGATGTCATACTCAAAATGTTGAGAGATTATGGGGCATTGCAAAATGGCGCAACAAAAGACATCGGGGAACAGTTCGTCATCATTTAGAGTCGTATCTCATAGAGTTTATGTGGCAACGTCTTCATTCAAAAAATGAAATGTTTACTGCGATGCTAAAAGATATGGCACAGATGTCATATTCGCCCCATATTGGCGCGATTTTTTCCTGACGCCAATGTCATATACGCAACGGGTACTTAACTGGCGCCAAAGTGTCGTTATTTTGCTTGATGTGGTAACCTGGATTATGTTGTGGCACAGATGTCATATACCCCATATTGGCGCAATTTTTTTCCATTGCCAATTTGGCGAAAATATCAACAGCATAAATAGCAACATCCGGGTTACCATATCAAGCAAAATAACGACACTTTGGCGCCAGTTAAATACCCGTTGCATATATGACATTGCCGTCAGAAAAAAATCGCGTCAATATAAGGCGTATATGACATCTGTACCTATGTTGTTTATGCTGTTGATGTTTTCGCCAAATTGGCAAACGAAAAAAATTCTCGCCAATATGGGGCGAATATGACATCTGTGACAAAGAGATTTGTAATTTTATGGCAGCAGTTTAATATGATTTTTTTATTTTATTACTTTATTGTATAACAGTTATTTGTTCACTTATTTTAATTATATATTTGTGATTTAATAAAATAGTTCATAAAATTCTGTAATTTTCAAATCTTATATTTTTAAAATGCTCACTTTACTATCGACAATGTTTTTCTTTTACTTTTCAAATGTTTCAATTCACGTGATTTTCATTTTGCGCTTGGTGACAATGTTGTCCGTATAACGGTAAAGTACCAAAAAGCATAGCCTACTATGATATATACGGCCCACGCATTTCACCAAAAACCGTCGAAAAAGTGAAATCGGATTCAGCTTCAAACTCTGAACCGAAACATCACAACGTGCTCTTTTTTGTTTACATTTATACCCTGCCCAGATAGCGGCGGCTTGTTTCTCATCGTCAAAATTTCAGAACCATTGATCGTATTTTCAGAATAATAAATTAAATACTTATATTCTTCGATTTCCTTCGATTTAAAAGGATATTTTACACAGCTTGTAGTATTTTAGTGTTCACATACTTTTAAGATTAGCTAAATTACTTATTGTTTACTTGATCGTTTGGTTCATTCTGTTATTCTGTTTTGAATCTCCCGTATTTACATAAAAATAGCTTGTGTTTCATATACAGGTTTTAAAATTAAAATTTTGTTTTTATCAAACTACAGTTCTCATAACTGGCTTGAAGCAGTTATTTTTGACGAATTTATTGCTACCCGTAAAATGTTTGTGTTTGTGTCCGAACTAAATAATAATAATAATAATAATAGTAAAAAAAAAAAAAGACGATCTTCCTTAAACATTAAATATTCTTATTTTTAATCATAGAAAGAAATGGTAATCGCAGATTTAAATATTGTTGCAATATTTTGTTATCCAAGCAATTTTGATTAAATCATATAAGTGTATTTGTTACTTAATAAATTATATTTATTAATTATTACAAGGAATTTTATGAGTACTTTAATATATTTAAAAGAAATTCCATTAGTTTTATTGTTTCAGCAGTGAAGATAGCAAATAAATTTGTGACATTGATGTTTTTAGACTATGCATTTTTTATTTATTGGGGTGAATCGTAGAATACTCTACTTCTCCCCAACCTGGCGATAAATGCGCCAAAGTGGCAACCTTGGTATTTAGTATTAACTTGGTATTAAGTAGCAACCTTGGAAGTATTCTCTGGTCGTACCATTTATTATTCCGATAATTGTTAAAATGATAATTTTTTTTTTTTTTTTTATATATTTGATGATTAGAGTTAATATTTTTATTAAACTCTTTTGAATCATATCTATATAGAAAAAAAAGTAAACACATTGGAATTCTCTGAACCCTGCCCAGAGCAGTTTGATTGGTTCTCGTCGTTGAAGTTACTGTCAGAGTCAAATTTCTGTTTTGGGCAGCGTATCAGAGTCCTCTGGCGAGCAACTTCATACATTAAACGCAAATCGGTCTGCCGGTAGTAGTATCTAAGTATGCCTTGCAAAAAGTAATGCTTTGGAAATGGAACAATGAAAATCTGCGTGATACTGTGAAATGCAACTGATTGGTCAGAGCTTTATGACGCCATAAGGGAGGTTACCAAGGGGAGACCCGTCTCTCTGTCACCAAAAGTGATGTCAACTTAGCGCTATTTCCAGTATTTCGCCAAATTTCCATAGACTCCCATTGAAATAAAATAGGGTTTACTTGCATGCAGGAAATCAACAAATTGAGATATTTCAATGGAACAAAAACTAATATTAGCTTATGAATAGAGCTTAATTGAACTATTTACATTATTTTTAAGCATAAACAATAATCTGGGGTTGGCTAGAAAATAGGAATTGCTTCGCTATACCGAATGGAATAGCTAAGCGATTACACAGGGGTTGGTGAGCGTAGTGAGCAGGGGGGCGGTGCCCCCATAGTCTAGTTCTAAAAATAAATTATGCAAATTGTGTTAATTTCTGTTTTTATAATATAGTAATTGCAAATTTTAAATCTTATAACAAGACAATACCATTAATAAAGACAATACCATTTTAACCAAACTGAATTCTTTTAAATCTTAGTAAAATCAATGATAATACTTAATAAGACATATCTAACTACCCTAAAAATAACGGTTAACTTAAAATTTCTTTTAGACACAGCAGAAAACTAGTTTACATTTTGTGAACTTGCTAAGTGCCTGAGTTATTGTATTTTTCTTGTTGAATGAAATTTTTGACGATGACTGTTGATTATCTTGCTATCACATGCTGTTTTCCCCCCCAAGAGTTTTTTTAACTGAATTTAAGCCGTGCTGTACAATATTATACGCACAATGAGTTTTAAGATAATTGTGCTTCCCAGGTAGGGTTTTCCAGGTAGGGCTAATTACTTTACATTTTCAAAATTTGTAAGTTTCAGAATGTTAAAATGATTTATGCACATTGGTAGTACCAACTATATATAATTTTAATTGTGTTTTCAATCACTTTTTTTTACATTAAAACTTTTTGTAAATTTTGTATGTTAAAATGATTTACGATTGTACTCACACTGGCTAGAGTTGCTGCAAAAAAGGGCGAGCAAGCAAAGCAAGATGGGACCGCGTAGTGGTCCCAATGAGAATTCATGGGGGTTGGAGAGCATCAGCGAGCAGAGGGCAGAACCCCCTAGTTTAATAATAAAATTTTAAATGACGATTGCAAACACACTTTAAAATTATCCAAATACAGAAACACACCAAAAAATCTCAAAAAACTAAGATATTTTAGAAAAGTATTTCATTATTTAACATGTTAACAGCATCGAGAATTAGCCCCACCAAAACTTTCCAAAGCTTCCTCTGGCTGGTTACGACTCTGCTCAAGTCAGCAGAAAAAATGTAAGTGAGGACATGATCTAGCATGTCCCATCAAATCAAATAAAAGCAAGACAGAGGTCGGGATCGGGCTGGGTCAGATCTGGGCACATATAGGCTTCTAAAATATGCTAGCCCCCTCCAAAGCGTAATCCTGGATGTGCCACTGTGTCTTACTGTCAGATTTTACTTATGTACTAGAATGCTAAGATTAATTTTAAGACATTTTAAATTTTTTAAATTACCTTCACACTTTAATACTTTATAGCTAAATGTTTAAAATTTCAGGCTCATTACTCGTATAACACCTAATCTCTATACTTACATGCATACATTTTACAACAAACATTTGGTATTTTAGAGTGCTTTAGTAATTTTTACAGCAATGCTTTTTCAATAAATTAAAATAACTACTCAGTAGCTAATATTTTTATGAAGGAATAATGCTTAATAGGATTATATTTCACACTTAACCACAATAAGAAATTTTAGTATTTGTTAGATACCATGGAATTTTTAGGCAGGTTTCAATACCGCAAGATAAAGAAAATATGTCAAAATGTGTATGCTATAATTTTTTTCTTTTTTCATTATATTTCATATTCCTCACAGATTGAATTAAAGATTGAACACAGATTGAACTAACTATACAAAGGTTGAACTAAATTTTATGCTACCATCAATGGGGGCTACTTTGGTCCATCCCATAAAAAAAGGTTTTATTTTTTGTATTGAACAAACAATACAACATAAGAATAGTTTAGGGTAATTTAAATTTTTGTTAGGGGCAACACTGGATGTGTTTGTAAACAACTGTTTTCGTGTGTAGATTTTAACTCCCCAAACTTTCTATAGTGAGACAATCTGGATAAGAGATACAAATAAGGTAAGTGTCAAAATATTACTTTTAGTAACCTATAACCCATGTGTGATCATAGTTCTTCCTTTAAGGGTGCTGATCACTTGCAATCCCGTTTTCCGTTCTCCATGTAAACCTATGGGAATATTTTGTCTCACTTTTCTAAGGATATCTCATGAAAAAATTAAGATTTTCGAATTTTGTTTTCTGTATGCAATTCTTAAAACTTGTCACTTTTCATCC
Organism: Maratus speciosus; assembly: GCA_963932465.1. Lineage (NCBI taxonomy): Eukaryota > Metazoa > Arthropoda > Arachnida > Araneae > Salticidae > Maratus > Maratus speciosus. The sequence continues at coordinate 23,018,699 of OZ010798.1, read as the reverse complement.
TAGTTTTCATTTTATATTAAAAATAATTTTAAATATTTGATTTTACGTGAAATACTCGGAGCATGACCAAAATAATTTCTACCTCTCATTAAATTGTAAATTATGGCAGTTCTATTAGGTCGTTTGGAAATTAAAAAAAACACGAAAAAATGTACAGTTTCCAATTTATCCATTGATATAAAAATATTTCATTGAAATTAATTAGGGAGGGAGCTATAATTAAAACAAAACGCATATATTTCTATTCTGATGATTTCAGTGTCTTCCCCCTCGATATAATCCATCACTCCATGGGGAGCGACACCCCGTTGCGTTTGCTCGGACTCCGGAGTAATAAAAGTTGGGTCGTGGGAATAGTTAGAGGGGATAGAAATAGCTGAGAGAAGTTTTCAAAGTCAATTTAGCCACGTTTAGGTTTTGCTTCCCTCAGAAAATTTTGAAGGGACTCGAAATTGAGAAAACATGACTCGAAACTGAGAAAACAGGAGGCCCCAAATGTTATATTAAATTAATTCCATTCAAAAATTGTATATATATATGTGTTTATGTGTTTGTGTGTGTGTGTGTGTGTGTGTATTTATAAGGGTTTCATGAAAATGTCTTTCATAACACATTAATTTTCCATGTACATAATACACCAGTAGTTTAAACCACATGATCACAATTCTTCAGTTTGTCCATTATTTTAGATGTATGTTTATTTTACATATTGAATTTGACTTGTATGCACAGCATAAAATATTAGTAACTTAAACTACTGCTAAAATTGAAAGAAGTATTTCGACAAAAGTAGCGTTCCGATGGATGCGGCGTTTACAACGGGTGCGGCGATTACGATATTTTTAAGCTTATTCAGGCCAATTTGAGGAGTGCGGCGTTTCTTCCATAAAATATGGTATTTCAAACTCAGTGTGCAGGAAGAAAAGGAAAGGAAGGGTAGGGAGGTAATGGGAGAGTAGAAAAATAAATAATAAATAAAAATGAGGAGTGAAGAGTTTTAAGAGTGTTTTTGCCTGAATTAAATTTCAACTTTTTATATTACGTGCATAAAAATGTATATGTAATATACAGGGCTGTACAAAAGAATTCAAGTACATTTCTGCCTGTTGGTAGTGGATTTTTAACTGTGTTATGCGTTTTCTTATTATACTAAATTTTAGCAGACTGTGTAGAATATGTACAAATATATAGATCATATACAGAGCTGCAGAGACGAATTAAAGAACCTTTTCGACTGTGGACGGTAATTGCTGATATCCGATTTTCAAATGCGCTATTTCTAAAACGTTTTCTTGGGTATCTTATTTACATTATTAAACGGCGAAGTCTTGATAAAGCATTTTGGAAGTGTTTGAAAGTGTTTTATAATCTATGCTTGGTGCATGATTTTTCTTTCTTATTATTTAAATTTTTTTTTTTTTTTTTTTTTTTTTTTACGTATTAAAATTATACTCAGATATTTATTTTTTAATCGAATATATATATATATAAAGTGTGTGTGATTTACAGAAATAAATTATGATTAATTATTATGTATTTGCCAACCCGCCAGTTGTTGCCTTGGGGCAGTGATAATTATTTCAAACATGCCAAAATCAGTGTTGAAGGATTTTATATTTTAAAACGAAAATCTTTACAAACGATCATCATGTTGGAGGACCCCGTGCCTTCGGCTGCGTACACGGGAGGTGCTATACAGCTCGCACACTGTATATGCTGCGTCAGGCTATCACAGTCAACTGTTTTCTTTTTTGTTTCCTTTTTGAGCATTTTAAAATTTTATGAAAGATGCAATATGTATGATTAAGTTATCTACTTATGTAAATAAGAAAAAAAAATGTATTTTTTATGTATAATCAAAATGTATATGATATATGTAGATTTTGTAAATGAGTTTATTTTTTCAATGAGTTTAGTGTTCAAAGCATACATTTTTCATCTGTTACGCTCCATATATTTCCTTCTATATTTTGTTTCTTTTATTTTCTATCTGAAATTTTGCTGTTATATCATCGAGAAGTAAAAAAAAAAATACGCAAATATCTTAGGGGCTGTACATATATAAGGATATCACTTTAGAGGGAGGAGGACTCTGGCATTTGATATCGTAATGTATCTGTAGGAGGAGGTGTCTTTTGATAATCTTTATCATTTTTTATCTAAGCATTTTTTTTTTCATCAAAATAGTCTTTTAACTTTTTGCTTAGTCTGCTATCTATTTTTATGAAAGTACAAAGTTGTTACTAAAACCATTAAATAATTATAAAATAATTTTATTTCAAAATATGGACTATCCCAACGTTTGGCATTCCTATTATTCTGCCACATGAGCATAGAATGCGTTGTTAGAGTAACCAGATTCGAAATTATACTTGTTTTTTAACTCGTAAAAAAATGGGAAGAATATTGGCCACTTGTTTTATTGATAAGAACTTATTTCTGCTTACTCTTTTCCCATACAGGGGGCAAGTGCAGGAAAATGCATTATGTAACAAAAAGCTATTATTAAACACTTTTATATAATATTTCCTTAAAATGTTTTTTGGTATAAAGCTATTTCATGTTTAATAGTATTTTATTGACTTTTCTTCATTCAAATCAGTAAAATATGTGAATAATAAATGTATAATATCGCTGCAAACGTATGAAAAGAAAAAGAAAGAAAAAATTGTAATAATAAAAAGAATTTTTAGACATTGATAACGATATCATTGGGGGAAGAGGAATAGAAGATTGATAACGTATGATATTGTAAAGGGAGGAAGGGGTCCACAATTCCCCTAAATTTGATAAAGTTATATATGTACAGGCCTTTACAAACAAATTCTTTTGTTGTAAAATTTGTTTATGAATTTGTGAAGTATTTTGAATAACACTTTTGCAGCTTGTATGTGGAAATATTACTATAAATTATTTAGTTTAAACTAAACTCGTAATATCTAATTATTATAATATAATATTATAATATAGTAGATTATTCCTGGTATTTTAATTGTGTGAAAAGCATTATACATATATATATATATATATATATATATAGTATATATATACAGTGCGTGTAAAAACTATAAGGACAGCAAAAATTTTGGTAAATTGAAAATGCGACATGTGAAATGGTAATTTAATTTTGATCATAAAGTGGAAATACTAATATAAAAGTCAACAGAATGTATCTGTGTCCTTTTTATTGCAAAAAAATCATAATTATGCAAAAAAACGCTATTTTTGACTGTGTAAAAACTTTAAGGACACCTGTATTTTTCTTTTTTATAGAAATGGTATATATTAAGGATTGACCGAAACAGGTTTTTAATGTAAAACCGAAACCGAATTTTGGAGATCTTTCTATTTTCGACCGAAAACGAAAACGAATATGTCCAAAAACTTTTTTAAAGTAATTAAATTGTATGTATTATAGTAATTAATAAATACATAAATATATTATTAATTAATTACACGCACTTATTAAATATGCATAATAATTAATTATGCATATTTATGAAATATACATAATTATTAATTAATTATACTTGTGGCTCAAGTCTGTGTGCCTTAGATTCAAAATGTTTTTTTTTTTTTTCATATAAAATAAAACGTAATTAATTCATCAACTACACAGAAAGATTTTCTAATTATACGAATTTCATTTAATAAAAAAAACACAAAATGGCGAAACGTTTACATCAATAAAAGATGACATAAATGCACATTTTCATTCACAAATCTAAATAGAAGTGCGTCAAAATCACGCAATTGTTCAAGGACATTACTTGGGCCAACTTATCACGACTTTTATCAAGCAAGCGATCTGGGTCAATAAAAATATTTCTTAAAAAATTTCGAAATATATATACGTTCTATAAGCGATATTTAGTAAAAACTTCCTGTTACACTAAAAATAAAGTCAAAATAACTCATGAAACTCCACAAAAATATATGTTCATCTAACACTGAAATTGACCGAGTTATGAAACTTTGAAATTCATGACTTTTATGCTATTATGATTTGTAAAAAATCTTTACGTGGTGGTAAAACAGGGAGAGTCAATTCCGGTTTCTTCGCTACAAAATACATACTGTCAATTATCAAAAGCTAAGGAACATAACATAACTCAAATTTTGCAACCTAATAGCATTTTATAATATGTATAATAATTTTGTAAAGAAATGAAGCTGTTGCTGTTCATAATCTTATTTAACAAAAATTCAGTTATTTTTCCCCTCTTATTTGTTTAGTACAAATTGTATATTTTGCATTAATATGTCGGAATGATTATAGATTTCAAATTTATATTGCAATTTTACTCTCAACTATTTTTTTTAATACAGCTGACGATATTTCTACTAAATTTGTGAATGACCGCTATTTCGCAGCAAAAAATATGCTCCAACTTTAAACAGATATTCGGTCAGTTTTAATCATGGATTAATGGCTTTTTTTTTTTTTTTTTTTTTTGGGTCTTACTTGTCAGTGTAATATTAGAAAATTTTACTAAATATTACTTATAGGACCCGGGGCATGAGACAGTATAAAAAATAAAATTTCATATTTAAAAAAAAAAATCTTTTTATTGACCGAAATCGCTTTTAAAATACTTCTTTACTTCATTTAAAACATTTTTGTAATTGGAACTATATGTCTATGACTAACGGTTTAGGAATCAGCCATTGGACACCGTTGAGAGTGAACAACCTGCGTCACGCTATCACAGTCAACTTTTTCTTTTTGGTTTCCTTTTTGAGCATTTTAAACACACACACATTTTACAATCACATAATTTAAAAAATGAATATTAATTGAATATTTAAATATGCAGCGCAAACATATTATGTTTCTTGTTTTCCCTTTCAGTTAATATTGTTATGGATATTTTTGGTGGAAGTAAGTCGAAGGATGGGTGGGAACTCAGCATGCACATTACACATTTTCATTCAATGATTTTTTTTGTCTCACTTGTACAATGTATTAATATTATACTCTGACATTTTGTTTTTGTGAATCATATATATGTTGCTGCAGCTTTATTGCATTTATATTGAGTATTGTATCCTTTAATTAAATAGATGACAATGACAGAATTAACTGAAAATTAATTATATGTATTGAGCTTAGCAATTTTGGATATTTGTTAATAATGTCAATTTTATTAAAAAAATGATCAGAAAAAGAAAAAAAAAAGAAAAGAAAAAAAATTGTTAAAATGTGTGGAAGACAGCTGTGAACCTTCCTAATGTATGAGAAAACTACTATGGTATATTTTGGGTAATTAATGGTTTTTAAATAATTTTCAGTGCTAAGTTTTAATCTACATAAAGGGGAAAAAATGTGCTTTATTTAAATACTCTGTAAGAAATAAGAAAGTTCGGGTAATATTTACATTCGGATGTAACTATATAAATACAGAAAATATTATATATAAACTATATAATAACTATATAAATACAGAAGTTTCTTTGTTTAATATAACAAAATTCTTATAAACTCAAGGCAAGGTTAACAAAGTTTTGGGGGAAAATATAAAAATAATAATTTTTTGAGGACGCATTCCACATCTTTAATTAAAATTTACAATCACATAATTTAAAAAAACTAATATTATTTGAAAATTTAAATATGCAGAGCAAACATATTATGTTTTTACTTTCCTTTCAGTTAATATTGTTAGATATTTTTGGTGGGAGCAATGTTGAGTAGGAGGGGGGGGGGGGGGGGGGGGGGGTGTACTTAGCATGCGCAATACTAATATTCATTTAATGATTTTTTTTCCCTCATATCGATACATATTAATATTATACTTTGATATTTTGTCTTTGTGAATCGTATATACATTGATGTATGTTGTATCTATATTTAATATTGTATCCTTTGATGGAATAGAGAATTAAGGAAGATATCGTTACATGTATTGAAATTCGCAATTTTCAATATTCTTTAATAATGTTAATTTTATTAAAAGATGATCAAAATTAAATGAAATAACTTTCAAAATTTGAATTTATGGCCGTTAATTTGAGTTATTGGAAATCTTATATTATGCTTTTGTCAAATAAAGCTGTATTAAAAAACACTACTTGGAATATTTTTTGTATAATTTATGTTCATTTTGCACTGTAGTTTAATTTCATTATATAAATACTTAAATACGTGCCAATATATTGAATAACTTCAGTAATCGGAGATATTTTGATAAAATTCTCTTACAACCTTTTATTTTTTTTCGCTTTTAGGTGGAGAGGGGGGGGGGGGGGGGGCGGTGTCTTACCCAGTGAGAAATACCGATGGCTGTATCTATTATCGTTTATAAAAATAGGTCCAAAATCTCAACGAAACATCGAATTTTAAAGTGTTCAATAAATTTGTGAAATATTTTTAAATATATCATATTGAAGAATGAATGTGTAACTCAGACTAAAATCTTCACTCTGTCCATATTTTCTTTACCTGATGATGTATAATAATATTTTTATCTATAAACAAACATTTAAAAAAAAATACATATTACAGTAATTAATTATAATCAATTGTGCTTAATTTTTCAGTAGTAAATTAATGTTGCTTTACATAAACAAAGGAAAAAAATCACAAACACTGAATATTACGTAATTAAATTATGAAAACGAGTTATAGACAAGTTGATTTAATAATTATTTGTTTAAAATTTAGGATGGTTAAATTTGAAGGTAAACATGAACATATAATAAACATAATATAAAGTAAGGTGAAACATCAAAATCATTTTAGACAGGAGAATTACATTGAATCAATTTTTATTGTCATATTTAAATTTTTATCAAACCTTTTCTAAAATGTAGGCATTTATAAAAGTCGAAATTATTCAATTGAAACTTATTCCTTGATGGAATTCCTGGTTGCGTTGCTGTAATAATAATAATAATAACAGTAAAATTGTTCAATGTGATCTCGTGTATTATAAAAAGTGCAAAAGAAATTGTAGTATTTCCCTACTAACAAAAATAGCTGCTATGGGAGAACTTTCCGTTCCTACTGGCTCGTAAATTTTGTCAACAGATAGCCGATAATATCTCTTGGACTTCACGGCTATTAAAAGTACACGCCTCTCTGACAGCTCGTAGGGGGGTAGGAACAGTCTACTATATGAGCTGAACGCGATATTTTCCGCCAGTGACCAGCGCCCTTAACTTTTTATTTTGACAGAAAATGTTTACGTTTTCATAAAGTTAACTTGAAAACTAGTTTTTCAGGGCTACTTTGTGCCACCTTTTTTGGTCCGGAAGTAGTCCCAGTTACTCAGAAATGCCTTTTATACAACCAAATCTCTTAAAAAATTTATTATGTAACATTTTTTTCAAATGTTACTTTAGCAAAATGTTACATTAATTGTTTTTGTTCCAGTTGCTGAGGATAACATGATAAACTGTTTCTCAAGTCTATTAACATTTGGTTTATTGTGTTTAAATGTTAAACAAAAAACATTTGTTTATCAAGCTTGCAGTGTTAATTCATTGGCAGATCACATTGCAATCAATTGTTAATTGGTTTCAATATTCCAACATATGAATTGTATTCATTTTATATGAAAATAAGTGAATGGACCAAAGAAGTCCCCAGCAGGGGCTACTTTGTTCCAAAACTTTAAAAATACAGTAAAACCTCCCTAAAGCGACCACGTTCTGTTCCAATAAAAATTGGCTGCTACGAGAGGTGGTCGCTTAATGGAGGTCATGGTTAAATCTAGATTTTAATTGTTGGAAAAAGGTAACAATTAATGTTACTAAAATTTATTACTCACATTAGGAAAAAATATGAAAATTTGAGTATCAAAACAAAAGTTAATTACATAAGTTAATTACAGCAGAGTTTAAAAAATGAATACATTGACGTTTGCTTTGATATTTTTCTAATAAAACCTTTTTCAAGCGACCAGGAAAAAACTGAATTTGTTTCATTTTCTTCAAAGGAATTGGTCGCTCATGGAGGAAGTTCAACTGAGATGGTCTTTGAATGGAGGTAAAATTAGTATTGAGCCTATGGGAATAAATTTCGTTCCATGAATGGTCGTTCAGGGAGGTGGTCGCACAGGGAGGTTTCACTGTAGTTAAAAAATATAAAAATAACAAATTACTTCTTTAAAACCATACAGTTTGCTTCATTGTTTCTTGTTAATTGATTACAATTCAATCTCGACGTTGAAAAATCATACATATTTTTAATAATGGAAATGTTAGTGTAACCAGGAAAAAGTGGACCAAAGTAGCCCCGGTTGATGGTACACTAAGCTTCTCTGTTGTATAATCTTTCCTAATTTTATACAAAAATTTTCTAAAAATAAATACTATAAAAATGTACGGTAGCACTATTTTTTTTTAATTTAACATTAAAATATTTGATGCTTCATATTTGAACTGCCACTTACTTCAAATTAACTTCTAACAATGTTTAAATTATCCATTTCAAAAGTGGTGGGGACTTCAAACTTAACTTTTTAATTATCAAGTTCCAAAATTGTACCAGAATTTTTCAAGAAAGTTTTGCTAAAATAAATTTGTGTACATATTTTTGTGGCAGTAAATTATTTCAACATTTTAACCACAGAATTATTTTATCCATGAAAAGGTTAAGCCTTGTCACTCCATAGAGTTGCGATTCTGACTTTTGAAAAGTATAGTTATGATATTGAATCCTTTATGTCCTGAATTATAAATCAGAAATTTGCACCTCTTCAATAATTATCTTCGTTAAATTCTGAAGATATTCAAAATAACTTACCGGGTGTCCCAAAAAGGACTGACTGATTTTAAGGTTCAATAACTTCCAAACGGTGACAGATATTAAAAAAATTCTTGCAGGAGGGTTATGCATAAAGTCAAAAGATTTTTTACAGTGATTTTCGATTTTAGTTCGAATTACAAACAATAGATGACACTGCGATAATAGAGGCTAAATTCAGGCTCGATTTTTGGTACTTTGTGGGCCGGATAATACATTTCCATCTCCTTTTTCTGCATGGAACAACAGAAAGGACCAAAAATCGAGCCTGTATTTAGCGACTATTGCTTACAGCGCCATCTATTGTTTGTAATTCGAACTAAAATCGAAAATCACTGTAAAAAAAACTTTTGACTTTATGCATAACCCTCCTGCAAGAATTTTTTTAATATCTGTCACCGTTTGGAAGTTATTGAATTTTAAAATCAGTCAGTCCTTTTTGGGACACCCGGTATATAATATTTGATTTTTAGATAGATTTTAAATAAAACTGATTTAATAAATCGGGAGGTTTTTTTTTTTTTTTTTTTTTTTTTTTTTTGTAAACTATCTACAAGAATAATTAGATTCATTGACAAAAAATACCATCATGGAAACTTCACCATTCTTACAAGAACAATGTTAATAAATGTAGAAATTATTGTTTGTAAAATGTTAATATATAGATGATTTGAATAAGTAGACGTTTGAATCACAACACTTACACTTTAATACAATTCTATAAGGGTAACTTTACATCACTTCGTTGATACTTTTCTAAATACAGCACCTTTCTTACTTAAAACTTACAACATCATGGAAGACGGTAGTATTCGAGTGACGCAGCTTTAAGCCTAAAATCGTATCGTATCGTATCGTTAAAATCGTATCGTATCGTATCATAGAATTCGTAGATGGCGGAACTCATATATACAGCTAACTCGACATCAAAGAAAACGCGAAAAGCCGCCTTTTAATAACTCAGCAGATATATGTCTTATTGTTCTGAATTTTCTAGAACAGTCTTATATCTGCAGTCTAATCGTATACTGAAATTTTTGCATTTCTACGTGCAGTATATTTTGAGATCTAAATAGCCATTTTTAAAGTGAAAACGTTGGTATAATATCGAGGAAGTTCCTAATTTGAAAATCTCGAAAACGGTTCTAACGATTATTTTTAAATTGATACATAATATAAATGTGATTAAGGCGAGGTGAATAACACTTTTCTTTTTTCTGGGAAAACTCTCGTTCGTTAAATAATTCGATTTTTTTTTCTCTCGAAAATGACATGGGCGATTTTTTAAAAATCAAATAAATATGTTTCAGATGAACCAAATAACAATTTACTTGTTTCCAGCAAGACTCTTGTTCGTTTTATAATGCGCATGAAAAATCGGACTATATTTCTTCGCCATTCTATGGAAATTTCACCGAAAATGCATGACACTGTATTCATACACATGCTTTCTTTTTAACCACTTTTGGGGAGAAAAATTTTGTCTTCCCACTGGCTGAGTGGCTAAGGGCCATCGTTTACTGACCTTAGGATAGGCAGTTCGATACTATCTGGTACGTGTTTTCACATGTGAATGTTTTTTTTTTTTTTTTTTAAAGTCTGCTAGTTGACCATTATTCTCAGTTCTTTTGTAATTTTTTTAATTGCTATTAAGTTAAATAAAATTACAATTATAATGACACCAATTTGATGATGATTATTTCTTGGCAATTTTTCAACAATAAAAATATTACCATAAATTTTATAAATATATTTAATTTCAATCACTTTACAAAAATATACATTAATAATTATTATTTGAATATAAATCACACGATCAGAAACATAAAAAAATAATTCATTTCAGCTCTTCTTTTTATAATATCATTTTTTATTATTATGACGGTCAATCAATATATAATCACTGACATCCATAATATTATTATTATTATAATTATTATTTTCCTTGCACAAAAACTATTGTGATGTAATAATTCTTTTATAATAAATAATTTAGTTGAAATGTTTTATTTATAAATATCAATGAAGTTTGATAACCCCGAGACAATTGTATCAGAATTCTGGTGTCGCCATCTTTTGACGCAATTGAGTACTACATTTTGTCTCTTATTCGGAAAAAAAAAACTAATGCTCTTCGCCGCTTTGAAAGAATCTCTTGTGACTAGAGGTCTATTTCGCAAATATTAAGAAAATTACTGCATACAAAAATATTAAAATGGGTAGCATTATAGAGAAATGTTTGATAAAAACGTTGAAGTTGACAGTTTTTAAATCGAAGAATTATTTTAAGAGATATTTAATGTTAAATCTGGATAAAATTGTCTCAATAAAAAAGTCTCATAGGAAAAAAAAATATATACATGGGAATTTAATCATTTTCATTCAATTTATTCATTCAATAGAAACTAGAAGTTTGCAGAGTGCATTTATTATTTTTAACTTGCCTAGTTTTTTGACGGTTTATTTCAATTTTAAATTAAAATTTTCAGAATTTCCAGAAATATTTCTTACATATTTTAGAAAAGGTTATTTTAAATTGCTGCCAATTGTTAAAACAGCGCAAAGAATAATATATCCTTTAAATTAAAAATTTATTCACACGTGACTATTATAAACAGAAAAAAATCCTTTTAAATTAGAATTAAATGATAACGTGTTAAAAGCAGGAAAATATTAAACATTACGTCATAAAAATTGTTTTTACACATGCTTACTTAAAATGAAAGAAAATTATAAAATAATCAATTATTTTCAAATTAGAATTAAATGATTACGCATTAAAAGCAGGAAAACATTGAAAATTACGTCATAAAAATTATATTTACACGTGAATATTAAAAGAAAAAGAAAATTTTTAAATATTAAATTCATTGATATGTGTTAAAAGTCGTAAATGGAGGAAATTACGTCATATTGGCCAAAGTGGCCAAATAATAATATTGCAAAACAGTTTAAATTAAAAAATATATTTATATGAGAGATTTATTTCAAATTTCGAGATGATATTTTTAACTATAGTTGCCAATTTTAAGGTAGCGCAAATAATATTATCTTTCTAATAATAAAAATATTTTCAGTTGAATGTTACAAAGAGAAAGGAAAGTTTGGTGAAAATTATGTCAGATTTAAAACGTTACATTTAAAATCTCTTATTTAAAATCATTTTCTTATAGCGTTGTTAAAAAATACCATAAAGCAAAGACTCTGTTGACTTAGTTCCTTTTATATTTGGTAATTTTCAAATGTTTAACTAATCTTATTTAATCAAGCACGGAAACAGCAACTAACATCAGCTGATTCGGTCTTGAAATCCCTCAGTAAAAGAGAAACCCGTTTACAGTAAGATCGCCATTGATTTTTTAATTATACAGTGCAGCCTCGATTAATAGCTAATTGGGACTGTTAGTACATCGGATATCGGAAATCTCGGTTAATAGAAACTGTGTGTAAAAACTCGCCGTGCTTGCGAATTTAACTTCTCATTTAAAAAAAATATGTAGAACGTTTTTTAAATAATAAAAATAAATATATGTAAAGTTCTGTTTCACAGCTTAACAAATTTAAAAAGAAAATCAACTATCAGTAGTAAATTTTAAAATGCAAATTGAAAAAATTACAAAAGTTCACACAGCCACTGGAAACAAAGCATTGTTCGCTATTGACTTCTCAGGGTCCAATGTTTCTTTGGAGTTGAGTGCTTTGGGGGCAGAAGGGCCTGTATAGCACGGACAGTGAGCTAAAGAGTGTGGTTATTTTTAAGGCTCATTCAAAAGGAAAAAAAATCAGACTTTGTTATCGGCTCGGTTAACAGAAACCTCGATTAATCGAAGCTCGGTTAATCCAGGTTCTACTATAATTCAATTTTCCGTAACCTTTTTAAAGCAGATCAAATTAATGGACTTTAGCACAAAGTCACATAGCTGATAACTGCCATGCTTGTTGGCCACCTTTTTTTCAAAAAGTTTGCTTCACCTTATTCAATTAATGAGATATCTCCGATAAAATAAGTCACATTTTCCCGTTCTAAAATACTGGTATCCAAAAATCGTAGCATGTAACTGACACAACAAGTACTCATGGAACTAGACTATTTTAAGTCTGATTTTTATTATAGACTATATAAAATTATTAAAAATATATATTATGATAGGAACTAGCGGGCTTCGTCCGCTATTTACGTTACGGATATAAAAATCATGTTTTTTTTTTTAGGGAAAAAGAAATAAAAACCTATTTGACGATAGGTTTATAAAGACACATTTTGTATTTGTTATATTTCCGGGGATGAGGGGGGGGGGGACTATTTTGATTAAATATCGCAATTAGTCCACATGGCAGATATAATTATGATAGACACTAGCGGGCTTCGCCCCTCTATGGCGCCTTATGGGTCCAGCTTCCATAACTCAGAAACTACCTTTCGGACATCAATGCAACAGATTCCAAACGTTATAATTAACTTAATAATCACCCTATATAGCATTAAAGTAAATTTATGAGTACTGCATACTATTTTTTTATCGTAATTTCTGAAGAGAAAAAATTATTTCGGTTCCATTCTTAGGTACTGGTCTGAAAAATTTTGAAAAGGGGGGAAGGAGGGGACATGAGACTGCTGTTTGTCAAACAACACAACGGGGTCTGGCTTATTCAACTTGGTTTTTGATGACTTCAATTGGAAGGTGGTTTGTTTAAAAGAGTGCGTTCCCTGCCCCATGAAAATTGGAACTATTGGTGCACCATCTATGTAAGGATTTAATAATTATAAATTAACATTTTGGATTTATTAATTTAAGGATAAAGTGTTTTTAAAGGAATATCAAATGAAACCCTCTGTGCGATCTGCGATTATACTTACCCACTTGTTTTTACATACAAACTGCTATAAGGAAAATTGTAATAAAATAGTAAAAATTAAATCTGCATTAAATTCCATAAGTATCTTTTTTTTAATCATTTTATCACTAACCTCAAAAAAGTAATGATATCAATGCAAAAACCCTTGACGGGTTAAAAGTTTCTGATGCAGCACTTTATCTTATGCTCTAAGATTTTTAAATATGGAACTTAAAAATACTGATATCAAATTTTGAGTGACGTTATGCTATTTCTTAAAAAATATATTCGTATTTATTTCATCATTTTATTTTTGTTTTATTTATAATCGCATGTGCAAAAGTTATGTTCAACATGAAAAGCTGCATAAAATTTTATTCGCTGTTGCTTTATCATTTACATCTCTCATAAATTCAAAATATGAGTTTTAAAAGATATGATATAAAATTTAAGTGAGGCCTTGATGTGACTTTAAAAGATTCGTTTTAAAATTCAATTTAAATTATTTTTGACTTGGTTAAAATATTTTTTTACATCTACACAATACTTTTAATTTTCCAATTCACTGTTAAATATATCACTTTCATTGAATCTATACTATGCATTGAAATGTATTTATTTCAATAAATTGATTTATCTTTTGTGTCACGCTATTCAAAATTGTGAGTACGATTTATGTAAATGGTTTCTTTGCGTCATTGTGTCCAAACTACATGAAATGTATGAAAAAGGATAGTTTGACGCAAATAAATCATTTACATAAATCTTACTCACAATTTTGAATAGCGTGACACAAAAGATAAATCAATTTATTGAAATAAATACATTTCAATGCATAGTATAGATTCAATGAAAGTGATATATTTAACAGTGAATTGGAAAATTAAAAGTATTGTGTAGATGTAAAAAAATATTTTAACCAAGTCAAAAATAATTTAAATTGAATTTTAAAACAAACCTTTTAAAGTCACATCAAGGCGTCACTTAAATTTTATATCATATCTTTTAAAACTCATATTTTGAATTTACGAGAGATGTAAATGATAAAGCAACAGCGAATAAAATTTTATGCAGCTTTTCATGTTGAACATAACTTTTGCACATGCGATTATAAATAAAACAAAAATAAAATGATGAAATAAATACAAATGTATTGTTTAAGAAATAGCATAACGTCACTCAAAATTTGATATCAGTAATTTTAAGTTCCATATTTAAAATTCTTAGAGCATAAGATAAAGTGCTGCGTCAGAAACTTTTAACCCGTCAAGGGTTTTTGCATTGATATTTCTTACGAATAATTTGATTAGGCTTAACAATACCTTCCTTGGCAACTCATAAGCCGCTGCTTCATGCACAACATTATTTTTTAGACTCACTCTTTTCTAATTTTTGAATATTGCCAAACCTTGATCTCGTGATTGTGAATTTTCATTACTCGTGCTTTCAAATTATGGATAATAAAAATACCAGAGCATCAGTTAATTTGTTGATCATGTACGTCATAAAGAAAATAAAGTATGTTTAAATTCAAGTCCTACAAATCGGTCATCCTGACATGATGGCATCCCGACATCATCATCTTGGCTTATTATTTCTTTTTTATGTTTAAACAGCTACACTCTTGAGACTTTTATACATTTTTCTTTCACATAAAATTTTGATTATAGGTTCAATACACATACACGTATATTTAATCTATCAGACTCGTCCAGGAGAGACCCATAGACCACGGCTTCATGTATTCGGCCCCGGTTGACATCTTCCCAAGACCTTCATGATCTCCTACTTTCTTTACTTAATACCGATCATGATTCTTGGCTGCAGTTATCTCATATGGCCCCAAATATTTTTCTTTAAGTTTGATAGTATTGCCAAATTGCGTCCTCTTTATGGCGACAATATCTCCTATTTTGTATTTTCGTGGCTGTTTTCTTTTCTTATCAAACTGCACCTTGTTTTCTTCTTGTATTTTGAGTATATTTTTCTTTGCTTCTTCTCTCATGTCTTCGCGTTCTTCCATCATACATTCGGTAAATTCTTCTTCCAAAATTTTCTTGATGTTCTGCATGTCACTGTCCTTCATTTTAACTCCTGTCATTAATTCAAAAGGACTATACTTGGTGCTTCGTGTTACTGTGCTATTGATAATTCTTTGTAATTTTGGTACATACTTATACTACTTGGATTCATCATTATATTGTTCAGGTTGAACTAAAATTTTGCCTGTAGATCTTTTTGCGTTATTATTTTTCTTTAACATTTTTTGTTTTATTTTCAATAGGATTATCAGTTATTTTCTTATCAGAATTGTTTTTGGACTTTTTCTTTCTAACCGTTTTTCTTTTAGGTCTTTTTCTACTCTTTTTGTGTTTATTTTCTGTTTCCTTCTCAGTGTCTTTACTTTCCGATCTCTCCTGTCTAGTGATGATGAATTTCTTATTGGTTTCTTTTTCCTTACTCGGGATCACAGGAGCCGTAAAATCTGAGGTGCTCCATTTGTTAATGTCATTATCTAAATACTGTCGTACTTGTTTATTGATGATTTCCAGCTCAACTAAAGAGAATCTTTTTGGACGTTCGCAGATAGGTTCTTTATCTTCCGTTAGTATTTTCATATTTAATCCATTATCTTCCATTTTGCAGGATTTTATTAATCCTCGTATTTCTTCTCTGTTAGCTGAATTTGTAATATGAGTTAAATCCATTCCGCCATTTTCGCAGTCGATATTAACCGGATCTTCGTAACCTCGATTATCGTTGCTTATATTTGGTGTGGCTACTTCATCTGTTTTGGAAGGGACTTCATTAATTTTAATGTAACCTACTCGTACTTTATTGTCGTTTATTATTCTAACATCTTCCTCTACTTTTAACGTCAAGCCTTCGACTGCTTTTCTACCTATTATTAAATCATAGTCAGTTTCTTGTACTACGTAAAATTTATCTTGTATTTCTATACCATCTACATAAACTTTATGCAAGAAATAACCCGTTGGTTTAATCTCTTCTCCACCTAATAGATATATTGTCGCTGGCTAACTTTGGCGCGTTTATTGCCGTATATCTTGAATTGGCAATTGAAATATCACTCCCTGTATCGATTATTATGTTTGTTTTTATTCCTTGAATATTCAGGATTCTTCCTTTCTTTCCATTTAACGTGCCCGTATTAACTCCTTTTCTTTGCGTGTTTTGGCTCCAATCTTGGTATTTCGTTTCTCGCCAATTTTGATTACGTTGCGGGTTATAATTTGAATAATTTTGTTGTGTTTTACTTCCCATGGTACAATTCTTACTCACGTGATCAGGTCTGCCACAATTATAACATATTATATGTGCCTCGTTTCTTCCATTGTTCACATTGTGCCTATTGTCAACTTGGTGCCTTTTCGAATTGGCGCAGTCAGCCACTCTCGATCGTTTATCCTCAAAACTACCACTTGTATTCCTTATAGCTTGTTTATTGCAAACCCTTCGTGCCGTTTCGTAAATATCTAATTTGTTTACTAATTCGTCTATCTTTTTTATTATTAACAATTCCTCTGCAAAATGTGTCTTTGTTTCCGCAGGTAAATTATGCCTAATTTGATTAACTACAATTAATTCTGATAATTCCTCAAAACTATCTATTTCAAGGCCGTCGATCCATTGTTTAAAATATACCTTGATCTCATAAGCGAAATCGCGCCAATTAACCGATGGCTCTTTTTTGAGTGAGAAAAACTTCAGCCTAAACTCTTCTGGCGATAGTTTGTACCGTTTTAAAAGAATACTTTTTATATAGTCATAATCTTGCATTTCGGGTTCACTCTCCCTGGTTATTATATTAATCACATCTAATGGCATTAGGTTAATTAAATAGTTGACCCATTCTTTTTTGTCAATGCCCGTTTGCGCCATTTGCCTTTCATACATAGCCAAGTATAAACTAATATCATTTGTACTATCGTATTTTGTTAATAATCTAAGCAATTCATATTGCTTACCTGGATTTGCCCTTGTGTCCACATCGATGTGCTGTCTTGAATTTTCTTGTAGTTGTATTTTCTTAATCTCAAATTCTCTTTCGCGATTTTTTTCTTCCAATTCTATTCTCCATTTTCTCTCTTCCATTTCCATTTTCTTTTCTTTAAGTTCCAATTGTGCGTTTAGTTTCTTTTCTTCAGTCTCTGCTCTTAATTTCTTTTCTTCAAGTTCCGATTCCGCTTGCGCTTTTCTAGCTGCCACAATTACTTCTAGGCAGTCCTTTATAAAATCTTCATCGTAATCTTCCCAGTTTTTAATTAGCTTTATTAGGACATGGATTGTCAGTTTTTCTGGTGGTTGAATTCCGCATTCCTCACAGAGATCTATTAGATCAATTCTTTTAGCTTTATTTAAGGATCCCATGTTTTCGATTAATATTTGACTAACTATTCCACTACTAGTTGCTTAATATCCCGGCATCGAGCCCCTAAATTTGTAGAAGTTATTGTTTGTAAAATGTTAATATATAGATGATTTGAATAAGTAGACGTTTGAATCAACACTTACACTTTAATACAATTCTATAAGGGTAACTTTACATCACTTCGTTGAAACTTTTCTAAATACAGCACCTTTCTTACTTAAAACTTACAACATATTTCTTACGAATAATTTGATTAGGCTTAACAATACCTTCCTTGGCATCTCATAAGCCGCTGCTTCATGCACAACATTATTTTTTAGACTCACTCTTTTCTAATTTTTGAATATTGCCAAACCTTGATCTCGTGATTGTGAATTTTCATTACTCGTGCTTTCAAATTATGGATAATAAAAATACCAGAGCATCAGTTAATTTGTTGATCATGTACGTCATAAAGAAAATAAAGTATGTTTAAATTCAAATCCTACATAAATGTATTGTGATGCTGTGTGTCGCTGAGAAATGAGTGCTTTGTTATTACAATTTTTTTTGTAAAATATTTTTTAATAGGAGAAAAGCTAAATCCATGTAAATGGTTGAGAAAACAACCACATTAAAAAATATTTAGCTTCGACTGTTTCGTGCAAATCCATATTTCTGTACACAGATATATTATGCAACTAAATACAACTCCTCCACACATTTAACAATAAAGTATAAAGTCAGTATTACACGACTGACTTTTATACACAAAAACAGGGTTCTCGCTGCCACTCGCCATTGCGCCAAATCACGACAATGCGCCATTTGGCGAGTAAAGGAACAATCAGACTTGCCAAATCGCGAGCACTCAATTTCTGCTCTTTGTGTGTGAGCCAATACAGTCGAGATTCTTATCCACGTTGTTGAATGATTGATGCCACTTTACATGTTCAACTGCACTGTGCCATTTACATTGCTCTATTTATAAAGATACTGACTCAACACCAATTCAATTCAGTAAAAGCCAAAGACACAGAAAGGGTTATGCCATAGGTATTTTTCTATTGTCAGTTAATCACTATCTATGTGCTGGCATCGTGTCGCATGGTAAAAACACAAACAAAATTACTCGCATCAACCGCCAAATAGAGGAAAGTTTTGTTAGAATGCGGTGTTGAAATTAGCCGTTGTTTACCATACTATTTATTAGTTATATGCAAGTATCATTGGCTGGTCAATTTTTTCTTTTGTTTCAGTCAAAATCTCATAGCAAATTTTAGTGCATACTTTCACAATGGTAAATCAAAGATAGCTGTTTTCAATTTTTATTTAGACTTCTAAAAGAATGTCTGAACCATTTACACATTTAGGAGACATTTAGAAAGTACTTAATTTTAATAGTTTCTGTAGCGGATAATCGAATTTCCATTTCATAAGCAATTACAAAAAATTAGGTTATTTTAGAAAATATCGAAAAAAAAAAAGAGGATACAATAAGGGGTTAAAGATAGATTTTTTCAGTGTTTCACACACTGAATCTATTTTGCTAACTTTTTTTTAAATTTCTTATTTGCCAAATCGCTAGTGTTAGTCAAAAGTCAGCGAGAACCCTGCACAAAAACACATGGTGAAGGTGATGCTAATTATAGGTCAAAAATTGTTATATGCACACTCAAAATAAAAAAAAAGTTTTTAAATTAAATACTTTTCATAAATAATTAATACAAGGTACGCAATCATTCATATAAAATTAAAAAAAATATATATATATAACCTCTTTTTACAATTCATTTTACAATTGAAGACCTGAGTGGAAGAAGATGTTATGTAACAAAAAATTACAATTCGAGAAAGTTGAAGTGAAAGTTTTTTGTTGTCATTTAGTTATTTATTTAATTCCTTCTTAATAGAATAAGCTTGAATGTTAATAGGTGATACTAAATTTTCCTAGAAAAGAATATTAATATTTAATTATTAAATATTAAAAATTATTTTTCCCCATTTTTAAGTATTAAAAGATATTGTCTCATATCTTCAATACTACGTACAATTTTAGTATTTTAGTTTTACGATATGATATAATACCTCATAACACTTTCATCTATAAAAAAGAATTTTTAAGAAAATGTATCATAACATGTTCTTACACTAAGCTCTTCAGTTGATAAAAATTTTAAAGGGTTGGAAAAAAAAACCGCTTTAAAATGTTAATTATTTTTACTAAAGTAACAATTTTTAATGTAAGGAAAAGAGACATTTACTTTAAGCATTTCAGCAATATTAAAAAGCGAGAACTACATCTTTTATATTAAGAATTCCGAACAAAGATGAATTTAAAAATTCATCAAAGTTCCTCTTTGGATTTGAAAACAGGCTTAACTTCTAAAATAATTTACAAATAAATTAACAATTTGTAAAAACTAATAAAAAGTCGGAAATAAAATTATGCCATAACTGAATTCAAGTTAAAATAAACATACGCTTTCAGATGCTTTGAAGGCAAATTTAGTTGCACCAGAAGCAATTGAAGACCATCCCTGAAAAGAAAGAAAAGAAATAATTAGTACATCATTTTAAGAACATAAATAACAATTATAAAAATTTTAAAAAATTACTTTTTATTATTAACCATAGAAGAAATTATAGAAAGTAATTCAAAATAGCAACTTTTGAAAATCATTGTTTTTATAAAACATCTTTAAGGAGAAAACAAGATGTCAAATGTTCTATTGACTCATAATTACAGAATGGTAAGACTGTCTATGATTGAAGCCAAGACCGTACAAAAAGAAAAACTGTGCCTGGAGCAAAAGTTACATTTTTCAGATCCTCCCCTTCCCCCTCCTCCCTACATGATTTTAATATTTTTTTTACAATTTTACATCAATTTAATGAATGATCAAAATTGTTTTCAAAAAGGTGGTATTCCAGGTGTAAGGTAGTCACGATGCAAGGGAACACTTGCTTACAATTTGCTTCAGAATTCTGTAAAGAATTCTAAATGCGATATTGTTTCTTGCATGCTATAAGTTTTTTTTCCCATAATATTTACTTTAAAATTGAGGTAAAAGAGATACACAAGTATTTTTAGAATCTGACTGCTTGATTCACGGCTCTTGCATTTATGCCATACTTGCACGTACAAAGCTAGCACACACTACCTGAAATCTACTAGTTGTGTAGCTTCCCAGCATCCACTAAGACATTAAGGCTCCTGTCCCTGCCAGCAATGACACTCACAAGCTAATGCTAATCCTATAGGGAGGGATTTATCTAATATTTTGTTTGCATTTCGACATTTTAAATATTTTTTTTTTGCATTTGATAGCTGAGGTCCATCTCTACATTGCACCTTTTTTACTTTTTCGATTTTAGTCGTGGATATTTTTTATAAAGTTACTTACATTTTCAAAACCGGTTCTGAAAATGAAATTGTCATTCTAAAAAATATCATCTGCAACCAAAATCATAAAAGTAAAAAAGTTGAGATCTAGAGACAGATCTCTGCTATTCAAGGAAAAAAAAAGTATTTAAAAATGTCGAAATGCAAACAAGACATTAGAAAAATCCCTCTCCATAGGATTAGCATGTGTGTGCCTTCGCTGGCAGGGACAGGAGCCTTAAGTGCAACAAACACAAGAAAATTAATTCTTTTATGGATATCCTAAACCCACTTTCGTTCACAAATTCACAAAATTGGCAAGTGCTCTTATCCAGACACTATGTAATCAAACATGTTTTAAGTAAATAGCAGAAGATCTTTCAGAAAAAGCTGCCAAGAGTTTTAAAATGAATTTCTGGATATGGCAGTGTGAAAAGGGAAAAAAAATTCTACCTGTTACCACCAATTACTTATGAGCAACAATTACAAGGTGGATATTAAACTCTAAGGCAGACTTTATGTAAAATGGAATTCTCTGTGTGTCTAAAGCAGAAAGATTTCTAAGTCCCACAAAACAATTTTCAATACAGCAGCATAAACATTTCAGAACAGCGAAACCATCCATTTTTGAGCAGAAAAGAGCCATTCTGAAGTAGCAAAACTGTTTTTTTAGAGTAGGGAAAAAGTAAAACCACACACACACAAAAGAAAAAAAAAGGAAGAGAAGAAAGAGTAAATAATTATTTTTGGGAAAGATAAATTAAGCAGGCTGGTCAGTCAGCTCCTCCGTAATGTTAAGTCTTTGGACTTTTGATGCATTCGTAGATTTAAAATATCTTCTCGGGAAATTCATATTTTTTCTGTATACTCTTCTTAAAGGATGCCTCTTTTTGTCTTAGTTTTCAAAATATTTCTTAAATCTATGCTGAATTTAGTATTTTATGTATTAAAAGCGGGCGAACTGTAAGATTTTAACACTTCCTATAAAATTAAGTCTATACTTTAGAAATAGTTTGAGAACTAGGAAAAAAAGAGACATCTTTTAGGAAGTGTACACAAAAAATAGAAGTTAAAGATATTAATTTCCCAAGGAGATATCTTAAATATACAAATGCTTCGAATGCCCATAGACTTTACATTAGTGAGGGGAAATCGGAAGCTGAGTGACCAGCCCCCTAAAGACAAGAGTTAAGTTACAAGATATTTGGCAGATGATGAGGACAAATTACCATAGGGCAAACTTCCAAAAATATTTTAGAATAGAAAATTTGTGTGATTTAATCATATAATTTTTGTTTTAAATAAGAGGAAAAATTATGTTATAAAATGCTAGTGAATATTTGCCCCTGCATTAATCAGACACAGCTGATGACATTACATTTTTTTCTTTATTTTCTAAGTGAGTTACAATTTCGGGTGTCGTAAATTTTTAACTAAAATATCTTTAAAATAACATATGAAACACATACATCAGATGAACTATTATATTACATTTAAAAAAGGAAACCAAGAATCTACAAAGGATAACTGAATCATTTAATTCAATGAATAAAAGTATCAGCCCATTTATGTTCAATTTTTTAAACTTTCAATTTTATCTACTTATATAGATAAAATGGAAATTGGAATATCCGAATGCATGTATCTCAAATTCCATGGAACAGATTTTTCTGTGACTTACTTTGTCAATTAGATAATGTTTGGGGGAAGGTTTTCATGTGCAACACATTGTTCCACATTACTCAGGTCTAGAACCATGGTAGAAAGTTGTCTACAACATACAAGTATGTTATTTCAAAACTCGCCTTTTACAGAAAACCAAACTTTAGAAAAAAGCAAAAACCCTCTGACTGCGTCCATTGGTTTTTATTGTAAACTAAAATTTTACAATGGCAGAAATACAGAAAAAAACTTTTTTTGGCAGAGTGCTGTGTTTTTTTAGTGCAGGTTTATTAATAGAATAGATTAATAGAATAAATGATTTTTTAAATTTTGGATAAAGCGAGTTTCTAAACTCCCATTCTCATATATAAAATGCAAATAGGAATTTTATTCTGAATGTTTACATCTCACGTTCTGCTAAACAAATTTTTATGGGGCTCACATTGTTAACCCTTAACTGGAAACATACATTTGTGAGATGTTTGCGTCTACATATATGCCCTTAATATTTTCTCTCTCTGACATTTCAAACTTATTTTTATGCTGTTATATTATAAAATTGGTCCTGTTAATGCATTACTATTAAAGATTAAATGTTTAAGTTCACTATTTGGTAAATTATTAAGTTATGTTTGTGTATGGGATTTTTCACGAATCCGGTTAAGGTGTTAATTAGATAATTTTTCAGGAATTTTCATTAGATTTGAGGTTCATTTAACAAAAAACGACCAGCGTATAGCCAACGATACCAGCTAGTTACTTTAATAAAATAAATAAAACATGAACACTAACTTTCATGTTGCAGATGGAGAAATATTGAACACTATATACGCCTGCATGGCCAAGATTTTCCAGCACAGGTCTCGCTCAAACAAAATCTAACTTCGATCAAACCGACAAAGAGTAAAAGCTAAAAGTTAGGGCTGATGCCAGCCATTTATTTTAATGAAATTTTGCTTGAAAACTTGACTCGTTGAAAAAGATATTTAGTGATTTTATTTATTTATTTATTTTTTGTCCAGCAAAACAGTGGATGAATTGTTGAAAATTGAAATTGCAGAAAGTGAAACAACAATAAAAGAAATTGAAGAGTCTCATAAAAAAATAGAATTTGTCAAAAAGGATTTGTAAGACATGGATTCAGATATCCGTTGAAGTGTACAAGGACACAAAGGTACATAAAATCAAATTTCGTACCAGGGTTATAAAAAAAAAAACCCCCGGATTTTTTAAATAAAAATCCCAGCCTGGGCGGTTTTTATTAAAAACACAGGATAAATGGGCAATTTTCCCCGGGTAAATTGGATTAAAATGCCAAAATGTGGACTATGATTCCACCTTCTTTACAAATAATAATCTTCAGTTTTGCTACTGTATAGGGAAAACTGAGGGAATTTAAAAACGAGTATTAAAAACAAGGAATTTTACTAAATTTTAGTACTTTGCAAAATTTATCCATTGAAATTTTGAAAATTCTCGGAAGAATTACTCTGGGAAAATTACATTTTTTACTCAGGAAAGTACAAGGAATTCGATTGTCGAAATAAATGGCAATCCTGATCTCAGATACAATCTTTGTGAACACTTCATAGTCTAATAGATAGGAATGACTTCAGTCTTAAATGGGCAATTTTCCCCGTGTTAATTGGATTAAAATGCCAAAATGTGGACCATGATTCCACCTTCCTCACAAATAATTATCTTCAGTAACAAAATACAGTAAACCCTATGATAACTGAACCTGTTTACAACGGATTCCTGTCTTAAATGTAAAAATGTCATTGTCCTTACAGTAAGAATACCATACCTGTTAAGACGGTAACCTGTTTAACACGGAATTTTTCTTCTATCCCTTGAAATTCCGCCTTAGTCGGTTTCATTATACTAAATAAACACAACAATCTTATCAGGGTTGTAAAAAACCCAGGCCGGGCAGGCAGCTGGGCAGGTACCCACTACAACCCTGTTTCGTACTGCTGAAAGATGTATTCCATAAGAAAGATAAACTGTGCAATAGACAACTGGTAAGTTTTTGTTTGTAGAAATGTATGTTAGTTGAAGTCATCAAATTATATTATAAGAAGTTCTAAATCACATTATGTTAAATTTTAATAATTAACCTAATAGTAAGTAAGCTAACATAATTAAAGAATAAAATTATACAAATGTAAAATTATTATTATTATTATTAAAATACTTCTTGATTGTTGCTTATCAAATTACATAAAAAAAAATCTAATTGAAACAGGTACTTTCTAACAATAATACATCAAAAACCATACAGTAGTCAATTTTTAAATTGTCTATTTATGTATATTAGTTTTTTTAATAAAGTTGCCTGTATTGCAGTTTTTTCCACTGAATGTATATTAAATTTTTTTGTGGTAATAGCGTGGAATTAATTAACCACTAATCGCAGAAAACCTGTATATGGCTTTTAAGTCGAACTGAAGTAAAATAAATGTCAAGTTGTATGAATAAATAGATTTTGAATTTGGTGTAAACAGAAGTTAAATTTGTGCTAGAATGTATATACTTGTTTATCGGTTTTCTTGTCTTTTTTTTATATTCTAGGCTGCATCTTTTGTAAAACTAGCCCAATTGGCACAAATTATTAAAATGTTCTTAACATACATCATTTTTTATAGAATTTTTCCAGCAACACATAATTTTCAATGTATGACATCGAGTGGGTATCAAGAATGGACAATGCTGGTAACAAAAAGGTTTAACCATTTAATGTTTTTTCTTTTTTTTATGTCTTTAAACTATCACAGGGATAAGAACTTCTACAGCTTTTTTGTCTCATAATTCCAAGGAAAGGTACATCTTAAATACACAATAGGGAAGTCACTGGACTTTTGGTATACCAGCAGACATAACAGAATATAAAAAAAAAAAAAGAAAAAAAAACTTTTTAATTTGCTATGGAAATTATTATAGCGAATATTAAGGCTGTTCTCAACTGCTCTGCTCAACAAGTGCAAAACATTTTGACACATTTACAAATTCATTTTTTAACGGAAAGATATAAAATTGGAAGGCCTGATCAGGGAAGCGATTTGGAATTGAACTGTGTTTTCCATTTTTTGATCAATAAATTATTTATCAAGTTAGAAGCGATTTTGATCATGTGACAAAGACTTTTTTTACCCATTCTTGAGTGGTTATTCTTTCGCATGGAAATTCAGTTCAAAACACCCACTTTGACACTATTTTCTGAAAGATCTATTGCGTTTACAAAAACAGTCTGATGACATAGTTTCTGAACAACAACACCTGCTAGTTTCATGCATTTCCGAACAAAAATAAATTAAAACTTATGCCATAAAGTTGCCCTTTTGAATTTGAGAACAGCCTTAATTGTTGATAGATTATATAAAAAGCCATTCAATTTGAACTACAGTTTTACAAACAAATTTCATTCAAATGTATATCCCCCTGCCTATTCGGTGATGTAAAAACTAAAATTATGAGTTGGTTAGAAGTGATGCAAGAGCAGTAAAAGTAAAAGCTATAGTATTGTTGCCACCATCATTATACATCTCTAAAAATATTAACAAAATAAGCTATTAAATAACAAAACAGTATTACTCACCATAAAACAAAAGCACGCTCAGGACACGTTTTGGGCTGGAAATTTTAACAGTCCATCATGAGCCAATGTAAACACAAGGTCCGCAAAGGGACAAGGCGACGAATGAACATTCTTTGTAAGCTCTCCTCTCTCCCCTTCTGTTCATTCGTTACCGTGTCCCCTTACGGACATGTGTTTACATTGGCTGATGACGGGCTATTAAAATTACCAGCCTGAAACATACCCTGTGTGTGCTTTTGTTTTATGGCACAGTCGAACAGTTATAGCGAACCCAGTATATAACGAACTCGTAGATATAACGAAGGTAAATTTTGGTCCCGCCGGTTTCCTATTGTATTTAATGCTAATTTATCATTTTATAGCGAACCTCCGAAATCTTAAGAATTGGCTATAACGAACATTTTTTCAGTCGACCACTGAATTTTTTAAAAACTTTTCCAAAGTTGTGAAAGCAGCACTTCGACTCTAATGTCATAAGAAAATGCATGCTGGTTCATGAAACATGGTGCAAATCAGCGATAAGTCTGTTTATTAAAGGGTAGAAACAACTGCATTCTTTCCTTTTTTACAATAGCCATTCTGCAGGTGCGATTAACAATTAAATCAACAATTAAAGGTAAAATTAATTTATTTCCATTTGTCTTCATTTTTAGTTAATTTAATTAGTATTGTGTCAGTTTAATGTATTCAATTTTAGTCAATTTAATTAATTGATAATTTTTAATAGATTTTATCATTATTTAATACATTGTTATTGAATACACATAGCAACTAATGAGCCGTACATTTTATGAACTCTTAACATTTTTCTTAACGATTCGGATACAGTGAACAAAATCTTCGGCAGCGGTAGAATTCATATAAAAAATTCACTGGTCCAGGACCAGTGAGCATAAGAATTTACTGGACCGCAGTAATAATCACTGGCCTGCTACATAATTCTATTAAGTCCTTTTAACCCTTTGAGTGACCCCCCCCCCCCTCCTAGAATATAAATCAAACTTCCTTTGCAGTTATCCAAAATTTTCATTATAATAAAATGTAAAATTATAATTTAGTAAAAATTAAACAGTACTACATAAAGAAAAAATATAAAATTATTAATTAAATATTTCATTTCAGATTATCTATTTCAACTGACTAAAATTTAATGCAATTTTTTTAAATAAAATAAAATTATGCGATTTGTGTTTGATTGCAGTTTTCTCAGGGACGGGAAAGTTTATGTTTACCTGTCAGAGAGGGAGAAAGTTACTGGTCCTGCGGACCATTAAATTTTTCAAGTTAGTGGTCCGGTTGAATTTTTGGTGGTCTCAGAACAGAGGACCACCAAGGATTTCGAATGCTGTTCGGTCCCTTGGAGTTCATTATAATAGGGTTCGACTATACATAGTTTTATTATCAGGAGTGTCTATTCCAGATCAGCAACAAATTTCCCTGACTTTTCCAGGTATCGAGATTTTGTGATGTTACACACTAAAGCTCTTAAAAGGTGTGAATTTGAGAGTAGAACTTTCACAACTGATGCTGAAATAACAACTACTGAATTGTTAATCAAATTCTTTCAAAATTCCCAAACTGTTGAACATTTTACATGCTAAACATTTTGCAAATACACACATTTAGCGTCAGGTTCTATCCATTTTGTCAAATCAGGATGAAATTCTTTATCACATCAGTCACAGTTCAATACATTTTGCTTCGACATATTTTAATAAAAATAAATATTCAAGCAATTAAGCTAACAAATGTTCAGTCCCAAAACAAAGATAAGTGAACAGACTGAAACATCTAATCAATCCTACAAAGTTCAGTACAAGGATTCAGTGAAGCTGGAGTTTAAAATGAGAGTTGCAAGGAAGGATTGAAAAGGGGTTTAAGACAAAATTTTTCGCAAAACATGTTGAAATACAAGCTCTTAAAAATTGTGAATTTGAGAGTGGAACTTTCACAACTGATGCTGAAATAACAACTACTGAATTGTTAAACAAATTTTTGCAAAATTCCCAAATTGTTGAACATTTTACATGCTAAACATTTTGCAAATACACACATTTAGCATCAAGTTCTATCCATTTTGTCCAATCAGGATGAAATGTCACAGTTAAATACATTTTGCTTCTACATATTTTAATAGAAATAAATATTCAAGCAATTAAGGCTGTTCTCAAATCGAAAGGGTCAACTTTCTGACATAAGTTTTAATTCATTTTTGTTCGGAAACGCATGAAACTAGAAGGTGTTATTCAGAAACTATGTCATCGAACTGTTCTTTTCCGTTTTCTTGTAAACGCAACAGATCTTTCTGAAAATACTGTCAAAGTTGGCATTTTGAACCGAACTTCTGAACAAAAGAAGAAAATTCAGTCAGTAAGGGGAGAAAAATGCCATGGCACGTGATCAAATTTGCTTATAATTTGATAGGTAATTTATTGATCAAACAAGCGAGTAAGTGTGATCACAGATCGCACAGAGGGTTTCGTTTAATATCCCTTTCAAAACACTTTATCCTTTTGAAAAATCTGTTAGTTCCACATTTCGCAACCAGGGGCGAACTCTATTGTAAACAAACCCCTATCCGAACGAAACTCCGTTTTACAACATATCCGTAGATATATTAGTCGAGGGGATTGGGTCGATAGCACCCGAGATAAGTAGGCGCCCCCTGGCGGTAAAAAGTGGAACTAAAATATGTAAGGCTATGGTGCATAATATGAAAGAATGGTCAAAGGGGTGTCGGTAAAAGTTGTAAAAAGGCAGAGTTTAGAAAAAATTGCTTAAAATACACAAGTTAGAACCCGGAGGAGTAAATAAGACTTTTTGAAAATTTTATGATTTGTCGTGTGGTCTGAGGTATTCAGCTATACGTATGCAAAAATTCATGTCTCCAACTTAATTAGGGGCTCTCTTAGAAAGAATTGCTTAAAATACATATGTGGTGGCTCAAAGGGTTAAACGTAAGACTTTTTCAAGATTTTATGATTTGTCGCCTGGCCTCAGGTGTCCTGCTATAAGTATGCAAAATTTCAAATCTCCAATTTAATAAGGGGCTCACAGTTAGAAAGAATTGCTTAAAATACGCATGTGGGAGCCCAAAGGGTTAAATGTACGACTTTTTCAAAATTTTATGACTTGTCGTATGATGTGTGGTGTTCAGCTATAAGTATGCAAAATTTCAAGCCTCCAACATGTATAGTTTCTGAGAACGGGCTCTGTGACAGACGGACAGACAGACAGAGGAGCGAGACGAATAGGGTTTCGTCAAATGAACGAAACCCTAAAAAGGGAAAACACAGTTTGATTCCAAATCGCTTCCATAGTCAGGCCTTCCAGTTTTATATCTCTCCATTAAAAAATGAATTTATAAATGTGTCAAAATGTTTTGCGCTTATTGAGCAGAGCAGTTGAGAACAGCCTTAAGCTAACAAATGTTCAGTCCCAAAACAAAGATAAGTGAACAGACTGAAACATCTAACCAATACTACAACATTCAGTACAAAGATTCAGTGAAGCTGGAGTTTAAAATCCGAGAGTTACAAGGAAGGATTGAAAAGGGGTTTAAAACAAAATTTTTCGTAAAACATGTTGAAATATTCTTTACAGTACTTATAAAGAGCAAAATTGCATTTTCCTGATGCCGCAATTGCAAATCCTTAGTTTTTATAATAAGAAATGTTTTCTTGGAAGTTTCAAATTTTTAAACTCTTTCCAGGGATTTTCAAGTTTCCCTGACTTTTCCACAAGAATGGCAAATTTCTCTGACTTTCTTCTGATTTTTCCAGTCCATATAAATTTCCCTGACTTTTCCAGGTAGCTAGACAACCTGTATTATTTAATTGTGAGTTATTGCCAGTTTTTTGGTGCTGTTTCATCAAAATAAGATACTATTTGAAGACCACAGTGAAAGAAAACTTTCTATAGGATTTGTACATCATATGTATTAAAAACTTGCCTATTTTGTATACATGTGCATTTGAAATTATAATTTAACCCATTTTAGGCCAAGCATAGAAATTTTATAAAATGTGATATCATTTTCATTGAAATATGTTTAAATTGCATTCATTAAAACAAAAAAGTTTCTTGCATGAAAAACAATATTTTATTTGAGAAATAAAATGCATTTGGCATTTTCATGCATTTGCTCAAAGATGTGCTAACAAACCATTAAATTTAAAATTAAAATTTTTTTGACATTTGTTTTATTATTATTTTATTTACAGAACTTGCAAAATGAATCCATTATAAAAACATATGATTAACCTCAAGTGGAATAATTATACATTTTCAAAAACTCGAAAAAAATAAAATTAGTGAAAAATATTCGTCATATTGTTAATAAAAAAAAATATTTATTGAAATGGTGCGTTTACGCACCTTTGGCCGAAAATGGGTTAATGAAGCAGACGGAATTTAATAAAGAAGGAGATATGACAGTCTTACCGAAGAAAAGGAAGACCAAGCTCCATCAATAAATTCTTGAGACTGACTTTTTGGAGGAGGGGTCATTGTGTAGCCAAAGCCAGTGTATCTGCCCCCTTGGTTTGGAGGAATATCGCTGAAAGGAAAAATTTAACTAACAATAAATAACATTTAATAGGAAATGTTAAACTGAATATAAAGTTTTAGCAAAATGTAAATGCAGTTAATAACGGAAACTGAAGAGAAAAGAAAAACATTTAATCTTTAATATTAGCCCCCCCGGTATGCTATTTCTTTCTCCCAGCTTATTTTGTATATTCCAAAAAATAACGTTACCTTACAGAAGCCAGCCGTAAAACAAAGCACTACAATTAAATACTCTATAGCAATTTTTTTAACTTCTAAGCATCGCACATTTTTGATTTTTATAAGGTCGTATTAGAAAAAAAAGTTCTTTTAAATACATTTTGTTTGAAAACTATATCTCCATTTATTTTTGAAATATTATTTTTTTTTGTAGTTTTTAGAGCTGTTTGCTTAATATTGGCAACGGAAATACCCCATTTCTGTAGAAAGTAAAGGAAAAATAGTTCTAAAATAGTAATTATATATTTTTATTGCCATTTTCTCATAGCTGAAAGAAAATGTAATTAAAATACATGCTATTTTGAAAAAAATATAAACGAAGGATTTCTGTTAAAACAATGGAACTATTATAAACTATATTTAATTTTAAGTATCTATGAATCATTAGATAGCCTTTTTTTGTCGATTTGCTTGAATGACGGTATCTTTTTGCTGCATTTGTGCATTATTTCGCAATAGTGATGTGCTATGCGTCCTTTATTATAGGTGTTTAAGAGTAGATCGTAAATGTGGAATTCTTAAGCAGATGTGAATGACGTCATTTTACATAAAATAAATCGTGTGCTTTAAGTCTTAAAATTGAAATATGTTTTGTACTGCAGTAGAGTCCCGCTTAATAGAGTTATTTTCTTCTGATGGACTGGTGGCTTCTATTATTATGAAACAGCCATTGTAAATGAAGCATTAGGTGAAGAAGAAAGAACAGCCATAAAAAGTCAGAACTCTGATTTTCTGGTCAGAATGGGGGGGAAAAATGGCCATAATTTTTTTGGCCATTTTTTCTCTTTCATCTAACGCTTCATTTATAATGGCTGTTTCATAATAATAGAAGTCATTAGTCCATCAGAAGAAAATGAAGTAATGGAAATGCCGGAGGCGACACTAAATTCTGAAAAAGCAGAATTCCTGTTCTCTAGTCATTTTTACTACTTTTATTAACCAAAAAGTTTCTGACAACATCAGTATAGAACAATTTATCCAGAATAGTTGGAGTCAGGTATATTCTGGATAACTGGATCAGCATTAAAACAACATGCATTTTTTCAGATTCATAGAGCATGTAAAAAAATCCTGATTTAAAAAAAAAAAAAAAAAAAAAATCTGATTTTTTTTATTTAAATCAGATTTTTTTTATTTAAATCGGATTTTTTTGATTTTTTTCCTTGTGTTAAAATATTAAACATCTACTAAGAATTAAGCATTTCAAAAATGAATAACCCACCAATTACTAACATAATCTATGTTTTTTTGCCTTAATTAATAAAATTTTAATTATGTAATTATAGAAATTACAAAAAACTATAAATTAAAAATTTCTTTAGTAACATACAACATTATGTGCATTAATATTTTGTAATATTTATGTAAACCAATATTAAATACTGCTTATATTTTTAAGTTATTGATAAATTGCATTTAATTTTAAATTGATGATACAGATTAATTTTTTAATTATTAAACAATTAACTGTTTAATTAAGAACACAATCTACATTTTTGAAAAAGTGGTTGAAAAAAGTGACAAATAATAGTTTGATAAATTGATAAAGCAGCTGGTAATTTTACACAGAAATTCTCCTAATTCATTTATCAACAGAAAATAATAGATTGCACTTATTTTATATAGAAGGAATAATTTAACTACTAATCAAAATAAGTTATGAAAACATATGTAAAAACTATAAAATATCCACTTAAATAAAATACAGTTTTATGATAAAAACTTTGTCAATTTTTAAAGAAATAACTTATTTAAAATATTTAAAACAATTTTATTTTTTAAAAGAGCTTTTATTTATTTAGCAATTAAATTATCTTATAAACATTATAAATCATTTTCATTACTGATTATAATGCTTTTTCACACCATTTTAAAAAATCAGAAAATATGTGATTTTATCATCTGATTTAAATTAATTGATTAAAATCATTGACACTATTGCTATGTTTATTGTATATAAAAGAATGAATAACTTGATTATTAAAAGGAAATTATGACATTGTAAGTTATATTAGATTTAAATATTTTTAAATTAAATGCTTTTTATGTTTGTTAGATAAAAACCATGCTTTTTACAATCTTACTGTACTTAAATTTTTCACGATACTCAAGAATTAAGCTTAGAAACAATTATTTAAAGCTTTGTTTTGTGTATTCATAAGTCGCAATACCTGTAGAAACTTTACAAATTATGTTCATCTAAGATTTGAATTCTTTTTTATGTCATTTTAAACATTTAGGAAATTTTTTATTTTAATCAATGATTTTTTTTAAATCACTTGATTTAAATCATGATATAAATCACTGATTTAAATCAACTGATTTATCAGTTACTATCACTCTAAACTATCACTATTACTATCACTGTAAAGGAAAAATAAGATTTTCAAATACAGAAAATGAAGGAAAAAAAAAAACCCAAGTATATATACTACATCAAGACATGGTAAATTATTGGTATAATATTTAGATATTGTTACGGTAAGACAAAATGCCTACAATTTCAATATAAAGTAAAAGTATAATTAAAGTAATCCCAAACAAACTTTGAGACTTGTCCCAAAACTCTAAAAGGAAAAAAAAAACTTTTTAAATACATTTCCATAACAATACATCAAGAAAAAAATTACAATTTTTGTAATTCAAGACAGGTTAATGGTTTTTGAATCATTTTGGTGCAGTAACACCAATTCTATAAAATTTCATAACTTTGTCTTGACTGCTAACAATTAAACATACTCTTTAAGAGCAGCCAAAATTTAAGAAATCACAAAATCTTATTTTATTTTATCACAAACGGCCAAATAGTCAATTTTCAAATAAAAATAATAATGCTTCATTGAAATCCAACAGTACCAGGTGGTTAACTTTCTGTAAAAGCAGTGTCTCAAACATTGATTTAGAACAATAATTTTTAACTACAATTTCTGTAGGATGTTAAAACAAAATAGTTTGTTTCCTTGAAACCAAAATAAGAATATGTGAGAATGTGTATAGATACAAATTATTTCATGAATACGCCAGATATAGGTGCAGATTCCCAAAATTTTTAAGGAGCCATTGGCTTCTAAACCCAAATAATCCAGTTGCCACATTGTGAAAGAAATGCATAAAAGCCAAAGCGTTTGTTTATATGAGGGAAAAAATTCGGGAACTCAAAATGAAAAATAACTGGGAAAAAAAACAACAACAAAAAATCCCTGCTGGCTCGGGCCTACAGGCGGAGGTAGATTTCGAAGTTAAGTACTAAATTCACCAACAAAACTTAAATCAAGATTAGAGAAAAACCCAGTTTCTCTACTAAGAATGAGCTCTAGGGAGATAAACATTTTGTGAAAATTCTAATATACACGAATACACACATGCATGTATATGGAATAGGTTTAAAAAATAGCTAAAGTAAATTCAGAGAACCTCAAAGTGTTAAAATAAGTTAATATTTCCATAGTCGTGTTTTTATCATGTTTTAATACGTTTTCTCAAACTCGCAGGACGTTACATATTCACCACCTGAGGTCCATTTTATTTCCAATATGACGCAATATATATATATTTTTTAATTCGTCAAACTATTTATTTCATTTTGAGTTTTCATGCGAAAATCTTACTCTAGGACACTTATGACGTAATATTCAATTTGTTTTCAATTCGTCAAACTATTTATTTAATTTAATTTTTCACGTGAACTTTCAATAGAAAAGCAATTGTTGTGGTGAGAATTTTATTGCTTTTTTTTTTAATTGTTGGCAACTGTTATAACGAAAAATATTTATTTTTTCCCGTCATTGTTGTGTAAGAGCTGGTTTTATCAGAATCTTGTTAAGATGGTATTCAAAAATTTGAACCTTCCCCATTTCCATTTCCTTGGACCGATTTTGCCCATTTTCAATCCCCGCCGAGATATTAGCCATCTCAAAGTTGTTGGCGAGTTTGAAGACGATCCGTGCATAA
This sequence comes from Maratus speciosus, assembly GCA_963932465.1. Taxonomy (NCBI): domain Eukaryota; kingdom Metazoa; phylum Arthropoda; class Arachnida; order Araneae; family Salticidae; genus Maratus; species Maratus speciosus. The sequence goes on along the minus strand of OZ010798.1, from coordinate 22,983,358 downwards.
TTGCGACTTTTATCGTGCGGACAAAATTTAGTACATACATACATACATACATATATATATATATATATATAAACTTTTTAGGTGGGGGTGGTTTTGGGTTCCTGGGGTCCTATAATGAAAAGTTATGAAGGAATTTTTCAAAAGTCGCACCATGGTAACGACTGCAATAGGTAGTATTTCTTACGAAATCTACCTAAAAAGACAAATTACAACAAATGTGTATACAGTCAACTCTGTTAAATCCGGCAATGTATAATCCACAAATGTCTGTTATCTGCACTACATGTTGGAATGTAAACAATGAAAATTGTCATTAACAGTTCAACTCAAAAAAGCTGAATTTGTCTTGGATCAAAAAGTAACTTTTTTGTTTCAACTTTTTTTTTTTTAAATCAATTTTCCAATGAATAATTATTTAAATATAAATTGGATATAAATATTTAAATTGCCTTGAGTAACAAAATTTTATCTTGGATCAAAACGTAATGAATGGCCATAGACTACAGAAAAAAATTATTGACAACAAACCAAAACTACCACTGTGTTGTGTCAATGTTTAAAATAATGAATAATCAGTAAAAATTGTATATAATTTAACTTTTCTTTAATCTTAATTATTACATTTATTAAACCAATGTTACATTATGTTTTTCTTGTCCATTGTAATTGTAATTTTTGTACAGTTGTTCCTAATTTATAGTCAGACTAGACTTTAAAAAATAAAATGTAAACAAAAGGATGATCTATAATCCGCTAAAATGTATAATCCACAAAACCCTCGGTCCCTAAGTGTGAGGATTTCACAGACTTGACTGTATTTCATTTAATCACACAATCCTTTTAATTTGGATATAATTTAAATACAGTACAAATCTTAAGCTATGTACAGTCAGAGTATAAAGTTAGGCAAGACAGAAGTTAAAAAAAAATATATCTATAAGAATAAGTTAAGCAATCATGGTAGTGGGGAATATTAGGAAAACAATATTTTTTATTTTCATTTTGTCATACAAGAGTACATAAAAAAAAAAAAAAAAAAAAAAATATTGAATGTGTGAGACAATTTTGCACTATAAAAATCAAAATACAATTCAAACATTTGTTTTTCAAGAACACAGATGAAAAATTGTCTTTAAAAAAAAATTGTATCACAGACTATTATAAGAGTGATTCTGTTCCGACTTTTCTGAAAGTTTAAGATATTTGGTTCCAAAAATTCGGACATAAAAAATATTGAGAATTTTGACAAATAGCCTGCAAAAAAATTAATTTTGTCAATTGTCAGTAGAAAGAAGAGCAAATTTTATCAAAGGATCGCAAAAAAAAAAAAAAAAAAGCAAATTTCGTCAAAGGTTCGCAAAAGACTGCAAATGTTGTCAAAGAATCACGAAAAACTCTAAACTCTAATTTCATTCAACTCATTGCGAGAAAACGCTAATTTTGTCAAAGGATCACAGAAAAGACAAATTTTATCAAAAAAAAAAAAAAAAAATTTTGAGAACAGATTGGGAAAAAAAAAAAAAAAAAAAAAAAAAAAAAACTTTAATTTCGTTAAAGCATCATGAAAAAAAAATTTGTAAAATGATCGCAGAAAAAACTTGATTTTTGTGCAAGGAATGCGGAAAAACAAAAACACGAAATTCGCCAAAGGGTGGCAACTTAAACACTGAAAATTAGCCGCCAAAGTAAAACATTTAGTCACCACTTGGCGACTGGTGACAGTGAATCTGCCCCTATAGCGACAGAAAGCAGAAATGATACTTCTCCATTGTCTCGTTGACTACTTTCCATAAAATAAACTATTGCCAAACTATTCGCCATACTCTTAATGCCTAGTAAATAAACAGAAGAAGGTTGCTATTGGGAAAAACAACAACAACAACAAAAAAAAACCCCCAAGAAATTTTAGAAAAACCCTACTCACTAAAGTTTTCCCTATACTTAATTAATATTAAATATATATATATATATATATATATATATATATATATATATATATGAAAACGGAGAAAAAAAAAATATTGGGTATTTATTTAATTAAATTAATTTTTATAATTATTCCTCTCAGCTGGTGAATGTGATGTCACTTGAGAAACAGATCTACTGTATGAAACTACGCATCACAAGCTAATAAATCAGTAAAAGAACGAATTAAAAATCACTTGATGACACATATAAACACGTACAATGAAACTGAAGTCATGTGAATGTAACACTAAAATCATGCATTTGTGATGTTCAATCCTATAGTTTGGACTTTTTTTTTTTTTTTAAATGGAAAGTGGTCGACGGATAATGGAGAAGTAATACAGAAAGTTTGGGTTTGAGAAGAGCCTGTTCTCAACTGCTCTGCTCAACAAGCATAAAATGTTTTGACACATTTACAAATTCATTTTTTAATGGAAAGATATAAAATTGGAAGGCCTGACTAGGGAAGCAATTTGGAATCGAACTGGGCTTTCCATTTTTTTATAAATGAATTACATATCAAATTATAAGAGTTTTTGGTCGTGTGACAAAGATGTTTTTCACCTTTACTTCAGTTATTATTCTTCTTTAGCACATTAATTTGGTTCAATACACCCACTTTTGATACTATTTTCTGAAAGATCTATTGCGTTCGGGGAAAAAAAAAACAGTTGAAAAATACAGTTCGATGACAGTTGCTGAACAATAACACCTGCTAGTTTTATGCATTTTTGAAGAAAAATATAAATTATGTCATAAAGTTGCCCTTTTGGATTTGAGAACAGCCTTAAGGGCATGCATCAGCATTCCTTACCAATTGCAAAATTCCATATTAATCTATGGGAAAATTTTACTAAGTGATTAATCATAACCTAATATATTTATAAAAATACAGTTTTCATCATCAGAAAGTACGTTGTACTGTGACTCTGGGATATGTCAATTGGAGCGAAAATTCGATAAGAAATATATAAATCTAATCGAAACAAATCCAATTTACATTCCCCAAAATCACACTACGGCCGTAAAGTATACTGGATTACATATGCGTCGTAATCAAATTGAATTAATTTAAAGATAATAAATCTCCAAATAAATAAATATAAATAGTATTTACTCACCCCATATAGCTGAAAGTTGCACAGAAAATAAATAGACAAGCAAAATGATCGGAACCATAATTCGAATCAAACATATTTATTTAACACTATTATATCAATACCGGATCCGGGAATAAAAAAAAATATATATATATTATTTATTAAAATCATAAAATGTTATATTATAATGAAGTGCAGATATATTGAAGAAAATTATATTTTATTTTCTTTTATTGATTCAAATTTTATTTTTAGCAAGTCTATTTTAAATGTGTTGGCTAATGTTCCTTTTAAATGAAATGAGTTGGAACCCGTCGAAATTCGACAAATTAAAATGTTTAGAATGGAACTGTTAGATTGAATTCATAATAAACCTACAAAAATAATTACAATAAAAAATTTGTCTTGCATTGGCTATCTAACTCTTAAAACAAATAATGTTTTTAACCTAAAATTACCAAAATATTATTTCCAAAAACTTCAACTGCTTAAATTATTGAAAATTTAAACTGTATTGGAATACGTAATCAAGATGAGTAATTATGTTGAAGGTATCGATTGAGGCTCTTACGTTTGTTTTTACGGGATGAAAAATCAGTAAAAAGGATTTCGCTTTGTTACATCATAAAATTTTCCCCCATAAAATCTAAACTGTAAGAACTGCAAGTTATTTTCACATTCTCAAAATTTACATACGTACCACTCAAATTCACAATTTAAAAGTATTTTAATGTGCAATACATTATTAATGAATGTATTTTCAAACTTAAAGTCACGTTTGTCCGATACAACTTTTCATGTGAACATTCGCATTAAATTTAAGTTCTAATCTCAGTACCCGCGAAAATTTATCATTCAAAAATTTGCCTTTAGTCGCCATAGTATTGGCCATTTAGTATTGGTCAGATATTTAGTTTTATCAAAGAAAATGATCGTTTTGTTTTAAATATGACATCATTTTTACTCACTGAATCATTTTGCCTAGCGGCTCAAACTCAGCGTAATGTAAAAATATTAAAATATCTTCTTCAATCTTTTGATTTATGAAGAAGAATGCGTGTTTTTTTTAATGGCTGACGTAATTTTCTGTTCAAAAATTAGAAATAAGTTACTTTTATTTGTAATGGGAAAATGGGATCAATAAGGATATAATGAATAAAAATAAATAAACCATGACTATTTTCCCTTCACTTTTAATAGAAATGGAGTACTTCAGTTGCCACAATTACAAAATTGGTACTAAAAACTATAAAAAAATTAATATCTCAAAAATGAATTGAGATAGAGCTTTCAAACAAATTGCATTTAAAAGAACATTTTTTTCCCTATACGACGGTGTTAAAATTGAAACTGTGCGGTGTTTAGAAGTTTAAAAATTTGCAGTGGCGAAAATTGCAAAACCGAAACTTCATTTCAAATTTCAAAGTGTTGCCATTCGCAGAATGACGTATGCGTTACGCACAGATATGTTTGTCCTTTATAATATAGATAGTCATTTCCTAATAAAGTATCTAAAGTAATGACAGGAGTAGTGTGCGCTATTGTCGTAACGGCAGGCGTTAGATGAAAATTCGTAATGAGCAAATATATACAGTTGAATACTTGAAGTGCATAATCAATGTCTATGAAGGACTGTCACGAAACTTGAAACACAGGATGAATATATCAAAGATTCATGAAACCTGAAATCCACGGCATCATTATTGAATTGAGACTCCTTTACTCCAAAGAGCTAATCAATCATCAATGAGCATCTGAAGGTGATCATCTCAAAAGGATGCAACCAAAAGTTGAACGAAGTAATGCAGTGATTATGAATTATTCAAACTACTTCTTGCGAGTCATTCATTGTATGAATTAATCCCAGAGATTTCGGAAGGTAAAACTATTCAAGGATAATTTTTGACGAGTCTTTATAGCTGAAATTCCATTAGAATATTACATTGCTAATTAGAAACACCTATTGCTGACTAGAGATGTTCGTTGGGCCTTTGGCCCAACGGCAAAAAAAAATAAGAATTGCCGATCTGAAAGTTGGTCTTGTGTCTTCAGACAAAATTCTCAAACTGAAAACTCTTTTGAAACGTCTGCCACATTCTGGGTATGCTCTCGGTGAAAAGAGCCAATCAGAATACTCCAAAAGACGGTATATCGATAGCAAGCCTGCGGAAAATGTTTTTGCGCTAGAATTATCACCGTGGAATGGCAACACTTGAACGGGCGGGATCGAAAGAAATGCTTGCGTCTTGTGAGTTCTGATGACCTAGAATGGAATTTCCAGCATATTCCGAGATAAGAAACATATTCTGAACTAAAAGATTGCTTTTTTGAGGCAAGATGTGAATAGAAAGTGATTATGAATAAAGAAAAGTCTATGAATTATTTTCTCGTTTATCTGTTAAATTATTATAGCAATTATGCTGAAATTTTAGCAGAGGAATGAGAAAAAATATAGAATACAATAAATGTAATTGCAAGTCAAAATAATTAAGAATAAAGATTTTAGATTTTAATATTTAAAAACTTAGTAAAATTTGCTGTCATATTGAAAAATCTTAATTTGAAGTTGTTTATTAAAATAAACAAAATATAAAAATTTAAATTTATGTAAATTTAAAATAGGGAATGTTATGTAAAGCTTTTAAAACACAACAAACGTGACAGATGCTGATTTTCAAAAATTATTATTTTCCTAAATTTTAAATATTTTTAAGACTACTATAAATATTGAAAAGATTTGCGCAAATAAAAATCTGAAAGTTTATCAAGTTTTAATTAAAACAAAATAATAAAAAATTATGCACATAGGTCTGCATTTAACATTTTTGTAATAATGGTGAAAACTGTATTTTGGTCATTATATTAGGTAATGAGTGATCACCACATTAAATTTCTCCATATTTTAACATGGGATGTTGTGTCAGCGAAGAGAAATCCTTTAAGAGGGAACTTGAAAACACTTATTGCTAATGTTAAACCTATGGGCAGGTTGTTTTTGAATTTCTCGTTTAAATTTGAATATTTTTAAACAATTTTTTTTTTGGGGGGGGTGGGGGTGGGGGAGGGGTTAGGGAGGCACACGATAGTTGAGCTCAATCTCTAATACAGCCATTTTGTCTCTTTTTGATTTTGATTGCAGATTTTTTTAAATAAAGGTACTTTCACTTTCTAAACAGGTTCTGAAAGTGAAAATACTTTTATTAAAAAAATCTGCAACCAAAATAAAAAAAGTAAAATACAGCCATATTAGAGATCGAGCTCAGCTATGCTATGGTAAAAAAAGTCATTTAAAAATATTCAAATTTAAACAAGAAATTCGAAAACAACCTGTCTATAGGTTTAACCACGGCCAAACTCGATCCCTTAAACGGCCGTAACAAACAGTCGAAATCCCTTTGTTTTCGGGGAATCATACTTTCGCTCCAGAGAACTGTAGGGGGCGCTTTGGAGAATTTCCTTATCTTTCTCTACTCTTATTACTCTACTCGTTTCTTTTAGGTATAACTTGAATGAAAGTGCGATTTTTGATTTCTTTACTTATTAAAAAATGTTTCATTGCTGTGTTTCCATATAGTTATGAATTGATATATCCGAGACTAATAAAAAATCCTTTGTGGGAATGTGACTTAAACGAGCATATAATAAATATATGCTCGTTAACATCAATATGTGCAAAATTTTTGCCCATTATTTTAAAAAATATGGCAAAGAACTTTACAAATAAGGCAAATTCATCTTCATATAAGAATTCTTTAACAAGAAAATTTTTAAAGTTCACTTAATTTTAATTTTGTAATTTTTATTGTATATTTTATTGTAAAAATTCTCAAGTTTGAAATATAATCAAGAAATTGAACGTGCATATATCAACAGCTACATTTATTTATATGAGTAAATAGATTTACGAATTAATATTTTTAAATTCTGAAAAAAATATTCTGTAATTTCTAACCAGTGTTCTAAACCTTCTGCAAAAGCTATTCTGGGATGAATGGAGTATATAATATAAAAGAAAAAAAACGACTTATTGATTCTGTAAATAATGAAACCTGTAAAAATTATTATTTATTTATTTATTTTGTTTCCTTGTATTTCATGATCACCACCAACAACGTACAGATATATATATTTTGTTAATAATTAAGAATTATGTAAATATCCATGTTTTGGGAAAAAAAAAAAATCCATATCATTTGATTGCCGGATATTGGCGAAAAGGCTCGATTATTTTGTTGATATTATGAAGCATGTAAATATATTTTTATTTTTATCATATACTTTAATACCATGACTGTCTAAAGTTAAAATATTTAATTTTATATGTACGTGTGTTGATTTTCTATATCTATATGCTTGTAATTTCAATCAACACATATAATGGCAAATGCCAAATTTATTGAAAATTGTTTGCAAAGTACAAATATCTATATTTTTTAAATAATTAAGAGTAGTGTAAATTTCCACTTAAAAAAAAAAAAAATAAATAAATGATATGATTTCTTGCCAGATATTAGCGAAAAGGTTTGCTTACTTTGTTTATATTATGAAACATGTAAATATATTTTTATCGTATACTTTAATACAATGACTGTCCAGAGTTAAAATATTTAATTTTATATGCAAGTTTGTTATTTTTCTATATGCTTGTATATTTCACATCAACACATATACCGTAATTTCGGGAGTAAGCGCCGCGGCGCTTATGACTTTAAAAGGTATTAAATTACCGATGCGGCGCTTACGATTTTTTTTTTTTTTTTTTTAAGTTTTTATAGAGAATGTTGAAAAAAGTTAAAACTGATAGCAATATATACCAGTTCTTGTCACCGTACGTGTTTATTTCCAATGAGAAACCTATTTATCCTTATTCACTTTATTTCTTTTATTAAAGTACTTTTATTTACAGTAATACACAATGCATTATAATAAATTAACTTTATTTCCTTCTTTTTTATCTTCTTAAATAACGTTGCTTTATTTACTTTCCTAACCTACGTATCATATCGTACTTCTTCCATGTTTAGTTTCTTCTGTCATGTTTGAAAAACTCCATTAAGTACATGGTGACGTAATCCTAACAGCTATCACGTAATGATGTCGTCATCTTTGCACATGTTTGAAGCTGTCAGTTGCATTGTGTAATGACTTAGTTTTGTTATCTCGCCTTCCCTTCTTTGACCTACTAACCTAGTGTGGTGTTTAACGAATGACAGGAACATAGTAGAGTGAGTAATGAAGTTCCATACAGTTTATTTTGTTTCTTTAAGTGGATTCTCGGGAGGAATGTTTTTATCCAGTGTTGAATTCAGGGGGTGTTCTGGGGGGGACACCCCCCCTCCCCCCCCCCCTGGAGCCATAGAAGTCCCTCGCGGAGAAAAGTGCCTGAATTCAACACTGTTTTTTATCGTAAAGTGGACGCGATAGCTTTAAGTGGTTGTAATCCTTTTAGAATGAAATAAAAAATATTAGAGAATAAATTAAGAATTAAATAAAATAAAAAGCAAAATCCGTGATAAGAACAAATGAAAAGGTAAAAAAATGCAGTAATACCCATCTGTATTATTTTAACGATTTAAGCATTCACAAAATGTCAATATTATCTGATGTTTTGAAAATAGTTTTCTACTTAAATTCTTTTATGTTCGTAAATTTAAATAACAGATTAATGTCTAACTAAACTCCAGAAAGAGGGAAAGGGGTAGAAAGTAAAAATAAAAATCGTCGTTGGTTTGGATCGCTCCCCTGTTAAGTACCTGTAAAGTTGCTTATCGTGCATTACATATCCGGACCGTTCTGTCTCACGGAGTAAAGTTCTTTGTCCTTACTGTTCTCTTAACTTATCCATTCACCATCACCCCTTTTATAAAAGTGGGTTGCTCGTAGCATAGTGGTCAGTCGATTTGATTGGATACTTGTCTCTCTCCGTCCCCTCTCATCATTGCTATTCATCGCACTTGTGTCGTTAGTTTTCAACGTGGTTTGCTATTTTTGAATCTTTTTTAATCTTTTGATTGTTGGAATATTTTACGATGGCTCCCAAGCGACTTCGAAATTATACTGCTGCATTTAAATTACAAGTAATTATGAAAGCAGAGAATATCGGAAATCGTCCTGCAGCACGTGAATTTCGTATAGACGAAAGATGCATTCGCCGATGGCGATCAGAAAAATCAGTTATTGAAGAAATGCCGAAATTAAAAAAAAGCAAGACGTTGCGGTATAGCTCATTGGCCAGAGTTGGAAAAGAATCTAAGAAAGTGGATATTAGAACAGCGTGAAGAAGGGCTTTCAATCTCAACTGTAAAAATTCGAATGCAAGCTAAAAATATTGCTGCTGATATGGGAATTTCAAATTTCAAAGGAAATGCAAATTGGTGTTTCCGTTTTATGAAGAGACACAAGTTGTCCGTGAGACAAAGAACAAGTGTGGGACAGAATCTCCCTGCTGACTGGATTGAAAAGAAAAAAAAATTCCTGGAATTTGCAATGAAATTGAAAAATGAAAAGAATTTTAAGCCTTCCCAGTTGATCAATATGGACGAAGTTCCGTTGACATTCGATTGCCCCCCAAGTAGAACTGTGAATTCAACTGGAGAAAATTCTGTTTTCATTTCAACTACGGGCCATGAAAAAACTTCATTCACATGCGTTTTATCGTGTACCGCAAGTGGAGAAAAGCTCACGCCTATGCTAATTTTTAAAAGGAAAACCTTACCTGAAGAGACTTTTCAATCGGATGTTGTAATTGACGGGATTAGATTTAAATAGGTATTAGATTTAGCAGAGTGAATTGAAATGCCCAGTGGAAACTTAAGCTGATAACCCCAAACCTGTGTATATTAAATAGTTAAGGGAGAATAAAAGATATGGTGGCGAAATAATTACAAGATAGATATAAAAACAATCTAACGTTTATTGAGCAAAAGATAAAAACAATATATAAGTTAACTTTATATGCATTCTGTAATTCATAAATATAATTAACAGTAACAAGATTAAAAGATGTTTTAAACAAACCCCATGACATTCAGGAAATGAACTGCATCAAAGAGTGACTGCTAATATGTAAAATCCCATATACTGCTTGAATAATGCTGAGTCCAATGCTTCCATAAATACGATTAAGTTGATGAGAAACTTCTTTATAGCTGATGACACTTTCCATGAAGAACGTAGCAATAAACATTGCACGAAAACACAAATGATTTAACTTTGAACTTCCCCGACAAACGTAACGTGACTCTAACAACGATGTTTATTTAGAAACACTTGACACAGAGTCCACACGTCAATCCAGAGCCGATGTCAAAACTATCCAACTCTCAGAAAAGATAATACGAAGCGTTAAAATCAAAGTAAATCATTTCGATGTCAGCCTATTAAGATGTACAGAACTTTCAGTTTCACGTCAAATGCCATTTCAACAATTAAGGGACGACCAGCTGTTAGTGACTGAGAATCGGAGAAGAGGTAGGAAGAGGATAAGGGGAAGTGGTCAGTAAGCCAAGGAAACATTCATATTTATACAAACTGAGAGAAAGAATAATAACTCATCACGCAATTCAACGGGCAGCTAATGACGTATCCAGAGTGACGACATCGTGACGAAGTGTCGTACATCCGATGTGCCGTAGGCTCGAACGAAAGACGGCATCTAGTGGCGACCGTGAAACCATACGTCAAATGAAAAAGCTACGTGCCGTTGAAAGCGTGGGAGAAACAGATGGAAAACGGAAAGTACGATAAATGTAAACAGAGTGGATAAATTAAAGGGATGATGACAGAAGTTAATTTAAGGTAAGTAGAATGTATTTAAATTAGATATTATATCTGAAAGAAATAAAAAGTATTATTTAATAAAAGTGAATATAGAGGAGATAGATATATTGTTATGTAAAAGGATAATGTAGAGGGAAATTCCCGGACAGTGGCAAGAAAGAAGAGGGTAATTTACATATATCAGTAATAAGGTGCAATGAAAAAGGGTGGAACAATGAAAAATTAATGATAGACTGGCTTTCTGAAGTGTGGAAAAAAAGAAAAGGCGCTTTTTTCCAGCCAAGTGGAATGTTAATAATGGATTCCATGGCGGCACATTTGACGGAGCCTGTAAAGGAAGCGGCCAGGAAATGTGCTGCATCTTTGGCTATCATTCCTGGTGGGCTTACTAAAAAATTGCAACCCTTAGATTTGATTCCAAATTGCATTTTTAAGCATTACATGCGACAACAATGGGAGACATGGATGTCAAGTGGATTGCATTCATATACTAAAAGGCGGCAATTTGAAGAAAGCATCTTACGCAGAAGTGGCATGGAATGCCTTTGAGTCAGGATGCTGATACAGATATTGAGATATCGGACGATGAGGAAAATAGCCTCGAATTGAGTGACAACATACGACAATTGTTCCAGTCAGACAACGAATTGAGCGAATTTGATGGTTTTTAATTTCGATGTTCCATATATAGTGGATGCGACCCACTAATAAAAAGCGTGCCTAGTGGCGCCGACCACTTTAAAAAACGTGGAGCGCCACAAGGAGAAGGGTTTGCGTCCCGCGCTCTGAATGGTTACATTATAATTAACCAACGGATGTCTCCTTAAGTCCCTGGGAATAAAAACCTAAATAAGTAAGTCATTTTATTTTTTAAAAATTCTTTAAAACATTAAATTAATTTTAATTGCGCTATTAATTGTGCATTTTTTTAATGTCAAAGTTTAGGCCTTTAATCTACATTTAGTGCGGCGCTTACGCCAAATGTTTTTTTTTTAGAATGAATATTGTGAGTACGGCGCTTACTCCCGAAATTACGGTAATGGCCAAAATTATTGAAAATTGTTTGCAAAATACATATATCTATATTTTTTAAATAATTAAGAATCGTGCAAAATAATCGATGTACTGAATATAGTGTAGATATTTAAAAAAAAAAAAAGTTATTTTTTATACTATGACTGTCCAGAATTCGAATATTTGATTTTACAATTTCCCTTAAAATAAAATTATTATTTTATTTTTTTCCTAAACATAATATCTATAATAATAATTATTTTTCTATTTCCTAATACACTTCATCTTCTGTACCTCCAATGTTTAAAATTATTGAAACAATTGCCCGTAATCAACTTTATATACCTATATTTTCCATCTGAAGTATGGTGTAAAAATAAATGTTTAAAAAAGTTATCCTGATTTGAGTAGAGTTTGGTTTTTTGAAAAAGTTTTGGTTAATTTTCTATTTTGAAACTAATAAATATTATTAAAAAATTTTTTTACTGTGTATTTTACGGTCAGAATTCTCAATGTTTCAAATAATCAAGAATTTAAATGTAAATAAAAGTAAAAATTTACTTATAATTTTTGTTTTTGATGTTATAGTAGAGTGTTAATTAAAATATTTTTAATTGCTTAAAGCATTGGATTTATTTATCTCTAAATCTTTTAGTTTTTCCTGTTTATAGTATGGAGGATGTCGAGGAAAAGTATATCTTTTATAACGCATATAGAATGAGGTTTTTCGTATTTTTATATGTAAAAGTAACATTTAATAAGCTTTATTTACAGTGGAGAAAATCTATTTACAGTTTGTATTCCCGCCATCTGTCTGAGAGAGTAGAACATTAATGATTCCGAAACTAAGGGGAATTGTGAAGGCTGTATAAGGCAGGCAATCGAGTTTGGCCGTGGTTTAACATAATGAACGGGTGTTTTGAAGTGAGTGAAGAGTCAGTGCCCTTAACAACAAAAAAAAAGATAGCTCAGATCAAGAATACAGTTCTTATTATAGAAGTTGAAAAGAGAAATAAACATATTTAATGATAAAATAAATCAAAAATAACATAGATGAAATAAAAAGAAATAGTTACTCAGGTCTCTGCATATTTTCTTCTTGCTTCTTATTAAAAAATGAGTCTCGCTGATATGATACACCTTTATCTGCAAGACTGAAAGGAAAAACAAAAACAAAGATGTCATTAAAACAAATATATTAAAATGTTCAAATGATTTACTAACTCTGTAATGTTCTTTTTTAAAAAAAGAAATAATTATTTGACATATGGTAAAAAAATTTGTTTGATTACAGTGTATTTTTGACAAAAGAGCCTATTCAGTTTTTTTTTATACATTTTATTACTGCAAGTATTATTACTTTTATTATTTAAAAACAAAATTTAAGACAATGATTTTTTATTTTGTCATTTATTAACATCACTTTTATAAAGTATTATAACGGTATTTTCAACATATTTAGTTTTCTTGACATGACTCAAAAACATGCTTTTCCTATCAAAATTTTAATACATTTTTGTAATTATTTCAGGTAAATAAACCTTTTTAAGCATCAAAATATCCAATTTTGAATAGTCTTTGTTGTAATTTCAATATAGCTGTGAAACCATCCAATTTTCAGCATTTGTATTTCCAACTAGTAATTATTTAGTAAGTAAAAAATTTTCCCCAATAAATAAAGCTAATATTTCTAGTTGAGGATAGTTTTATTAAAAAAATGAATTTTGACAACAATATTAAAATGTCTTTATCACTTAGCCCTAAGATGAATAACATGAATATTTCATACCAAATTAAAGAAAATAATATATAAAAAGTTCAGATTTAAAAGTGATCCATGCACTTTTAAAATGACGATTTTAATATGCATTCAAATTTTAGAAATATACAAATCTCTGCATTTGTTTAGATCAATTACTACTAAAATTATAGCATTTTTTTTTTTTTTTTTTTTTACACACATTGGGTAAGTTTGTTTAGATTTTCTCTTAATATTATGTTTAATGACTACAGCTTTGGTAATTAATCTTTTTTTTATAAATGAATGGCCCATTTATTTGAAAAATCAAACTATTAATGTGCGTCAGAAATACAAAAGGGATTGGTGGAAAATTAGTTCGTACCCGACATTTTAATCATTTGTTATATGTGAGATTTTAAAACTGCTTAAAAGTAGTTAAAAACTTGACTGGATTTGAAATCACGTTCAGACCGATTTACAGTGACTGAACCCATGTAATTTATCAAAGGAAAATTTAAATAATTGATTTTATTTCATTGAATTTTTTTTTTTTTTTTTGCTCCTTATCAAAGTCATCATTGACCCCTTAATACAATAGCTTGTCATAATTTCTTTATACTGCCATGGTTTATTCATTTTTAGATAAAGCCTTGTATCAGGCCCATTGGTGAACTTTAGAACTTAACTATGACATTTCCAAAGAAAATAATTCTTGTGTTTAGTAACAATGAAGGAAAAGAAAAAGTGCAATTTTTATGCCCGATAAATAAAAAAACATTAATTTTGAATGTTTTAATGAATTATAAGTAAATTAAATTAGAACAAGATTGAACTTCACAAAAAAAAAAAACCATGTAATTCTACAGTAAAACTGGTTTAAGACTATAAGTACGACCATTACTGGTCATCCACGAGGTCCAAAAAGAGCCGCAACGGTGTCCACAAGGGATTCTGCTTTGACCCCGATCCGGCCCTAAATAAATAGGTTCAAATACCGCAACAGAAACCCGGCTCAATACAACTTTAACGAGGGATCGAAACAGGCTCGACCTGATGCAGGGTCTTCGTTGCATCATCGACTCCTAATCGCAGGACACCTCACAGGACGTGCTCATGCTCAGAGACTAGCGAGGGAGGCCTCACACCGGCTTAAGAAAACCTGTCTATAATGTAATCTATCTTTAACTAACCTGTCTTAGATGAAAGAATTTCATGATCTCCACAGAAGAAATACCGTGTAATTCTGCAGTAATCTGTGTTTCTCAAAAATAAAATGAAGAAGTAAATAAAATCATAAGACGAAACGCAATATTCCACCTTGATTCAATCACAAAAGTTTTATGTTTACTGAAAAAGGTGACAATAATAATACAGAAGTTTAAAATACACACTTTATTTAAATTTCCTAGTACTATCGGTCCGCAATCCCATAGACATTGTCAGGGAATACTTTCATTAATTGCCATTCTATTCATTTCAAATATGCCACTTCAAATGGGACACTTTGAAATGGGACTTCAATTTGAAATGGGAGAGCCTATAATTCTAAAGATGACAAAAGTGACATATTAAAATAAATGGATCGGTAGTGAAAGTATTTTTCCTCTACACAAGCATGAAAGTGGGAAATGGGGAAAAAGGTGGAAAATTTTTTCGAATATACAATAAGGCCAAACTCATATAATTTAAACACATTTTAGCAGTTATTCATACAATAAAATGAATTATAACTGTACATATGATTATTTTCTTTTTGTAACTTAGAAAGTATTAAAAAGAAAAAATAAATCAATAACAATAACTGTATAAATTCATTAAATAAAAAAATTGGAAACAGTTTGCTAAAAGTATAAATCCATCCAAGTGTGTCTGATTAACTTATGCGAAGTACAGCAATTAATTTTTCAAAATAAATGTATTATTTTGTATGATTCGGCTGTTTAAGATTTTACTCTTTTTAAAGAAAATCTATGCTAAATATATATGCACGCCAAATTGATCTTTACTCCAGAAATACATTTCCAAAAATGCATAAGTGTTTTATAAATAGAGTAAAATATTCTATTCCAAAAGAACCTTATGGAAAATTCATTTCCCTAGTTAAAGAAATCAATTTACATGACTTTCAGATGCTTATAATAAAAGATCGCCTTTGATTTGACAGTACAGCAATTCAGAAACAAACTCGAAGGATTTCAGTAGACAAAGTGTCCAATTATTACGCTTTCTAGACCCCCCCCCCCCCCCCCCTCATATGCTTCTAATATTTTCTTTGCATTTTTGCATCAATCCAGAGAATGTCCAAATTTGCTTTTAAAAAGGTGGAATTCCTCCTTTAGGCGGAACTCTTTCATGCATGTCTACAAAAGTTTAATCCAAAGCACTACTACTTCTACTTCCACCTACCCTAAGAATCATAGGCTCTCCCATTTCGAATGAAGTGATGTATGTATTTAAAAAAGAATGAATAGAATGGCAATTAATGAAAGTATTGCCTGACAATGGCTGTGGGATTGCAGACCGAAAGTACTAGGAAAATTAAATAAAATGTACGTTTTAAATTTGTAACATCTGTATTATTATCTGTCACCTTTTAAGTAAACAGAGATTTTTTTATCGGGAAATGAAGTTTTATAATTTTTTTATGAGTTCAAGCACACAGATTTAAAAATATTTTTCCCCTACAAAAGTTTAATCCAGAGCATCTACTACCTCTACTTCCACCTACCCTAACAATCATAGACTCTCCCATTTTGAATGAAATGACATACAGTGAAATACGCTTAACACAAAAACGCTTAAAATGAAAAATCGGTTAACACGAAATGATATAGCAGTCCGGACAGTATACTATTCAATTTAATACATTTTTTTTCTTTTAACACGAAACAAAAATCGTTTAACACGAAAAAAATTTGCTTTCGAGCTAGTTAGTTTGGGTTAAAATTAATGAATTTTGTGTTAAAATTGGTGAATTTTGTGTTAAAACCACTGAATTTTGAATGAAAATCAGTGAATTTGTATTTTTTGTAAATTAGTTTATGTTTTATTAGCACAATGGTTGAGAAATCGGTGCTAAAACAAAATGCCATTTCGCTTCAAATGAAGATGAAACTGCTTAATACAGTTGATGCAAAAGAAGGACCAAAACAGAAATCTGCAAAGAGTTTTGCCTTGCCTATTCTACTTTATCAACGATAATAAAAAACAGGGATCCCATTATGTTAATGTTTGAGCGCAGTATATTTAAGCCAGAGAGAAAACTTATTAGAACAGCTAAGCACGAAGATTTAGAGACAGCTTTGCTTATTTGGTTCAAACAAGCTAGGTCTTAGAAAGCTGAAAAAGACACTTAAAAAAGATATCTGATTTTTTCTCCAAAAAACAATATTTTTTTTACTTGCTTTTTATCCTAATGGATACAACTTATCAGTAGTTTAACAGGAAATCGAAGTAAAATTGGTCGATGTCGAAAATATTTGTGAGTTTTGTTCTTTATTTATGAATCTTAACGCGAAATTCTTTTAACACGAAAAATTTTTTCGGCCCCCTCAGTTTCGTGTTAAACGTAATTCACTGTATTTAAAATGAATAGAATTTCAATTAATGAAAGTATTCCCTGACAATGGCTGCGGTATTGTAGACTGAAAGTACTAGGAAATTTAAATAAAATGTATATTTTAAACTTGTAACATCTGCATTATTATTATCTGCCACCTATTAATTAAACAGAGAACTTTTTTAAGTTCATATTGTGTAGTTTGAAGAATGAGGAAATTTTATAATTTTTTTATAAGTTCAAGCACAGAGATTTAAAAATACTATAATACAGGGAATATTTTCACAAAACATCTCAGAGTACAACTAGGAGTTGCATTTCATTATTTTTAAAAAGTGAAGGAAGCATTTTCAAAATTTAAACTAGTCGTTGGGGGGCCACCATAATACTTACCCATCATGGATATAGCTAAAATAAAATAGGAAAATAAAACATGTGATATTTGCTAAGCATTGTACCATGTTACTTTTATTCATAATTTAAATTATTTGGACTTCCTTAAATATAATTAATATAACCCCTTAAGCTAATATTACTTTTTGTTGCATTAAAATATCTCAATTTGTTGATTTTCTGTAAGCAAGTAAACACTATTGGTTTACAATGGAAATATATGGGAATTGGGCGAAATATTAGAGATACCGCCAATTTGGCGTCACTTTTGGCTGCCAAATTTGACGATATACTGCAGACCTGCCAACCTTTGAAAATGAAAAATCGTAGCACACAAAATTCAAATTAATCTGGAGGTTGGTTGGTTGGCTTTTCGTGTTTCGGGGTTATTATTTACATTCGTAAATGGAATAAGGTTTCAGTCTTTCAGCTCACTATAGTAAATTTTTTCCTATGAAAAGTATTATACGATTTGTATAGCTTCTTCGTTTCGCAGCTTTTTTCTTCTTTTTTATTTACATTTGTAAAAGCGGCCCTGTTTTTTAGCCCAGGACAGTAAATTTTGACGAAATTCACATTTTTTTTTTTTTTTTTTTGTCTGCGATCATTTCACGATATTCACAATTTTTTCCCCACAATCGTAATTCACCTTTTTTATTACAATTGTTTTTTGAAATCCTTGAATGAATGAAATTTTACCTCAAATTTTTGAAGAAATTCGCATTTTTTACTGCGCGATCTTTTTGATCCTTTGACGATTTTTACATGATCCTTTGGCAAAATTCGTGTTTTCTTTCCACGATTTCCATTTTCCACGATAAAAATCGTAGTTTTAGACCGATTTTCGTAGCATGGTAGTTTATAGGTCAAAATTGTAGAAACTACGATTTTTTCGTAGCAGTTGGCAAGTCTGTATACTGCCAAGTTGGCGACAGAACAGGGTCCCCCCTATGGTAAACCCCCTTATAGGTATGGAGAGGCATTAAATGCTTGACATTTACGATAAGCCATTATTGGCATTTAATCTTATAGTTTGGCGATAGCTTTTTGGTCGGCAGGATAATCGAGTAGTACCGAATTGCATAAAAGAAGCATCCCTATAACTCGAAAAATTATAATCCTATTAACTAACAGTTTACTGAGTCAGATTAAGCGTATCATTTCCAATTAAAATATATCTTTGAATTGAAATTGGAATGAAATACAGGGTCATGAAAAATCGAACAGTGTGAAAAATAGAATTGCAAATATCTCAGCAACTAATTATCCAATCGAGTTCATTCATGATGCAATATTTATGGTTTTTTATTGTCTTTTATATTCACTCCTTTAAATAAACAATTTCGAAAATTTTTGTATGGGTCATTCCACGTCAAATCACCCAGAATTTTCTAAAAATCACCCACAACTATCAATTTTGATAAAATTTGGTGAATTTGTAGACTTTTTAATGCTGATTCCAAAAATATCAATCATATTGAAATTGATCAAACGGTTTGTCAGTTATGAGCTATTAAATATCTTCCAAGATGGCCAATTTGCTGCCATTTTGAATAGCATATGTGACAACATAAAAGTCTAACTCCTTTCAGGTTTAAGCTAGAACTTTCAAATTTTTTTTGTTTTGTTCAGAATAAAGTAAACTTTCATTTAAACAGATTTTTGTGCAGCTGATTCCATTAAAATGCTGTCAGAAAATGACTTTTTGTCATTTTTTTAATTAAAAAAGGGTGTAACTTCAATGGCTGATTTCCCCCATTGTTCCCCCTTCAATTTTCATCTAATTGCATAAGTAGGCAGCTCAAAGTGTGTTTTGATGCCTGATAAAAAAAATTTAATGGGCATTTCACAGGTATTTTGTTTAAAGAATAATTTCAATTTTACTAACCTTCCAAAAGTAACGGAAAACACAAGATAATGTTGATACAGTAAACTCTGTCTAAGGCGGAATTGGTCGGGACTGAGAAAATTTTCCGTGGTAGACAATATTCCGGCTTATGCAAAAAAGCCCCCCCCCCCCCCCACCCCAAAAAAGCACAAATCGTATAATTTTTTACGTTCGTAACTTTTATTATCATTCTTTAAAATGAAATTTTTATTGAAATCCTAATTTTTATTAAATTTATTGTTTTTAATAATTTCGTAAAACATTATTTAAATACAATAATAAATATTACCATTACAAAATTGCTTTAATTCTCAAATTTATTGAAAATCATTTAATTTAACCAATACAATTACATACCTCATATTTCACATAGTAGTTTAAAGAATAAAAAAAAATCTTTTATCGATCCTTGTTTTTCCTTTAGGTAAGGCTATTATTCTCGGTATTTTTTTTTTCTTTGTACTATAAAAATATTTTCGAGTCACCTAATTCTTTTCAAGCAGTCCTGATATGTTTAAAATCATCGCTGTCTTCCAACGTTTTCAGAATCGTGAAGATCAGAATTCTTCATTTGCATACTATACTACAAGCATACACATCATAAGCATAATATACTTTACTTTAGACAACACATATTTTCATAAATGTGTACTCTGCTAGTAATGATAAGAATAACTTTAAATAAATTTTTATAGGAAAAAATGGCATAAGCAAGAATTCCTTAAAATTTAAATAGTTTCTCTTCTTTTGAATTAACTTTTTTGAAGTATTACGGAATTTAATTATTATTGAGTTCGACATTGAGTATTTGACATATATAACCAGTTTTAAAGTTTCGTAAACGAAATGCCTTTCATTTTTAAACTATCCTTTTTTCTGCCTTATGCAAAATTTTGGTTTCGGTGGGACCTCAAAACAGTTTCCGTTTTTGCGTTAGGCAGATTCCGGCTTATGCAGCAAGAATTATTGTTATTTTCTATGGATTCGCCGGGACTTGAAAAATTTTCTGCTGTAGACAGATTTCCGGCTTACGCAGAGTCCGCCTTCGACAGAATTTACTGTATTTCTTTTATTGCCAGAAATATCATACATCTTTATATCTAAAAGTTTGATAAGGTTTTATCTAACTCAAAGATATATATATTTTTAATGTGGCTGAAAACAAGAGGAATCCTACAGGAATAAATAGGAATGCTAATAATGAATTCCTGCAAGACATAGAAGTATTTTCATGATAAATTGAAATCTATTGCAAAGTTTCAGTAAATTATAAGTAAAAAATAAATGATAGAAAAAATTCTAAAAATAGTCACACTTTATAGCAAAATCATATTTGTATATTATACAAAATATGATAAAATTATCTCTTAAATTAAAAATACAGTAAGTAAACATTATTGTACTTTCAAATTATACAAAATAACATTTAGTACATACACAGTAAAAATACTATTAAAAATATATCTACATCAATAACAATTTAAAGTAATGATAATTAATAAAAAAAGTTAACTATTGTAATACTGATGAAAAATTACTAAATTGTTTTATTTAAAATTTGTTTGTTCCCTTTATCTTTCAATCTTATTTCCTTCTTATTTCATGTTTTGCTCACTTGGTGCTTATTAAAGCACTGGATGGATCACTAAATTTATCTGTTCTACCAGTTGTAGTATTGATGTCACATGCACAAAGAATACGATTAAAAGGCACAACACAACTGTCATTTTCTGGCCAATAGTACAAAGGTGATGGGCCATGTGGATGCATGAATTTAACAGTTATACCCCTTCTTTGTGGGCTTCTGAAACTAAGTCTATATACCATTTCGATTCATATATACATGCTACATAACTGTTAAGAGATAGAATGTCTGAAGTCTCGTTAATATTTCTATCAAAAGATGAAAAACAGAAAATGTTTCATCTTATTCTTTTTCCACTTATTAATAAGTTTCCTGTAGATTCAAAATAATGCATACTAGGGCTGGGCAATATCAGAATTTTAATATCGTAACATATCGCTGACCAAATATCGATATTTTCGATATATTTTAATTCATATGTCACTCCATTATAGGGTCGTAAATGTAACTGTCCTCTGTATGTACAAGAAATATCTATAAATTGTACTTGCTTCTTGAAAATTCATCAATCAATTTTGTCAGCAATAACTGTACACGTGCTTTCAATTTCAACTCACAGGGAAACAATTCACAATCCACTGGTGTGGAGTCCACAAGTGATTGTATCAGAAATGCCCGATCCTCAAATGAGTCTCAATTTCGATTCCCGGCGAACTCTGATTAACAAAGCAGTACATCAGAACAGTAGACTGTTCGCCCATATTCTGGTATGTGCGCGACACCTGCACAAAACCACAAATATCACGAAAGGATTGAAATCTCGATATCATTACCGTGGTCTAGTAAGTTCTTTTCAAAATAAATACTTTTTGGGACTTGGATATGTATCTATGGGGTAGGGGGGACCAGGGTACAGTGGACCTAAGTACACAGTGGAATACCCCTTATATTTTACTTATTTTTAAATTTTTAAAGCTTTTCTTTTAGGCTAATTGATAAGAACACTGGATTCATTAGTTATAGCCTTCAGAACACATCGTTAGCTCAGAATGAACCCTTTTATCCTGACTGGTTGTTCTGAGCTCCTAAAAATAAAATTTTTCATCATCATACTTTTCTTTATTGAGTAATTAAAGGTTATGGATAAATAAGTCAAAACAACTTTTTTGAAAGGTAAAACACTGGTCTTTATTGAACTTTAACATGGGGCACAGTGGACCGGCCACTGCTGGGGTACAGTGGTACACAAATCAGGGGTACAGTGGTCCTGCTCCTGTAATGATGAATTTTCAAAATATTTAATAATTACTTATTCTCTATAAAGAAATATTGTTTTAAAATAGTTATTTAACTATAAAATAAACAAAGAAAAATGGCAATTTTTTTTAACCCTACAATGCATAGATTAGCCATTTGGCACACTTTAAATTTCATGTTATTATGTTGTTCAGATTATAATGTAGCCATCTGACACTTTAGTTTTCTCCTAAATTATGGATAACAGTTCACATGTGATTTTTAAAATAAGTTTTCTTGATCAATATAGCATTTTATTTATTTATTTTTTGGCCGGGGGGGGGGGAGAGAGAGAAAAGAAAATCATGCATTGTAGAGTTAACATATTAAGAAATATTTCGTTTTGTATTTACTGACTTTGAAAAATATAACTGTAGCCTAATAAGTAATAGAACACCTTACTGGATTGGTTATTTATAACTTCAGAGCATATGGTTAGCTCATAATAAACTATTTTATCCTGACTATTTTAATTTTCTAATAAATTTTTCATCATCATATTTGTCTTAATGTTTGCTGATTTTTTTTTTACTTAATAACTTGTTTGCCATCACTCCTGTATCTTATATTATTTTCAAAATAATAATTTTTTTTATAAATCTTTACAGGGCTTGAATTTCAGGGCAGGATGGTGGGATTCGCTCCCAAAATTTTAAAATCCCGCTCAAAAGTATATTGCGGGCGGGAGGCTCCCGTCCAAAAAAAATTCACCCTTTACTGGAAAATTTTGGATTTTGAAACTATGATCAACTCCTGCGAATGCCTTGGAAATTCCGTGATATTTTCGTGTGACCGATTGACACATCTGGCGAGCTTTTTACCATGAAAGATCGTTGAAATTCATGATTTTTTCCCGCGACCTAAAGACAAATTTCACTATTTTTTTCTCGAGATCGATTGACAAGTTTCGTGTTATTTTTCGCGACCGACTGGCTCATTCAAAGGTGATTCTGGTCCTTATTTTCCGAAAGTTTAAGACATTCGATTCCAAAAATTATGAACAATCGGTCATCAATTCAGACATAAAAAAAAAATATAACAAAAATGTCGCGAATTTCGACAAATGATTGCCGAAAAAATCAATTTCGTCAATCGTTCACTGAAAAATATCGCCAATTTCATCGCAAAGGATCGCGAATTTCGAAAGAGGGTCGCGGAATTCATCAAAGGATTGCAAAAAAACGTGAATTTCGGCAAAGGTTCGGGGAATAAACACGAATTTAGTCAAAGAGACACTGGAAAAATTCGAAATTCATCAAAGGATAGCAAAAAAAAAATGCGAATTTTATCAAAGGATTGCAAAAAAAATGCAAATTTTGGCAAAGGGTAGTGGAAAAATGCGAATTTTATCAAAGGATCGGAAAAAAATCCACAAATTTCGGCAAAGGATCACAGAAAAACGCAAATTTCGTCAAAGGATCACGGAAGAAACGCGAATTTCGTCAAAGGATAGAGGAGTAGCCGCGAATTTAATTAAAGAGCTGCTGAAGAAAAAGGAAATTTTCGTCAAAGGATTGCAAAAAAAAAAAAATGAAAATTTTCGTCAAAGGATCGCAAAAAAAAAAAAAAAAATGAAAATTTTGTGAAAGGATCGTGGGAAAACGCGAATTTCGTCAAAGGATTTCGAAAAAAGTGAATTTATAATTATAATGCATAATTATTCTGAGTTGTTGATTTAAATTGCTTCAGTGGTATTTTGTCATGTCTTTTTAATGCAGTTCTTTAAATAGCACGTAAAATAACAGTGGGTTTTAAAGGTTTTTTCTCCCTCCCAAACAGCTCAATTCCCCTCCATTTATAAATGTTGGTAGGGAGACTCCTCTCCTAGGAAAAATTTTATTTCAAGCCCTGCTTTAGTTTTATATGTTTTTTGTTTCAAAATGCTACTTGCAAATTTGTATTATATTATTTTGGAGGTAAAAGGGAAATAAAAAAGAATTAGATCAATTATAAATAGATTTATATTGTATTTTAGACAACAACTAATAGTGGACCACTGTGCCCCAGTGGGTGGACCAGTGTTCCCCGCTTCCGGGGTATACTGGTCCCTTTCACGAGTGTATGTAAAAAAATTTTTTTTGAAAAATGTATTGGAAATTATGTTCTGTGAAAATTTTGAGGCATGTAGAAAGGTTTAAAGAATATTCAAAAATATTTTCAGGTAGATTGGTCTCTCCGTTAAATAGAAAAAAAAATGTTAACTGCAAAAGTGGACCACTGTACCCTGGCCTCCCCTATAAACTTTTCAATCATTTTAAGAATAAGATGGATGAAATCATCCAGAGTAGAATTATGTGATGTTAAATCTACTTTGCCAGTTGATATACACTATTTATATTCAATTGCATCTTCAGGATCAAAGTCCGGAAATTTTAACTTTGAAAACTCTTCAAGAACATCTTTCTTGGGACATTTGCTGCATATATGTAGCATACAATCCCTATTATTAGAATTGCAACCAATTTCTGGATTAAATCTTGATATCTTTCTTCAATCCCTGCTGCTGCAATAAGTAACTGAACATTCTGATGTATTGTGCACACGCAAACAGAATGTGTGCCAGAACTTCCAATTTAGACACAATGCTTAGGTCCCAGGTTAGCAAATTTTGAAAACCCAATTTTAATTATTGGTAGGAAATTTTGATCGAAATTGGACATACAGTTCATTCAGACTGCAAAGATGAAGCCTTTTTTGAGCATGGACATTTTTCTTTATGCTGACCTTATCTTTCTGACCAGTCATGAGGTGGGAAAATTCATCATCTTCATAAAATTCTTTTACAGATTTTATAGTGTCTAGAGATAACCTCTTCCTAATCGTCCAACAGGTGATGCTGCTATACAGCATTTTGCATGATTTCCGCAATGGCTCTATCTCAAGAACTAATGCATGGATTTTCATCAAACTTCAGATTCAGTTAGTCCTTGATATGAGTTGGCGCTGACTACCTTTTGGTGTAAATCTCCCAACAGGTGGCACTGCTATGCTTCATTTTTCCTGATTCCTGCAATAGTTTTATTTTAAGAAGTAATGTACAGGTTTTAATCAAACTTCAGATTCAGTTACCAAGCTGACTTAAGTTGTTGCTTATTAGATTTTGGTATATATAGGCCAACAGGTGGCGTTGCTATACAGAATTTTTCACGATTTCCACCATGCTCTACTCAAAAACTAATGCAAAGATTTTCATGAAACTTCAAATTCAGTTAGAAGTTGACATAAATTGTTGAAGATTAGGTTTTGGTGTAAATCATGTAACCGGTGGTGCTGCTATGCTGCATTTTTCAGGGAGTATTAACATGAATGAGATAGAAGAAAGTTTTGGCATTGCCACATCCAACTAGTTTACTTATAATTTACTGAAACTTTGCAATAGATTTCAATTTGTCATGAAAATACTATGTCTTGCAGGAATTCTTTATAAGCATTCCTATTTATTCCTGTGAGATTCCCCTTTTTAGCCACATTAAATAAATAAATAAATAAATAAATATATAACTTTATGGAAGATAAAACCTTATAAAACTTTTAGGTGTAAAGATGTACGATATTTCTGTCAATTAAAGAAATATCAATATTATCTTGTGTTTTCCATTACTTTTGGGAGGTTAGTAAAATTGAAATTCTTTAAACAAAATACCTGTGAACTGCCCATTAAATTTTTTTTATCAGACATCAAAACACACTTTGAGCTGCCTATTGATGCAATTGGATGAAAATCGAAGGGAGAACAATCGGGGAAATCCGCCATTGAAGTTACACTCTTTTTTAATTAAAAAAATGACAAAAAGTCATTTTCTGACAGCATTTTAATGGAATCAGCTGCACAAAATTCTGTTTAAATGAAAGTTTACTTTATTTTGAACAACACAAAAAAAAAATTTGAAATTTCTAGCTTAAACCTGAAAGGAGTTATAGACTTTTATGTTGTCATATGTGCTATTTAAAATGGCGGCAAATCGGCCATCTTGGGAGATATTTAAAAGCTCACAACTCACAAACTGTTTGATCAATTTCAATATGATTGATATTTTTGGAATCAGCATTAAAAAGTCTACAAATTCACTGATTTTTTATCAAAATTGGTGATGGTGGGTGCCATGCTCTGGATGATTTGACATGGAATGACCCGTATACCTTTTATCAGAACGAATATTTCAAGAGTCTGAAAAAAATAGTTCTGGTTAATCGAGGTTACTGATATTCAATAGGCTTCTTCCCATTATTACTTCCTAAGTACACACCGAATTTCAAGTTTCTATCTCAATTTGTTCGGGAGGTAGAGTGATTACAGACACACAGACATACTGACTGACAGACAATTTTTTTCCCCTAAAAACATGTTTTTCGGAATCTCCAGTGTCTGAAATGTGTAAATCCACCAAAAAAATTGTTCCGATTTTTAAAACGATTACAAGACTTACCCTATACTACGTATGATGGGTAAGTAAAAAGTGTTAGCAAACAATACACAGGTCTAATATGCTTATACTGCTATTAGCAGAGAAAAGATAAATGTGTCTTGGAAGATACCTCCAGTAAAAAAATTCTGTGTTAAATTCATAAGACGTCAGAAAGTCAAATATTAAACTTCATTTTTATCAATGTAAACTTCATTCAGAAAACTTTCAAAACAGCTTTCAGTTTAACAAGATTCAGAGCAACCTTGTTAAAAAAAAATAACTAAGTAAATTATTAAAATTATCTTTGATAAAAACAGTATTAAACCTCATTACATTTGGAGTTCTTCAAAACAACTTAAATTTAAATCATAACTAAAAACCGTTCATTTAAAATTTGAACATTGTAAAAACTCAAAAAAATATCTTACTTAAGAAACTCAATCAAACAAACTTAAGCATATTAAAATCATAATGACAATAACTTTCAAAGAAACGAAAAGAAGGGCATTATGTTACACTATCAAAAGGCATTTAGACGTTTGAAGAAATTGAACTGGACGATTCCACTACATAAATAGGTAAGTTTTACAATGGTCAATTACAGAACACCAAATGCCATCTATGAAAGCATATGTTTAGTGTAAGTTCTTTTTAATTAATTTATGTTTTAAAAAACAATTAACATTATATCCTAGGTAATGAGGGTATTACTTTTAAGAGTGTATTCGAAAAAATATTTTTCCACCTTCAACAGCTCGAATTTTTCTGATACATTTTCAGGCTCATTTTTAAAAGTAAAAGCATGAAACTTGCTGAGGTGGTTTTTGAAGATACATATAAGAGGCCGTGTGACTTCATTTTTTGCTCAATTAATTAGAATTTGAGTTTTAAAGAATTATTTTTTCAGCATGACCATTTTTTTCATTCCCAGACCTCCCGCTTCGGGAAATTCGGTTCAAAACGTCAACTTTGAGAGTATATTTTACAATATTTTCTGCATTTATCAAAAAATCGAGAAGCACGGCACATTATGTAGTTTCTAAATAAGAGAATTTCCCAGTTTGATGCTTTTGAGAGCAAAAAAGAATTAAAAAATGAATCAGAAAATAAGCAGTCTGGATTGGAATACACCCTTAAAATAAAGAAGTACTTTAAACATTAAAATACAGGAAGAAAAACTATTAAGTCAATACAAGTTTATGCAAGGTTTTAAAGCCATATTAGCCATAAGTGGCAAGTAAAACTGGCTGATTAGCCAACAAAAAGAACAGGGTGTTGCAACTTAAATAATGACCTAGCATGAACACTACATTTTTAGTAAAGCAAGTTAGGATTAAGGTATAAAACTAAACAATGGAATTATGGTTGAGTACTTACTTCTGGTAGCTAGAATTATAATTATCCCAGTTATCGTCATTTTGATACTGTGAATTAGACGAAGAAAAGTTATAAGACTTGAGACTACTACTGGAAGAACTTTTGGTTATACTACTGGATGTGTAATTCTTTGCTGAGGATGTATCAATTGACCATGACTTCCCAGCAGCTTCAGTACTGATCTAAAAAATATGTTTGATACTGTGATCAAAAACATTTATAAAAATTAGAAATATGTAAGTTATATACAATCTACGCTTCTATTGGGCATATGCAAAAGTAAGTTCTGTTTTTTGGTTAAATGATACGTTTATGTTATTACATGCTTATTCTATGTAGACGTCTACCAATAACGGATTGATCAACGTTCAATGCTTCTGCCAATTTTTGTTGCATTTGTATGTTGTCTTCATCTAATAATGCTTACAATTTCTACCTTTATGTTCTGTGTCATTAACATCAAATAAACCTTCTTTAAATTGCCCGAACCACCATCTACACATGCTTTCAGAAAAAGCATGTCTACTGTAAGCTTCTACAAGTAAGCGATGACTTTCAGTAATACTTTTCTTTAAATTACTAGGGGGCTCTGCCCCCTATGAGCTACGCTCGCCAACCCCCGTTCAGGCACACCAAAATCCAAAAAGCACGCTAATTTGACCGGCTTTAAAAATATTGAATTAAAATTAAAAAAAAAAAAAAACAGTAGCGATCTCTCTGTAAACGGGTTTCCATTCGTTTTCCTTGGATTGGGGATTTTTAAGGCCAAATCTGCTGCTGTTAAGAGATACAATGGCTTTTTTCGTATTTAATTTAAAAAAATAGTTAACTTCTTAGTTATCCCGTCGACCAATTTCGCCGATTTATATAAATCGCCAAATTATACACATTGACATAATTTTTATTTTAAATAACGAAAGAACAAATAAATTAGTAAAACATTAATAAAAATACAAATAAAACGTCGAATTAATGGTTTTATTGACCATTATTGGCATTTAATCTTGCAATTAATTAATGGCAACCATTATTGGCATTTAATCTTACAATTTGGCGACAGTAATTTGGTCGACGGGATAACTAAGAAGTACCGTTAAACATTTGAAAAAAGTTAATGTAAAATGAATTAAGTAAACAGTGTGATTGTCTCCCGGTATTTTTTTAACAGCGCTATAAGATAGTTCTTTTAAATAATTCATTTTAAATGTATCGTTTCAAATCTGACGTAATTTACACAAAAGTTTTATTTCTCTTATTAATATTCACGTGAAAATAATTTTGTTGTTAGAAAGAAATATTATTTGCGCTGTCTTCGAATTCACGACTATAGTTGAAAAGATTATCTCAAAATATCTCGCGAAAATATATTTTTCAATTTAAATTGTTTTGCTATTTTTTTTTTTTTTTTGCCATTTTAAATATGACAATTTCCTCAAATTACAAGTTTTAACGCATAATAATGATTTTTTTTAAATTTTAAGATTTCGTTTCTCTTTTTAAATTCAAGTGTAAATATGGTTCGGCACAGATGTCATTGGCGCAATTTTTTTCTGACGCCAATTTCATATACGCAACGGTTACTTAACTGGTGCTAAAGTGTCGTTATTTTGCTTGATATGGTAACCTGGATGTTGTTTATGCTATTGATGTTTTCACCAAATTGGCGTCGGAAAAAAATTGCGTCAAATTGGTATATGACACCTGTGCCTACGGTTCTTATGACGTAATTTTCCTGCTTTTAACATGTAATCATTTAATTCTAATTTTAAAGTTTTTTTTCTGTTTGTAATAGTCACGTGTAAATAAATTTTTAATTTGAAGTAAACATTATTGCTTGCGCTGTTTATACAACTGGCAACAGTTTAAATTAATAACATTTTCTAAAATTTGTACAAAATATCTCTCGAAATGCTGAAAATTTGAATTTAAAATTGAAATAAAACCTCAAAAAATGAGTCAAATAAGAAAATTAAATACAATCTGCACACCGGGAACTTATAACGTATAAAATGATCTAAAAATGATTAAATTTTCATGTATAGTTTTTGCTCCAATAAAACTTTTTTAAGGGAACGATTTTGTCCAACTTTAGCATTAAATATCTCTTAAAATAATTCTTCTTTTTGAAAACTGTCTGCATCAGCGTGTTTATCAAACATTTCTCTATAATACCACCGATTTTCATATTTTTGTATGCAACAGTTTTTTTAATATTAACGATGAAAGGCCAAGCTTAAGCATTCAAATTGGATGTGGATCTACCCGGAATATCTACGCAGATGTTCATTGGTCCATTTCCAAATCAAAACTTTTTTTTATATATAGAAGGATAAAAGTAAAAAAACTTCCCACAGATGACAATTATTTGGCACAAAACTATCCATTTTAAATTGAATAAAAAACTATGTTGTTTACACTTTAATCAAATGTCATATACTACATTTTTAAGGTTATGAAGAAACCTTCCAAAAGCATGTATTACTAGATCCACACAATACATAGAAGAACACTTGTGCCATGCCATCTATTAGAAAAATGGAACTTACTTTTGCATATACCCAATATGCAAAATACACTAAGGTTGTTCTGAAAAAATATCCCACCCCCCAACTCTCGTGCTCAACAATGCAAAACTTTGACATTCATACATTTATTTTTATAAATGAAATTTGCAGACATGACTATTGAGATGATTTGGAATCAAATAACATTTCCCATTTCTTAATCAGTAAATACAGTATTACATCTTGAGTTATAATGAACTTTTATCAAATAACAATATTTTATAGACTTTCATGCCTCAAAAAATCTGCCCCAAAATGATAACTTTGACACCAATGTCTAAAAAACTCTGCCTTTATCAAAAAATTAGGAAATGCTATTCAACTTCCTGCACTTTAGTAAAAAGGACTTCTGGAACAAGTCAGAAAGTTAGTTACCTGGATTTCAAAATTATCTTTAAAAGTTGTTAACAAATCTAAACTTTCTGCTTTTAACCTATTCAAAACATCAGTTTTATAAGTAAAGACAAAGACATTAAATTTAGAAGCATTGTTTTTTTATTTCAGGTTCTAGACTAACAGGCTTATTTTTTTCTATAACAGTATGATATCTTTAAGAAACTATATGAAAGTAGTGATTTTGAGCTTATTTTCAGGTATGGTAAGAATGGAATGTAATAGCAAAGTAGTATAAAAAAAAGTAGATACCCACATTTTTAGTTTGTAATGTCTGTTTTTGCAATTTTACCACTTATATACCAATTATCAGACATTATTGTATATTTTAAAACAACTTTTATAAAATTAATGGACGTAACATTAAAAATATATATATATCCATGAGTTCAAATGTAATATAAAATGTACGACAAGAATGTTTTCATTCTTACCAAAGCATCATCAGTTGTACTTTCTAAATGCCTTCACTTCTGTATTTATTCACGTTTTCTACTGATCATGTAATCTACTGATCTTAAACATGATAAATACAGAAGCGAAGGCATTTAGAAAGTACAACTGATGATGCTCTGGTAGCAGTGAAAATGTTCTTGTCGTATATTTTACATGTGAACTTATGGATGTATTTTTAAATGGTACATCTATTAATTTTATATATAAAATGCTAATATATTTTTCATAAAAGCTGACCTGTATATGTCTTACATATAGTAAAGTTGTTTTAAAATATACAATAATGTCTGATAATTGGTGTATAAATGGTAAAATAGCCTAGTAATAGTTAGCTAGAACTCAAGAACCTATGGTTTAGAAGAAAATGGAGAATGCCATTTACTATTTAGGCACCTGAATACCTGAAATTTTAAGGCAAATGGAAACAAAAAGAGTTTATGAATATGTTAGAAAGATATGCATTATTGAGAGAAAAGGAGTGAGGTATTTTTTAAGAACAACCTTAATAATAAAGATAGCTTACTTTTGCATATAATAAATTAGTAAAATTAAGATTGAAAAGTTATGAATAGAATACTTCTCTATACTAATAGAAAAAAGTTTGTCAGTGTGACAGTGATGCTAGCAAAATCTACTGCACATAGTTGTCTGTAAATTTGGATGACAATAGTCCAAGTCAGGTCTTTATGCACATGAGGCTCAGGTTTTTCACTTTTTTGTTAATTAACCAAGATATAAAAACATAATGAACATTGCAAAATGGCAAGAAAAGTTGTTGTGATACGGCCAAAAGCCTGCTCCACAAATGAAGAAGAGTCGAAAATCAAATTCTTTTTTGTGTGTTTTTTTCAGACATATCGAAATGCGATAAAACAAAACACGTATGCATAAATTTTATATTTTAACCTTTCTAATAGTGCAATGCATTAAAAATATCAATATTAACTAGGGATGGGATGAATATTCAGCCATTATTCGGTATTAGACCTATTTGGCCCTTTTGCTAAATATTCGGTTGGCCGAATATTGAAGGCTTGTTGACCGAATGCTTCGGCCGAATATTTAGAGATATCTCGCCGAATATTGCTAAAATCTCGCCGAATAGTGAAAGATATCTTGCCAAATAAATTCAGGATAAAAAAAAATTTCATTTCTTGCAATTTTTTTTTCTCTAATCCAAATTGACTACTTTCTGGCACATTGATGAAATTATTCTCATTCTTACTAGCACAAAATGTACAATTATTCAGATACTAAAAAATATACAGCCTTTCTGTATTTCCTATAAAAGTTAGGAATCTTTCAGAAAATGCTGCCTAAATTAGAGATTCAATTGTCTGGGAAATGTCTTCATTAGAGAATGATAGATTACAACTCAAGATGTAAAAACTCTTATGGGGGAAAAAAAAGAAAAACACTGTCTAAAACTCTTGAATATTCATTAATGTCTGCAAATTCCATGCACATATAAAAAGGCTCTTATGAAATTCATGATAACTTACTTTCTATTTTCTATAAAGTAAGAAATGTAAAAATTTATTTATACGCTAAGATTTATTTTCAAGATAGAATATCAAATATCACAATTCCAAGTACAACAACAGTACATCTGAAAACAGAATTGGTGTCAAACTAGATAGTCACTACATGGCACAACTTGATTTATGAAGATGGTTTTATAAATACAGTTGGACCTCTATTTAACGAAGTAGCTAAATCCCGAAAAAAAGTTCGTTATATGGAAAATCCGTTAAATAGAGAGTCACCTTTTAAAGTACTTTAAACTACATAAAACATATTTTAAGTCCATAAACACTGAATATAATTTTTAAAAAATAATTAGTCACACTTTTTTTTATATATGTTATATCTGCTTGTTTTATTTATTTTACCCATCAAAAAGAAATCTGCAAGGGAAATAAGATTGAAACAAAACATTGTCGGAAATACATTGTATTTGCAGTTTAAAAAAATTATTTTACATTAAAATCACGATTTTTTAAATATTTTTGATAAGCTGTTCAGAGGAATACCAAATTTTAAAGCAGTATTATTTTTCTTCATGCCCTTATCCACCTCATCAAGAAATATTTTTTTTTCTTTGATGCTCAAGCACTTCCGCTTTGACAGTTTTGAGCAACAAGAACCGAAATTACCAACACGATTGATCATGACCAACAATCTAGAAAACGGGAAACTATAGTTTAAGGACACGGGGCAGCTCCATTGAGGGTTAAAAGGGGATATTGAAAGTTTATACTTCTTGGATGAAAAACAAAGAATCACAGCGATTTTACTGCTCTTGGTGAGTTAGATGCCTGGTAAGACCTGTTCATGGTTTGATCATCATAAAATCTGTTAAAGGAAAGAATAAATTTTAAATGTTCAGTAATATTTTAAGAAATAAGGAGAAAAAGAATTTAGATCCCAAGGAAAAGTTCGTTAAATAGAGAATGCACTTCCCTATTTGGAGGTTATTTTACGAAGAAATTGAAAAATGTTCTTGGTTCCAAGTAAAAGTTCGCAAAATAGAGAAATTCGTAAAATAGAGGTTCCTTAAATAGAGGTCCAACTGTATTTAAATATAAATTCTAAATATTGAACAAAATAATTTTTAATTCTATAGTTTTCACTTTTAATTATTTGCATTATTACTGTCTTTAATATGTAACATTATGTATATATTTCTCAATTTACATCTTTCTTCCTTCATATTGTTATCAGTTTCTGCTTATGCTTTTATTGCTTGCTGAATAAGTGGAATATTGTTGAATATTGTATGTGTTGGTTCAAATGTCAAAGATTTTGTTAACATATGTATTCTACTTTAACTATACATTTTGCTTTAATGTAATTTGTAATTTAAGGCTTGGAAACTGATTTCAGAACAGGCTCATTCTTGCAAATTTTTTTTATCATTAGGGACACAAATTCTCAATGATAAAATTTACTTGATTAAAGGCTATTTCAGAAAATATCTCCTTGTGAGTTATGAGAGTGAGTAAGAATTATTGATTTTGAATGCAAGAAAGGATAAAAGTATCATTTGATAGTGAAAGTGAAGTAAATCCTTTATATTTTAATGGAAATAATTTACAATCCTGACTTACTGAAAATCAATTTAATATACCCTAGAATAAAAAGACATAATGCAACTTTGTAATTTTTTGTGCTAAAATAAGTTTATCAAATTTAAAAGTAGTTTTAAGAATAGTAATGATTAATAAGTTGCTACTTTTTAAATTATATGTAATCAAAAGTTATTTTCTTTATTAGAAAAAATGTTGGTATTCGGCCAAATCACTATTCGTCCCATCTCTAATATTAACCCTTTCAAAAAAATTATTTTCAAAACGTCTTTTTTCTCTTCTGTTTTTTGAAGCCCAAATCAGGTGAGAGATAGGCCTAAATCAGGTCATATGAGAAAAGAAAAAAAGGCCAGGCTATATCTACATACTTTGCAATAGTGCAATCCATTCGAAAAAAATATCAATATTAACCATTAAAAATAATAATAAATCAGAGCCATTTCAGCAATTTTTAAAAATCTAAATCTGCATATTTTTCATGAACAAAATGGGAAATTTTTTAAAATTATTTTAGAAACTGTTCTTTGGGAATATTTACATATGAAACGTAAGTACCATGCAGAATTTCAAGTTTTTAGCCACAACACTGTCACAGAAATTACAATTTTAAATGTTTTTTGTTCCTGCACCCTTTTACATTTCATATTTTTTACAAACTTCTCTGTGAAAGCATTTAAGAGCCTACACTAGTCATGTGGAGAAAACTTTAACCTTAATGAACTACGCGAGACATCTTTAGCAATTTCTCGTGTACATTTTAATATTTTCAAACTTTTTTTTTCTGCATAGGACACCTTAAGTTCATATCTATTGTTGGGCATTTGTATTTTTTCAATTTTGGTTACAGTTTTTTCTATAAAAAGAAAATTCCACGTACAGAACCAGATCTAAAAGTGAAAGTGTTTGCATAGAAAAAACTAACTAAAATCGAAAGAATACAAAACACACAACAATAGATCAGACACCTCAGGTACCCTATAAATATATATATATTAAAATACAAGCAAGAAATCGGTGAAGATTTCTTGCTAATCTTAAGTCTGTTGAAGGAATCGGTGAAGATTTCTTCAACAGACTTAAGATTAGCATTTCTGCTTTTCTGGATGAGTAGTTTAGACTCTTAAGTCTTAAAAATAATAACCATGTCAAATTTCAGGTTTTAAGCCCTAACAGTTCCAAATAAATTAAAATGTAGAGCTTTTTTAGAACATCTTCTGCTCATTTCACCCTTTTAAATGTAGAACTTTTTAGAAACCATTCATAGTGAGTATTTACATCTTACAAATAACCACCATACCAAATTTTAGATTTAAAGCTCCAACAATAACACAAAACATGAAATTTTAAGAATATTTTTGGCTCCTTAACCTCCTTGGAAGTTGTTATACAGACATAAAATATAGCTTCTGTTGGAGCAGATGGCTTCGAACATTTTGCTACCATTATTTTTTAAACCGGCCAGGTAGTTCCAGAGATTACTTCATATAAATAAACAAATGTTACTTCTTTATAATATTAATATCTTTATTTTAAAATAACAAATATGGCAGGAAAAAATAAAGAAATTGTAAAAATTTTAAACGAAAACAGTGTGCTGAGAGGAAAAAGAGGAGGGAGAAAGGGATAAAAATTTTGAAAGGAGAAATTAAGATTATCATTTAACTATTGTTACCACAAAGTAACAAACAAACCAGAAAATTTTTTAAAAAATTATTCTAAATATTTGAAACTGTGATGAGAGGTATAAGATACTGATCTTTGGTAGAAGTTAAGCTCTACTATTATTTTACAAGCTGAAATACATATTAGTTAACCACCCAATTAATGGGACATTTTACAAGTACAGCTCATATTCAAAATATTAGAATAATAGAGAAAAAGTAATAAGAAAAAAATATTTTTCATTTATTTATTTTTGATACCAAGTAAATGCAATTAAATTTCTTATAAATTAAATCTGGAATGGTTAAATAAGATTTTAACATTTACAAAATACAGTACAATATTTGATACTAAGTAAATGCAATTAAATTTCTTATAAATTAAATCTGGAATGTTTAAATAAGATTTTAACATTTACAAAATATAAAATTCAGTACAATAAACTAGGTATACAGCTTTCTGAATCACAAAATATTAGAATAAAATTTAGATTGGTTCAAAATATTAGAATATTTTATTTTACGCAGCAATATTACCTTATGAATCTGAAGTAAATGGTAGATAATATTTTGTAGCATCCCTTTTAGCTACCCTTTTAGCATACAATCGATCTTGCATACTATAAACAAGGTGTTTACAAACATTTCTGTCAAGATTAGCCGAAATAGAATTTGTACGTGCCACTAACTCAGTTTTGCTTGAAGGAGGATTTTCTTGGAGTTTTTTCTTCATTATACACCATAAGTTTTCGATGGGATTAAATTCTGGTGAGTTTGGTGGCCAAGGAAGTACCTTAATGTTGTGTTGGCAGAACCAATTCTTAGTTGACACCGAGGTATGCGGTGACGCTAAATCTTGTTGAAAGATGAAATCATCTTCAAATAAATCTTCTGATG
Source organism: Maratus speciosus (assembly GCA_963932465.1). NCBI lineage: Eukaryota > Metazoa > Arthropoda > Arachnida > Araneae > Salticidae > Maratus > Maratus speciosus. The sequence continues at coordinate 22,946,192 of OZ010798.1, read as the reverse complement.
ATAGAATCAGGTAATATTCCAAAATTTCTTGATATATTTCAGAGTTAACCTTTTCGTAGACAATGCATAACTTTCCAGGTCCTTCTGCACTGATGCAACCCCCAAACCATGACACTAGCAGCAAATTTTACGGAACTTTTAAGGCATTGTTTATCAAATGCTTCTTGTTTCATTCCCCAAACTCTAATACCTTGATTACCATATGAAACATAAAACATACTTTCATCACTAAATAATATATTTTTCTAATCTTCTGCGCTCCATAAATGTCTTGATTTCCACAAATTCTATCTTATACGCTTTTGTTTTGCAGTCATGAGAGGTTTTGTTTTCAGTACACGAGATTCAAACTTAAATTTATGGAGACGTCTTAATGTTGTCGATGTAGAAACTTCAACCCCTTCTTCTTTCCATTTTTGGTACAAGAATCGCACACTTTTAAAACTGTTTTTCTTAACTATACACTTCAGTTTTCTGTCATCTCTAGCAGATGTGTTTGGTTTTCGTCTGCCATTTCAGCGATTATTTTGAAATTTTCCATTTTTTAAATATTGTTTTAGTCTTTTACTAACGCTTGATTACGAACAATGTAAATAATTCTCTATATAACACTGATTTTTACCGTGCCGATACAAATTAACCATACGAAGTTTAATAGATTCAGGAATATCACTCATACAACCCATTTTAAGACGAAGCAAACAAACTGCAAAAAGAATACTGATTTTAAATAAAATCGTCTGGATTTAATCAATGATGTCACCAGTTATGAATTGGTGATAATTAAAGGAGAATTAATGTGAAATAATCTAATAATTTGAACCACTTAAATATTCAAATATTTTGACTTTTCAAAATAATATCTTTTTCAATTAATCTTTTCAAAAATGATATTAATTTTAAGATTGTAAACAAGTGTATAATCAACAATAAGTTCTTAATAAAAATATCGTTTGCATATTTGCATTAAAAGACAAATTATCAAACGATATTTTCAATTTGTAAAAAAAGTAATTATTCCAATATTTTGAATATGAGCTATACAACAATCTTTATTAAAAGCAGCTCACTAATACATGTTCACACTACATCTCGTCTGATGTTGTCAACAGTTAACTCCCAGTTATAGTTTAAATACAAAATACAGTTAAACCCCGCTTATGCGAAATTCCGGTTAACCTGAACAGATTTTATTTAAAAAAATTATACTTGAACAGTACCTTTTTCACGATGAAATTTTCCAGATTACAGGACGAATGTTAAAAAAAAACATGTAGAAATTAGAATTAAACCAAAAATGGCAGTAAAACATGTTTTTTATTCTTTAAACAGCTTGAATGGAATAAAAAAAATACTCAATAATGTAAAAGTACATACAAGATATGTACACGAATATAAAATGAAAACGTGCACTGCAGGCCTAACATTTGAAACCATCTTATAAAAATCTCGAATATCAGTTTATTTGCCAGTCACTATAAAATTCTTTTCTAAAATGCAAAAAGTATTATTCAGATTTTAGTATTTTAGACTATTATTCAGATTTTATTATTCAGATTCAAAAAGTTTATTCAAATAATAAAAATTTATTTTCCCTCTCAACAGTTTGATTTTGCAAATTATCTACAGAAATTTTTTATCTTCCCTCTTCGTCAACGTAGTGGATGAGCTATTTAAAGATTCGCGATTTGTAATGTTACATAATTCTTCATTCTGTAGTTCCAGTGGATTATTTTAAACATGAGTGATTAAACAAGGAATGCTATTTTTTTCCGAAAATCGTGCCGGATTAGAGGATGTTTGCTGTACTACTGAGTACTTATAACTTACATTATTTTAGCACACATCTTTTTCATTTTTTTTTTTTATCGAATTTTGGGTAATTCAAATTTTTTATAATCCAAACAGGCACCGGACCCAATTAGTTCGGATTAGCCGGGTTCTACTGTATATACAGTTAAATATTCAGCTCCCAGTTACAGTTCAAATATGAAATATATATACAGTTATACATTACAAGAGATGCACAAAAGTGGGACAACAAATTCCTGGAGAGAGGGGGCAATTTAGGTGGAATTTTTAAAAAATGGAATCATTGAAACATGAAAGAGGGACAAAATTGATCAGATGACTGATTATTTATTTATCATTACTAAAGTTTTACAATTAAGACGGAAAAAATATTAAAATGTAAATAGTTTAAAGGTCTTTAAATTCGTATGTTTGATAAGCAGTAGGGAGGGGGGTCAGAAGACGTGGCAATTTTGGGCAGAAAAGAAGTATTTACATAACTATTATTTGTTAAAAAGCAGCAAACAGCTGTTTCGAATCTACAGCGAGATTCTTCTTCAGTGCAAGATAGGGAAAAAAGGAACAGTGTGCTAGATAACGCAAGGCTGAGCAAAATGATAGAGACGAGCTGCCTTATATACCCTATGCGGGTAGCGAAAGTGCCAGAAACAACCAATGAGAGAGAAGCAGTGGAAACGACTGGGTGGACAAATAGCGACATCTACCGGAGAAGGAGAGAAAAAGAAACCAAAGAAGAGGAAATTAAATTAATGCTTTCCAAATACTTGGAAAATCTGGAGTACTAGATAAGTCATTGACTAAAGAGCGAGAATTTTTAATGATGTGGTAAGCTTCCCAAAAATCAAGATCAAGGTTAGAAGAAAATTTTTGGATAATGGTGTCTGAGGAAAAATCGAACCTATGTTGAGAAGACCAAGAATGTTGAGCAATAGAAGAACGTTTGAGCTCCTGATTTTTAACATAACCTTCATGCTCTTTTAAACGAAATCTAAGAGCACGTTTAGTCTGGCCAAGATAAGAAAGGACACACTGGCAAGAGATTTGGTAAATACCCCAGTTATCTATGCAATCAACAGGGTGTTTGAGATTTGAAAAAGTGATTTTATTAACAGGAGAAAAAATAACATTAAAATCAAACCTTCTTAAGATTTTAGCAACTTGCTGGTTGATTTTAGGAAAAAATGGTAACACAACTGAAGTATTAGAGTTGGAATTAGAGTGCTTTGCAGAATGGACGGATTTCGTCAATTTCTTATAAATAGAATAAATAATATTAGAGGAATAACCATGATCAGCAGTAATAGTTTTGAGATAATTAAGTTCAGCACTAAGTAACTGAGGAGTGGAACAAATATTGGTAGCCCAAAAAACAAAAGTATTGAAAGCAGCGAATTTCTGGTTAGGGGGATGAGAAGAATGACTGTGAGGTGGGAGACTGACAGCAAAAGGTTTACGAAAGACGGTAGTCTGAAAGCCATTTTCATAACTAATAACAAGGACATCGAGGATAGAAAGACAGTTATTGGTCTCAATTTCAGAGGTAAATTGAATGCAGGGATCAATGGAATTCATAATAGAGAGAATATAATTAATATCCGAATTTATTTCAACCAGGACATAAACATCATCAACATAACGAACATAGAACGGAAATTTTAAAATTTCAAAAAGTTTGACCTCAAAATAGTGCATATAAATATCGCATAAAATTGGACTAAGAGGATTACCCATAGCCAAACAATCAATCACGCGGAAGAAATTACCGTTGAAAACAAAAGTATTTTGCGACAAGCAAGCGCGAGTGAGAAGGATAAGTTCCTCGATTTCAAAATAAGAGAAATGGAATTCACAAAGCCTGTTCTTGAGGCAATCTAAAACCCCCTCAACCGGAACGTTTGTAAATAATGATTTAACATCAAAAGAAACCATCAAGTGACCCTGCGGCTTAAAATTATGAAGTTTTTTAACAAGAATTCTTTTGATTTTGTTAAAAAACTTCATAATTTTAAGCCGCAGGGTCACTTGATGGTTTCTTTTGATGTTAAATCATTATTTACAAACGTTCCGGTTGAGGGGGTTTTAGATTGCCTCAAGAACAGGCTTTGTGAATTCCATTTCTCTTATTTTGAAATCGAGGAACTTATCCTTCTCACTCGCGCTTGCTTGTCGCAAAATACTTTTGTTTTCAACGGTAATTTCTTCCTCGTGATTGATTGTTTGGCTATGGGTAATCCTCTTAGTCCAATTTTATGCGATATTTATATGCACTATTTTGAGGTCAAACTTTTTGAAATTTTAAAATTTCCGTTCTATGTTCGTTATGTTGATGATGTTTATGTCCTGGTTGAAATAAATTCGGATATTAATTATATTCTCTCTATTATGAATTCCATTGATCCCTGCATTCAATTTACCTCTCTGAAATTGAGACCAATAACTGTATTTCTTTCCTCGATGTCCTTGTTATTAGTTGTGAAAATGGCTTTCAAACTACAGTCTTTCGTAAACCTTTTGCTGTCAGTCTCCCACCTCACAGTCATTCTTCTCATCTCCCTAACCAGAAATTTGCTGCTTTCAATACTTTTGTTTTTCGGGCTACCAATATTTGTTCCACTCCTCAGTTACTTAAGCTACGTTCTGACTTGTATTTTGCCTCCTTCTCTAGTATTCTTGGAAAATCTTTTATTCTGAAATTATCTGCGGTTTATTCACAAAAGAATGAGGGGAATCAACAATGGGTCAGGAGATAAGGAGCTCAACTCTACTTGAAGGAAAGGTTCCTCTTTTGCCAGACATCAGTCCCTTTCCTGCTAAAGTCGTTAAAAATCAAAGACACCGAAAAGCCACAAAAAACGAAGCCGACACTGAAATCAGTTAGAAGGATAGTGGGTACTCAGCCTTAGAGCTGAACTTAATTACCTCAAAGCTATTGCTGTTGATCGTGGTTATTACTCTAATATTATTGATTCTATTTATAAGAAATTAACGAAATCTGTCCATTTTGAAAAGCATTCTAATTCCAACTCTAATACTTCAGTTGTGTTACCATTTTTTCCTAAAATCAGTCAGCAAGTTGCTAAAATCTTAAGAAGGTTTGATTTTAATGTTATTTTTTCTCCTGTTAATAAAATCACTTTTTCAAATCTCTAACACCCCGTTGATCGCCTTGACAACTGGGGTATTTACCAAATCTCTTGCCAGTGTGTCCTTTCTTATATTGGCCAGACTGAACGTGCTCTTAGATTCCATTTAAAAGAGCATGAAGGTTATGTTAAAAATCAGGAGCTCAAACGTTCTTCTATTGCTCAACATTCTTGGTCTTCTCAACATAGGTTCGATTTTTCCTCAGTCACCAATATCCAAAAATGTTCTTCTAACCTTGATCTTGATTTTTGGGAAGCTTACCACATCATTAAAAATTCTCACTCTTTAGTCAATGACTTATCTAGTACTTCAGATTTTCCAAGTATTTGGAAAGCATTAATTTAATTTCCTCTTTTTTGGTTTCTTTTTCTCTCCTTCTCCGGTAGATGTCGCTACTTGTCCACCCAGTCGTTTCCACTGCTTCTCTCTCATTGGTTGTTTCTGGCACTTTCGCTACCCGCATAGGGTATATAAAGCAGCGCGTCTCTGTCTATCATTTTGTTCAGCCTTGCTTTATCTAGCACGCTGTTCCTTTTTTCCCTATCTTGCACTGAAGAAGAATCTCGCTGTAGATTTGAAACAGCTGTTTGCTGCTTTTCACTCATTATTTGTGCATTTTAAACATTGGTTTACTGCTTTTTAATATTCCTGCACAAAGGCTTTTTATTGCTATTTTAATTATTGCTTGTTACAAAAAAAAAAAAAAAAAATAGCTTTAAAGATTTTAAGCTTTGTCAATTGGGGGAAAGGGGGGGGGGGGGAAGAGTTGATTAGACTAGATGGTTGATTATTTATTAACGTTAAAAAAAAATTATGATTGGGACAGAAATTTGACAGAATGTTTTATAAACTTAAGAGTTTAAACTCTTAAGACTTTAAATTTTATGTGCTTGGTAAGAAAGAGATTTCGGGAAGGGGGGGGGGGAGGATGAATGAAACAGCAATTTTGGATGGGAAAAATTTTAGATGATCAGTTATTGTTGTTGCAATAAAATAGCAAATAAAGTGAAAAAAGCTTTTTAAAAAATTTAAGGATTTAAAACTGTCTGCTACTACTGTAGATAGGTCAAAGAAAGGATGCAAAATTTCAGAGAGGGAAAGGAATTTAGATAAAAATTTTAAAAAGCAGAAATATGCTTAAATGCAGAAGATTTCCAGCCCCAAATTAGGAATGATAGAAGAATTAAGAATCTCTACAACAAAAACAAAATTTTTTGAAGTTTCACATTAAAATAAAGATATTTAAGTACCAAAAATTACCTTTGAAAAAATTACAAACTTTCAAGGATTGTATAAATTTATACCTCATTTTCAGGATGGGTAGTTTAATATTGTGCAGAAGGCATCTTTTCTTAAAAGTTTGCTATTATCTTGAAATCTACTAAGCATGTTTTTTCTCCAGAGATTGTTAATCTGTCATGATTAACAATAACTGAGGTAAGGAAGCAGATGCTAGATTTTAAGGTACGCTAGAGTCTTAAGAAGGAAGATCTCCTCGCCGATACTTAAAACACCCAAGCTCAAAAGGTGAAGATACCAATAAATAATATATTTTTAAGATACAAATTTTTCAATTTCTTAAACTTTTACACACAAGACAGCTGATTTTTTGTTTAAAATACAACACAATTTCATTTTTACTTTAAAATGCTGAATATACATAAAATCAACAAATTATTAAGGCTGTTCTCAAATCCAAAAGAGCAACTTTATGACATAAGTTTTAATTTATTTTTGTTCAGAAATGCATGAAACTAAATAGCCGTTGTTGTTCAGAAACTATGTCATCAAACTCTTTTTTCCATTTTTTTGGAAACGCAATAGATCGTTCAGAAAATAGTGTCAGAGTGGACATTTTGAACTGAATTTCACGCGAAAGAAGAATGACCACTCAAGGAAGGATGAAAAAAATCTTTGTCACATGATCAAAATCATTTCTAACTCGATAAGTAATTTATCAAAAAATGGAAAATACAGTTCAATTCTAAATCACTTCCTTAGTAAGGCCTTCAAATTTTATATCTTTCCGTTAAAAAATAAATTTGTAAATGTGTCAAAATATTCTGCGCTTGTTGAGCAGATCAGTTGAGAACAGCCTTAAAAGTAAAAACACAATGAATTAAATTTGAGTACCTTATCACGGTATAAAGCTGCAGCTTTGGTGTTATATTTTTCAGAGAGGGGCATTTTATGATTATAATCAGGTTGACTTAGTAGAAATTGCTTTGCCTTGCGGTTACCACCCACTTTCATCTTCTCCAATTCAACATCTTTCCATTTATCCATAGATACAGACCTGACAAAACTGCAAAAAAAGGAGAGATATTTAATATAAATATTGGTGTTGAGACTGTTAGTCAGTAAATTTCAAAATTCCACTTGCTTATGCCAAATTTTTGGGTGTAGATGCATTCGTATATTTAAAACATCTCCTCAGGAAATTAATAGTTTTAACTTCTTTTTTCTGTGTGCCCTTCGCAAAATATGTTTTTTTTTTTTTTTTTTTTTTTCTTAGTTCTTAAAATATTTCTAAAATCTATGCTTAATCCAATATTTTTTGAGTTAAAAGCTGGTAAATAAGATTTTAATCCTTAATGCAAATTTATGTATACAGTACAGAACCATTTATCCGGAATGCTTGGGGTCAGATGTATTCCAGATAACTGGTTTTTCCGGTTGACTGGTTGTGCATTAAAGCAGCATCCATTTGATAAGTTTTGTAGAATATGTGTGGTTGTGACATTATTTCTGATTTTAAATTATTAGATAACTTGGATTAGAAATCACTGCAAGAAAGATCAAAAGTTAACCAGAGTTTAAAAGAAGGCAATTTATGGTAATCGCTTACGAACAAAAATTCTTCTGTTTCCTCTGCATAAAAATTAAAACATCTAAAATACAACTAAATATGTTTTCTTTTCAAATACTAGATGTTGTCATCAAATTATACAATTTTTTCAAGCAAAGCCTATGTCAAACTGGCAGTGTATGACACCTTTTTCTGCAAAAATTCTGAAATCAGTCTGTCAGAAATATCATTCCGGATAACTGGTTTTTCGGTTAACTGGTTTCCGGATAAATGGTTCCATACTGTATATATATATATATATATATATATATATATATATATATATATATATATATATATTAGAAATATTTTGACAAAAGAGATCCTTTAAGACGAGTATAGAGAAAAAAGAAGTTAAAAGTATTAATTTCTAGAGATGTTGAAATATACGAATGCATTCTAAGCACATAAGTGCCCATTCATTCTAGATAAGTCTTAGTTTGAATACAGTTTTAAGTTAATTTATAAATTCATAATAATAAACAGTGTTTTTGAAAGTTTACAAAGTGATTTTGCACACCTAATTTTAATAGCTGTAGAGATTTTTTCATTTTGTATTTGTTTGAATGTATTTTATCTAAAAAAAATTTTTTTTTAAATCACACACACAAAACAAAAAACTTCTAGCACTTCTGGAATAAGTAAGAAAACTGCCAAACTAGGCAATATCTTGTATTTGTAAACACATTTTTTCCCTATAGACCAATTAAATTCTACCAATGTATATACATAGATTCTTTCAATCCTGAATAACACACCACATTCTTACATGCATTGAAATGACTCTAAAATAAATATAATACAAGTGAAAGAATCGCCATATTTATTTCAAAGAATTTTTGGTACTTCTTAGTTATCCCATCGACCAATTTCGCCAAATTATACACATTGACATAATTTTTATTTTAAATAATGAAGAACAAATAAATTAGTAAAACATTAATAGAAATACAAATAAAACGTCGAATTAATGGCATTATTGGCATTTAATCTTACAATTAATGGCATCCATTATTGACATTTAATCTTACAATTTGGCGACAGTAATTTGGTCGACGGGATAACTAAGAAGTACCGAATTTTTATTAGACAACAAATCAAAAGAATATTTTTAAAGAATAAAATAGGTTCAGGTGGGGTAAAATAAGCAGTGCAGTAAAATAGGTAGGTTTCAAAAACAAATTCATAAAAAATACAAATTGTAATTTTTAAAAATTGTTTCACCAAATTAGTATGTTACAAGTATCAATTATTGTTAAATGAATAACAAAATATTTGTCACTATATTATTATACTTGGTAGCCATTTTAAAAGTTTAGATGATATGACTGTTATAATCACGAGAAAAACTTTGGATTTAAAAGTAAATAAGAATTTATTTTCAGCTTTTTTATCCATTGTATAGGATAAAACACTTATTTGGGATTAACTCTCTGCATTTTTTATCATAAAAAAATATAATTTTTTTTGTAACATTTGGCATTAAAACAATATATGGTATTTCAAATGAAAATCAAGTTTCAAATTATTTTTGCTTAAGAGGCGCAAAGACCAACTTAGTGAAAAATATTCCATGCCGGGAATCGAACCCGGGTCATCAGTATAGCGCACTGACGTTCTACCGCTAAACCACATGGAACGATACCCAGCCTGGAACTTCTCACTATTACAAGTTGGCAAGGCTACAAACGCAGCACAAGATGGAATATTTGCCGTGAGCCACCAACACGGGGCAAACACAGACACTTAATTAAATCCAGCATCGATGAATCTATATTAATATTTGGAAATTTTTTTTTTCCAGAGAGAAACATTCGCCTTGAATACAATATTTCAAATGAAAATAAAGTTTCAAATTATTTTTGCTTAAGAGGCGCAAAGACCAACTTAGTGAAAAATATTCCATGCCGGGAATCGGGTGGCTCACGGCAAATATTCCATCTTGTGCTGCGTTTGTAGCCTTGCCAACTTGTAATAGTGAGAAGTTCCAGGCTGGGTATCGTTCCATGTGGTTTAGCGGTAGAACGTCAGTGCGCTATACTGATGACCCGGGTTCGATTCCCGGCATGGAATATTTTTCACTAAGTTGGTCTTTGCGCCTCTTAAGCAAAAATAATTTGAAACTTGATTTTCATTTGAAATATTGTATTCAAGGCGAATGTTTCTCTCTGGAAAAAATTTCCAAATATTAACAATATATGGTATACAACATTTACTTTAGTAAGTTTAATAAAAAGTAATTTAATTTGATAAATTAATGTATAGTAAAAGCAAAACATACAACTTTTAGCTTTGTGTTTTCTTTGTACCAATTGTTATATAAATTTTAAAAAGTAATAGGAAAGAAAAGGCTTGAATAAAGAGTGACAATTTTAAAAAAGAAGCATCTTGATAACAAGTGAAAAATTATTTATAACTTCCTTAAATCAAAACTAGATAGTACCCATCAAGAATTGATGGTAAATGTTTGACGGTTGAATGTTTCATTAGAAAAATTCTTGAATTTAATTAATTGCTTTTAAATTAAGTATTGAAATCGTATCAAATTGCTGTACTGTATAAGTGATTTCTATTTCTTTAAGGCGATAGATGGTGCTGTCAGTCTAACCTATTCAATGAAGTGAAAGAATTTTAAGTTCATAATTTATAACCAATTATGCTTGCCTTTTATCAGAAGTTTAACTAAAAGTATTGGGTAGAGCAATATTATTTTTACTTACTACGGTCTCAATTTTTTTTGCAAAAAATAACAATATTTAGTTTTTTTTTTTTTTTTAGCTACACGGCCATTTGAAAGCTGTCATGAATTTTATTTTTATCACTTTCAATCTCTAAAAGGCTAAATTTGAAACTTGATGCAGCCTAACAATTTATAATATATATGTTTTTATTACTTGAATTTTATTTTACATTTTTTTAAATACTAAGCAAATATTGAGGTAATTTCTTTTATAGTTCTTGTATGAATATTTTTCTTTCTTTAAATTTTCTTTTTCATTTTTTACAGAAAAGAATGACAAACTTTTCTTTCTCATACATCAGACCTGCCAACCTTTGAAAATGAGAACTCATAGCACACAAAATTCAAATTAATCTGGATGTTGGTTGGTTGGTTTTTTATGTTACACAGCCTTTTGACATTCGTAAAAGGAATAAAGTTTCAGTCTTTCAACTCAATATAGTAAATTTTTTTCTTTGAAAATTTTTATACGATTTTTAGAGATTCTTTTCGTTTTGCGACTTTTTTTTTTTTTTTTTAACATTTGTAAAAGGAGCCTGGTTCCAATATTTTAGCCCAGTGTAGTAAATTTTGACGAAATTTGGGATGTTTTTCCTGCGATCATTTCAGGATATTCACAATTTTTCCACAATCGTAATTCCCATTTTTCTATCACGATTCTTTGTTGAAATCCGCACTTTTTACCATGAACTTTGACAAAATTTGCATTTTTTACCACGAACCTTTGTCAAATTTTGCGTTTTTTTCCGCAATCCTTTTGATGAAATCAGTGTTTTCTATCTGCGATCTTTCGGTGAAAATTTAAGTTTTCTTACCGATCTTTCAATGAAATTTGCATTTTCTTATTGATCTTTTGACGAAATTCGCGTTTTCTTTCTGGGATATTTTGACGAAATTCGCGTTTTCTTTCTGGGATATTTTGACAAAATTCACACCATTGAAAACACAAAATCTCAAATATAATGCCCCCCCCCCCCCCCCCTGAAATCAACACTGCATTTTTACCATGATCCTTTGATGAAATTAATTTTCTTCTGCGACCAATTGATGAAATTGATTTTTTTATACGGTCATTTGTCAAAATTCGGAGTAGTTTATCGCAAATCGTGCGATTTTGCACACTGTTTCAAACCTTGTCCCTCAAAGACCCTCCCCCACACTCCTTTCCAGAAATTCTTAAAATAGCACCTTGTTTCTAAGGAAGCAAATTCCTGTATAAATATTTACAGAAACACGATTCACTCGTGGTTAATATGCATAAAGAGTGTTTTATGTTAAGAAGTTTGTTTTGCAGCCCAGATTTTTTTTTCCCCCATGAGCATTTTTTAATGTCCGAATTTTTGGATTAATGGCCAATTTTTTAAAACTTTCGGAAATGAATACTTGGAAATTTCGCAACAGAATCACTCCTGAAAAATATGCTCTGCAGGATAAAAATCACAACTAGAAACAAAAAATGCGTTTGTGTTTTTTACAAAAAATTGTAGTTTAAGACTGATTTTCATAGCATCATAGTTTATAGGTCCAAATCATAGCAACTACGATTTTTTCGTAGCAGTTGGCAGGTCTCACACACACACACATATATAATCTTGATAATCGCCAGAAAATATAACAAAAATTGGAGATCAGCTCATTTTATTTAATTGATAATTACATGCAAAATATTTTAGCTTAAATATTTTAAATATAAAATTATTTTTTAAAATATTTTTTTAGTTTTAAATTTTATTTAATTATAAAGCATTCAAATAATAATTTAAGAAAAAATACAAGTCCAATTTAAGAAAAAATACAACTTCTCCTAATAAAATATGTCATTATTCAAATGAATTATTGCCAAAAATATTACAGAAATCATTTTGCCAGTTGTTGCGGTCGAACCCGCTTCCTCTACAAAAATTCAGGAGCTTTAAAACTGATGCTTTTGACCACTGCACTAACTGGCAGATCTCGCCCTACCTTCCTCTAAATTGAAGATGTCCTAAATTTAATTTCTCACATGGTGCAAATTCGTCAAAGTTACACTGATCTTACAGAATTACCATAACATTGTATATATACAATAAGTCACTTTAAATCACAAATAAGAAAAAAAATTGTTCACACATGCATAAAAAAGTCAGATTTTCTAATTTAAATACCATATAACTTAATAGATTTTCATTTACTTATAGAAATAACACACACAGTAGAGATCTTAGTTATTTGGGATACAGCTAAAATAGGTAAACTATTTAGTGGACTTTACCCACGAATGGCAATAGCCACACCTCTGCGGGAATTTTCCCTCTGAAAAAGACTGTATTGGACGAAGGGGAAGCGGTGTTAAAATGTTCTTCACCCCCCCCCCCCCCTACTGGTGTTTTTCTTCTTTTTATCCGCGGTTGACGTCGCATGGGTAAAGTCCATTAAGTAAAATGTCAAGAACAAAACAAAAATATCAAATCTTTTTCTGACAATTGGCAGAGCTTTTTTTTTGTGTGTGTGTGACAAATTGTGCAGAACTGATGTGTTCCAATTATTCCAAACTGATGTGTTGAAATCTACTGTACTTGAAAAAGAAAACACAGTAAACAAAGTTTTAAATGAATATTCAAAATACACAAAAACATGGTAATCAGGTATAAGTATGAATTCAAGCGTATTTAGAAATTTAATCACATCGGCAAAATTACAATACAGTTCAGATGCTTGGATGCTGAATTTTAAAGCATGTTTTGAAGCTGTTGTAAATTAGGGAGATTAAATATCTTTTTTTTAAATCATCATTTCTTATCTATAAAGGCTAAATAAATAATACAGTAGACTCCCTCAAATCCGCACAGCTTGGGACCAGAGGTTGTGCGGATTTCTGGTCATTTATTTGTTTACATTTTTTAACATTAATTTGATTGGTAGTTGAGCAATGGAAATTATAATGAATGGTTACAATAAAGTGAAACATTAAAATAATTACGTAAAATATTAAAATAATTTATTAGTTTAAAAGTAAGTAATTATTAAATAAAATAATTATGCAAAATAAAAAATTTAGAAAAATATTAAAAATTAAGTCATGTAAATAATAATTAAGATACAATACTAAATGCACATATAAATAAACAATATAATATAAATATAAAATAATATATAAATATACATAAAATAACACTAAATACAAACATACAATACTAAATATACATAATAATGAGGAATTTTTTTTTTTTTTTTTACAAACTATTTTTTTTATTTTATATTTTTGAAACATGGATAAAATGGTTGTTTAGCTTTAATTTTTTGTTTCGTTCTTTTGTTATTGCATCCTGAAGCTGCTGATGGTTCATTATCTGTTGCTCAGATATAAAGCTCTGCTGCTTCAGGGAGCTCAAATATTTTTCTCCTATGGCTAGACCTTCTTCAAGATTAGTTTTTTCAAGTTCTTCATCAGACTCAGTTTCTGATGAAGAATCTGCATCAATATGCGGGGCACTGGAAATTATTTCTTGGTCAGATTTTGTTTCTACTGTAGGGATGTTATCGTCACAAGAAATCCAGTCTAGAACTTCACTGTCATCTAAATTATCAATGACGTTACTCAAAGACTGCTTTGCAAAAACCAGTAAATCATTAGTTTTAGCTTGGGCAGCACTGGGATGAAACCCATCAAATGTTAAATCATCACTCTCGGATTCTATGAACAAGGATGGTGGCCATAAATTATGCCATGCATGTATCAAGGTGTCTTGCGACATAGCATTCCAAGCATCTGCCAAGAGAAAAAGACATTCTTTTAGAGTGAAAACTTTTTTAAATCTTTCAAGCATATCAGCCGATGGATCTAAGCTTAGCAACTTTTGCAGAACCTTTTTTTTATAATTGCACTTCATTGCACGTATGATCCCTTGATCCATCGGCTGAATGAGAGAAGTTGTGTTTGGCAGAAGAAACTGTGCTGTTACATTTTCTTTGCTTAATGAAACAGGATGCGCTGAGCAGTGATCGAATAATAACAGAATTTTACTATCTTTGTTCAATCCTAATTTCTTACCATGTTCAAGTGCTTCAGGAACAAAATTGTTCTCAAACCATTCATTTATTATATTTTTAGTAACCTTTTAGTAACCATCTTTCTTGTTAGCTTTATATATAACAGGAAGTTTGATATTTTTTAATGCACAAGGTTTTGCACTTTTCCCCACTACCAATAACTGACACTTGTGGGTGCCAGCAGCGTTGCTGCAAACAAGAATGGTGATTCGTTGCTTATCTTCTTTAATGCTTGACGGATTCTTCTCATCAGCAGTGGCTAAAGTTTTTTGTGGTAAGCAGCGCCAAAAAAGTCCCGTTTCGTCCATGTTGTAGATCTGCTCTGGACTCAATTGTTCTTCTTTGACAAGATTGGTAAAATCATCAATAAATTCTTCTGCAGATAATGAATCTCCAGATAATTTTTCTTCACATGTCTTTAGATATTTTATTCCATGCGTCTGTTTAAAACGAGTTAACCACCCTGAAAAAAAAGTATATGGAACTTCCATATTCAACTCTTTATGAAGGTTTTTGGCTTTTTCACAGAGAAGAGGCCCTGTTATAGGAACACCTTCACTTCTACGTTGTTTGAACCATTCATAAAAGCACCTTGTCTAGATCACCAGATCTGGCTGCATGCATTGTTTTTCTTTCTGCAATACCAGCATTGCAGTCACTATTCATATAAAAATTCAAAATTTTTTCTTTTTGTTTCTTAATGTCATATACTGTTCTAGGGCTTATTCCATAAGATTTAGCCAAAAAACGAACAGAAGAACCAGAATTCAGTTTTTTAATAATTTCAACTTTGTGCATTATAGTCAAAGTGACATGTTTTCTTTTACTGAATTTTTCATCAGGAAAATCTGGATAATCCATATTGGTAGAATTTCGCAAGAAACAATAGATTCAAAACCGAAACTAAAACACGAGGGTTTCAACAGTTACAGTTATTATGCAAAAGCTACTGTTGCACTGTATTTTTATTTTGGATAAGCAAATAATTTACACCAGAATTTTAAAATAACGAAATTTTATGCCATGTTTATCCAGATTTAATAAACGAAAAAGCTTGATTAATTAAAAAATATTTTGGAAAACGATCGCGATCGCCGATGATATTAGCGCCATCTTTATTTATTTCGGAAATAAATGCGTATTTTCTTTATGAAAAAACTTGAGTTCAGTCATATTAATCAGAATTACATATTAAAATACGTACGTAAAATTAAAAATAAATAAAAATCATTAGATTAAAACCAGTGTTGAATTCAGGAAATGGCCTGGGGGGGGACATTCCTCCCCGGAGCAATGAGATGCTCCCCCTCGGGAGATTTGAGATTGTGTTTTCAATGGTCAAAAAGTGCAATCCCCCCCCCCCCCCCCCCTCACCGGAGTCACAGAAATCCCTCCCGGAAAAAAGTGTCTGAATTCAACATTGATGAAAACTGACGTAGATACCTCTTTCACACTGCGATCTCAAAACGAAACAAACTTATTTGCCTGTTCCGTTGCTTCGCGCATTCGCTCCGCGTATTTCCTCTTTCTCAAGATTTTTCTCAGTCGCCTATACGCACAGATAAGCGCTTTACTGTATTTACAAAACAGGGCCATTAGTTTTTTTCGGAAGTAAATTCATATTTTTCTTCATAAAAAAGCTTGCATTTAGTCGTATTAATCAGAATTACATATTAAAATGCGTACATAATATTGAAAAAATAATAAATATTGAAACATGAGGAAACGAACGGAAGAAAAGTAAACAATTCCACTACAGTTTACACTTGCTAATATTCTACAGAAAATACAATATAGGGGAATTTTTCAAGGCTCGAAATGTACTGGAACAAATCGGAGCAAAATTCCGGTTCTTGAAATTATGATAAATAAAGTTCCGATTCGTAAAATTATGGTAAATATCGTTCCGTTTCATACTTTTATTAAAACATTGTTACTGTTTAATATAGCTTATTGCGCTCTCTGTTACTGTTTTCATTGTTATTTAGTCTCGAATGTTTGTTTTTATATTGCTTTGTATGTTTAGAAATAAATTTGTCTATACTTAAAAAAAAAAAAAAAAAAAGAATCTGCAACAAAAATTTTTAAATAGCGTTCTGTTTCATAGATTTTTCCATTTCGAGCCCTGGAATTTTTGATATAGATATGCTAATTTATATAAAAATCAAAAGTAATATAAATTTATTTAGTAATAAATCAGCTGTAATAGCCAAAAGAGAATAATTAATAAAAAATTGAGTAAAAAAAGCATGGCGGTAGTCGCCGATTTTGGCACCATCTTGAATTTTGTGCCTGCACCTTAACTGTAAATTTCATTGTTTACATCTGAAAAAATATGCGGATTTTAGGGTCGCGGACTGGAGGGAGTCTACTGTACAAATCACAAAAATAACAATAATAACATGAAAAATATTGCAAATGAAACTAATTTTTTTAAAGAAAAGAAGAAATGTGTTATAATGGGAAATTTAAATCAGACTGGCGTAAAATTAATTAAAAAATTTATCACTACATTTACTCATTTTAAATATTGATATATAATGTAAATATTATGAATATCACCTTCAAATATCAAATTAATTCACCAATTCAATACTTAATAATAATAAAATAAATAATACCAATAAATCCGATTTCGCGTTATTTTGGTGCCATCTACCATAACTTAGAAGAAAGAAAACCAACACGATATAAAATTAATTCTGAAAGTTACTTAAAAAAAAAAAAAAAAGGCTGTAAATTGTTATTATCATTATTATTAGGGATATAGTGGGGGGGGGGGTCGCTGTATACCCTCAGGTTTTTTTTAAGGAACACCGTATACCCTCTGTTTCTCAAGAAAGCTATAGCATATATACACTTAAGGTATACCTTCTGCCTTGAGCGTATACCCTCTGTTTAGAACGTATACCCTCTGTTTTTCGACTGCACCACTGATTATTATTTTATATATTTAGTAATAATCCAAGGCTAATAGTATTATGAGAAATATGAATTATACGTATAAATATGAAGTTACATAGCTGTACTGAACGGGTGTGCTGATCAGTAGCGAATAGTCCGATGACGTGAATTGATTCTTAATCGAATAACTGAACTGCGTTTACGGCTTCCTCTGAGGTTTACGATGATATGAAAACAAAATGTAAGTGCAAACACCGAAATGAGATTTGAATAAACTGAAAGAAATAAATGAAATCAAAGGTAAGTAGAATAATAGACTTAGTTCGTCATGCTTTTCTGATCCTTCGGGAAAAAAAAATCACTCGCAAGATAAAATTTTTGGTATTGATCTTGACGTGCACGGCGAAATTTTTTTTGCGGGGAGGGCGCTTTCTCGGGATTTCTTGAATTTTCTAATTTGTTTACAAAGTGGGAGGGGGGCGCTTAAACGGGAAGGGCAGATTAACGAGATTTTACGGTAGGAGTTCAATAGATAAAGTAATTAATTTTTAAACATTAAGGCTATAATCAAAATCAAAGTGCTTACTTTCTGACACATGAAATCATTTTTAATTATAGACATGTGAAATTAATAGGTCTTTTCATGCAGAATTTAAGAAATTGAATAATGTTTTCCATTTTACAAAATTAGCAGTTCATTAAATTTCTCGATGTGACAATTGCAGAAAAAACAATATGAAGTGCAATGAAATGACATAATACAATAACTCAAGAATTGTCACATTTATCAAAAATTTGATTCCAAATCTTTTCTAAAGTTGTTCCTGACAATTTTATGCTTTTTACTTTAAAAATGAGTCTGTATATTTATTAGAAAGTTTACTGTTCTTGAGCATGAAAATATATTTAAGAACTACATAAAAACAGAACTTAAATACAAAATGTTTTAATAATTAGTTGCAGTATACTGCATTAACAGAAATTCAATTAGAGTCAAGACTACAAACATTTATTTTTTTATTAAAGCAGTATAAAACAACTTAAATCATTTTGTGAAATTGAAAAGAAAATTTCACCTTAGATGCACTCCGAGTCCTCGATGCTTGCCTGAACATTCTAAACAGATCCAAATTCCATAAGTCACACTGACCCACTGAGGGTTATGGCCTCCACATTCAAAACAGTTCTGAAAATTATGAAAAGATAAAATCAGAAATGCGATGCAACAAATTATAAATCTACTGGAAAACAATGCAATGTTACATTCATGAATAGAGAAATTGTATATAAATATATATATATAAATAAAATGTTTTTATCTATACAAATACATATATAAACATGCATAAAAGTTCATTAAGTTTGTTACTATAGCTGCTTACACCATTTGGCAACAATTGTGCCAAGCTTTTAACCCTCCGAGTGTCTTGAGGGCTTTCCTACATTTTCATAAAAATGCTTATAAATATAATCTTAATGTACATTTTCTTTCCCTGTTTGTTTCTAAAATACATTTCATGCCCCTTTATTTGATATTACATTTTAAAATACAATTCTGTTTAAAATATTTTTGCCTACAATAGATTAAAGTTGTTTTTTGGAAACGGAAAAATACATCCAAACTGCTCAGAGGGTTAAAAAACTGCCAAGGCCTCTATACTGGAAAAGTACCTTTTTTCAGTTACAAATAACAGGTATCCCACCTTCGGACTTTTTGTATTATATTTATTGTCATTTTATTTATATATTTAAATTACTGTGCATAAAAATAATTTAACAATAAGCCTTATGTGATGGGGAGTACCTGCTGTGATCTGCCAATCAGGAAACCATTTTTTCTCTAATCAAAATCATCAAAAACAAATTTGGTTGCCAACTTATTGAAAAGGCATTGAGCTCTCTGAAGTTTATACCAACATTTACTTTAAAAAGTTGCTTTCTTTCTAACAAAATGGCATATATTTTGATTTTTGACAGATGAGAAAAGATAACTTTTTCATTTCTTTTTTTACCTTTTGTGAGTTCAAAAAGATATTCAATACAATTTATCTTCTGGAAAAAAAAAAAAGATTAAGGAAATAAATCAAATGGTTCAAGAAAAATAGTCACCCACTTTGAAAAAGGGTTTCAAGATTTCTTTTTTACACGGTAATTTAGGACGTAAACCGAATATTCAGTTTTGAACAAATACTTACACATGGGCAAATTACAATGTAAAAATAAGAGTTTTTCGGCATTATCTGGTTATAATCTGTTTATAAATCTGTCTAGCTTCAAAAAATAAATCTTGACTATAAACAGTGCTGGCAGGTGTGGATAAGTTTTTTTTAGAAGCAGAAGAATTCTCTTTTACTTAGAAGCATAATAGGCTAAAAAATGACTTTCAATATTATGTACATGAGCTCAGAGTTCAGCTGCACTATAAAAAACAAGTCAAAGGCCATTTTTTAATTAAAAAAAAAGTCCTTCCTAAAAATATCTAGGGGTCAAATCAAAACAACTGTCTACAATAGAGAAAAAACAAGTGGGTAAGTGTGATCACAGATCGCACAGAGGGTCTCGTTTAATATTCCTTTCAAAACACTTTATCCTTTTGCAAAATCTGTTAGTTCCACATTTCGCAACCAGGGGGCACACTCTATTCTACACAAACCTCTATCCGAAAGAAACTCCATTTTACAACCTATTCGTAGATATATTAGTCCAGGGGATCATGCCCCTGGCGGTAAAAAGTGGAACTGAAAGGTGTAAGGCTATGTACAAAATATGAAAGAGTGGTCAAAGGGGTGTCAGCAAAAGTTAGAAAAGTACCCACCAGGTGCAATGCGAGTAGGTTAGAAAAATTGCTTAAAATACACAAGTTAGAGCCCAGAGGGTTAAATAAGACTTTTTCAAAATTTTATGATTTGTCGTTTAATGTGAAATGTTCAGCTATAAGTATGCAAAATTTCAAATCTTCAACTTAATTAGGGGATCAGTTAGAAGAAAAAAAGCTTAAAATACACAAGTTAAAGCCCAGAGGGTTAAATATAAGACTTTTCCCAAATTTTATGATTCGTCATTTGATATGAGGTGTTCATCTATAAGTATGCAAAATCTCAAGTATTCAACTTAATTAGGGTCTCAGTTAGAAAAAAAAGCTTAAAATACACAAGTTAGAGCTCAGAGTATAGCACAAAATTAGCACTCGCCACTCGCCAGGCGTCGAATAACACTTAAAACGTGGCGATTAACTTTATTGTCCTCACTCGCCAAACTCAATGGGCACCACTCGCCAGACGCGATGGTTGAAAGATCGATGCCAGGGAGAAAAGGGGTGAAATTCGTTAGGAATTTACGGCGTCCAAATCGGCGATTCTCCCGAACGTAAGAAAAGAAAGTAGCAGGGGTGATTCGAATTTTCCGAAAATTTAAGGCATTCGTTTTCGAAAAAAAAAACCCAACTCATCAGTTCGAAAATTCGGACATAAAAATATCGCTAATTTCGATATGATCACCGAAAAAAATCAATTTCGTCAATCGCTCATAGAAAAAAATCACCAATTCCGTTAAAGAATCGCGAAAACACGTGAATTTCACCCAAGGACCATGTAAAAAACGCGAATTACGTCAAAACATCGTGGAAAAACGCAAATTTCGTGAAAAGATCGTGGAGAAAACGCAATTTTCGTGACAAGATTGTGGAAAAGCGCAAATTTCGTCAAAAAATCGCGAAAAAAACACAAATTTCGTGAAAAGATTGTGGAAAAAATGCAAATTTCGACAAAGAATCATAAAATCCTTCGAAGTATCGCGGAAAAATGCAAATTTCGTGAAAAAATCGCGGAAAACGCAAAATTCATGAAAGGATCGCGAAAAAAACGCAAAATTCGTGAAAAGACGCGCATTTTGACAAAAAAACGCAAATTTCGAGAAAAGATCGTGAAAAAATCGCGAACAAAACGAAAAATTCGTAAAAAGATCGGGGATAAAACGCAAAATTTGTGAAAAGATTGTGGACAAAACGAAACTTTCGTGACAAAATCTCGAAAAAAAAATGCAAATTTCTTCAAAAGATCACGAAAAAATACAAATTTCGAGAAAAGATTGCGGAAAAAACACAAATTTCGAGAAAAGATGGCGGAAAAAACACAAATTTTGAGAAAAGATGGCGGAAAAAAACACAAATTTCGTGAACAGATTGCGGAAAAAACGTAAATTTCGTCAAAAGAGCGCGTAGAAAACGCAACTTTCGTCAAAAGATCGTGGAAAAAATGCAAATTTCATCAAAAGAGCGTGGAAAAAACGCAAATTTCATCAAAAGAGCATGGAAAAAACGCAAATTTCGTCAAAAGAGCGTGGAAAAAACGCAAATTTCATCAAAAGATTGTGGAAAAAACACAAATTTCGTCAAAAGATCGCCTAAAAACACAAATTTCGTCAAAAAATCTTGAAAAAATGCAAATATTTTCAAAGAATGGCGAAAAAACCCACAAATTTCGTAAAAAGATTACAAAAAAAACCCCACGCTATTTTGTGAAAAGATCGCAGAAAAAATGCAGATTTCGTCAAAAGGTCGCGAAAAAACGCAGATTTTATATAAGTCCACGAAAAAACGTGAATTTCGTCAAAAGATCGAGAAAAAAAAACGCGAAATTCTTTAAATGGTCGCAGAAAAATGCATATTAGTTAGTGCCGAGGGGGAGTGGGGTCCCCCTCTGCTGTAACCTTTCTGAAAATTTCCTGAATTTATTTCATTGCAATTAATAGTAAAAATAAAATTTTTCAGTTGAGTGTAATCATATCGAATGGTAAATAATATATATTAATAAATTACAATGTTGATAGTTAGAAAAAACGCAATTTTGTATGGAGCGTACATAACTTTGCTACTGGCCAGTGGCTAAAAAAAACTGGCCAGTGAAAAAAAATCAGTGTACTGGCCAGTGGGTAAAAATGTTAATTTTGACCTATAGCTCAGAGGATTAAATAAGACTTTTTCAAAATTTTATGATTCGCCGGTTTGATGTGAGGTGTTCAGCTATAAGTATGCAAAATTTCAAATCTCCAACATATATAGTTTCTGAGAACGGGCTCTGTGACAGACAGACAGACATAGGAGCGAGACGAATAGGGTTTCGTTAGAGAACGAAACCCTAAAAAGTAAGGAAGATGGTTCATCTTTCCCTTATCATTCAATTTTAATTATTTCTATATTAGTTTTTTTTTTTAATTTATTTAATGTGTATTTTCTTTAATATACACATCAAATAAGTATACCCCTATGCCTATCCTACAGCTTTTATATTACATTAAATTAAAATTGCTCAATTTTTTTTTTTTCAGCACCAGAAAGTTAAATCATTAATCAAAATATAAATAGCAATAATTTAGCAGAAAGTAGTTAAATGTACAAATTGATATACCTTTTGTATTTCAGGACATATCGATTCAATATGTTTATAATTAGACATAGACAATCAGTAAATCAGCTTAATGATAACATTGTTTCTTTTTATTTGAACTTTGTTTTTCTGACAATCCTTATCCTTGTTAATCTGTATAGATCAATACTTTCATAAATTATTTTGTATATTCATTCATGATAAAATAATAAAAAATAAGTAATGATTAATAAATTTGAGTGGAAAGAAGTCATTAAATTTTTTTGTGTAATTAGATTTAAGAATAAAAATGTAACTGAATTAAATTAAGAAGTTAATTTTAATTAAAGTTTACTTTAATTAACTAGTAACAATCCTTTAAAGGACCCTTCACAAAATTTTTTATTTCAAAACAGAACCCTTCACAAAATTTTTCATTTCAAAACAGGATCCTTCACAAAACTTTTCACCTTAAAAAAGGACCCTTCACAAAATTCTTTGTCTTAAAAATAGGCCTTTTACATAATTTTTCGAGCTCTAAATTAAACCTTTCACAAATTTAACCATTTAAAAATAAAATCCGATCTGTCACTTTTACATATATAAAGAAAATACATGTATTTTACATACATATGTCTTCTTAAAAATATATAAAAAAGAACCTCAGTATAACATTCATTTCAAATTCACAAAATTAGAACTAAATTTTTCACAAATGTAAAGAAGTTCTTCACAATTTCACAAAAACAGTACCCTGAGAGAAAAGTCTGGACAGACCCCTGTACTAATAGAGACTTTAGCAACTTTGTTGTTTACCTTTTAAAATAAAAAAAATAGCCACAAGTTTAAAGAAAAAAGCTCAATAATGAAATTTTCCAGTTTTGTCCATTATTTCTAAGTGGTATTTTTTGCTGCTGTATGAAATGCAAGTGCTGAAATAAAAATGATGTGTGAAAATCTAGAGTTACACAGGTTTTGAGAGAAAATTTGAGAAACTTGGATTATACATTAGATTTTTCTTTAAAATACAGGAATGTCAGTAAATTTCAAGATATACAGGTTTGATTTGTATTATAACAGAGCAGAATATATATAGAAAGACAACTTACATTATTATCATCTTTAGTTCTCAAATCTTGCAGGACCCTTCTTGTTCTAGGGCTTGCCATGTTTTAAAAACTAGAAATATGAAGAAAACAAAAGTTACTAAAAGATTGTTTTAAGTATTAGTTTGCTTAAACATAACACAAAGTTAAATTACATCTTGAGACAATACATATAAAGTATACATTTTTTCGTGTTATTACATTTACATTATATATTTTCAGGGTTCGTTGATATACATCAATGGATATATATCTTGATATATATCATGATATATATCCGATATTTATTTTCAAAATATCAAGGTTTTTGATATTTTCGATATATTTACATTTTCATACATTTGATATTTATTTTTTAAATGTCGTATTTCTGGATATTTCATATATGTGATATTTATTTTCAAAATATTTTCAGTCAAAAGAAGTGTAAATGAATTATTCAACTCTTATTAAAAATTAGCCCATCTGTAAATAAAAACTAAAAAGAATAGCTCACAAAATATTCCCTACACTCCAAAATCTAGTTTTGGATTGTACCTGCAGCTTTCCCATTGCCATCATAAGAAATCTATCTGTCTTTCAACAATACCTCCCTAGCCTGTCTCAATTCTTTTTGTAGACTGCACCTGTTAGAATGGGATAAAGGGGATAATTGGTGATTGGATATTAGTAAAAAAATCTCAATTTTATAAGGTTTATGTTTGAAAGTGAATATTTAAATGTTGAACCAAAAATTTGGTGGGATTATATTAAATTAGAACAGCCCATAAATGATGATTTAACTTATCAGTTGTTTACAGCTTCTCCTTCAGTAGGGGCATTAGAATCTTTTCTAGTTTTGGTTTACTTCAGTCTAAATAAATAGCACAGTACATTAGGGAATGAAAAAGCAGACAAACTTACATTCATGTTCAAATTCTTCAATAGAAAAAATAAAAAATAAACTATTTTGTATTTCAGAATTTATTTTTATTTATTTTTTAAATTAAATCTTGAATTCTGTGTTTTGATGAGTGAAAAAGCAACTTTTACAGAAAATTGTTTGTGTTTTCATTTATTTGATCATAAATAGTAAGAAAAAAAAAAAAAAAGTCATTTAGAATATTGCTTTATTATGTTTTCATGCTAAATGTAATATGTTTTAGATTCTAATTTATATTAAGTCTAAAAATATTTATAATCAACAGTAAGCTGACAGTTTTGAAAATATCGGATATATATCGAAAATATCAGATATATATCAAAATATCAGATATTTTTGATATTTTCGAAAATATCATGATGTTTACGAACCCTGATATTTATTGTAATCTTGATTAAATCATTTACCGTAAAGTACCGAAAGTAAGCGCCCTTTAGCACACAGGAAATTCTAATGATTTCAAGGAGGGCTTATAATTGGAACTTTTGTGAAAAGGATAGGAAAATTGTGAGGGTGTGTGTGTGTGTGTGGGGGGGGGATGTAGTGGAGGGTATATAGGGGTATACACTGTGTACCTTCTGGATTTTTTTTCAGAAGCTCCGTATCCCCTCTGTTTTTCAAATAAAACATTAGCGTATACTCTCTGCTTATATCGTATACTCTCTGCTTTTTTTTACGACTACAACACTTGGGGGTGGGGGGGGGGGGTGTACATTTGGAATTTATTAAATTTCCCTAGATTTATACCATTTACAAAATAAAATTTGATCAAATTAACATTTATTTAAAAATTCCCTTCCACAGAAGCTAAGTAGTTTCTATTTAATAATAATAAAAAAAAATAATGAAACAAATTTATATAAAATAATTTAGATGTGAAAGAAATATTAACAAAAATTATAAAACAAACTCAATATAAATATTTGTTAAATCTTGGTTCATAAAAATCAAAAGAAACATTAATAGGTAGAAGATCTTTATAACGCAATTCTCTATATAACACACAACTTCTCAGATGTAAACAATGATTTTTGCAGTTAAAAAGCACCTGCACTTTCACATTGTAAAATATTGCTACTCTCTAGAGGACTAAATTTGATACATTAGTTCAACTTTATCTTCTAATTTAAGACCTTTTTACTGAAAAAATGCTGTTAACAATAAACATTTTTGAAAATGTCTAATATAAGGGATGGTTGTGTTAGTTACATTTGGATCATGTTTATAAAGTTCAAATTTAACAATGTCTGACCTATATTATGCAAAAAATTATAATTTGGATAACTCTTGGTAACAAGGAATGCAGTATAAAGATATTCTAATGTAGTTTGATGTGTTTCAGACATATTTGGCCATGTTTACTAGGTGAATTTAATGATGTGATCCATATAACGCAAAATTCTATATAGCGCACAACCTTGTGTTTTTAGGTTTGTGTTATAAAGATCTAAGAACATATGCCATTCTGATACAATGTTATGTAAAGAGATTAGATAAAAATAAATTGCATAAGATATATTTATTTAGGAGATATGGAAATAAAAAACAAGGAATTTCCTGAAAAAACGAAAGAATTGGAAGCATCAGAAAATAAAACTTGAAGGGGAAGGCTTATAATTATAAATGGCATTTAAAAAAAAAAAAAAAAAACCAATCACATATATGAGGTGGGGGGTTACTTTCGGTACTTTGAGATATGCTATAAATAGTGCACTTTCAAAAATCTACACAGCCTGGGAGCTTTCCAAGAGTTTTGTATCTTTCTGAATTGCATAGATTTTAGATCGTAGGGGAATAGAAAAGGAAGGCAGACATTGATTAATGAAAATTTTTACTGGCAGAAAATCATGAATAAAAATTTACAAATTTAGTGACTGACTTCATAATTTCTTTCTGGAACAGATTGACCAAAATTTGCATT
This sequence comes from Maratus speciosus, assembly GCA_963932465.1. Taxonomy (NCBI): domain Eukaryota; kingdom Metazoa; phylum Arthropoda; class Arachnida; order Araneae; family Salticidae; genus Maratus; species Maratus speciosus. Next base: position 22,919,403 of record OZ010798.1, on the reverse strand, counting down.
TTCATTTTTTCTTTCCTTGTGGCCCCGGTAGCAGAAAGTTGAAGATGGGAGACAGGCGTCACAGATTTTCATTTCTCTTTCACAGATTCTCTTCCATCACACCTTTATTTTGCTTTATATAATACTTAGCTCTTTATTACTTAATACAAATACTTAAGATTATTAATTAAAATGTATAAAATGCATAAAGACGTTACAGTTAAGCGATTGTTTGATTAATTAACACTTCAACTGTAAAATATTTTACCTGCAGATTATTTTCTGCCCCTGTAGTATCTGTCGCAGACACTTGGAGAATTTTCTGCTACTGGGCTCGTGACTGATTAACAAAATTTTCTATCACTGCAATCTTTTGACAAAAAACGTGCTTCTTTTTTTTCTGCGATTGTTTAACCAATTTCACTTCCCCCCCCCCCCCCCCCCCGTGACAGATTGACAAAATTGACATTTATTTTTCTGTGACTGGCTGTCGAAATTCATAATTTTTTTTCTGCGACTGATTGTCAAAATTCATGATTTTTTGTTTGTGATGAAGTGTTTTGCAGAATTATGCAAAAAATAATTTGCGGAAGAATCTCATGCTCGAGATACAATTTAGGGAGGAGAAGGGGAGGGGCAGGGTAATATCACACATTTTACATTATGCAGGATTTACTTAATTTGTGTTCGATCTGTACAATTCAACAGGCTATTTCAAACCTTGTATATAATAGCAGTGTTGCTAGATACTGTGTCATGAATAGTGGGTCAGAGAGATATAAAAAGCAGAACTTTAAAATATAACTTTTGCTATTTAATTTATAAGTGCTAAACAAAACTGAAGCCTAAGAAACAACAATCTCTAAATGAACAATAAATGAAATTTAATAATCTGAAACAATAAAATATTAATTTGAAAGAATAACTGAATTCTGAGTTGTCAATTTTAGCTATTTTTATCGCAAACTATAGAAGTATTAGTAGAGCATGTGCCTTTAATCATTGTGAAAATTCAACAATTTTAAAGACTAATGATATGTACTATTTAACTATCATACAACTTTCCTTTATAATATACATATATACAGTGAAAAATAATGAATGAAAAAAGGTTATTTTTCTTTACTATATTTTGTAACAAGTTGCACTTGACACAGACTAACAAACAGCATGGTGCAGAGTTCAGTGATATATATATCAATAGGGATATATTGTGATTAGGGATTGACCGAATACCGAATAGTCGATTCGGTATTCGGTGGTTCGGCATGTAAACCGAATATTCGGCTTCGGCCGAATACTTTTAAGTATTCGGCCGAATAATTGTGGATAAGTATTTTCTTTAGAAGTAAAAATTCTCTTTTACTTAGAAGTAGAACAGGCTAAACAATGAGTTCTAATATTGTGTGAATGAGTTCATAGTTCAGCTGCACAACAAAAAACAAGTCAAAAGCCATTTTTAATTAAAAAAAAAAAACTTTTTCCTTTCTAAAATAGTCTACATAGAGGTGAAATCAAAACAACTGTCTACATTAGAGAAAAAAAAGTAAGTAGATGGGCATCTTTCCCTTATCATTTAATTTTAATTATTTCTTCATTAGTTTCCTTAATTTAAATTTATTTAATGTGTATCTTCTTTAATATACACATCAAATAAGTATATCAGAAATCATATCTGTATATCTAAGGTGTATATTAAAGAAAATACACACATCAAATAAGTATATCCCTATGCCTAAGCTATAGCTTTTATAATCATTAAATTAAAATCACTCAAATTTGTTATTTTCATCATCACAATGTTAAAATATTAATCAAAATATAAATATGTATCAGTAATTTGACAGAAAATATAGTTAAATGTACATATGTACACCTTTTGTATTTGAAAACATTCCTATTCAATATGTTTATAGTTAAACAATCAGTAAATCAGCTTTGACAGCATTGTTTCTTTTTATTTGAATGAACTTTTGTTTTCTGACAATTCTTATCCTTAATAATAGCCTGTATAGTTTAATATTTTCATAGGTTTTTTTAGGTATTGACTAGTGATAAAATAATAAAAAATAAGTGATGGGTTAATGAATTTGTGAGTGGAAAGAAGTCAATTTTTTTTTGTGTAATTAGATTTAAGAATAAAAATGTAACTGAATTAAATTATTATGAATTTAATGTTAATTAAAGTTTATTAAAAAAGCTAATATATGCAAAAATGTGTATTAAAAATCTTTAAGTATTCGGTTGCCGAATACCGAATATTCGGTGTATACTTTGACCGAAGCTTCGGTATTCGGCAAAATTGCTGCTTCGGTCAATCCCTAATTGTGATACATACTCAATATTTATTTTCAAAATATCATTTTGATATTTTCAATCAAAAACGTGTGTAAATGAATTTTTTGTCGTTCTATAGATAAGGTACATTTGCCTTTGACAAAACTTCAATAATTTTAAATAAAAACAAGTATTTGAGCTTTTCTAAAAAGTAACATACAGTAATGTTAAAAACGAATTTTAGAAATTGCAGCTAAAGAATTTAATTTGATGTCTAAGTAGTCATGATTTGACGCCTACCCTTTATTTCCCAATTTCCATCACTGCCCCACCCCCTCCTAAAAGAAAAATAAATTAAATAAATGTAAAATCAATAATTATGTGGAACAACCTTTACTTAGAACACCAACTGAAAGATAAACAGTCTAATTTAGATAATCACTTATTTACAGCTACATCAGAAATAATCTTTTCTGGTTTGAGTTTTATTCAGTTTAAACTAAGCAGGGAATGGAAAAGGAGACAAGCATTCGTTTATTTTCAATAAAAAAAATTTTGTATTTAAACTTTTGTTGTACAAAACAAAATTTTCTTGATATTTTATAATAAATCCTATCTAGTTAGTTTCTGTGAGTGTAAAAAGTGAATTGTGTATTTTCAAATAGTTGATAGTCAATTTTATTAACCCATTTATACCTAGCGTCCCATTTTTGGGACGCTTCAAACTTTTAATAAATTTGTATAATTTTCTTCTTTTTTATAGCATGAAAATTGTATGAAATAATTATCTATAAAGGTTTTTATCAGTTACTGAGAGATGACAGCATAAAATGGATATTTATTTACTTAAATGAAAGCTTTTTTCAGTGTTTATAGATTTTTCATTTTTCAAGAGGACGTAATGTAAAAAGTGAGTTTTAAGTTTTTCTATCAAGGATTCAAATAAATAAGTCATAATATTACCTTGTAGACTTCTTTGAAATATGTACTTTTTTTAAGTAATAAAATCATATGTTCAAGCTTATCTTTTATGCATTTTTGTAACTTACAAAATATAGGGCGTTAGGCACAAATGGGTACGTATTTTTATTAGTCATTTAGTGAGACAGTTATTCACAGGGATGGGGAAATACATCATTTCACTCACCAGTGGCAAGTGGATATGGGTGATTCTCCAATAAGTGGGTAATTTCCGTCCCTTTGGGTTATATGTGATTTTTTGTCATTCATATAGGTTTTTTTTAGCATAAAATGTATTTTGTAATGTATTTCTACAATTTCAAAAAGTATTTTCAAGAAAATAACTATAAATTTTACTTTAATATTATTTTAAATATTCAATTTGTCACTTCTGTCCCTTGTCCCCCACTCCATATACTGATCTTCTGAAACAGTTTTAAGTGTAATGACAAACTATTTTTAACAATTTTACCACTCAAAGTAAAAATTTATACTCCAAAGTACATAATGAATGATTTTTATTGTAAATTAAAAATAGTTTTATATTTATTCTGAGTCAGAGAAACGTTGTCCCCTAGTTTTTATGTCACTACTGTCTTCTTGTAAAAACTGCTCATGTGATCACCAAAGTGGTCAGATAAAATTTGGTGAACAGGTGCATTTAGTAGAAGCAACCATATAGATTACCAAGAAAATCACATGGTGTAATTCTCTGAACTTCAAAAGCAGTTACAAGGTACAAAATAGGTAGAAAGGTAAGAATATGTTTATTACTTGTCACTACTGTCCCCTACTTAAACTGTCCTTGTTATTGTTTATATTTATTTATTATTTTGTCATGATATAACATACTTTTGCTTAGTACAAAATATCATATTGCAGTCTTACTAAACCTAACTTACTATATACACAGAAGCAAATTTCTTAATTTTGTCACTACTGTCTCTGTCACTTCTGTCCCCTTTCAGATTATTTATTTGAAGGACAGAAGTGACACTATAAGGACAGTAGTGATGTCAGACTCAGTTAGTTTTTACTTTATTAAATAGTTTTAATTTTAGTATTATATATTTGTACTCTGTTTCTAAGAACGACAATTTGTTCGTTTTAACTGTTCTAAGTTTTACATTTCTTTAACAATTTTTGAGTATAAACCTTAAAAGATCTTAATTTTTAAATGTCTTGTGCTCCAGTTTAACAGGCAGATTACACTTTTTTAGAACATTTTAAGTTATTTGCAGCCTGCTTTTTAAATTTATATTTTTATCTTGATTTTGTTTTTGATATTTTATTATCAAGTGTAAATAAATGATTTAATCTTTTATCCTAAGGGATATTTGGAGCATACATCAGCAAAACAAAAGTTAAAAGACATCTTTGAAATCCTTTTTTAAATTTCTTTAACAATTTTTGACTAAACTTAAAGATCTTGATTTTTAAATGTCTTGTACTACATTTTTATTAATAAATAGTTTACATTTTTCAAGATTTTAAAATTATTTGAAGCCTGCTTTTTTAAATTTATATTTATTTTGTTTTTGATATTTCATTTTCAAGTGTAGTATAAATAAATGATTTAATATTTTTTCCTAAGGGGCCATCCACAAATGATGTCACGCTTGGAGGGGGGGGAGGGGCGTTCATGAATTTGTGACAAGGAGGTGGGAGGGGGTAAGAAGAAGTGTGACATCACACATTTTGGTTAAAATAAAAGCATTAAAAATCAGCAGATTAAATTTTAATGTTATTTTGAAATTAAAGTATTTTGTATTCGTACAGTAAAGATAACATTTAAAGCCAAATGTATTAAATTCCATTTCAAATTCAAAAATACTACTGTTTTTAATTGTTCTTTCATATTAATATTTTATTGCTTTGTATATTAATTATGTTTTTGTTGTAAATCTTAATCTTATTTCATACAAAATAAGTACATGAATCATTTTTATTATTATGCTCACAAATGTCGTTAAAACACATAGTTAAAAGTTTCAAAATAAAATTTGAAATATGATCTATAACATAGTACTTTGATTATGATAATCTATAACATAGTACTTTGATTATGAACTGCAAATATATGTTTATGTAATATAGCATGACATGCGACAAGAGGGGGGGGGAGGAGAGGGTAAGGTGAAGTGTGAAACTTTGTGACAAAGGGGAGGAGGGGGGTCAAAAATATTGAAAAAAGGTGTGACATCATATATGGATGACCCCTAAGGGATGTTTGGAACATATCAGCACAACAAAAGTTAAAAAGCCATCTTTAAAATCCTTAGAGGAAAAACGTAAGAGACAAAGAGAGAGAGTAAAAGAAGACAGCATGAAAAAATAAAACAAAACCCTGAAGCTATAAGGTAAAAAAAAGAAATTTATATAAAAAAGAAAGAATGTAGCAGGATAAAGTTAATTGCTAATCTAACACTTAGGAACAAAGACCAAGGAGAAAAGAGTGGAGAACCAAACAAAATAAGTGTAGAGTTAAAAAGAAGCAATTAAATGAAGATATCGTATCAAATGCTAACTCTTCTTAACTACCCTGATTGGAGAACCTTATGCTGCCTCAAATCGAGGTCCAAATCTAGTTAGCTTGTGGTTTTGAAGAAATAAATGCTTTTTTTAATTGGGCCGTTCAATGGCTTTTTAATGAGAGTGGGTTATGGTTGTTAATTAATAACTCAAATATTTATACGAATTTTTAAATCCTGAGGCTCAGGTACATTAGGAGAGGGTTTGGACTATATTCACAAAAAATTTTAGCCTCGTATGTGCCGTAGATTTTGTTAGCCATCGCAGACACACACACACAGAGCGATTTGTTCTTTTATTAGTATATTATATATCCAACATTCTGAAAGTTAAAGCTTTTCTGGGTGTAAATCCTAAAGTAAACCAACGAGATGACTTGTTTATGTATAAAACATGCCAATTTTCCATATTTGATTGATAAGCTTCACTTTCTAAAGTTATTACTTCAAAATTGTTCACATGATGCGAGTGCGAGTCTGTTGTGATACTTTATCAAAAGCCTGCATGTATCATCAATGCAATCGTTGCAAACATAAAACTTTAGCCATTACAGTTAGTCAAGATGAAAAGAAAGAAGAGACTTTTTTTACCAATTGTTACTCAAAACAGAAGAAAGAAAAAATAAAGGAAAAATAATAAGAGTAAAATTTACTGTTAAGAATAAAATAGTTTCAACTGTAGAAGAATTGATCAATGTAGCCCAAACTGGACAATGCTTTTCTAAAACACTCTTACAATTATCATCCATTAAGTCATTAAGAACATTATTTAATCCAAATGAAGTTATAGTTATAATAGACTTTTCAGAAAACTATCTTTGCAAGTATGCATCAGAAGTACCGAGTGCTCATTTTGGTGCCCCAAAACAAGCCAGTCTACACACAGGTGTTATCTATACACAAAATATGTCTTTACAAGATGAAATTGCATCTTTCTGTTGAAATAGTTTGAAAAAAAAAAAGTTAAATAATGTATAATTGTTAAAATGTTCAAAACAGAAAATTTTTGAAAATATGTCACTTCTGTCCCTGTAAATGTCACTTCTGTCTCCTTATTCTTTAAACTTAAAACATATTCCAATTTATCACAGATGATATAATAAACATAACATTTTTTATTATAAAAAGATACAATTGAATAAAATAAACACATTTTTTTTAATAAATTTTATTAAAATCCTGTTTTATAAAGTAAACAATTATCTTGGGGACAGTAGTGACATTGATTACCAAATTAGTTTATAAAATAATTCTTTTAAAAACATATAGTGCTTAAAGTTTGCGCCGGAATGTTGCATATTGCTCAGTAACCTATGCTTTATCTAGTTATTAAAAAATATTGGTTAAAATTTAATTTTTATTTTTCACTAAATCAATGAGTGAAATTACCCACTTATTGAAGAATCACCCATATACTGACAGTGCGAGTGAATTTTAGGTAGTTTTTGAAAAACTGTACTAACTGTATAGAGATGTACCAAAAACAATTTTTTAAAACCTAGATATTGAACTTTCTAAATTATTGCAATGTAAGTATGGTACTAAGTTCTATATCCTATATTAAGCTTTAATCTGTTGTGTATATTTCTTAATTTTATAGAAAAAAGAATTTTGAAAAGGCATTGCAGTAATAGTAATTATTTGTGCAGTCGCGTATGATTTTGTCATAACTATTTTCAACTGTATGATGCATCTTGCTGGCTGGTAAGATTTTCTGAAAATTCCTCACCCCTGGTTATTCATGCAAAGTCCTTTTCAAGATGATTATGAAATAAACTGTTTTTAAGCATCAAATATGAATACTTTTTTTATTATTAATAATATTTATAATGTCAGTTTCTGTAATGAAATATATTTTTTTAGCAGTTCATAAAAATACTATTTACAGTATATAATAAACAATTTCAAAGCTTATTTTATATAAATTTAGACAAAACATATAATTATGAATATTATACTATTAAAAATATTATGCATATTCCCATGGCACAAATGTCACATACGCCCCCATATTGACGCGATTTTTTTCAGACACCAATTTGGCGAAAACCTTGTTACCATATCAAGCAAAATAATGACAATTTGGTGGCAGTTAAGTACCCAGTATGTGTATGACATTAGCGTCAGAAAAAAATCATGCCAATATGGGGCATATGTATATGACATCTGATGTATATGACATCTGTGCCATTCCCATATTTAATACACTTACATTTTATCAAATAAATAAAAAAAATGTTTTATCGAATTTTATTTTAGTATTTTTGCAGTTCATTTTGCAACATTTTAAAGCAATTTTACCAACAAATTTGAGAAAAAAAATCAGGCACAAATGGGTTAAGTGAAAAAGAAGGGGAAAAGACATTTAGAATATTGTTTTATATTTAAAAATAAAACATAATTTGAGAAAAAAATTCAGGCACAAATGGGTTAAGTAAAAAAGAAGGGGAAAAGACATTTAGAATATTGTTTTATATTTAAAAATAAAGCAATATTCTAAATGTTGTAACGTCGCAAATATGTTTTCATACAATATGTTTTTAATTTAAATATTTACCGTAAAATCTCGATTGTAAGCCCCCCCTCGAAAGTAAGCCCCTTCCCACTTTTAAGCACTTTTTATTTTATTTACACTCCCAAATATAAGCCCCCCCCCCCCTTCCTTTCACAAAATGTTTTGTGGGAAAAACCGCGACGATTCTGAATTTTGGAGATCTGTTAAAAAATATTTTTCATGGCAATATAATAACATACAAAATGCATTTTTACCCCCCTAGTGCCATTAAACAATGATCAAATTACCGAATTAAGTTATAAAATAGGAATGATACACTAAAACATAACACTTATGCTGAAATTAAATATACATATTAAAACACAATAAATTTAAATATAGTACACAATAGATAATACAAAAGTGATTTTATTCCAAATTTTCTGAAAATTTAAGTCATTCGGTTCCAAAAATTAAAGAAATATTGGCCACCAGTCCAAAAAATCAGACATTAAACAATTAGAGATTTTTTTTTCAACTGATCACTGTAAAGAGTTGCTAATTTCAATAATCAATTAAAGGGAGAAAGAAATCAAATTTTTCTATCATTCGTTGAGAAAAATCGCAGATTTTGTCATAGGCTGTGGAAAAAAAAAATTTCGAGTTTCGATAAACGATCAAGGAAAAATATCGCAAATTTCGTCAAGAGTGAGAAGAAAAGTAATGTATTTTGTCAGTCTGTCACAGAAAAATATCACGAATTTTGACAAATGATCGCCCCCCCCCCCCCTAAAAAAAAAAAGTCAATTTTGTCAATCAATCGCAGAAAAAATTGCCAATTCTGTCAAACGATCGCGAACTGAAAAAAGCAAATTTTGCAAAGGATTGCGGGAAGAGAGAGAGAAAAAAAAAAAAAAAAAAAAAAAAAGAAAAACGAGATTTTTATCAAAAGATCGAGAAAAAAACCCAAAAGAGACTCGTTTTCTTATTTTCCCACTGCATTCTAAATTCTTTTCAAATAAATAAAACAAACAAACAACGCATCGAGATCGGCAGAAGGAGCAGGTGTTAATGGAGTGACTATCAAGTGTATTTATCTTCTGTTCAGTCAAAAGAAAATGAAATTGCATGTTTGTTTCTTTAGTTACAAATATGTACTTTAGTGATTTTATTAGAATTAAAATATATGAAGCTTTGAGTCATCAACACATAAAGTCAAGTCTTCCTTTTTTTATGACGTTTTTTAACTTTCCAATTTTTGTAATAATTAAAGCCTTTTATTAACGGCCAATCATTATAAAAATATACCAGACTATATCTATATTTATCTATTTAGTGTTTATAGTTGAAAGAATTGAACTGCATTTGATGAGCAATACGAAATATACAGCAGTCTTATTTAAAAAATTAATAAAACAGAAATCAGAAAAATGTCCTGATTTTAAAGATTTCCGGAATTTGGATGTCCAGATTATCAAGATTAAACTGTTTTGTAGCAAGGTGATTGATCTAAAATGTCATCTACATACTAATATCATACAAGTATAACTCATCTAAAATCTTCATCCCCTTTGAAATTTTTTCTCCATCCTTTCTCCCCAAATGGTGGTGGTGTGTGTGGGGCTGGGGGATTTCTAAATATGCAGAAAAAAAAGCAAAAGATTTTTCTGCAGTTTGGCTGTTCTAACCCTTGAATTACATCTGTATTTTATGATTAAATAGAGCCAAAAAAAGTAAGAACAATTTGTTTTAAATATACTGTGTGTGTTGGAAGGGGAAGGGGGGGGGGTTAGGGGGGGAACAAAAAAAGAAAGGAAAGCATTTTTTGGGAATAGGGTATGAAATAATTTAGATGGTTATTTAAATATATTTTATGACAAAATCACAAATCAAGCAGAAATTAAAAAAAAAAAAAATCAGGTTTTAAACTGCATGAGATGCAGGGAGGGGGGGGGGGGGTGATCATGATATGAGAGTCAGGAGAGACAGGGAGGGAAATTTATCTGATAGATTATTTATTGTAACTATAGTGTCTGTGTATAGCATATTGTATATTAAAAAATTTAAAGAGTTTTATAGGTTAAATTATGCATGCTTGGTACCAGATGGGGGGGGAGGGGGGGAGGTAGGGGGGCTTAGATGATTGATTAAATATTGTTGCAGTAAAATAAATAAAGAAGTGCATTTGAAAAAAAAATAAATTTTTAAAATTTTGATTGGATTTTTTGAAGGGTTTTTTTGAGGGGGGGGGGGGGGGGTAATTTTTTTTTTTTTTTTTTTGGCAAATCGGCAAGCTGTCAAAAAATGGAAGATTCTCACCCCTGTATTTACCTTATTTACTTCTAAATTAATGATAAAAACAGATTTTTAAATAATTATTTTAAAAAATCTCGATTATAAGCCCCCTTCCCAAATTTAACTGCTTTTTCTTTTGAAAAAGGGGGGGGGGGCTTACAATCGGGATTTTATGGTATATTAAATCTGAAAATATATTTATGGGCGATTCTGTCAAAAGTGAACCACACCCTCAAAAAATAAACTATAAAATTTTTCTTTTTTATTTATGGCTAAATTAAAGTACATTGTCTGAAGTATTTAATTCCTGTATTTTTTTCTTTTTTTTTTTTTTACATGGTTGTTTCTATATGTTTATGGAGGTCGAAATTGATGTTTACAATATTTAAAAAATGCATGCATTCATACACCTATATTTCGTTATTCTCTATAAACAAATACAATGCACTTTTATTCAATTTTTGGCTTTTCAAATTACCTGCAGATATATTTCTATTTAATTTAATAAAAAATTGCTTCCATTTTAATTTTTTCAAATTGTAGTTTGAGATTTAAGATATCTTAAAGGGATGTCACGTGCATCCTAGTAAAACTGAAGTTTTATTAGAAGTAGTAATATTTATTTTAGATGAAAAACATTTCTAATTTACTTTATATACTTTTAAAAAGAAAAATATATATATACATTGTTAAGATGGTACTTTTCGGTTAGCCGGGCACCAGTTACATGTATACATATGTGGATATATATATGTATCTATACAATATGTGTAATACATATATGTATCTATACAATATGTGTAATACATATATGTATCTATACAATATGTGTATACATACAATGTATCTATACATATAATATGTATGTATAAACACTGGCGCCTGGGTAACCGAAAAGTACCATTAAGATAAATTCATGCTAATATTTTTTCAAATTATAAACATTTTAAATTTGTACTGTGCATCATTTATGTTAAAATAAATGTTTAAAAAAAAAAAAAAAAAAAAAAAAAAAAAAAAAAAAAAAATTTAGAAATTTAAAAGTTTGACATATTTTTATACTACATAATATAAAAGGGCTTTTAAAAAAATACAAAATGATTTTAATAAAAAAAGAAACCATGCATCATTATGTTCTTTAACATAAATCTGAAAAACTGTAAACAGAGAGAAACAATCATCCTTGTGGTACTAATTTTACCACAATTCACTTTCTGTATTCATAATTTTCTTTTGTTGGCTTAAAGCATTTTAATTCATTTATTTCTCCTTCTCTCTCCTTTTTTCTCGTACACCTTTCTATTTTTTGTTTTCCTTCCAATACATTCTAATAAGTTATTTTTTTTCTCTGTTATGAAGATATGGGATATATATTCAAAAATATCGGATTTATATCAAAATACCATAAATTTTTTTTTATATTTTAGAAAATATCATGATATTTACGAACCGTGGTTCCTTTGAAAGAACAACAAAAGCATTCAAATAAAATAGCAATGTAAACATATTTTCAGTCATATTTTAGTAAAAATACAGAAACAAGAGATGAATTTAATTTTCTCTAAGAAATCTCAGCAGACATATAATTTTAAGATTAATTCAAGATATATCCTTTAAAAAGTGAACATATGAAACTTTGTCCGGAAAAAATAAAATACATTACTATACATCAAATCTAGGTAACCAAAACAAAAGCTACAACTTTTCACGATCAAAATTCTGCGAAATTAACGACTTAATAAATTAAAATATACAGTATGGTACTACAAAACTGTCACACAGATTAAAAATAAAGTAAATATGTTTTCACCTGTTGCAAAAAATAATTTCAAACAACAAATAAAGTCTACAATAAAACTTACAGATTTGAAGAAGAATTATACTTCGTCGCTTTACCTAATAAAATGTATAGTAATTTGTATAATTTATTTCTAAAAATTTCTTGACATATTTTAATAAATAAATAAACATTAAATGATGAGTTGTCACACATACACCATATTGGTGCTTTAAAAAAAAAGGAAAGTTTATGAAGAAAAACCGGAACGAGATATTTTATGAGTCATTCTCATATGAATTGCCAAACAAGAGTTTACTATAAACTCATAAACTTCTTTGTAGTTTACCAACATAAATAAAAATGACAGTTCGTTGATATCGAATTATGAAAAGCACAAATGTTAGAAAAATATTCTACTTAATATTTTATGAAACAAAAATGCATTAATGCATATATCACTCAAATGAAAAGTAAAAACAATTGAACAAAAGTCACTTTCAGAATCGGGCCCTCTGGTGAAGAAATTATGCAAGTTCTCGCTTCAGGAAAATCTTATGCAAGTACTTTTCATTACATGCATTTTTAAGCTGTTTCAATTGTTTTTTTTTTTTTTTTTCTTTTTGCATAAATTTATATTTTATGTGATATTAATTTTTTGTCTTAAATGACAAGGAAAAAATTATCTGAATACAGTGAACTCTCGTTAATGTCTCTGTCTCCGCTTAAGACGTATCTCCGGTTATTAAGGAATGTTTCATTTATTCCATCATTCCATTCCAGCAATTAATGTTAAGGACATCAATTAACGCGCAACTTTTATTTTCGTATGAGACAAACTTTATTCGAGAAGGCACTATTAACATTCACAATGCACAGTGCCTGATTTACGGCAGGGCATTCGGGGCACGGGTCCTAGGCCCCTAAATGCTGCTGAAAGATTTTCAATTATTGTCCGAAATCTGGTGTAGTTTAAACATCAAATGAAATTTTATACTTCATTCTGCATTCTATTGCATTCGTATTGTACATTTTTTATTATTATTGTATATTTTGTCTGAAACATCCATATTTAATTACTTTATTATAGTGAATATTTTCTTTTATCTTTATCAATTTAGAAATACATTGTATTTTTAATTAAATGATAATCAGCGCCGCATAATTTATTATAGACGTCTACTCATTTAAATTTCATAATGGTGAAATAACTATTTAAAAGCACGATTCGTGATTTGTTTTTTTTAAATAAAAATCAAAATAATCAATTTTTTTTATTTAAATCGGATTTTTTTAAAATTTAAATCAGATTATTATTTTTTAAAATTTCGCACAGTATTATTGTTTTACATGACTTTTCTTTTAATTTATAAAGTAAAAATTATATATTCAAACATGCATAAGTATTACCAATATATAAATTTAAAAGCAACGTTAAAAACGCCAGAATATTCAAACTTTGAGCAGACTAGTTTCGGTGGCCTTTAGCGTACCACCCTCAGTGTACCGTACCATTTTTTCGGCATTGAGGAAGCTACGCTAAAAGCTACCGAAACTAGTCTGCACAAAGTTTGCATATTCAGGCATTTTTAACGTTGCGTTTAAATTTATATCATTCTGCGCCAAGTAGCATCTTAATAAAAATTACCAATATATATTAGTAATACAGCCGAACCTCTATTTAACGAACCTCTATTTTGCGAATTTCTCTATTTTGCGAACTTTTCCTTGGAACCAAAAACATTTTACGAATTTCTTCGTAAAATAACCTCCAAATAGCGAAGTGCATTCTCTATTTAACGAACTTTTTCTTGTGATCTAAATTTGATTTCTCCCCATTTCTCAAAATATTTCTGGACATTTCAAACTTATTATTTCTTTAAACACATTTTATGATGTTCAATGGCCTCGAACTGGTTTTAAAAGGCGCCTTCTTTATCAGCAGTCAGAATTCGGTAAGTACGGAGGACGAAGATGATAATCCCTTAGAGTAACTTAAAAAAAAATGTGGATACAGATGAGAAAAAAAAAAGAAGAAATTAACCATGATGTGCTGATTGGTGATTGTATTTCACTTAATCCTGAAATTGAGACTTCAGAAACACTATCCGAATTGGATATTTTCGATAGTGTGAAAAATAAAAACAATACAGCAATGAATTGCAATGAAGACGAATATGATGATGATGGAAATGATCATGATGCAGGAATTAACTAAACTTCATATGGTGAAATGCTAAAATCCTTTGAAACAATCGGACGCGTATTATAGTTAGAAGAAAATACGCATAAAGGGGGTTTTGGCGCATTGCAAAGATGCGAGATGTATTATGAGAGAAAGCACTTTTTAAAAGAAAAAACTCAAGCAAAATTAACAGAGTTTTTCAGAAATTAAATTTAAGGACGCATATGTTAATGTATGGTTAAAATTATTTGTTATAATAATAATAAATACGATAATGTCATTAAAATTCGTTAATTTTAATGTAAAACTATTTACTTTAAACAGAAAGTACAGTGTATTCCCGGACAATGTTTTGTTTTCCTTGCAGATTTCAAAGATTTAAACACATAGAAAAAATAAATGATGATGGATATTGGTGAGTAAAATAAATAAAATTAATCGATATAATATTTTAAAAAAAATGTGATTAATTACTTTTAGTAAAAACATTAAGTGTTTATGAATTTAAAATCTGTTTTATGTAGTTTAAAGTATTTTAAAAGGTGAATCTCTATTTAACGAATTTTCCATATAACGAACTTTTTTCTGGGATTTAGCGACTTCGTTAAATAGAGGTTCGAGTGTATTACACATTTACATAAATTATTAAAAGGTAACGTTTTAGGCAATGGAAAAATCTTTATTATACAAAATGCATGGAAAACTACAAATCAGATATCAAGCAGGTGAAGCTATTGCAGTAAAAGTATCATTCTTTTCGATAACTGCAACAGGTACCATTCTAAAGGAATGAGATCCACTTATTAGATTTAAACGAAAATTCATTGAACGATTCAGATTTTATTTAAATTTTAATGTAAAAGGCGTCACCAAAGTAGAGCACACAAAGTCATACTTCAGAAGTTTTTCTAAATACTAACAAGTAAATGTTCCAATATTTAATATATTCCTTACTGTTGCAAGATTATTTTATAACTTGGTTCAAATGAAATTTAAAAGCATTTTTTCCCTAAACTTTACATTGTACTTTACTTTTTGACAACGATTAAGATTTATCTTTCTAAAAGCTGTTTGATTCTCTGTAGGAAACAAAACTAAATCATATTAAAATACATTATTATGTTTGTTTACATATTGAATTTATTTAAAAATAATTTAATAAACTGATTTAAATCAATGATTTTTTAAAGAAAATCAGTTGATTTAAATCGTGATTTTAATCATGATTAAAATCAAGTTGATTTAAATCAACGAACCCTGTTTGAAAGTAAATTAAGATTATAAAATTTAATATTTATTGGATATTTTAAAGTAATTATTAAAGTCGATAGCAGTTATCTCAGAAAGTACCTTTTTTTAATATATATACAAGGATATGTTTAGGAAAATTTTAGGTCCTTTAAAGGACCCTTCACAAAAAATTTATTCTAAAAGAGGACCCTTCACAAAAATTTTTATCCCAAAACAGGACCTTTCACAAAATTATTTGGCTCTTAAATAGACCTTTCACAGAATTTTTCCACCTTCAAATTTAACTTTTAACTAATTAAATTAAAATCTGATCTGTAACAAAACAGCTGAATTCATCAAAGAACACATTATTTAGCTTTATATATATATAAAGTATAGAATATAGATATGACTATATCGATAATTTAAAATTCACAAAATTATGACTAGAATTTTCACAAAAATAAAAAAAACTTCCCAATTTCACAGAAACAGGACCCTGTGAGAAAAGCCTGGACAGACCCCTGATATATATATATATACTTTTTACTCAATCGCACTGTAAGCATCTGTGCAAGGGATCCCCCGTAAGCATCCGTACCCCGGGGCCCCAAATTTGTAAATTGGTCCCTGACAATGCACATAGGTGGTCAATGGAGATTTCCCATGTCCTATCCAGTAGAACCTCAGGGATCCCAGATAAATTTTCCAAAAGAAGTCGGTAACTTAGCATTAAGAGCCTACTTCAATCAAACGAAAAGACACGTTCGCTAATACTAATCCTATGGAAGAAATTTATAAAGATATCTCGTTTGAATTTCAATATTTTTAAATGATTTTTTTTTCATTGGATAACTGAGGTCGATCTGTATGCAGAGCGTTTTTTACTTTTTCGATTTTGATTGCAGATTTTTTTTTTTTTTATAAGGATGCTTTTACTTTCGAAACCTGTTTCGAAAATGAAAGTGTCCTCATTAAAAATACCTGTAAAGAAAATCGAAAAAGTAAACAACGGTCTTTGTACAGATCGATCTCAACTATCCAATGCAAAAAAATCATTTAAAAATATTTAAATTTAAACGAGATATCTTTATAAATGTCTTCCATAGGATTAGCATTAGCGAACGCGTCTTTTCGTTCGCCTGAAGTAGGCTCTTAAGGCTGCTCTCAAATCCAAAGGGTCAACTTTCTGACATAAGTTTTAATTCATTTTTGTTCGGAAACGCATGAAACTAGAAGGTGTTGTTGTTCATAAACTATGTCATCGAACTGTTTTTTCCGTTTTCTTGTAAACGCAATAGATCTTTCAGAAAATACTGTCAAAGTTAGCATTTTGAACTGAACTTCCGAACGAAAGAAAAAAATCCAGTCAGTAAGGGGAGAAAATGCCGTGTCACATGATCAAAATCGCTTCTAACTCAATAGGTAATTAATTGATTGATCAAAAAATGGAAAACACATTTCAGTTCAAAATCGCTTCCATGGCCAGGCTTTCCAATTTTATACCATTCCGTTAAAAAATGAATTTGTAAATGTGTCAGAAAGTTTTGCGCTTGTTGAGCAGAGCAGTTAAGAACAGCCTGAAATGGTAGAATTAAGGCTGTTCTCAACTGCTCGGCTCAACAAGCGCAAAACGTCTTGACACATTTACAAATTCATTTTTTAACGGAAAAATATACAATGGGAAGGCCTGACTAGGGAAGCGATTAGGAATCGAATTGTGTTTTCCATTTTTGGATTCAGAAATTACGTATCGAGTCATAAGCAATTTTGATCACGTGACAAATACGATTTTCGCCCTTTTCTTGAACGGTCATTCTTCTTTTGCAGAAATTCCGTTCAAAACACCCACTTTGACACTATTTTCTGAAAGCTCTATTACGTTTTCAAAAAAAAAAAAAAAACGGAAAACACAGTTCAATTACATAGTTTCTGAACAAAATCACCTGCTAGTTTCATGCATTTCCGAACAAAAATAGATTAAAACATGTGTCATAAAGTTTCCCTTTTGGATTTGATAACAACCTTAAGGAGAATACTTCGGGGTTTTACCAACTGACTTTGGCTAAATACTAGAATTTACCATTAAAACATGTGATTTACCAGACTTCGAGCTTTTTCAGTAATATTTTAAAGAATATACACATATATTTAAATTATTTATCGAAAAAATATTAATTGTAACGTATGATTTTAAAAAGAAATAGAAATCGATTTCTAGACACTTCAGATATGAGAGTCCAAAATTTCAGCTCATTCTGTCAAATAGTATTTGAGTTATGCTTAAAAAAACACCCGCTTCGCACTCTGTTTTGCAACGGTTAAAACGGTTCTGACAAACACGATCTACCCCGTTCAACAACGCAAAACTTTCTCAAACGCGTAGGAATCGTCATGGCGATGTAGACCAAGCATATAATGGACCAATCAAATCGGCATAAAGAACGGACAGGTGTTTCTAACGCTGAGCTCGACAGTAGAACGGAGGGCTGACTCCCCATTCTGATACATTGAATCCAGCGGTCCGCCCATGAATACAATGCCACAGATTTTCCGATGAAACTTTTTGGCAAAACGTAGATTTCCTCCCACACTGTTAAAAATATGCAGCAATTGCTCCATACTCACTCCACCACTTTTATAGAATGTTTCTGTTCTGACCAATGAGAATGCCCCATAATATAGTCAAGTTACAGTTTCCTATAAAAGCGATGGAGTGACGATGCAGCAAATGCACCATATTTTTAACAGTGCATAGAGTAGTATGGGGTAGATATTTTCAAATTGGATTTTCTTTTAAAATTTTGACGAAGTTGCTACAATTTTCACTGATATATATTTTTTATTGAAAAAAACTATAGATTTTATTTAAATTAATCGCTATTTTTTAATTTGATATTAGTTAAAAATGAAGTTTTAGGTAAGCTCAAAGAAAAGAAATGAAGAACAAATTAAGTATTGCTCATAAAAATATCAAAAAGATGTAGTAAACACCAAAATTAATAAAAAAATATGCGAAAAAGTTAAAAAAATGCTTGTAATATTAAGAAAAGTGCAGCACTCATTACTTGCACGCATTGAAAGTGTGATGCGGTCGCGGCAGAAAGTAGATCGGTGAGTTGACTCTCCGTATTATTGTAGACCTCAGTGGTTTCTAATACCCTCAGTAATTTAACCACCGCTCCCTGAACACTAGGCCTCAGCGATGACACAAAAATGGCGGTTTTTTAAGGCTGTTCTCAAATCCAAAAGGGCAACTTCCTGACATAAGTTTTAATTCATTTTTGTTCGAAAATGCATGAAACTAGCTGGTGTTGTTGTTCAAAAACTATGTCATCGAGCTGTTTTTTCCGTTTTTTTTGCAAACGCAATAGATCTTTCAGAAAATAATATCAAAGTGGGCGTTTTGAACCGAATTTCCGCGCGAAGGAAGAGACTCAAGAGCGGGCGAAAAACGTGTTTGTCACGTGATCAGAATTCCTTATAACTCAATAGGTAATTGATTGATCAAATAAACGGTCAAGTGCGGGTATTACTCGCGCACAGAGGGTTCCGTACAATAAATATATGAATTAGTAATTGCATTATTAAAAAAAACCGTTGCTAAAAGAATACTAACACTTTGTAAAAAATTATGCAAAGTAGGGTTGGGTATAACAGTATATACTAGAAAAACGTAAATGGATATACCATGAAAGTTCAAAGATATATGGAACCTAAAAAATTTCAAATACAGCTAATCTGTATAACTCATTTTTACTTTCTTCTATCTTTACAAGAAGAAAGTATTGGATTCGTGAAAATTTTCGAATACCAGTTTTCGACGGATGTATACTTTTTAGGGTATAGAGGTAATGAAAAACATGTTTTACAAAATGTCTGTCTGTGAGTCTGTCTATCTGTGTGTGACGCAAATATTGTGGGCGCTCTGTCTTAAGAACTATTGAACGGAATTTAATAAAACTTTAGATTGATTTAGTCCGTGATATAAATTGGTGCTGATTACTTTTTGGTATAAATCGCCCAACAGGTAGCGCTACTATGCTGCAATTTTCCTGATTTCCGCAATAGTTGTATCTCAAGAACTAATGCATGAATTTTTATCAAACTTTAGATTCAGTTAGTCCTTGATATGAACTGATCCTAATAAGTTTTTGGTGTAGATTGCCCAAGAGGTTCCACTGTAACTCAGAACTTTTCACGATTTCCGTAATAGCTCTATCTCAAAAACTAATGCACGAATTTTCACCAAACTTCAAATTCAATTAGAAGTTCACGAAAGTTGTCCCTGATTAGATTTTGGTATAAATCGCCTAACCGGTGGCGCTGCTGTGCTGCACTTATCAGGAAGTATTGACATGTATGAGATAGAAGAACGTTTTGGGATTGACACATCCGACTAGTTTAATATTATTTTAATCTCTTTATAAAGAACTTAATTCGGTACTGACAATAAAAGAAATGCATATTTAAACTTCATTTGTCATTTCATAAAACTTAATTCATCATAGTAATAACCTTCCTTTCTAAAGTGCAGCTAAACCAAAACATTCGTTCAAAGTTCCCATTTGGCATTGTGCTAAGCACGCTTCGAAAGGAGGTTACAAATTTGCAACGCCGCCATGGTCCTTGCCGCGTTTCCCAAATAGCTTTTTAATTAACTTTTAAAGCCACTCGAGGCGTATTGAAAGAGCCATTTAATGCAAATTGTCGTGAATCCCATAGTATTTATGTAATTCATTCTAATTAAGTGGTCTCAGGGATCTCAAAAATTGGAAAAAATGAAAAAAAAAGAGACCATATTCAACATTTAATAACTTAAAATGTATATGATTTTAAAACACAATTTTTATTGAGACGAAAGATATAAGTACGTTCTTTCATTTTATGTATTTAAAAATTTGCAATACTGGTATAGCAGTTTACGCGCACGATTAGAAAATAAATTTGTAACTAGAATAAAAATTTTGGCGATTACTTATACTTCAGATTATAATAATTACCCCGAACCTAAATAACTTTGTATTTAAAGCATTTTTATATTTTTAATACAAAGTTGTATTTAGCTAATAGAAAATTTTGAAAATTTGAACAATATAATTACTTAAAAAATATTTTTTTGGACAATAAAAATGAAATTTTAGATTCAGTTTATACAGATTAATATAAAACGTATGTTTTGAAAATTTCGTGAAAAAATATTCAAAAGTTTTTGAGATATCGTGAGCGTTATGCCAAAAAAAGTCAATAGGTGAAAAATGACTAAAAATTTTCAAAAGGCCGCTTATGCTATTGAGCGGGTATAAGTCTAAAAGCCATAAATTCTGTTCTAATGAGAATTTGAAGGAAACAATTATATTAAAATGTTCAGAAAAGATGGACGATTAACATCTAAAACAATTAAAATCAAAAATTGTTTGAAGCATTAAGAGTCCTGAGACCCCTTGAATTAGTCTGTTTTTAACAATTTGGCGTTTATTGCTTTTATACTGTTACTGGCCATTGCATTACACACATATATCATTAAAAGTTGTTATCTAGGCTTTAAAAGCCAATGGTACATAGAGTACGTCACCCCTGTCATTATGTGTGTCCAAACCATCCATATCTTTAAGAGTTTATATCTCGGCTAATTACTAACGATTTTTTTCGAAAATCATGATCAATAATGCTTTTATACTTCTGCTACGATAGGTACCTCCAGTGCTGCTCAACAGTTTTGCTGAATGCCCGTAAATCGAAATTTGTGTGTAACGGAAAAAGGCGATTTTCTCAAAAACTATGTGACCTAGGGTAATCGCTATAATTTTCCTGCAAGGTTTAAATTAACGTCTACTCCTTCTAATTTTTTCATAATTTTAGCTTCAGTAGATTCGGAATTAGATGGGGGGGGGGGGAACATATTTTTGCGCTACATTTTCGA
Source organism: Maratus speciosus (assembly GCA_963932465.1). Taxonomy (NCBI): domain Eukaryota; kingdom Metazoa; phylum Arthropoda; class Arachnida; order Araneae; family Salticidae; genus Maratus; species Maratus speciosus. Next base: position 22,897,752 of record OZ010798.1, on the reverse strand, counting down.
CTATATGTTTGAAAATGCAATACCTAAAATTATAAGAAATATATTTTTGAATTCAGCGTTACGAAAGCTTTCGCACGATACCCCACACGATATACAAAGAAAATATTTTTTTTTTTTCAAGCAACTGAATTTGCCCCTATACATTTTTACTAAATATATTTATAAATGTTTAATAATCTAAAAATATGTGGGTCAACAGTCTTTATTACTTCCCCGAATTTGAACTTTCCACGTTCCATAGTTTACGAGTAAAATGGCTGTGACAGACAGACGGACAGACACAAGAGTGATCATATAATGGTTCCGTTTTTACTTTTTAAATACGGAGCGCTAAAAATGGAAACAACAATTCCATTCTATATCGCTTCCATGGCCAGGCTTTCCAATTTCATACCTTTCCGTTAAAAAATGAATTTGTAAATGTGTGAAAACGTTTTGCGCTTTTTGAGCAGAATAGTTAAGAACAGCCTTAAGTCTCTTCTCTTGCTTGCTTTATTGTGTCTAACGCTAATTGTACTGTCCATAAGAAGAAAATTTCTCCTTTTCAAATGTTCAAAGGCTTAAGGGTGTATTCGAAAAAATATTTTTCCATTCTCAACAGCTCGAAATTTTCTGAGACATTTTCAGACTCATTTTTAAAAGTAAAAACACGAAACTTGCTGGGGTGATTTCTGAAGACATGTTTAACATGCCGTGTGATTTCATTTTCAGCTCAATTCATTAGAATTTGATTTTTAAACAATTATTTTCTCAGTATGACCATTTTTTTCATTCCCAGATCGCCCGCTTCGGAAAATTCGGTTCAAAATGCCAACTTTGACAGTGTTTTTTACTATTTTCTGCAATTATCAAAAAATTAAGAAGCACCGCACATTATATAGTTCCTATATAAGAGAATTTCCCAGTTTGATGCGTTTGAGAGCAAAAATGAATTTTAAAATGAATCAGAAAATAAGCAGTTTGGATCGGAATACACCCTTAAAGGAACACCAACACCTTCATATGGACCTTATGTACGCAACCTCGGTTCGAGGCTAAAATTCATCTGACGAGGGTATTTACTTTTGAATATTATCGTAGAACTCTATGTAGTATGCGTTATTAATGTTTATTTGTGTAAAATATTGGGGAAAAATGTTATAGCAGTAAATACCTAATATATAGTAACATAAATTCAAAATATTATTATGTATCCATAAACATTCGCTAAATTAGCAAGTAGGTTAAGTTTTATGCATACAAACTAGGTCGAGGCTAAAGCTTGTCTGTTGGCGGTTTTGTGTCTGTGCATACTGTCATTCTGATGGTGGCTAGAATAACGGACAAAAATATCACCAGCTCTAAAGTGTGATGTCACGTGCATAAGGTTTATTATATAAAACAGCATTTAGATCGATAAAGGATTCTCTGAATAGTGCATACGAAGTTTCGGTAGGACTCAAATTAATGTCATTGTTTTGTACATCAGACAATGAAGCCATTTAGCGTATTTAAGAGAGCATAGTTTGGCATATCTCTTTAAGGGGACGGATCACGTTGAGCAGCCAGAAAATGACCGTATTTAAAGAAATACGAAAAACTCTGTAGTTTCACGACAAATGAATGAAACGCAACAATTTCTTTTTCTTTATTTCACACACTCTTGTGGTTTGATAAAATATTCAAATACACATATATTTAGTAATATTAATTAATTAAATCATAACGACAAAAGTGTTTTTTGAAAAATATGAATATTGAAATATGCATTTTGCGCGCACGATTTTACAAAGTCTACTGCAGTTATATGTTTAATGCAACATATTTTGTTACTTATAATACTATATTTTACACTGAACCTAAATTTGAAAGTAAATAAAATTCTTTAAGATAATTAATGGCTTTTCCAATCATATTCTCTAAATTTCACTAAAACATTTACACTTATTTTTTCAATCCACAATTTTCTGTGATAAAAATCTAAATGACTAAAAATGACTAAATTGTTATTCAGCACAAACTAACACATGTAAACTAAGAATATGCATAATTTCAAGGCTCTATGACAATTAGTTTTTAAATGAGAGTGCACGCAATACCAAAAAATCAATTTTTAGAAAAACGGCTTCAAAGTTGGCTTATAACATTACAGCAAATGCAAGATATTTTTAGCCATAACTTCTGTTCTAATTGGTATTTCTGTAAGATTCTTTTTGCAGTGTATTTGTAACTTTTGAAGGTATCAATTCTGAAATCTGTGAAAAATAATTTTTTTAAACCGTCAACGTGATCTGCACCCTTAAGAAAAATTCTGCCTGTCAGTAGCGCTGACTTCACATCAACAGTGGCAACGACTTGAATAATCAATTTCGCTTTTTAGCTTATTCCAACATGGTTCAAAAGTGTTTGTGAATTTGGTTTGTCTGTTTGTCTGTCGCCTATATGTGCTCTCATTCTTGTAAATATACTCGGATTGCCATGACATTTTTATATGTTATTGGTGTTTACCATATTGGTACCATGGTGTTAGAATGCTTTATATTGAAAATGAACTTTGAAGCATTTACAGCTCGTTTACAAAGACACATAAAAGAATTCTATTACATTATGATGTGTGGAGAAATATCGTTGCGATGCTTTTTAATGATGCTGTAATGCTTGAGAACGTGCGCTGTCTTGTCTAGATTAGCAGCGAGTAAAGAGAAGAGATTTTCCGTCGAATACAGGTTCAGCCATGTGGGGAGGCCTACCAGTTGGTTTAAGCTCGACCAGTACCTCCCGTTCCCGTCGAATACAACAGTAATTTCAACCCGCGCAGAGAAAAAAATCATACTGCGAAACTGAAGAGAAGCGGGAACAGATGTTATATATTCCCGCTGCCGCCATCTTGGATTTTTTCTTTGCGTGAAAACCCCTTTTCCGCCAAGTACTAAATGTGATGTTTACCAAGCAGCGATTTATACGCATGTTAGGCTTAACGGGGTTGCGAGAACACGTCACTCGTCGGGGTTGCCTTATCGATAAATGCCAACAAAAATTGCCAAGAAATCTAAGATGGCGGCCGCGGGAATGTATAACATCTTAGCGGTGAAGAGAAAGCTATTCTTCTCTCACAATAAAAACTTGAGAAAACGTTATTGACTTTGATGGTGACGTTGATTCAGTGGCGTAACGGCTGAACTCATTATTTATTTACTAGTGCTTACAAGTTATTTTGAACTCAAATTGTTGTGAACCTCAATTAACCAAAAACCCTTATTAACTGAATATCTTTTTGTTTATAATAAATATTTCTTTGATTGAAGGCCTGACGTCCATAGTCAAAAATCTTATTATCCGAAGTTTGGTACTATTCTAGGCATAACTTGTTGCAGTTTCCGATGACACAATAATGAAAATGGCACAAAAATCGCTATTATACTGACTCCTTCCGGTGGAATATCACCAAATTCAACTCTGAACTGTTGGCCATAGCTGAAAACATATACTATATGAAATTTGGTTCATTTCGATGCATAACTTCAAACACTTTTTGAAGATAAAAAGAGGACACACATACACACAGACATACAGACAGACAGGCATTTTGTATAAACATGTTTTTCGTGATCTCTGATCCCTACATCGTGTAAATCCGACGAAAACCGGCAGTCGATTATAATACTTTTATTATAGTTAGAAAAAAAATAAAAATGTGACTTTATCGAAATATCTATTTAATTGGCTCATAGCATTGTTTCAGTTTGAGAGTATGCAAAACATACGCATTCTGGTATAAATACGTATTAATTGTTAGAGCTTAATACTAGAATTAATTGTTAATTAATAGAGTTAATTGATGTTTTAGTTTGAAAATATGCTAACATGCGCATTGATGTAAATAATAATTGTTGTAATTTATTGCTTTATTCGAGATCGCCATCAATTCCCTATGCAAATTTTCTAGAGCTAGGTACATTGTTGCGTTAACAATAATATTTTATTGAACTTGTATTAACAATATATTTTTGACAACAATAGTTAACAATGCTTTCAATTGTAACAACCATTCTTGAAAAATATCTTCCTCAGTCTATATTCTGGCTCTTCTTTGATAGCAAAGATTTTATCTCGTCTATTAAAGTTTTTGATATTCATCTTAATTATGATGTCAAGTGAAGAATTTTCTTCTACGGAAGAGTTATATGAGGTAAGAGAAATAATTTTGTGTTACGTGCATTTTTTGACGACAATTTCCTTACTCGTGGAGTCATTGGTAGAAATGACCAGCTTTATGTTGCATTTATCAATGTAAATGAATTTTATATGGAATAATGTGTGATATAAAACACCCAGCGATATTACATTTATTAAGCGAAATCGACTGTAATGGATCGCTTTTTATTCGGCACTGAATATTATTGATAAATTCCACGATTAGGCTTATTGTTCCACCAAGACTTACATAATTACGCAGTTACAACAACGCTTTTAACAGTCGTTACTGAAAACTTTTATCTTAGCTTCGTTTGACTTCATGTACAACTTTTTCATATTTCAAAGTTTATTGTCTCTCATCATATTGATGATTGGTAGGCGAGTTGCTTTTTCTATGGCGTGGTTGAATATTGTATATTTTAAATTTTTACATGATTTTCTTGTCATATCGTGGTGTCATTGATAGAAATGATCCATTTTAAGTCAAAGTTATTAATATGACTGTTTTTTACACACAAAGAAGCCTGATATTATATAAATATCTTGCGAAATGAAATTTATTTAATCCCTTGAAGGACGGTGACGCAGTTATGGCATCGCCTAATTTTAATCCTTAATTGCTACATTGGCACTTTAATTTTTTAATGAAAATTTCACTTTTATTGAGTACCTTAAAATATACTTTTACTTGTTTACAAATAAATTTTCTAGTAAATACTGGTGTCATTCAAATATTTCAACATTTTACGAATACAAGAAGTTACCCCTGAAAGGGTTAAGCGATTATTTGTTAATTTAAAATATAATTAGTTGATTGCACTAATTTTTGTAAATCTGTAGGGTCCCAAAACTTTTTTGAGATACTGCTCAGTAGTTTGGAGTAGAAAATAGACTGAATTTACAAACCTTACACTGTAAAGAAAGTTTCCTGATCTAACAAGGAAGGTCTCCATACGGGCATATTGAGAAAAATCTGAAAAAATTACAGAGTGTTCTCCTGATGTGGATATATATGTTTATAATTTTTTTTTTGGCTGAACCTCGATAGAACGTTCGTAAAAAATAATAAAAATTTCGTTTATTTGGCGATTTATCATCGGTTGGCGATGAAATGAAATTTCGAAAATTACTTTTATGTCGCATACTCTTTAAGATAAAAATGTTTCATATTGAACTTGTTTAAATAAATTTAATGTAAATAACTTTAGTTTTTTCAGTTTTAGTTTAATTTAACTTTAGTTTTGTCATATATTATATATCTATACATATTTATAATGAAAGTTAAAAATCAAATTTTAGGAATTAAAACAAAATTAAAATTGTTTCAATATCTCAAAATTAAGTCCAATTGAGCACTGTCGATTCAATTCTGTTGCTATGGAAACGACGAATTCTTTGATATTGAAATGAACAACCGGTAAATGAATCTTGCCTTTATCTTGGAATACGCATAAATATATGAAAGTATTTTTTATGCATGAAATCGTTTTTAAAGTAATAAAATTAAATAACAATCAACATAAATATGTAATACGAAAATATTGTATTTATTAAACTCTCTCATTGCTTATGTTTAAATTCATTAAATACTTTTTACACGCATTCTAAAAATCAATTAACAAACAATTTTCATGTGCATTAAAATCGTTTGCTTTTGGCGAGGAAAAGGTAAGGAGACCTTCCTTGTAAGAAGAAAATATGTTATATCTCTTTCGATTCCAAAATGCGTCTCTTTTTTTACTGCGTAAAAATAATTAAAATATATTTGTTGAATAAAAGTACATTGGTTGGGTTAGAAAATTTTATTAGGTGTCAATGACGTACTAATGCACTTTTGCTTTTAAATTATTTTTCTAGATTTTAAAAAGAACGTACACTGTAAAAAAATGACAGATGTTTCTTATACGAACTACGAAAATGTACAATAATCATGAAATCAAATATTTATATACAAATTGTTGACTTTTTTATTTGACAGTCACAACTTTTTTAAATTAGTATAATTCGCCTTATTTTTCAGAATTTTTAATCTTTTTAAATAGGCTGAATATTTCTATTTAAAAAAAGCGGTGACAATCAACAATCTGGGAACAAAAAATTCCCCAATCTGGCAACACTATCAAAGTCATCCCACTTTGCAAAGTCACCTCCATTTACGGTATGTAATAATAAAGAACTATTCGAGATATTTTTCAAATTAAGGTATTCACTGTACTTATCGAAATAAAATAAAACAATAATTGTGTTTTTCATATATATTTAATTAATATCATTCAAATAATTATCATAACGAGATATAATAAGGTTTTATGAAAATGTAAATTTAAATTAATGTATTTTAATATTTGCCTTAATAAAAACGTGAATAATTAAACTGAAAGTAACGCAACAAATGTTTATATGCGTAATTTATAAAATGGGAGAAATGAATGAATGTAGATGTTTGATATAACATAATGTTACACTGTAAAAAAAAAAAAAAAAAAAAAAAAAAAAAAAAAAAAAAAAATCCGCCAATATACACAAATTTTTCCGTAAAATTTTACGGAATAGTTTCATTTTTCTAAGAAAACTATGCAATTTCCGTAATTGACAATTTGAGATTATAAATCCAGTAGGTTTTCCTTAAATTTTACGGAATATTACTGTATTGTTTTCAAAACAGTACAAATTTCGCAAATATATAGTAACCTGCTCCAATTCACCCGATATTCCGAAAAGTGTTCCTTTATCTTTCGAAACCTCAGAAAACAATTTATTTTCGAAATTTAAAGAAGAATTTACCAAAATAAAATTTTCTTAGCTGTCCGTCATTTTCGGAAATGTTTCGTTGTACCTTTTACAATGCATTTTTCAGATCTCGGTACTCGGAAATTCGGAAAATCGTTTTTTCAGATTCTATCAATTCTCAAGTCAACATTTTCAGCTGTATAACTGAATTTGTGCATGCAATTGTAACAAAATAATGTTACTTTTCATATTCATGTTAATGCTGTTAATATTGTAAGTTTGTCTGTTAAACATGTTTTCTGAATATCAACATATTTACCTGAGAATTCATAGCATAAAAAAAAAGCGATTTTCCGATTTGAGAAAACTGATTATTGCAGTGTAAAAGCTACTCATAGACCGGTAGCCGGCAGCACAGAAAATCACCTCACCGAGTTCACGGCTGAAATTCCAGAATTAGTTAAAACTCGATTCGCATATTAAAACGCAATCGGTCTGTCAAGTCCTATCTGGATGGAAAACAACCTAAAAACCCAATTTTAGCTCTTTACTGGTAGCTTTTTCATTATGTTTTCCTACTCCCAATCCTCCCTGTTTTCATACTTTTGAATGCAGGAAAGCAAAATATTAAACCTACGAGTCAACCGCTAAAATAGGATTTTTAGGTGTTTTCCACCAAGATAGGACTTGGCAGACAGATTGCATTTTAATACGCGAATCGAATTTTAACCCTTAAATGCTTGGTGTTGCTCTACGGCAACATACCCAATTTAGGCTTCTAAAATACTATTAATAATATTGAAGCTATAATGCCTAATGTTGCCAATGAAATACATTCTGAAAATAGTATTAAATCGATTTTCAACATATAGATGGCAACACTTGCGCTGTTTAAAAATAAAGATAGATTTATTTTTTCAATTGTTGCTACATGTTCTTTTTGTTTTGTTTGGAAGTTTGCGAAATACCCTATTTTGTTCTGCAGTGAGCAAATAAAATTTATTTCTTATTATAGTTCCTAAAATTTTTGTGTGTTTAATATTATAGAACTTTATAAAGGAAAATTATTGTTTAAATTAAAGACCAGTATTGCTGATTAGTAACAAACTGTTTTTTAGCCGTAAACCATACTTAAAACAAAGTATGATTTTTTAAAAGTATTTTTCCCATGATTTATTTAAAAAATGAAAGTCGAAAAACATTATTACAATGATTTTTGAACAATCAGGCATTTAAGGGTTAACTCATTCTTCAATTTCAGCCGTGAAATCGGTGAGGTGATTGTCTGTGCTGTCCGATCCTCGGCCTATCGGAAACGTTTCCGAAAATGACGGGCAGATAATAATAATTAATTTTTAAAAATCCTTCTTTAAATTTCGAAAATAAATAGTTTTCTGTGGTTTTTAAAGCTAAAGGAACGCTTTTTGGAATTTTCGGTGACTTGGAAGTGGTTATTGTATACTTTCGTTCTTGATTGTAGTACATTTTTGTAGATTAAGAAACATCTATCATTTTTTACAGCGTACGTAAATGCAAAAATCATCCCTAAAATTCCTTTTAGAACGCGCTTTACGAATTCAAACTGCTATTTTTCTGACACGAGAAACTCAATTTTATGCTAAATTTGACGAAAAGTTCCGCATTATTTTTAGGTGCGTTCGTAATTATATAAATACGTAGCACCTATAGCCGTCGTTCGGTCCGTCCGCATATAACAGAGCAGTTGCTACCCAACCGAATGGGCTGAAATTTTAAATATATAATGGTTGCAAAATTTGTCGAGTCATTTCAAATTTTATGAAAATCGGATGTCTAATTTAATGACAGGGACAGTCAAAAGTTTTCCGTTACATGACGGTCAATGGGAAAAAAATTATTGCAAGTGCATTTTAATGATGTTACAGTCTATGCAATGAAGTGCACTAAAATATACATTCAGTGCAATATGCGGTGCAAAAAAATATTTATAAAACTAGTTATAGTACGAACGCATTTCATTTGCCACGTTTGACGAGCAATTTCCAACTTGTTTAGATATTCACGAAGCGAATAGCACTTTTTTGTTTTTCACAAAGGCAAAGGATGTTTAAGAAAATGTGGTGTTCATTTTTCAACCAATTTTCTTCATATGACAGTTGCCGAAAAGTCGTAACTGGTGCAATCGATTTTAATTCTAAAACTATCTATCGCATTTACCGGGGAAAAGACTGTTCGATTCAAATACATTCAAATACAAGTCTTTTAATTTTTTTTACATACGAAAATGACTTCAATACTTCAGAAATATTTGCGTTTTTTGAACGAAGATTAATTTATTTTTTAAGACACTCATGATGTTGATATTTGCCCCTAAATCACACATATTTCCACTTAACCTCCGCTTTTTGATTGTTTTAGGCATCTCGCTTAGGCATAAAGTAAATCACATACGCTTATAGAGAACCTAAACATAGGACATTATTCTGACATTTTGTTTCTTGTCTCCGCATAAATAGTTGAAAAATACAATGTTGAGAAGGGAAAATATTTTCTACAAGTGCTGCCTTAAGGCTGTTCTTAACTGTTCTGCTCAACAAGCTCAAAACGTTTTGACACATTTACAAATTCATTTTTTAACGGAAAGGTATGAAATTGGAAAGCCTGACCATGGGAGCGATTTGGAATTGAACTGTTTTTTCCATTTTTTGATCCATCAATTACCTATTGAGTTATAAGGAATTTTGATCACATGACAGACACATTTTTCGCCCGCTTTTGAGTCTCTTTCTTCCTTCGCGCGAAAATTCGGTTCAAAACGCCCACTTTGCAATGATTTTCTGAAAGATCTATTGCGTTTGCAAAAAAATGGAAAAAAGAGCTCAATTACATAGTGTCTGAACAACAACACCAGCTAGTTTCATGCATTTCCGAACAAAAAGAAATTAAAACTTATGTCAGGAAGTTGCCCTTTTGGATCTGAGAACACTCTTAAAGCTGTTCTCAAATGCTCTGCTCAACAAGCGCAAAAAGCTTTGACACATTTACAAATTCATTTTTTAGCGGAAAGATATAAAATTGGAAGGCCTGATTAGGGAAGCGAACTGCTTTTTCCATTTTTTGATCAGTAAATTACGTATTGAGCTCGAAGCGATTTTGATCAGGTGACAAAGAAGTTTTTCGAGACGAACGAGGAAATTTAGGAAGTTTTTTAGAACGAGGAAATTCGGTTCAAAACGCCCACTTTGACACTGTTTTCTGAAAAATCTATTGCGCTTGCAAAAAAAAAAAAAAAAAAAAAAAAAAAAAAAAAAAAAAAAACCCGGGAAACACAGTTTAATGACATAGTTTCTGAACATTAACACCTGTTAGTTTTCTGCATTTACGAACAAAAATAAAGTAAAACTTATGTCATAAAGTTGCACTTTTGGATTTGAGAACAGCCTTATAAAGAAAATTAATTAGATTGCCGTTAAGGTATTCATTTTGAAACAGGGATTTTTACAATTTTCATATGTCTTTTGGAAGTTGTTATTCTTGTATTACTGACTGACGTTTTTCCTCTTTTCTATGCTTAGGATTTTCCTGTTGAACCTCTCTATGATTACAACCAAGAATCTCAGATGAGGTAAGTCTTTTCCATAATAAATCCAGGTTTTATAATCAATTATTAATGATCCACAACTGCAATAGTGACAGCACTATAAAATAATTCTTTTTGAATTTTTTTTCTGCAAATGATGAAATAACGGGCTTTGGCAGTTTTTGTAATCTGTTGTGGGACAAAAAACATTGATTAAAAATCATTTTTTTAACATTAATCTTCTACAGGGAAAGTTGAAATTTTTAAACGTAATATAGAACTGCGATATAGAGCTTAGTATTTAGTTACGGATTCATTAAAGTTTGCTTATTTAAATATTAATATGAAATCGCTCACATATGTGTTTGCGATATTCAACTTATGAGAAAAGAAAAAAGAAATATCAATTAAGAAAGTTTTAAACAGAAGACATTTTTTAAACATAGTATCTATTTCGTTTAAAAAAAAAAATAAATAAAATAAATAAAAATATCAGGGGTCTGTTTGGGAAAATTTTAGGTCCTTTAAGGCTGATCTTAACTGCTCTGCTCAACAAGCGCAAAACGTTTTGCCACATTTACAAATTCATTTTTTAACGGAAAGATATAAATTTGGAAAGCCTGGCCATGGAAGCGATTTGGAATTGAATTGTTTTTTCCTTTTTTTAATCAATCAATTATCTATTGAGTTAGAAGCGTTTTTGATCATGTGACAAACACGTTTTTCGCCCGCTCTTGAATGCTTATTCTCCGTTCGTGCGCAAACTCGATTCAAAACGTCCACTTGATACTATTTTCTGAAAGATCTATTGCGTTTGCAAAAAAATGGAAAAAAAACCTCGATGACATAGTTTCTGAACAACAACACCAGCTAGTTTCATGCATTTTCGAACAAAAGTAAGTTAAATCTTATGTCAGAAAGTTGCCCTTTTGGATTTGAGAACAGCCTTAAAGGATCCTTCACAAAATTTTTTATCTTAAAACAGGACCCTTCACAAAACTTTTCATCCCAAAACAGGACCCTTCACAAAATTTTTTATTCCAAAACAGGACTCTTCACAAAAATCGATATCTTATAAATAAGCCTTTTACAAAATTTTCCCACCTTCAGATTGAACCTTTCACACATTCATTCATTTATAAGTAAAATCTGACTTGTAAAATAACAGTTGAACTCATGAAATAACATATTACTTGCATTTTTAGGTAGCTTTCATTACAAAAAGCTACCTATTGCAGCCGTTCGGAGGAAAGCGATTTCAAAAAATTTTGGCATATTTTCATCGATCATGACCCCCAGACCACGAAACCACCCTTCGTTCAAAATTGACATATATATATATATATATATATATATATATATATATCTGACCTTTGTCACACAGTAACTCTCGTATTTATGAACCGATTTGGATATAATTCGGTGTGTACATAGTACATACTAATGTCTCGACCGAGTTCGTTGGCCAGCTCCATCCGCCATCTTGTTAAAAATGGCGGCCATTTAAATTTTTAAGAAGAATTTTAATTTGAAATGTGGTAACAAAAAATTGAAAATTGAAAAAATATTTTTTTCTTATGTGTTTGACCTTGATAAAAAGATTAGAGATCAGTTTTTGTTTCGTCTATATCTTAAAAAATGGCTGAGTTATAGCATTTTGAATTTCTAGCGTGGCTGACATTTTGAAACGTCCTGATTTTTGTCACGTGATAACGGGCGTATTTATGAACCGATTTGGATGTACCTTGGTGTGTACATAGTACATAAAAACATCTCGACCGAGTTCGTTGTCCAGCTTCATCCGCTATCTTGTTTCAAAATGGCGGCCATTTAAAAATTAAAAAAAAAAATAAAATTTAAAATCAGTTACCAAAAAATTGGAAAATGAAAAAGATTTTTTCGTATGTGTTTGACCTTAATACAAAGATTCCGGAACAGTTTTTGTTTCGTCTATATCTAAAAAAATGGCTGAGTTATAGCATTTTGAATTTCTATTGTGGCTGACGTTTTAAAACGACCTGATTTTTGTCACGCGATAACAGGCGTATTTATGAACCGATTTGGATGTAACTTGGTCTGTACATAGTACATACCAATATCTCGACCGAGTTCGTTGGCCAGCTTCATTCGCCATCTTGTTTCAAAAGGGTTGCCATTAAAAAAGAAATAAATTTAAAATTTAAAATGAGGTATTAAAAAATTGGAAAATGAAAAAGATTTTTTTTATGTGTTTGGCCTTGATACAAAGATTCCGGAGCAGTTTTTGTTTCTGAAAATTTGTTCTTTTGTTTATATCTTAAAAAATGGTTGAATTATAGCTCTTTGAATTTCTAGCATGGCTAACATTTTGAAACGATCTTGTATTTGTCACGCGATAACACACGTATTCGCCTATTTCGATGTAAGAAGGCATGTGGATAGTATACATCAATATCTCGACCAAGTTCGCTGGCCAGCTTCATCAGCCATCTTGTTTCAAATTGGCGGCCATTAAATTAAAAAAAATTATATTTAAAGTGAGGTGTAAAAAAATTAGAAATTGAAAAAGGTTTCTTTCTTAAGTATTTGACCTTGATATAAGGATTCAGGAGCATTTTTTGTTTGTCTTTATCTTAAAAAATGGCTCAGATATAGCAATTTCAATATCTAATGTGGGTGACATTTTGAAAAATCTGATTTTTTGCCTGCGACAGCCCTCGTATATATCAATTGATTCCGATGTGAGTGAGCATGTGCACAGCAATGACTAAGGTCTCGACCAAGTTCAATGGTTAGCCTCATCCACCATGTTATCTTAAAATGGCAGGCACTTTATGAAATCGCCGAATTTTGCAGCCAAATATAAGTTACTTTAAATAAAAGCAGCTTGGATAAAGCTGTCTAATTTCGCGAAATTCTCATTCATAATGATTTAGTATTGATAAAAATTAGTATTGAATCTCCTATATTCGGTTTCCACTAAATTGAGCTTCGTGTGTTTGAATAATATAAGTTGGCTTTTTTAAAATAAGGAATATGAAAGCTACCTCTTGCTCCCGGCACTGGCCGGAAGGACTTTTTATACATAAAGGATAGAACTTGAATATAACGACAGTTTCAAATTCACAAAATTGTGACTAGAATTTTCACAAATATAAGAAAACTTCACAATTTCACAAATACAGGACCCTGTGACAAAAGTCTGGACTGACCTCTGAATATATAGGCTTAATCAATGAACTTCTCTTTATAATTTAATATTAATCAATGCAGTCATAAATCCGCACGTCCCTTGTGATAGATTAAACGATACATGCTGATTTGAAGATGATCGAAATCACAACACACAGAGATAAAAAGCTTCCTCAAAGCCCTCGTTTTCAGGCCCTGACTTCGAGATTTGCACAGGCTGAAATTTCCAGGTCCCGGCTCGACTCATAGAAATAAAAATTCGGCCCGGCCCGATACAAAAGTTAAAAGTTCGGCTCGAGACCGGCCCGGCCCGTAAAAAAAATATTGTGCCGGCCCGGTAAAAAAGTTAAAAGTTCGGCCCGAGACCGGCCCGGCCTGAAAAAAAAATTAAAATCTCGGCCTGAGCCCGGCCCGGCCCGAGTGAATGTCTACAAAACATTGATTTTTACGTATATTTTGTTAAAAAATTGTCTGGGAAAGGTTCTATTTTTTTTAACCTTTATATTCAAATATATCAAATTCGATGCACAGTTTTATTTATATATATAAACCAAACTTATATAAAAAAAATATTATCGATTTTCATTGGTATGCAGTTTGCATGGGGCATTTTGAAAAGTTCTAAAATATTACGAAAAATTCCTTTTTTTTTTTTCAAAAAAAAAAAATAATTTTTTTAATTTTTTTGTGGTAACTGTATGCCATAATGCATATAATGTACCCTTGAATAATATTGAAAGTGAAATTTACAAAAAATAAACAAGTTGGAAATTGCTCGTCAAACGTGGCAAATGAGGTGCGTTCGTACTATAACTAGTTTTATAATTATTTTTTGCACCCCATATTGTACTGAATGTATATTTGTTTGCACTTCATAAGTGCATAGTCTGTAACATCATTAAAATGCACTTGCAATAATTTTTATCAATTCCCCGTAATGTAACGGAAAACTTTTGACTGTCCCTGTAATTAAACTACACATCCGATTTTTATAAAATAGGAAATGGCTCGACAAAATATTGCAACAATTATATATTTAAAATTTCAGACCATTCGGAAGTCTGTAACATCATTAAAATACATTTGCAATAATTTTTCCCATTGGTCGTAATGCAAAGAAAAACTTTTGACTGTCCCTGTAATTAAACTATACATCCGATTTTAATAAAATTTGAAATGGCTCGACAAAATTTTGCAACAATCATATATTTAAAATTTCAGCCCATTCGGTTGGGTAGTTTTTGCTCTGTTACATGCGGACGGACGGACAGACGGACTGAACGACGACTATAGGTGCTTCGTATTTATATAATTACGAACGCACCTAAAAATTGATTTTAAAGGTCAACCTCCTCTTAAACAATAATTGGATTATATACTATATTGTAAATTTATACTATATTCGTATTTTGTATACTACAACTATTAGTATAAAATATTTGTATATAATGGTATCATGCGGAATGTCACCGGAATAACACATTCTATACATACAAGGTATAGTAATAAAACTCGATAAATATATCTTATTCTGTGTAAATATTTTGATAAATGTTTGATACGATAATATGATCGGTATAATCATTAATCAATAATTGGATTGTATACTATATTATATAGTTATACTATGTTCGTATTTTATATACTACAACTATTAGTATACAATATTTGTACATAATGGTTTCTGGCGATATGTCACCGGAATATCACTTTCTATACATGCAAGGTATAGCAATAAAACTCGATAAATATATTTATAACAATATTATTCCGTGTAAATATTTTGATAAATGCATGATACGATAATATCATCGGTAAAATTGTTAATTAACAATTGGATTGTAAACTATATTTTATAGTTGTACTATATTCGTACTTTGTATACTACAACTATTGTATAAAATATTTGTATAGGATGGTATCATGCGGAATGTCACCGAAATATCACATTCTATACATACAAGGTATAGCAATAAAACCCGATAAATATATTTATAAACTTTTTTTTAAAACTTAAACCAGGAAAAATTGCTTTACATTCATTCGTAAAAACACCTTTTAAGAGAAATGTATTTTTGACAACCACTGTACAATTCCTGAAAACTGCGAACAAAGATTTCTTTCGGTATCACATCGAGATCCTTCGGACATGGTTTTGAAAGTTTGAATTTCAAAGTGGCTCTCCATTTAAACGCTGTTTCAGTTTTCGAGAACCGAAAGAAGTCTGTTGGTGCAAGATAAAGTAAGTACAGGTGATGAATTAGGACTGAAACTCATTTCTAGGTGATAAACTTTTTTACAACGACCCGATGGCCGAATTTTGGAGGATTTTACCCCTGGTTTTTAGGAATTCTATAGTCGTTGTTTAAAGTGCATTGCAAACGATAGGCGTTATTTTGAAGGAATATAAAGTTTGATTTTATTTCAATAAAGAGTCACTTTTCGCGAATACGTTAAAATTGACTTTATTATCATTCCATATTGTATGATGGTTGCTATTACTTTCTTTTACTTTACAAGAAAAAAATATTGGATTCGTGAAAATTTTCGACTTCCGGTTTTCGACCGATTTAGACGTTTTAGGGGACAGAGATCTCGTAAAATATGTTTTTACAATATGCCTGTCTGTGAGTCTGCCTGTCTGTACGCAAAACACAAATTTTGTGGGTGCTCTATCTCAAGAACGAATGCACGGAATTTAATAAAAACTTATATTCAGTTAGTACCTGATATAATTGTGTGCTGATAAGTTTTTGGTGTAAATCGCCCAACAGGTGGTGCTGCTATGCTACATTTTTCACGATTCCTGCAATGGCTCTATCTCAAGAACTAATGCGCGAATTTTCTTCAAACATCAGATTCAATTATTCCTTGTATGAATTGCTGCTGATTGCGTTATGGTGTAAATCGCCCAACAGATCGAAGTACTATGCTGCATTTTATCACGATTTCCACAATAAATCTATCTCAAGAACTAATGCACGAATTTTCATCAAGCTTCAAATTCAGTTAGACGTTGACATAAGTTGTTGCTGATTAGGTTTTAGAGTAAATCACCCAATAGGTGGCGCTACTATGCTGCATTTTGCAGGATTTACACGATTTTAGCGATAGTCCTATCTCAAGAATTAATGCACGAAATTTCATAACTTTTGAATCCCCACGATGGGCATAGATTGCCATTTAATTTTGGCACTGCAATATTTTTTTGTGACTGCGAATTTTCATGTCTTAACATGTATGAGATGGAAGAAAGTTTTGGAATTGTCAGAATTGGCACATCCGACTAGTTTATTTATATTATTATGCTATTATTCAAACATATAATTGACTCTTTGGAGAACTATTTTGGTTTTGTAAGTAATATATAAATTTTAAATTGTCAATGGAATAGCATAAAATATAACGTCGGATCCAACCAAGAAACATAATTGTATAACTAGAACACGGTTAATAATTGTTAAAAAAAAATACTTACATCATCAGATGTATCATGTAATACGTTAAATACTTGTTCACCTGATGGTTCATTGATTCTTTCCTTCATTGAGTATTAGCATTTTTCCCGCCTATAAAAGATTAGGCACCTGGGTAGGCATTCCTTTAACAATCTGCTTTGCCGCATATCTTGTTGAAAATTTATGTTGTGTTATTATTTTTTTTTAAGTTGGAAATATTAGCGTAACCGGAATGTATTTATGATTTTTTTTTTCAGATTCAGCGAAAATGTGGTTTACGTTCCACATGTTTTATGGCCAGTCATGCTTTTAGAATATATTCCAGTATTTTACAATTTTCAGACATACGAGCCCTATTTAATCAATAGGTGAGTAAGTAAAAGCATATGAAATCTTATTATTTCAAGTATGTTATATCTTTATTACATGTTCAGAGTGTTTAGTTTTTTCAGTAATTTAAAGCAGTTATGTTTAATGCAAAACACGAAAAAGTGTATAATGGATGATATCCATTGCTGACGTCATCCAACATCTCGATGAGTTTTTCCTTTCTAAACTATTCAGCGCAGCGCTCAGCTTGTTTGGCACAAACACTAGCAAGCACCAATACTAATACTTATAACAATAGCACCACCACCAGGTGGTTATAGTCTTTTCCCGACTGAATCTTGGTATAGCTACGTGAAGGATGATGGGCGATGGTATTAAAATAATTAAGAACAAACTAATGGATACATAAATCTTTTGCAAAAAATAAAGAGTAACATTTTTGTACGGTCTAAAAGTTTCTTATAAATGTAAAAGGGATTTTGATATCATTCGCTTTTGTTGGTTTAATCTTTGAATTTTAGATCAAAGATACACTGCTCAAAAAAATTAGGGGGACAAGCAAAAAAGTGAAGAGAACAGTACAAAATAGCAATGTGTGGGCATAAAATGGATAGTACACGTGTAGCAATGCGCAATACATAAAAAAAGACGCAAAAAAATGGTAACGGAGCTTTTATTTTTTGAAAAGATGAAAAGAACTTGAAAAAATGGTTTAGGGCAACAATTTGGTTTCATGTAAATCATAAAAAAAGTATTGTTTAGAAATGATGCAAGATTTTAATATGGCGTGTGGTGTCCTTGAACAGCTGAGACCTGCACACCTGTTTTCCATGGATGCGATGAGATTATCGATAAGACTTTGGGGAATACTGTTCCACTGCTCAAGAATTGCAATCTCCAACTCCAGGACAGTAAAAAGAGGCCTCGGTCTTGCACCAATGCGTCGTCTGAGTATGTCCCAAACATGCTCGATCGGATTTAGGTCAGGAGAGCATGCTGGTCATTCCATACGCTATATTGTTTTAGCTTCAAGCATGTTTTCCACAAGACGAACTGTATAAAGTCTGGCATTATCATGCATGGAAAAAAAGAAATCACTAATTACTGTAACATAAAATACGACATGAGGCCTCGGCATCTCGTCTGTATTACTCCGGACCGTGAAAGTCCCATTCCGAATGATATGCAGGCCCGTACGTCCACCTATACTGATTCCAGCTAAGAGCCTCAGACCACCTCGTCTGTAATGTGATCTTTCACGAACGAATATGGGATTATTTTGAGTGCCTCTTTCTCTCCACGCCAAAACACATCAGATGTCACATCCAGACTGAATTGGGACTCGTCTGTAAACAGAATTTCACTCCAGCAACGTTGCCTCCAAACTCGATGTTCAGTTCCCCCCTTTCTTTGGGCCGCACAGTGGCTTGAGGTCAACGGAATACAGTCCATTGGCTTACGTGCATAGAGAACACCCTGAAGAAGCCTACTTTGGACTGTTTGGCTGGACATCCTTCGTCTTTTGGCCAAGAACAACTGTGTTTGCAGCTGAGTAGCATTGCCCGTTCCGTCTCGACGGACTGTTAACAGAATATATCGGTCATCAGTTTCTGTGTTAGCACATTTTCGACCTTGCACTTGTCGATGACTACCATTCCATGTGTCTTGGAATCTATTCCACAGCCTTTCATGGACACTTCTTGCGACTCCAACAGCGTCCAATACACTTCGTTGTGTTTCCCCAAATTCAAATGTCCCGATAACACGTCAAGTCATGGATTGCGGTAAATCATGTTGTTGTGACATTTTCAAGCCACCTTTTCTCAAAACAAAAGCTGAGCAATTAAATTTTATAAATGAGGCAGTGAAACAGACGTTTCTGCAAAATCCCGATTTCTGCACTTATCCCCTTTTTCCAGTTTTTGACGTCATAAAGTTTAATTTACGTTTGAAGTTTTCTTTATCTGTTTTCTACAGCACTTTAAATTATGGATGTTTTATTTTATGTTACTTATCGGTGTAAATATTTGCGTAATTTCGTTAAAACCATGTGCTCCCTAATTGTTTTGAGCAGTGTATATAGTACATAAATGATGATAAACTTTTCAGTACCACTGGCAAAATTAGAACATTTTCTCCGTTCTTTCTGTCCAAAATAGGATTTGGTGACAATACTACTTTCACATTCATTTTTAATGAAAATATGTTTGGAAATACATTACACGATTTTTGCAGTTCTTGAATAAATTTTAGAAAATTTTTCGTTTTGTAAAATTAGCAAATTAATTAAGTTATTTTTAAGTTTTAGTGGAATATTTACGCCTTTATTCGAATAATCTCCTTAAAACCTCATTTTTAATATTTCGTTGAATAAGAAAATATAGAAATATAATGGCCTTTCAATAATAATACTGAATTTGATAAACTTTCATTTCATATATTTCAATATTTAAAAAATTGAACTCATGATTGGAAAAACTATTATTCATATAAAAATAATTTTACTTTGAACAATCAATAATGTTTTTGAAATATGATAAAGTAACGTATCTATAACTCACTGTTTATTGTACAGGGATGAAAGAGCTCCTACAATTTTGGTCATTCTCTAGATTGATGCAAAAATGCAAAGAAAATTTTGGAAGCATATAGGGGGGGGGGGGGGGTCTGGTAAATTTGCTCTTCAGACATTTTGTCTAGTTAAACCCTTAGAATTTCTGAACTGCTGTGTAGAAGAGCTATTAAATCAAACGTCAGCTTATCCTATGTCCATCTCAAAATTAGGTAAATGAAGTTGGTTGAGATGTTGTTCCCGAGTGAATTTTTCTTCGATTTTAAAAGGGAAAGGAAGTTTACACAAGATTATTTTTGAAATAGAATATTTTATTCCATTTATAGAACTTTTTGGGGTAGTTTCAGTGATGTATTTCTGAAGCAACGATAACTTTGATGTGCATATATTTAGCATGGAGAATTTGTTTTACCTTAGAAAAGAGAGACAGAGAAAATCTTAAGCAACCAAATCACCCAGAATATATGTTTTTAAAAAGTAATCACTGCACTTCACATAAATTCATCTGATATATCTTTTGATTTATACTTTTAGTAATCTGCCTTCCATTCTCTTTTTTGATTCAGTGAACCTATATAATTTTTGTTAGTTTATTTATTAAGTAATTTCTAAATTACAAAAAGTAAATAACAATCATATGTACAATTATATTTCATTTTACTGTATAAATTCCTATTAACCCTTTCCGGCGCGGTGTCCTTAAAAAACGACATCTAATTTTAATTCCAAAACAGAGAAACGGCATCAAGAATATTTAACTAAAATGTTCCTATTATAATGTACATGAAAATAAGCAATTTCATATTTTCTAATAAATTTGTTTATAAATTACGGTGTCAGTCCATTATTTCATCAGTTTATAAACAGAATTACTCTGCGCCGGTAACGGTTAAAATATATCTAAATTACAAAAATTTGCTGCCGTTGTATGGATGGAAAAAAAAATTCCACCTTTTTATCCATTTCTTGCTTTCATGCCTGATTGTAATTGTGCTAGACGATGCGCTAATTGAATTTTAATAAAATGTCTTTTACTGATACTTTAACGTATCACCGGGGTATAAAGGGTTAATAATCAAAACTATCGGAAAATTGGAACATTGAAGACTTCTACTAACATAAATAAGACTTAGGCCAGACTCTCTAGTGTTTATGTTGTTTTTATGTTAATAGTATTAACAAAGTCTTTTATAAATTAACAGAGTTGACCCCTTTTGCGAAGAACATCTTCCACGCAGTTTTTAATCTTTAGCTCCCGTAATTAACATTAGAAGTCATTGTTTAATTTAATCTGAAAAATTCTGGTATTAAATAAGGCGAATAATCTTTAATATAATAAAGCAAACATATTACTCAAAGTTACTTGATAGAGAATCATAGAATTGTGCGCAACCTGGATTACGTATTACGCATCGCTTTTAGCGAAAGCCAATGTTGCCAGTTCGCACTTTTTTAAAAATTATTATTCAGGTTGATTGATTACCAACCTTTTTTTAAGTAAAAGTATACGATTTATTTAATGAAAGATTAAATAACGTTTAAAATAGGCAAATGAAATTATTTTTAAACTGTGGTCGCAACCAAGTATCTTGAACAATAATAATGAAAAAGTAGAGAACTGACAACACTGGTGAAGGGATTAAAAGAGATTGAGAATGAATCGTATCTTTAATTCATCTCTTTCAGCTCAATAAAAATAATATTTTGAAAGATTTCCAGTTATTGTTTAGCAGACTTCAAGGTTGGTTGTGTTTATGACGAACAATTATCAGCACGAGGGATATAGGCCAAAAGGGGAGGAGTGCCCTCCGTGGTGGTCTTTCTAAAGGAACATAACCCATATTTACGCTTGGAAAACCAAGGTTCGAAGAAAACTACGAAAAATCAGAACGATTTAGCCGACGAGCGCGATTTGGATCGAACCCAGTACCCCTCGTCTACCAGCTTCGAGAGCAGAACCTCTCGGCCACTGGTGGGGCTTAACAGATTTCAAACCTGGGAAGTTATAAGCAAGGTGCAGAATACTGTAATATCATGCTATCGAAGCCCTTGATGTCGAAGGGTTGTGATCTTTTATAGATTCTTTCTTTCTAACCGACGACCAGGCCCCTACCTGCCAGGTTGCCCCAGCTAAACGGGTTTGACACCTGTTATCGGGGCGGGTGACCACCTAATCGCCACTAAAATAGCAATAAAACTGACGAGCACGGGCTGACAACACTTTACACTTTAATGAAGATACTTTTATCGATGAAATTTGATACAGTCATGTAGGATTTATTAAGAAATTTTAATATATATTCTATATGTGTTCAAGGGCTTTGATTTAGGTGACTCCCTTCAAAAGTATTATTGCCCACTCAACAATGCAATACTTTCTCTGACATTTACGGACACAATTTTATACATAAACTAATAATAACCTGTCCTTTCCTTCAAACATAATCAACGCCGATTATACAAGGTTTTGCCAAATTCGACCGACAAATTCAGAGGCGTGATACAAGAAAATGAAAAATTACTATAGACTATGGGGTATGAAACCACTTACTTACCTAGTTACAGAGGGTTTTACCTTAACTGAACTCGGATTGACGGTAATAATTTTAATAAAAATAAAAATACTTCAATTAAAATGTAGCGCTATGTACAGTCATGGAAAGAAAAAAGTAAACACCCCTTACTAACTTTGCAAAAAATTATCGGTAATATTACTGGTACCACACGATTGGTAATAAAGTCTTCTTTTAAATGATGTTTATAAAATTTGCTTAGGGGGCCATCTACATATTAAAACGGACCATAACTTTGTTTTTATCAATACACAATTCTGACAGCATAAATGAACTCTACGCCTTTCAGTTAGCCTAAAAATAAATGTTTATGCAATTCGTACGATAAGTTTCCGAAAAATTAATTATTTTAAATCGAGCGTATTTTAAGGGCTGTATCCAAATTGAAGTTCGGTACTCGATTGTTGACCGAGAGAGCCCACTTCTTGATTAAGGCACCTTAAGCGCCACTCAAGCAGTCATTGAAGACTGCTAGATTACAGGATAGCCTAAGAAATTTTAAAGTATCTAGTCACTTCTATCATAAACGGCCCCTTAAACCCCAAATTTGCCGTTTTTTAAGCATAATTTGAAAACCACTCGGAAGAAAAATGTAAAATTTTGGATTTCCATAAAACAGGACGTAATAAATCCAAATCTATCAAAAAAATTGTAGGTTGCAATTCATAATTTTTTTCGAATATTAATTTCATAATTCATAATTCATTTCGTAAAATTATAAAAATTGCAAATGCAACATATTTATGTTTGTGTATTTTAGTATTATTGCTACACAAAAATTTAGCGCATTAGGAGTACAATTTCAGAAGATATTAATAAAAATATGAAAATGTAATTTAACATTAGAAGCACTAAATTTTGAATGTTCATAATTCAAAAACTTATCATTCAAATGACTTGAAATTTGGTGCCTAGGCATAGTTGGAACCGAAGATTTGAAATATCTAGTTAAAATTGGGTATTGCCATTGAAAAAAAATAAAGTTTGGGTTCGTTTTAATGTGTAGATGTCCCCCTAATAAAATTTTACATACATCATTTAAAAGTAGACTTTATTTCCAATCGTTTAGTACCTGTAACTTTCTTTTTCGATAATTTGTTGAGGAGTTATTAGGGGGTGTTTTTATTTTCCTCGACTGTACATTGTTTAGTATGAAATGTGATAACAACACGAAAGGTTCTAGAAAAACAGGATGCTCACGCAATCGATGATACGATATGAAATGGTCATCGCAGTCCAAGATATAAAGCTTCAAGTGTATACTGCTGGCGCGTATCATGGAAACTTTTGCTACTTTTTGGATGTTATCAAACTGAATGAGCATTATTTCTATTAACAATTTCATTATAATAAAATAAAGCTTTCTATAACTTATTACCGGCAACACAAATTGAGTAATGGTATAGAACAACCTGTATTTTTAATTAAATAGGTAGTTTGCGACGCTATGTTCCATTGCAATTTTTGTTGCTCTTGATGCCTTCTATCACTTCTCTGAATTTAATGTCGAATTCGGTAACAAACTATTGATAAATTTTAAATACAAAGCAACTGAATTTTCATACATTAACACGTTCACGCCAGCGCGGTGGGTCACACTCGACTGTCTCAGATCTGCCAAGTCTCCGGATTTTTGGATACCAGTATTTTAATACAGAAAATGTTGTTTTATTTAATTAGAACAATTGGGCGATTTAAAGCAACAACATTTTCTCTAAAATAATAGTGGTGTGAAAAAAAGCCGGAGACTTGACAACTCTGAGACAGTCGATTGTGACCCATCGCGCCGGCGTGAACGTGTTAAAGGCTGTTCTGAAATTAGCACTGGGTACATTCTGGCACATTCCTTAATTCCCTTTTATTCGTAAACAAGTGAAAATAGCAAATATTCTTATTCAAAATCTGTGAAATCCAATAGCGTTTTCTAGAAAGATACAAGATCGTCCAAAATATTCTGTCAAAGTTGACGTTTAAAAACGGAAATTTGGACGTGAGCAACGGATAAACTTCGTTATGAATTAAAATAATGAATCTTTGTAAAAAATCACCATAAAAATAAAAACAGTACATAGGACGCGTTTCGAGCTAAAAATATTAACCCTCTAAGTGTTTGGGGCGTATTATTCCGTTCACTAAGCTCCAGGTTTCACAGCAATACAAGCAATATTTAAGATAATATAATTCTATAGATTTTATGAATTTTAAATACATTGAAGAATGATTAATACTCTCCAGGATTACATTCATATCTGTAATTGAGTTTTTTTTTATAACGTTGAAAGAATCATATTTTCTTAGCATATAAAACAAAATGCAGAGAAAACAACATTACGATTTTACCCTTTTGCAAGACGCTCGGAGGGTTTTAAAAGGTCGTCATCAGCTACAGATTGCAAATCATGCTTCTCACTGTTGGTCTGCCAGTCATTGTTTCAATTTCTGCATGGCCAAATTATTTCTTCCCCTGCCTCTCCCTCTCACTTGGATTTTCATGAAGCATATTTTATTTCTAAAAATTCTGATAATCTTGTCAATTATCTCCCATCATCTCCTTTCCTCTCTCCAGCGTGGAAATTACTTTTGTAATTCTTTTCCCTCTTCTCTTGTTTCTTTTCTTTTTCTTTTGTTTTTATAAAAAGGCTCTTTTGGTTTTTTTCTTGTTTTATTCTTTTATATTTCTTTCTTTCTTATTATTATTATTTATATTTATATTTTTTAATTTACTTCTTTTATTTTATTTTAATTTTGTTTATTTCTTTTACTTCCATTTTTCCCTATCAATTTCGCTTCTGTCATTTTGGCAACACTTTCGTCTTCTGCATGTGCTTCTTTCAGCTAGCGCCATCTGTTGCATTCTTTGCAAGCTCTACTCTTTACCTTTCAGTTCATTTTTGACCGTATCCCCTTACGGACACGTGCTTACTGTAGCTGATGACGAACTGTTAATATTTTTAGCTCGAAACGCGTCCTATGTACTGTTTTTATTTTATGGTGATTTTTTACAAATATTCATTATTTTAATTGTTTCATATCGCCAGTTTTCGGTGCTGTTTCGCTTCGTTATGAATTAGTAAAAAATTATAATTCAAGACGAAATACAATCAGTAGAAAATGAAAAATGTTATTCCATTCTAAATGACTTAAATAGCCATGCTTGATAGTTCAATGCATTTGGGAGAAAATATAAATCCTGGAATGTGTAAGAAACTTTCGGGTTCTTGAGCGTTGACAAAATTTTCTACAGAATCATCTTTAAATACTGATCACTTCACTTCCCCTCCTCCCTTCAATTTTATGCCGTATTTTGTCATTAGTTGTACTTTACGCAGTTTTGAGGGAAAAAAAAAATATTTCCCTACTCAATAACGGAAAATTTTCTGACACATTCATGGATTCTTTTTTAAACGAAATAATAAGAAATTATCTGGTGTCAATGTTTCAAAAATTGCCCTACATCTCAATTTGTAATCTATTTTTCTGTCTTTTTGACATTTCTCAAGCTTTGACGTGGTGATATTAAACTAAAAGCATCAAGTTTGTCAGCATTTTCTAAAAGAGCATATACTGTTTTCTAAAAATTAAAAACGGTATTCAATTTTATAACTTCTAAATAAGATCATAGAGCCGATTACAAGTATTTAAGAATCAAAGTAATTTCGCAAATGGCTAGTCATGCTAAATTCACCAATTTTATGTATCTTTTTTTTTTTTTTTTTTTCAGAAATGGTGAAAGATAGGGGTCTAGATTTTCCAGAGTAGTTAGAATAAAATGACTTACGTATTTTAACAGACAATTTTCTTTCTAAGTGAAACTCAAAATTAATTATTAATTATTTACTGAAAGTCACTTTTAAATTAGCAATTTTTGGTAAGATTTCACTGCCCAAAATAAATAATTCTCAACAAATCATTAAATCATCGTGTTAAAGTATACAATATAACATAAGTATAAAAAAAAAATTTGAGTTCTTAAGTTTAATAGATATTGAAAAAAGGAACATAAACGTGAAAAATCCAAGTTTTGAGAAAAATTCATTTAAAGATTTAAATCGCCATTAAGCTGTGAAGTACTCTTTGAAGGAAAGAATAATTTCAACACTTATTTTTTTCATATATAAACATGTGTGACACATCGCTGGAAAGATAAAAGTTTAAACTATTTAATGATATAAAAAAGTAAAAATCGATTTTTTGGTTGAATTTTGCTTTCCCGGTCTCCGTAAGTATTTTTCGATTGTAAATCACATCGCCTTCTTAGATTGGGCAACCAAAATATACTTATTTCTCCATTTCAGATATGAAATCATGTACGTACCTTTCATTCGACAAGTCTCAGTTATCTCTTTTGTGCCATATTTCTACCAGAATATTACCGCGTATACAGTTCCTCAAGTATTTTCAAGTTACACTCAGAATGAAGCTAACACCACGAATTCCAATAGGTAAGATAAAACATAATTCATAAGACAGACTATTTTGTATTACTTTCTTTTAAGTTGGTTCAAAAAAGAAAAAATCCTTCGGTCAACAGTGCAAAACTTTCTGACACATTTACGAACACATCTTTTAACGTAACAGCATGACGCTTGCAAATGTGATTATCGAAATGATTTGCAATAGAACAGTTTTTCATTTTTTATTTTCATGTAAATGAATTAACTACATTTTGAGTTATGCGCAATTGCTGTCTCCTTGCTGTCTTGATTTGTCGTTTCCCAAACAGTCGCGTTCGGAAATTCTGTTCAAAAAGACCAATTTGACAGCATTCTCTGAAAGGTAGTCTCACCACTTTACCCGAAAAGGGAGAAAACTGTTTGAATCTTTTATATCTGAATAAGACCACTTGCCATATGCTTGCGAAAAGAAATGTGTTCGTAATTGTGTTAAAAAAACGTCACATCTTTGAGCGTGAAAAAAGAAAAAATATTTTTTAAATCGCCTTTAACCCTTTTCGGCGCGGGGTAATTCTCTTTGTAAAATAATGAAATGATGGACTGACACCAGAATTTACTAATAAATTCGTTGTAAAATAAAAACTTGCTTATTTTCCCGTACTTTATAAAAGGAAAATTTTAATTAAATATTCCTGGTGCCGTTTTCCAGTTTTAGAATTAAAATTAGGTATCCTTTTTTGTGGGCACCACCCGCTAAAGGGTTAATTGGAATTCGTCCATTCTTGTTATAATAATCTGTTGGATTATGGAAAGATTACTATAAATATCCCATGGAGAAATGGTTAATCAATGAAAAAACGCAATTTATTGTTATTATGTCATTTTATTCACATTTAGTCGCTTAGAGATGCAAAATGTAGTATTTGAGCGAAAATTTCGTCTTCTATGACTGCAGATAACTGATAATCATAATAAAAGCTCAGGAAGTAGTCTCACACTAATATAGTAACAAACTTTTAATTTCTCTTTCTTATATCCAAAGGTGTCATAATAATTTGACTCTAAGACATTATTTTCATATACTAAATTTATTGTTATTATCTAAAGAAAAATTTGGAATTATAATACATTTAAAGTTCTGTCTTAAATTAACATCTTAAATTATCACGCATTAATTTATATCACCTATATTAATTACCTTTTCTCCATAATTTATTAAGTGGTGTTTTCATTAATTTTTCGAAGGATAATTATGTGATTTAAGTACAATTTAAAAATATATAAATTAATAAAATAATATAAAGTAAGAAATTATTAAAAAATTTGAAACCGTTTTCTAGAGCAAGGATCATACTTTTCTCACAGCGTCTTGATTGTGTGAAATTATGAATAGTTTTTTTAATTTGTGAAAAAAATAATGTCATAATTTTGCGAAATTTCATCTTTTGAGATAATTTTTTTACAGAAGGGTTATATATGTTTTAGGAAGAAAACATTTTTTGTGATGGATTCTTTAAAAGACCGAAGTATTTCCTAAGCAGATCCTTGTAGATACTTTTAACCCGTAACTGGAGACGGGAGCCAAAATGTCTCCGCGTTGTTCTTTGGCTCTGATTATGACGTGGTTTTTTTCCTTGAATAAAATCATCTCCTCAGTACCGTCAAGTAGTTCTTTTATCATTACATGATTTCCAGAGTATGTTGCGTTTCCAAAATAAATTTCAATGCTGTTTATAAAAGACAAAAGAGAAAAATAACATTGGAGTCTTTTTGACTCCATGTCTCTGATCGCGTAGGTAAATTCATGTCTCCAGTTACGGGTTAATACGTGTATATACAATTTCAGTGCATTCCATAAAGCAGTTTTTCAGGTATGCTGAAAAAGCCAACAACGCTATAGCTTGTCGAAGCCTTTAGCCATTCAAAAAATGATATAAAAAAAGGGTAAAATTAAAAAAAAATATTTAATGTCTTTTCTCTAAGACGCTATCAATATTTCAATTTGAAAAACATTTATAAATTTTGTATTAAATATGAAACTTAAACCTTTCGGGTATGACATTTTAAGTGGATTCTTCATTTACTTGAAAACATCCGCTCCGTAATGTTAAATCAATGGGAAGGTTGTTTTTGAATTTCTCGTTTAAATTTGAATATTTTTAAAAGATTTTTTTTGAATAGGATAGCTGAGCTTAATTAGTAATATGACTCTTTTTTACTTTTTCGATTTTGGATGCAGGCTTTTTTTTTTTAAAGGTACTTTCAGTTTTGAAACCGGTTTGGAAAACCGATCCCCTATGAGAATACTTTCGGGGAACTTTTTTTGAAAAATATGAAATTTTTATTAAACACATGTGTTTTTAGTTAAAACAGGGAATAAAACTGTGAATTCAAATAAATTTTTAATGGAATTTTAATTAACTTTTCAAATTTAGGCAATATTTAGTCCAATTTTAGCAAAGAATTGTGTTTATGCCAAATCTTCTATAACAAAATCTATTCAATATATTTGCCTTTTTTAAAACAATATATTAGCAAACCACTTACCTGTTACGAAGCAAACGATTTGCAGTTCTTCTTAAATTTGCTAACATATACCAAATTTTGTATAAAAAACATGATTTTCTAAAAAAAAAAAAAAACAAAAAAAAAAAACAGTGTATTTTTCAATAAAAAGAGCTCTTAAATTAATATATACGTACTTAAAAGCTGTATATTGCTTCATACTATACATATAGATGAGCTTTTAACTTTTTAAATCAAAAAGTAATATTTCCTCAAACATATATTTAAAATAAACAAATATAATAAAATAAACAATTAAATAATTCTGTGCAGAAAAAGTTACAGAATTCAGGGTTTGTGCGGGTCCCCTTATTTTCCAGATAAAATATAAGTTTTTTTTTTTTTTTTTTTTTTTTTTTTTTTTTTTTTTTTTTTATAAAAAAATAAATCTACTTCAAACGCGCGAAATTTCGCCTTTCTTATAGAGAGGTCTTCTGGAAGAAAATACCGATACCAAAGAATTTTCTAGCCTGGAAATTCCAGGACCAGTACGAACCTTGGAATTGTCATAACGAATATAAATCATTATTGTTATTAAAAGGCATTCTTCTTAATTGAGAACCTTACTTTGTATAATTGTGTAATTTAATCGCATTTTTAACTTTGTCTTACAGTTCTCAAGAAAGTATTTTAGATGAAGTCTCTTGTGATGAATTAGAATACGAAGATGACATAAATTCAAATATAAGCTATTCTGGTAATACGTCTATTCTTTCACTGTCAAGTTCAGATTCCTCTAGTCCATATGAACACCCAAAGTTTCATTCTACTCAAGAACCTTCTGTATCCTTGCAAGGATTGGTATACACTGAAAATGACGACTCTTTCGATTTAAGGAACGAAAATGAAAATAACACTGCACGGGAGTATCCCGAGGGACTCATTAGTGCTGTCGATCAAGATGTTAGTATTGAAAATGATGGTTGCAGTTTATCTTTGTTGTTGGGAAATGATGACAAAGGCCCAGCTGAATTGGATTGTCCAGACGAGTATTTAGATCATATTCCGTTTAATGAAGAACGTGGAGTAGAGCATGATGTTTCAAGCATATCTTCGTTTGTTGATGTTGAGACGTCGGATAGTTCGACAGAATCGGTGAAGGTTGAAGCGTCTTCCTTTAAAGACAGAAATCTTTCACCTGAAAGAAGGGAAAATCACGTGGTTTTTGATAACGATATAGAAACTCTTGTTTCAAATGCGTCTTCGCTTGAGTATGTTGATAAGTGCCCACATGAAAACGGCATAGAGAATCAGGAACGATCGCAATTAGTAAATGAAAAAATTACGAGATATGACAGTGATACTTCGTCGAGTAATATGTTAATGTGGAGCCATGAAAAACCGCTACAGCAGCAAGATTCTCCCCACGAAACTGATGTCAAGGCACCTGAACCTTTTGATTATGTTATCAGTGAAAAGGAGAACGATACTCATGATGATCCTGGAATAACGCTAGAGGTAAGCAAATATTTTTAATTTCTTCTAAATACTTTTGTTATAAAGGCTGTTGTAATATAATATGTTATATAATCAAAGTTATATAAACAAATATAAAGACTGTTCGAATATATATATTCTTCGAGCCCTCTAGAAATGCGAAATTTTCTGATATAATTGAGGACACATTTTTAAACCTACAAGCATGGAACTTTCAAGCATGACTATTGCTTTTATTTAAATTCGAGTGTGCATTTTCATTTTTCGATAAACTAATCACCCCTTGAATTATAAGTGATTGTCGCCTTAAGACGGCAGTTTTTAGCTTAATAGTGCGGTCGCGTCCGGAAATTCCGTTCAAAAGCTCGAATTTCGACAGAATTGTCTGAAAAACTTTCTACCTTTATAGCAAAAATTAAATATAAACTTTTTAATCACATAGTTTCTGAATAAGAGTTATTTGTCAATTTCATGTGTTTCAAGATAAAAATGAATTCTGAAATGTTCCACAAAATAACCATTTATTTTAGTTTCAGAACTTCTTTAAGGTTTCGCTTACCTGTAAAACTCATCTTGTTTTATTGTTCTCTATGTTTGAACTTTTATTCAATCTTTATTAAAACTACTTTATTACAGACATTTGAATGTAAAAAATTTAAAAGTTAGAATTAGGTGTTTCTTAAAAACAAAACTATAGGACAGGTATTTTGTACGTTTTACCCGCATGTAAATGGAAGTTTTAAATCTAATTGTCCTTATTAAAAAAGTTTTAAATCTTTTACATCACGAAAAAATAGTTTCTTTTCATGTTTTGGGTTATTCGCGATTTCTGTTATATTTTTTTTGCTAGATTTTCTTGCAGATTATGTTTCATGCGTGTAATAAAAATTCATTAAAAAACAACAAAATAATTTTCAAGCAATTGATTACAAGAGAATAGTGTATGTTCTTTAGAAAATGATAACACGTATAAGAAATTGAGCGGATTCAAGAAAAAAAAAACATTCATTGTCAATTCCAATTTCTGTATTTTTGTGGAATTTGTTTTTCTCTCCGATGGAGTGATAACTTGAATGTTGCAGAAAGTAGAAAACATGTATGGATTTAAATACCTCTTTGACAGATAATAGTGCTAAAAATCTAGTTAATTTGTACTTTTCGCTAAAGCTTTGGATTTTTTTTATTATTATTATTATTATTATTATTATTATTATTATTATTATTATTATTATTATTTTGAAATTTTCATATTTTGCCAATAGAATTTTTTCATTTTTAAATTTTTCTTTTCTTAGTAATAATAATAATAAATATGTTTAGAGAAAGTAGTCGATTTCATATTTTTGAATAATAACCCCTGCCAATCTCACACGTTGACGAACAAAATATTATTTAGGTATGTGACAGTAAGCATCACTAGTTTTGGATGAAAAAGGCATTTCACATTCGAAAAATAATGGTGAGCATTTGGAAAATTTGAGGGTATCGCGACGTGATAAAGATATTTGGAATATTCCCCACAATTGAATAACATTAATAATAATAATAATAATAATAATGATTATTAATAATAATAATTAAAATACTGAGTAAAGCTAAATTTTTTTTTTGTTTGTTTTCAGGATATTCTTGCTTCAGAGGAATACTGGAAGGTGAAAAGGGAGGCGTATAGTCGCAAAACACGTAACACTGAGTTATATAAATCAGTTTTGCAAAGGTAAGATTTTTTTTTTTTATAAACACACTTGATTTTATCATTACCGTTATTGATTTTATGAAGTAAATTTAATTTTCAAATTTCAATTACACTGATGATTTTTTTATTTAACATACCAAAACGTGATGCCAACAGTTTTGCCGGTGGACTACTTTTTTAAAATTCAGATTTCTTGATTGGCACCACTTTTCTGAAATGGTAAAATTCCCCTTGTTTTCGCCTTAATTAATATGTCATTAAATGAGGCGAATTTTACTATTTCAAAAAAGTGATGCCAATCAAGAAATCTGAATTTAAATAAAGTAGTCCACTGGCAGCACTGGATGCTAATGAAATTGGTTAAAACTTGTTCCAACATTTTATGCACTGGCTGAATCGTAATTTATTACATTCAATCATGAAGTGAAAATTTAGAAATATAGTGTAATATTTCGCGTACAAGGGAAAATCAGAACAGGATATTTTTTTCCCATACGCACCGGTCATTAGAGACGGGATTCGAACCTGACACCTCTTGATTCATTGTCAGCTTTCTTAAACTAAATAACCAGGCGGATATCATCGTGATCTGAAATAGCCTATTGAGATTGCATAGAATGTTTTTTTGAGATTTTTTGTTACATATTGCCATAGAATGGTAAAATTTTGATCAATTGTTGATGTTTCACTATATTCAGGAGTTTGAAAACACCAGTGCACCCTGTTTTGGTACTTCTGCTTTTTTTTCACCATCCAATCTATGCTAATATAAAGAAGTTTCGCTCTGTGTGTCTGTCTGTCTATGTGTGCGTCTGCGACGGCTAGCGAAATCTACCTCACGTAGAAGTCTGAAAATTTAGGTGAGGATAGTCTAAAACAGGCCCTGATGCACCGGAGGGTCATATTTTTATTTTTCCTTTAAGTTTTTATGCCCTAAATTGTTAATAATTTGCTCCCTTTTTATCCGATCGTCTTCGTTTCTGGGGCCAATTCTCCAAGTTATTCCCATTTCTACATTCCAGTTAAGACCCAGGCCTACTGGGGATCGGTATAGTGCCCCTTGAAGTTTTTGCGCACTAAAAGGTTAATAAATTGCTTCCTTTTAATTTGATCTTCATTTTTGGTATTATTTTTCCATTTAGTTATTCTTTTGTTTCTACATTCCACACTGTTAAAAATTTGCAGCATTCTGTCCAGTCATTTGACAGTTTTTATCGAAAACGGTTACACAACCGTAATTTAACACTATTCTGACCATATTATTGGCCATTTTATGGTCAGATTATAGTTAAATTACGGTTATGAAACCGTTTTTTCAAAAAACGGTCGAATGACTGGACAGAATGCTGCAAATTTTTAACAGTGCAGTTAAGACCCGGGGTAAGCATAAGATCCCGCAGGGCCTGGCCGAGGGCACTTTCAACTTTTTTATGCGCCATGCATTTTCACCCCCTAATTGTGTCACCATCTCAATGTATAACTTTGAAGTTGAGTCTTGGACTCTTCTCCCGGGGACAACAGCCTCATATTTTTATTGGGACCCTAGGGTCTTTTTTAAGCATTTCCGCCCCTGTTTTGCGCATTTGTATAAAATTTTATTTAATTTTTAATTAATATTCAACGCTTAATTTCGATTAATTTAAGATCTAACGACCTAAGCATTAAGACTCTTTAACACGTTTCGATTTTAGGACCCTGCTCTCATCTATCAGTTGGCCCCCTTTTGTCCCCTTATTATAGCTCCCTTAAAAATGGTCCGATTAACTGACTTTTTTTTTCTAACAATTTCTTAGGTCCTCCAGCTACTACATGAACAACGAAAAAATTCCTCAGACTGCAGCTGCCACTAATTTTGAATATTAATCGTCTTGGTAGGTTGGGTGCACACAGCGCCCTCTACACACGCATGCGTACATTTACGGACATACATTCCTATGTTAAATCGGTTTCATGACGTATTCCCTACCTCCCCACGATATTTGAACGATAAGTTTTGAATCACCATGTATATACACATTAATTTCAATATATAAGGCATTCTCACAAAATTTTAATTTTCAGGAATAAAAGTCTGGTAAAATTAAACTTAATAAAATAACATTTCAGACTTATAGACGAATGCTTTAATGATTCAAAATATAAAAAAAATGGTCAGCAGCGATGATTATTTTATTTTATTTAAATGAGATTTAAGTTAAACTTGCGAGTTTAAATTTCTTTATAATTTTACCTCTCTAACTTTGTATTATCTTCTAAATTTTTATTTTCTTCTAAATTTTTACTTATAATGAATTTGCATGTACCCACAGAACATTCAAATAAGAAATAATAACAATGTAGTATTTTTTAGTACGAAATTTTGGTATAACATTGTCTTAAAGGGTATTAAGGAAGGGACGGCAAGGAATAAAAAAAGGGGACGGTAAGAAATAAAAAAAGGAAACGGTAAGGGGGAAAAAGTGACGGTAAGGGGAAAAAAGGGACGGTAAGAAAAAAAAAAGGACGGCAAGGGAGGGATAATAAAGAAAATTACCACCAATTTTTAGGCAAATCGTGTTAAGACTAAGTGATAGCCACAATGTTCATTGATTTTAAGCAACAGTTATTTACATTGGATTAAATTAAAAAAAATTAATTTACCTCGAAAAGTGCAGGAATAAACCTCGTGGGCGGTAAGACTACCCATAAAGCCACGGTGCTTGAAATGGATATTTAAATGCTGATTTAAATTCTGCTGTCAATTTCCTGTCAAAGAATTTTAGACATTCTTTTTCTACCATACCTCTCCATGAGAAAAAAAGTTGAAAAAACTCTGTGGCTGCATTTGAAGTGATTTTCTGTATAATTTTAGCAAGAGGGACGGTCAGGAATCTAAAATTCAGGGACAGAGTTCTACAAATAATAACAACCATAAAAATGTGTGCAGGTTAATTTTTTGCAAAATATTTATATAAAACAATAGTCCCAGTTTCGGAAAAAAATGACATCGAATTACTTTTATTGAAAGAATTTTATACAGACAGCTCCAAACTTAAAAATCAGCATCAGGGACCCGAGACGTTAAGGAATTTCGTGGTCTATTTGGACCCCCAACATCGTCGACAACTTATTTATCTCGTTAACATTGTTCTACAGTCATGCAATGGGATGTTTTCCAGTGTAAGAAATAAAAAAAACCCATAATATGTACTAAAATAAAAATTATTATTCATGGGCTTAAAACTCAAAATTATGTGAGAATGCCTCATATAATAAAACGTGTTGCTGAAAAGCTAACAATTAGGGGAAAGAAGAATAAAGTGGCACTCTAAGGTTTTAATAATTTTCATATTACCTTATAACCCAGTAAAATTCTAGAAACAAGTACCAAAAATATGTGACTATAATAACTTTAGTTTCAATTTCTGTTTTGCAATTTTTTAAAAATTGTTTTATAATGTACACGTTACCTTAAAAGAATATATACAAAGTGACCATCCCCCCCCCCCACTATATTGGGTAAAGTGACCAGCATAGGTAAATGAGCAAATCACATCGATTTAGGATGTATACTTTACACAAGCTAAAGTAACATACATTAAGAATAAGTATTATGTTTTGTAATATTTTAAGTATTAAATCGTTACAAGATAAAATAATCAGTAATGAGTATCAATAGGTCAAATGGAGGAATACAAGTGCCTTGGTATGCATACAGAAAATGTCGAGAAGAAGCCTTTCTCCGCAGAAGTTATTGCTCCCGAGTTCGTTCCTTCAGAGGAAATACTTTTAGATAGTTTTCTGTTAAGAAAAATGAATAAAAGATCGTTTCTGGGCAAAGTAGCCATCTGGTCACTTTGCCGGTTCTCTTTTTGACCACTTGCCCGGAATGACAACATTACAAAAACTGTAGTCTAGCATCTAATCTACATAACGTTTACAAACACACACCATTTAAAAGGTTACTTCATACTGATGAAACAGCATAAGATCAAATAATTATAACATTACATATTATTGAGCTATAATCAAGAAATTGTACCGCTTGCCTAAAATCAAAAATGCGAAAAAAAATTCTGTGTTAGGTGCCGAAAAAATATAGGCTCCCGCTTCAAAGTCATAGACAATATTTCTAGCATTTGTGACAGCTGTTTCAGCCATTTTCTGCGTTGCGAAGGCACAGCGGAAAAAACTCAAATGGCCTCTTTGCCTTCACTGCCTACTTTATTTATCCCTCCTTCTTTATAAGACTGATTTTTAAACGACTTAAAAATTTAATACTTTTATGCATTTTTATAGTACACTTAATTTTTCATCACTTTTAATCTATATTTCACGATTTTATTTTATTTTGATTGATTTTAAATTAGTCTTTCCACCAATCTGGCTGCGCGGAGCCTTATTTGTTTCATCTTCCACCTCTCTTTCATATCCACCTCTACCCTTGCCTATGATTAGGTAAACAAAACAAATAATTTAGCTTATAATAAATCTAATTAAAATCTATTTGTTCTTCTTTTTAGCGATATTCGTCCTAGAAAATCTCTTCCTGACGTTGAGACGATGGATACAATTTTCGAGGATCTCCCTTATCCAGTCAATCAGCCTTATGACGATGGTCAGGAGCCCAACGATGTCTATTTTGACCTTGCTCCCCTAGAAGTAAAAAGATCCATGAGCAGTAAGACAGCACTGCTGCCCGTGAGTTTGTTTTTTAAATTCCTACTATTAGTTCACATTCTCCCTATATTTATTTATTTATTTATTTATTTATATATCTTGTTCAAATTTTCAATCGTTAATAAAATATTTATTATTCATCCTATCAAGTTGAAATAAATTTTTTTGAACTTGTACTGGATGACAATGGATGTTAATACAGTTTTTTCAAATATTAATTAATTCATTAAATTTTAATTAATTAATTTTGGTTTTACATGGGAGACAAAATGGCGGCCATTGGTTATTGAAGCATTTAATGCATCTTCATATCTATAAGGGGGGTTACCATAGGGGGGACCCTGTTCTGTCGTCAAATACCACCAAGTTTGTCGCCAACTTGGCGATATCTCTAATATTTCGCCAAATTCCCATAGACTTCCATTGTAAATCTACTTGCTTATAGAAAATCAACAAATTGACATATTTTAATGCAACAAAAACTAATGTTAGGTTAAGGGATTCTATTAAATTTTTCTTTGAAGACCTAAGTAGGAATTGACTTTAAAAACAAAATTTTTATATTACTTGTTTCATAGCATATATTTTATCTCTGTTGTCAACATTCCTTTTTTTATGCACCTACAAAACGAAGAACAATGAATGAGAGGTATCATTCGAAAGGTTTTTAACCCTTTATGCATTGAATTATGAATTTAGGAAAATTTTATCTTCTAAAGCATTTTTAGAGAATTTTTAAAACTACATTAGAAGATTTACATTTAATAAATTTTAGAAGGATTGAAAGATTTAGAACGATTCATTAAATTTAAATTGGTAGGGATTTTGTGCACTATTTATGACCCCACTCAAAATCCTTTATTTAAAATATTTTTCTTAGTATTTTGTAGAATAAGGAAATGTACAAATAGAATGTTCTTAGAATAGAAATATACAAATATTTCCGAATTGAAAAATCCCCCCCCCTACCTCCCCCACCGCCAAGAAAGTTGAAAAGATGCAAAGGCAAAAGAAATCATCCTTTTAAAAATATTTTTGTTTTGTGTAACCCATCAAGCTTTTGGAACAAGATAAAGTAATGTATCTATAATTCATTCGAAACTATATGAAAACTAATCGATGTATAAAATGAATGTTATAACAGGTTATTTTAATGGTACTTATAAGTACCGGTAGTAGATAAATAGCTAAACCATCATCTTGTTCAGTACAATCACATTTTGGTAAATATCGTTTTTTAAGGGGGGAATTGCATGAAGAAGACCGAAAAAAGGGTGTTTTTTTAGCATTTTCTTTTTATGGGATAGGAAGGAAAATGTCAACACCATATTTTTAGGTGCGTTCATAATTATATAAATACGTAGCACTTATAGTCGTCGTGTGGTTCGTCCGACTGTTCGAATATAACAGCGCAAAAACTGCCCAACAGAATGGTTGGAAATTTAATACATATAATCGTTGCAGAATTATGTTAGTCTTTTTAAATTTTATGAAAATCGAATCAAAAGTTGAAAAGATATTAATAAGAGTTTTATAGAGTTTAAGAGTGTTATTAATAACAGGACGGATGTTGGCTACAATGTAGTTTTAAGAGTTGCAATCATTTTAAAATTAAAAAAAATTTTCTTCTTAAAGAAATATTTCCACCCGCTGAACAACTCAAAACTTTCAGACAAATTCGCTGACTTATTTTTTAACGTAAAAACATGACATTTACACGCATGGCTATTTGGAGAAATTTTGAACGCCAATAGAGTTATTAGTATTTTTTTCCCCTATGAATGAGTTACATTATGAGTTCTAAGCAATTGCTGTTTCATGAAGATATTTATTGTCGTGGGGCTGTCGTGTTAGAAAATTGGGGTCTAAGTGCCCATATCATATTATAGCAGGTTTAGCCTTTATCGAAAAATGAAAAAAAAATCTCTTCGACGACACAGTTTTTGAATAGGAGCACCTGACGATTTCATAAGCTTGTGAACAAAATTATTTTCAGGAATGCCAAAAAATAATCACTTTAGGTTTGAGAATTGCCTTAAGTCCGTTCTCAAAATCCCAAAGAGCTACTTTCTGACGCATTTCTGAATTCATGTTCGTCCGAAAACGCATGAAATTGGCAGATGTACTTAGAAACTATACCATCGAATAACATTTTCCACTTTTTTTAAAGACGCAAGGTATTTCAGTCCGGACATTCAGTTTTGGCATCCTGTCAAATGGGCGTGTTGAAACACGCGGCACGAGAAAGGGGAAAAACTTGTCGTCACCTTAGAAGGATATCTTATAACTCATTAAGCAATGTCTTTATAAAAAAATGAAAAATGCTATTCGATACTTTAATCTGTCCTTATACTATACTTTGAGCATGCATTCAATTTGAGACAGCGTCGCGCCTTCTAGCGATTGTACTTAGAACTACGACAATTAAGCTTATTAATGAAATTTCCGGTTTCGCAATAATCCTCGCATGAATGAATTCAACAGTTGTCAAGTTTTTTAGGACACCCTGTAGAGATTAAAAATAATAACTTAAACATTTAAGCTAAGGAAGTTTTTTGTCCCGCTGTATTTTCTGGAAGTAGTACTTTTTAAAATAGTTTTTCAGCCCTGCCATCAGGCGGTCGTATATATTGTTTATATGCTATTTACTTATCTAACAAGGAGAGGGCCAACCTTGTTAATCACAGATTTTGATTATTTTAATATATGTTGTAGGGTAGAGGCCCCTTAGTGTCAGGTTCAACGAATTTTATCCAATGCTCCTTAGTTCTTGAGAAACCGGGGGGGGGGGGGCTAATATTAGTGCACAACTTAAATACTTACTTTGATACAACAATGACAGGTCAGTTGTAGCTCAGTTGGTATGGTGTTAACCGGCTGATTGGCGGGCCCGGGTTCGATACCTGAATGCGCTACATTTGTTTTTCTCATTTTTTGTTTTAGAAGTTTACTTGTAAGTATAACTTAATAATCTCACTGTCAATTAAAATTTTTAATATTGTATATCAATTATAATTTTAACCTATTTAAATTTTTACTTTTAACTGAATAGTTGTAATAAAACATCATAAAACTGTTATTTTTTTTAAAAAAAAATCACTTTTAAAATGTATTTTATATATTCTTTATCGTTGCAATGATATTGAGCAATTGTGTCAATTCGTGATTTTAAAGAAACATCATTTACGCTTTGCTTTACAAAAGGAAGTCAATGAGATAATACTATTATTCTGTTTTTAAAGTAACAAGCATAATCATATTAAAAATTAGCATCAGAATTAAATTACAACCGATTTTTTGCATATTAAAGATTTTTAAATTTGTAATAAGTATGCTTGCGCTTTCAATTATTTTGCTTTCCCCTTTATCTTTTTTCTGCTTTTATTTTATTTGAATAATCCTTTTTTTTTTATCATAATTAGATGGCACCACAACAGAATTTGTCACGATTTTGGAATTTTTATCATTCAATAATAGATCCAATTTCTTTTTAAACCTCTTTAATGGATGAGAAATGATAGTTTACAAATAAGAAATGATAAATTTAAGTTTGTTAACATTATAATTAATGTTTGGTGTTAAAATTTTTAATTGAAATTATTAAATTATAATTATAACTATATTTATAAAACAAAAAATGTAGCGCATTCAGGTATCGAACCCGGACCCTCGGATCAGCCGGCAAACGGCATGCCAACTGAGCTACGACTAACCTGTCTTTTTTGCTGCGAAGTAAGTATTTAAGTTGTCTACTAATATTAGACCCCCTGGTTTTTCAAGAACTAAGGGCATTGAATAAAATCCGTTGAACCTGACACTAAGGGGTGTCTACCCTACAACATATATTAAAATAATCAAAATCTGTGATTAACAAGGTTGGGCCTCTCCTTGTAAAATGAATATCCAAACTAAGTAAAAATTGCTAATAATTGATAAAAAATATACTTAAAAACGCATATTACCTTCATTTGGATCAACATATGTTTAACAAACAATCTAAATAAAGGCATTATGCCTTTTTAAGTATATTTTTTATCACTATTAGCAATTTTTAGCTTAGTTTGGTTGATTATAAATGATTATCATGCTTACTTTTGTAAAATAAACATTTCAAGATTTTCTTCTTTTTTAAAGAATGGCTTTGTTTAATGTAATTTCTGATTTTTTTTTACAGAAAAAGAAGAGATTTGGAAAAACAAAGAAATTCTTCTCTCAGTTATTCCGTTGCTTCAGGCCACCCTAGATGAACAGTGGAGCACAAATAGTTTATCCATTCCTCCAACACTCATCGAGAATACAAAAACTGAATCGCATATTGCAGTGAATTTCGAAGCTTCCCCCTTTTGTGAATGGCTTCGGAAATACTTGATTGTAACATCAAACATTTTGTATCAATAGATTAATCAAACCTCCTGCAATAGAATAAAAAATACAATAGTACTTGTCTTGTTTGTCTTTACTATTTTGCACGAGGTGTGTTTTCTTAGGAGTGCTAGTGGGAGTGAAAGTGAGTGGGAGAGACAGAGAGGTCGTTTAATACCACTACTTTTTAAATGCTAATCTTCGCTTTCTTTAATCATACAGTATTTTATAATTAAGCTGAGTTTCAAGATATCTGCTCAACGACGCGAAAACTTTCTGACTCATTTTTAACACTTTCAAACATAGATGAAAAGTGTTTATGAATTCGGTTTGTCTGTCTGTCTGTACGTCTGTCCGTGCTATAACTCGCATAAATACAGGCTGATTTCCATGAAATGTATATAGGTTATTGGGGTTTACTATGGGATGTTCTGTATTGAAAATGCAGTGTGTAGCATTTTCATTTCATTGACAGGGCCACTCAAAAGAATGGTGTCATGGCACATGACGGTCTATGGTGAAAAATCGTTTGCCGTATATTTTAATGATATTACAATATTTTATACATATTGAGATTGATATACATCACTGAGGTGTACTTCAATGTTCTTACTATAGAATACGGTCTGCGTAGAACATCGTTTATTGGCAGGGCCACACAAAAGAATTTGGCTATAGAAAAAAATAAACAATGATGGAATTATTTAAATCAACGAACAATAATTGTTTGAAGTACGTTTTCAGCTGTGGTATGCATTTTTAAATTAAACTATTTTTTAAATATTACTGGGTGTGTATAAATTCTATAGATCTTGTACTGGACTGCAAAAAAAGTTTTCAAACGCATCCGTTTATGGGCGAAAATGACTGAGATAATAGAAGATAATAGAGACTGAGATAATAGACTGAAGAAATATTCAACGGTGCAATGCGTTTCACTGAACTCACTTTTAGCATACATATCTGTAGATCCTATACAGGGATTCACAAAAAAATCGTATATTTTAACGACAATTCATAATAATAGAAGAAGAAAAGTGTTTCATTATCTATGCTGTACGCATGGTTTTTCGTTCTTGTTAATCATAAAGACACTAAATTGGTAGGCCTGATTATTGAAGTGAGTTGGAATCGAAATCAGTTTTTCCTTTTTTATAAATAAATTAGATATTGAATTATAAGCGATTTGCATCACGTGACAATAGGTTTT
The DNA here is from genome assembly GCA_963932465.1 of Maratus speciosus. Taxonomy (NCBI): domain Eukaryota; kingdom Metazoa; phylum Arthropoda; class Arachnida; order Araneae; family Salticidae; genus Maratus; species Maratus speciosus. The sequence continues at coordinate 22,854,860 of OZ010798.1, read as the reverse complement.
TCTGCTGTCTCTGGCTGTTTTTTTATCTTTTGTCCGGAAATTTGGTACAAACCGACAACTTTATCAGTGTTTTCTGAACTATGTTTTGCTTTTATCAATGAATGGGAAACGTCTTTCGATCATATAGTTTCTGAATAACAATACCTGCCCATTTTATGCGTTTCTGAACAAAAATCAATTAAAAAATGTGTCTGAAAGTAGTCTCTTTGGATTTGAGAACAGCCTTAATGCGGTTCCCAAAAATTACCCCCCCCCCCCTCTCGCGTTTAACTATGCAAACATTTCTGATGCATTCGTGACCTTGTTTTCGAACTGCAAAAATCCCTCTTTAGACATGTTTATCCAGATTTTTTGCGCATTTGGATTTTTTTAACACTTTCCAACATTGTTGAAAAGTGCTTATTAATTCAGTTTGCCTCTCCGTCTGTCCGTGCTCTAACCAGGGTTGTAAAAAACCCGGGTTTTTTGTTAAAAACCCAGCCCGGGCGGGTTTTATTAAAAACCCCGGGTTAAATGGGCAATTTCCCCCAGGTAAATCGGGTTAAAATGCCAAAATCTGGACTATGATTGCACCTTCCTCACAAATAATAATCTTCATGGTTGCCACTGTATAGGGAAAACTGGAAAAACTGATGGAATTTAAAAATGAATATTAAAAAGAAGAAATTTTACTAAATTTTAGTACTTTGCAAAATTTATCCGTTGAAATTTTGAAAATTCTCAGAGGAATTACTCGGGGAAAATTTAATTTTTTGCTTAGGAAAGTGCAAGGAATTTGACTGCCGAAATAAGTGGCAATCCTGATCTCAAATACAATCTTTGTGACCACTTCATAGTCTAATAGATGGGAAGGAATTCATAGTCTTAATAAAGTCATATACATATAGTTCCAATTACAAAAATGTTTTAAATTGAGGCAAAGAAATATTTTAAAAGTGATTTGGGTCAATAAAAACATTTCTTACAAAATTACGAAATTTAAGTTTTTATACGGCTCCCTGGTCCTATAAGTTATACTTAGTAAAATTTTCATATTACACTGACAAGCAAGATAAAAAAAAGTCCCGTTCATATAACACTAAAATTGACCGAGTTATGAAACTAAAAATGCATGACTTATACCACTTTTCTGCATCTGAACACAAATGAGTTTGGCCATGCTTTGAGGGATCATATACTATATGCTTAAAGTATTCAAAGAACTTTTCATGTGTATCTGCACTTTGAAAATAATAGTACAAGTGTTACGATTGAGTTAACTTTTATTAAGTTTCAGATTGGCTATAACTGTTGTATTTATAATATATGTTTTATTTTGTAAAGGTTTGAGGCTATTTCTTTTCTTGATTTCTTTTAACAAACATTATGCTATTTTATAGGTATATATAAATATTATACAGTAAATACATACAATAAATACAACTGGAGTGAGAAATTAGCCAGAGCCAGGAATCGAACCCGGGACCATAGTATACAAGACTGTTGCTCTAACCACTGAGCTACTCCGGCCGATACCTGAGTCTGCAATTTCTCACTGATAAACCATGTTGGAGAAAACATCTATACGATAGCCTTGGATGACCGGACAACGATGAATAGATTTTACTATTACATCGATCTACGATAAATATAATAAAACACACATACACACATAAATAACGCCTGCATTCAACAGTTAAAGGTATATATAAATATTATACAGTATACTACAGTAAATATGGCAGTATGTGTGTTTTATTATATTTATCGTAGATCGATGTAATAGTAAAATTTATTCATCGTTGTCCGGTCATCCAAGGCTATCGTATAGATGGCTGGTGTCTTCTCCAACATGGTTTATTAGTGAGAATTTGCAGACCCAGGTATTGGCCGGAGTAGCTCAGTTGTTAGAGCAGCACTCTTGCATACTGTGGTCCCGGGTTCGAATCCTGGCTCTGGCTAATTTTTCACTCCAGTTGGGTTTATTGTATTTATTGTATGTATGTATGTATAATATTTATATATACCTTTAACTGTTGAATACAGGCGTTATTTATGTGTGTATATGTGTTTTAATATATATTGTAGTACGTGTGTTTTATTATATTATGTTATGTTATTTAACTTCAACGATCGTATGTGTGTTTTCCCAGTTCAAAATTTGTACTCAAGATTTAACTCACTTTCAAATATCCGATCAAGATTAAATTTTACATACATACGGAAGTAAATCCGATGACAATCTAATATTATTATGAGATTCGGTGGTTACCATTCATACTTATTTTACAGGATAACACAAAAAATTTCAGATAGATTACCGCCAAGAAGTTTAAGAAAAAGTTTTAGATTAGTTAACACAAGACTACAATGGTTGTGTTTTTTTTTTTTTTTTTTATCTTTTATGTATTTTTTAGCACTGAATCCGAGAATTACCTTAATTTTTAACCATCATCTCAGGATGTTTTTCAAATCATAAATTGCCAAAGTTAAAAAATAACAAAAATCAGATACTATAAAATAGAGGAGATGGCTGAGTTTTTTAACTTTTGATAATTGATTTTTATGTACTTTTTAGCACTGAATCTGAAAATGACCTTCATTTTTAACCATCACGTTATAATTTTTTTTGCAAATCGTAAATGTCAAAGTTAAAATATAGCAAAAATCTGATACTACAAAACAGATGTAAAACTATTTTTATTTGATTTTCCTGACGCGATGGTTAAAAATGAAGGTCATTTTCGGATTCAGCGGTAAAAAATACATAAAATAATTTAATAAATATAATAGGTTTAGTAAATATAATATTCCTGAAGCTAACTGAAAAGCTTAAATTTACGTTTTAAATTAAAAGCTAAGTTTTAAAGTTATAGGATTCCCAATCTAAAAATGCAAGTAAATTAATAGAAATAAAATTTCAAAGATTCAAAGAAGTGAATAAAAAAAAATAACCATAAACTGTTAACAAATACATCATCTGTTCCTTTTCAGAAATATATTTAAAAAAACCCGGGTTTTTTTATAAAAATCCCAGCCCGGGCGGGCAGCTACCCACTACTACCCTGGCTCTAACTGGAGTAAATATAGTCCGATTGCCATGAAATTGATATATGAAGGGCTCACAATCATAGTAAACCAAACCTATTTGTAAAAAAAAAAAAAAAAAAAAAAAAAAAAAAAAAAAAAAAAAGCAGTTTAACAAAATACAACGACCATTTCGAAAATGATTTTTTCAAAGACTAAAATTTAAGACATAAAAAATCGCACGGAGTTGATCCTACATTACGTACGCCATGAATTAAACATTAATAGTGTTAGTACACGTAAAAATTCCAAGCGACAAAAATCGCCTGCGACTCGTATTTGATGTGAAATATTTATATGTATTCATTCCTGTCCGATTTGTCTTTTTTTTTTTTTTTTATTGGCTTATTCCATTTTTCTTTTGCACCTGAAAATCTTACAAATTAAAATTAACTCTTTGGCAGAAATTGTTATTCATTTTCTTTCATTTTCATTAGTTATTATCCACCTGAAATTTACGTATTATCCAAGCATTTCACTGGCTGTTCGGGAAAAGGCTTTTCCATCGTCAGATTTCCAAGAAATCTGACTACCCATTTTAAATGAAATTTCATTCTTAAACTGCTAAACATCCGACAATATTACTTTTTACACCGTCGTTTAGAGAAAAAAAAATGTACTTTTAAATGCAATTTTTTGAAAGCTATATCTCAATTTGTTTCTGAGTTATTAATTTTTTTTTTGTAGTTTTTATTACTTTTTTGTCATAGTGGCAACACTCTGTTGTCCATCTCTGTTGAAAGTAAAGGCAAATACAGATTACTGTACAGACCCATCAGAAAACGAATAAAATGCGGATTAAACCAATAAAAACTTTCAGATATGCTTTTGATTTCCCATTCTGACGAGAACAATAACCATTTTTCCAAATGGTTAAAAAAACCCGATTTAGACCATTTAGAAGGTACATAAAATCTGTTTCATCCACTTCCACAGTGAAGAAAGTCTGTAATAAGATGTCATATATGATAGAACGGGAGGCGGCAACACAGACAGTCACGACATCGAGTTCACGGCTGAAATTCCATATTGAGTTAAAACTCGATTCGCATATTATAACGCAATCGGTCTGCCTAGTCCTATCTTGGCGGAAAACACCTGAAAACCCGATTTTAGCGGCTGACTCGTAGGTTTACCATTGTGTTTTCCAGCTCCCAGTTCTCCATGTTTTCATACCTTTCTGTGCAGGAAAACACAGTGGTAAACCGACGAGTCAACCGCTAAAATCGGGTTTTCAGGTGTTTTCAACCAAGATAGAACTAGGCAGAACGATTGCGTTTTAATCTCTTCGGTCCATGGGTCCCCATACGGGGACTTCTGTTCTTTTCCTTATAAAAACTAAAATGTCCGATTGTTTTACATTTTCACATCATTCTTAATAGCTGAATGTTTTTTGCGTTCAAAGCAAACGAATTAATGGCAGCCTCTAAGCTGATTCCCACATAAAATAAATGTTATTTTCATCTGAGTTTGCATACTGCCTAAAAATGCCTCTAAAGGCAGTATGGCCCAGAGAGTGAGAAATTTTCATAAATATTTTAACTTAAATCTTTTTCAATAAAAATTTTTGATGATTTGTAGATTATTGACTTGTTCAAGGCTCTTAAATTTCTGATTGCGTTTATTTAGTTTAATGGTTATAAATGGATGTTTTTAAGATGGTTTGTTGCTTTAGATCCCTATTTTTGAACCTAAATGACTAAGCGCGTACAGGATCCATTTCGGTAAAGATATTTTTTCTGTCATTTACGATGTCATTTTGTTTGGGAAAAACCAATGAATAAGCATTTGTATTATTATTTTAGCTTCGGAACTGAAGAGGTTAATATGCGAATCAAGTTTGAACTTATTCTGGGATTTAAGCAATGAAATCGATGAGGTAATTGTCTGTGCTACCGTCTCTCGGACTATGAGAAAGTATGTGAAAACAGACTTAGTTCACTGTGGGAGTGGATAATACAGATTTTATCCAAATTCTAAATGGACTATCTAATTTTTTTTCTTCAAAATGGACTTGGCCTACTATGATTGTGAACCTTTCATACCGAGTGTCCTAAAAAGGACCAATGATTTTAAAATTCAATAACTTGCAAACGGTGACAGATATTTAAAAAATTCTTGCAGGAGGGTTATGCATGAGGTCAAAAGTTTTTTTGCGGTGATTTTCGATTTTAGTTCGAATTACAAACAATAGATGGCGCTGCGATCAATAGACGCTAAATTCAGGCCTGATTTTTCGGTCCTTTGGGACCCACTCAATACAATTTAATCTTATTTTTCCGCATGGAAGAAGAGAAAGGCCGAAAAATCGAGTCTGTATTTAGCGCTTATTGTTTACACCGCCATCTGTTGTTTGTAATTCGAACTAAAATCGAAAATCATTGTGAAAAAACTTTTGACCTCATGCATAACCCTCCTGCAAGAATTTTTTAAATATCTGTCACCGTTTGCAAGTTATTGAATTTTAAAATCAGTCAATCCTTTTTAGGATACCCGGTATGTTATTGGGGTTTACTATGGCATGTTCGGTATTGAAAAGGAAGTGAGTATCATTTACGGTTCATCTTCGGGGACACTCATAAGAATTTCGTTACTTTGAGGTCTATGTGGGGAAAAAATGTTTACGGTGCATTTTAATGATGCGACACTAATTCAAACATATTGAAATTGATATATATCACTGAAGTGTTCTGGAAGGTTATTATTATAGAACAAGTTGGAACCCGTCGAAATTCGACGAATTAAAATGTTTAGTATGGAACTGTTAGATCGAATATTTATATATATAATGACACAAAGTGTATAACGCTTCCGGGGTTGAACTCATCTGGATTCCAATTCACTTTATCGCATTACATTCGGCTATTTTAATTGCAAAATTATTTTTTCGAATTAAACTTCATAAAAGTTACATTTTTAGAAAGATTATTCAAAATAAATTAACATTTGAGAGATGACTTACATTTAATTATGTACATATTCAAGATAACTTCAGTTGAAATTAGTTTGGCCCTCTCCCTCCATATGTAAACATAACATTCATTTGTATCGCATTCATTGTGAACTTTGAGCTTTGTTGGCGCCATCTATCGGTAGTTAAAATAAAAAGAAGTTCCTTTTGAAATTCTTTGAACTCTGAAGACATTGGGGGGAAAATGAATAGTATTTCTTATAAAATATAATTTGACTATGAGGGATACTTAATGCCGTGTAGAATATATATATAATATAACAATAGAAATAAAATTTTGCATTTTTGTATTTAGTAGGGAAAATAAATTTGTAATGTAATAAAAGAATTTGAGAAAAAAAATCTGTTAATGCAATTAATAGTTACAATTTACTTAAGTGATAAAGGATCATTTTTAATGATCAAAATTTATTATAGGTTTCTTTATGCATGTTTTAAAAAAATGAGGATTTAATCTGAGTTAAACATTTTAAAATTTAAGTTATATAATTATTATTTTGGCGTCAACTATCGGCAATTAATCCGTGAAGGACTCTTATTTATTTTTTTATTATTATTATTATTCTGATTTATAAGAAATTGAAGGTTATTGATTTTTTTTAAAGCAATGAACGAAGATGAAAGTTAATTGACAATATATTTTAAAATAGCATTATTAACTCTAATTTGCATGTTTTTTGTGAAGTAGTTCTTTAAATTTTGTGAGCGAAGTTCTTTCTTGCAAATTAAGTTTCAATTATAAATGGGCTGTTTTTATAACTATTTTATTCCCACCTGATCCTATTAGTCAGATAAGATAAAATTTATTACTTCATAATTCTTTTTATAATGCAATGCTGTATCATTCTTTTGAAAATGCAAACACGTCATTCTGACGGGCTACCTTCTAGTTTATTATAAACCTACAAAAATAATTGCAATAAAAAAATCATCTTGCATTGGTTATCCAACTCTTAAAACAAATAATGTTTTTAACCTAAAATTACCAAAATATTATTTCCAAAAACTTCAAATGCTTAAATTATTGAAAAATTAAACTGTATTAGAATACGTAATCAAGATGAGTAATTACGTTGAACTTATCGATTGAGGCTCTTACATTTGTTTTTACGGGATGAAAAATCACTAAAAAGGATTTCGCTTTATCACATCATAAAATTTCCCCCCATAAAATCTAAACTGTACGTTATTTTCACATTCTCAAAATTTCCATACGCACCACTCAAATTCACAATTTAAAATTATTTTAACGCGCAGTACATTATTAATGCATGTATTTCAAAACTTAGTCACGTTCGTATGATACATCTTTTCAAGTGAACATTCGCATAAAATTTAAGGTCTAATCTCAGTACCCGCGAAAATTTACCATTCAGAAATTTGCCTTTAGTTACCATAGTATTGGTCAAATATTTAGTTTTATCAAAGAAAATGATCTTTTTGTTTTAAATATGACATCATTTTTACTCACTGAATCATTTTTCCTAGTGTCTCAAACTCAATATCAAACTAATGTAAAAATATTGAAATATCTTCTTCAATCTTTATTTATGAAGAAAAATGCGTGTTTTTTTTTTTAATGGCTGACGTCCTTTCTGTTCAAAAGTTAGAAAAAAGCTACTTTTATTTGTAATGTGAAAATGGCATCAATAAGGATATAATCATTAAAAATACTAAACCATGACTATTTTTCCTTTACTTTCAATATAAATGGAGTACTACAGTTGCCACGATTACAAAATTTGTATTAAAAACTACAAAAAAATTAATATCTCAAAAATAAATTGAGATAAGCTTTCAAACAAATTGCATTTAAAAGCACTTTTTTCCCTGTACGAAGGTGTAAAAATTGAAAATGTGCGATGTTTAGAAGTTTAAAAATCTGCAGTAGCGAAAATTGCAAAACCGAAATTTCATTTCAAATTTCAAAGTGTTGCCATTCGCAAAATGACGTATGCGTTACGCACAGATATGTTTGTCCTTTATAATATAGATAGATAGGGAGTGAATAGAATGTAATATCATTCATTTACAGGGACACAAAAAAGAATTTAGTCACAGAGGAAAAAGAACAATAATGGAACTACTGAAATCGACGAACAATCATTGTTGGAAGTGCGTCCACTGAAAAAAAATGAAATACTCAAAAATGAGTAAATCGATATATTCATATCGAATTGAGTATGTTTGGGATTAAAAATGAACCTATCCTTTCTCAATTTTGATCCATCACATGTTATCAAACCCAAACAAAACGATAATCGTGTACCCTGTAATGGTTTATTTCATTTATGGCGGCATAAAACATGCTTATTAATGTAAATATTAAATTATGCACAGTATTTTAAAATAATTTAAAAGTGCTTACAAATAATACTCTTGTCATAAAAATGTTTGATTTGGGTATCTTGCTAAAAATTTTGCTATTTTTCTTAATAAATAATTAATTAAACATTTCTTGTTGATAATTGTGAACGGGAAATAATGTCAGTACATTTTTACTCTAATTTGTATAGGTTCAGGGAGCAGTACATAACGATTCATATTTGAACACAACCATGGAATCAAAAATGATTACATGTGTATCTCAATTTTGAGTACATTTGGATCGGAGCTATTTTGAGTATGTGACATACTTAAAATTGAGTACTTTTTACTCAATTTTGAGTACCCATTTTTTTAAATGTTTTAAGATGTGGCATGCGTTTATAAATTTCACTGCTATTTAAATATTACTTGGTGTTTATGAATTCTATACACCATATACAGGGCCGCAGAAAATTTCTCAACAAGATCCGTTCAATGACGGAAATTTTGAATTGTGCTGTGCGTTTAATTGAACTAACTTTTAGCATACTATGTAGTATACATACATATCGATAGATAATATACAGGGCTGCACAAAAAAATCGTATATTTTCTCGACTATTTATGGTAACAGCAGAAATTTGGTTTTTAAATACGTTATGCTTATGCATTTACAGGGCCGAAACTAGCCTTTTTCACGCACAATAAAAGTTATCGACCGTAAGTACTTTATGCAAAACAAGAAAAAAATCCTTAAAAAATAAAAATAATTTAACAATAATTAAAATGCTAGCAAGAAAATATGTAAACAACGCACCCATAGGATGAACATTAGCTTGAGTGTTAAGAGACTATACTAGTCACGCGAAGAAACTGGATCGCTAATGTTAAACCTATGGGAGCATTTAAATAGCAAATAAAGCCTTTGTGCAACAATATTAAAAAGCAGAAAAACCAACGTTTAAAATGCACAAATAATATATGAAAAGCAGCAAACAGCTGTTTCGAATCTACTAGCGAGATTCTTCTTCAGTGCAAAAGGAACAGCGTGCTAGAAAAAGCAAGGCTGAGCTAAGCTAGCTTAGCTCAGCGTTAGCTCAGCTTGAGCTAAGCTGCTCAGCCTTGTTTTTTCTAGCACGCTGTTGCTTTTTCTAGCACGCTGTTCCTTTTGCACTGAAGAAGAATCTCGCTAGTAGATTCGAAACAGCTGTTTGCTGCTTTTCATATATTATTTGTGCATTTTAAACGTTGGTTTTTCTGCTTTTTAACTATGGGAGCATTCTTTAAAAAAATTTCACTTCAATATTAATTGTTTTAAATGATTTTTTTCTTGCTTAGAACAGCTGAAATTGAATTCTAACCAGGTTGGTATTTACTTTTTCGATTTTGGTTGCAGATTTTTTTTATAAAGTTACTGTCATTTTCAGAAATTTGAAAAGAACGCTTTCATAGGTTTAACATTATCTTGCGAGTTTCTTTGTGTTTCACACGCATATATATATATATATGCGTGTATACATTTTTGTATGAAATGACAAATAAAATTTTCATTTGGCGCCCCCCTTCGCCTTTCGTTCTGGCGCCCGGGGCACATGCCCCCTCTGCACTTCCCTAGTTTCGACCCTGTGCGTTTTCCGAAATGTTCATTTAGACATCATCTTTCATCTTACTAAGCTGTGAAGTTTTTCTAGAGTATTGAGAATGTCTTCGAAAGCGTTTCATAATCTATGTTGTACGCATGATTTTACGTTCTTAATTTTCTTTTTCTTTTGGAGGGGGGAAGGGGGACAGTCATTAAATTGTTCATAAGTTTAAAAAAAAATATTTTTACTGCTATGATAAATTTACATGCAACTAGCTGCCCACGGCGACCAGTTTGGTCTCCCTTAAAATTTATGTTTGGAAAGCATGCTAAGCATTTTATCATGTTACTTTTATTCATAATTTAATTTACTAGGACTCCCATAAATATAATGCATAGAATCCCTTAAGCCAATAACAGTTTTTGTCGCATTAAAATATTTTAATTAGTTGATTTTCTGTAAGCAAGTAAACCCTATTGGTTTACAATTGAAGTCTATGGTAATATGGCGAAATATTAGAGATATCGCCAAGTTGACGTCACTCTTGTCGATTCATTTTGGTCACCAAATTTGGCGATACATCGTTAAGTTGGCGACGAACTTATCGGCATTTTGCGACAGAACAGCCCCCCACCCCCTATGGTAAAACTCCTTATAGGTATGGAGATGCATTAAATGCTGTTCAATAATCAATGAGATCCGTTTCATTCGGGCGTTGCCATTAAACGATGAACAAATAATTGCAATTTCTGTGCCACGTACGATAGGGTAATATATATATATATAGATTATTAATGCACTGATAAAAGCAAAGAGGGGATACAGAAGATTTCGAACTACGATCCCGAAGCATATCTGAATCGGGGATTTTGAAAGGAACTAAATCCCGATTTTGACTTATCTCATTTCAAGATAATGCTTTTTTTTTTTTTTTGTCAATGGTAACTGACCTGACCATTTTATGAAGAAAGAAATTCAGTCCGGCTTTTACCTATGCATGTTTGGGAGGGGGGGAATTAAAATTCGAGGGATTTTCCTAAAATACCTTAGTATAAAAAAATTAAAAACGTTCCTTGCATAAAATCCTATCTTTAGGTTAATACTTTATTTTATTAACCTTAATTTTTCCTTAAGCACCTTCAAATTTTTTACCTTGAAAATAAAATTTAATATGTTTTATTTTTACGTAAAATATTCCTTTATGCATATAAAATTGTCATGATTTATTATGAATCAATACTAATCTATACTAATATTATAGAGAGGTAAAAATTGTTTATTTGTAGGAGGTAAGCTCTTTAACTACCGAACCGATTCCAAAAGTAATGGTATCAAAATGATGGTTTTAGTCCAACTTAGAACATAGGCTTATATCTTATGTCCGTGCCACTGGCCAAAAAGAGGTGAAGGAGCAAAAATCGTTCTAAAAATGCGATTTTTGTTGTTACTGAAGTGCTTATAAATATGAAATTTAGAATGGTAGTGACTTATAAGATACTGATGATCCCTAAGGATATTTCTTAAAAAAAATCAAAATTAAAAAGGAGTGAAAATGCGCGAAAAGCATTCTAAAATACGTTCTAAATGGCGATTTTCACGCCATCTCAAGAAGTACCTAAACGATTTAAAAAAAAATAATGGTGACAAAACGATGGCGACAACTCTTGCTCCAACATGGGCTACATTTTACTATACCCCTACAGGGGCAGCAAGAGCAAAAAAACGTTCGAAATTGCGATTTTTCTATTACTGAAGGGCCCAGATACATGGAATTTGGTATAGTAGTTACTTATTAGATATAAATGATTTCTAAGAACATTTCTTAAAAAATCCGAAATTTAAACGGGGTGAAAGTGCGTGAAAAGCGTTCTAAATGGCGATTATTACGCAATCTCAAGAAGTACCAAACCGATTTCAAAAATAATGGTGGCAAAATGATGGTGGCAACTCTTGCTCCAACACGGGCTACATTTTATGTCGGTGCCACTACCCTTAACGAGAATGCAGGAGCAAAAAAAAAAAAACGTTCGAAATTGCGATTTTTGTGATACTGAAGGGCCCAGATACGTGGAATTTGGCATGGTAGTTACTTATTAGATAAAAATGATCTCTAAGAACATTTCTTAAAAAATTCTAAATTTAAAAGAGGTGAAAATGTGCAAAAAGCGTTCTAAAAAACGTTCTAAATGGCGATTTTTAAGCAATCTCAAGAAGTACCTAAACGATTTTAAAAATAATGGTGTCAAAATGATGGTAACAACCCTTGCTCCAACATAGGCTACATTTTATGGCGGTGCCATTACCCCGAAAGGGGGTGCAGGAGTAAAAAAACGTTCTAAATGCAATTTGTGTGTTACTGAAGGCTTAGAAACATGAAATTTGGAATGGTAGTTACTTATAAGAAATAAATGATCTCTAAGAACATTTCTTCAAAAATTCGAAATTTAAAAGGGGTGAAAATGCGCGAAAAGAGTTCTAGAAAACGTTCTAAATGTCGATTTCTACGCAGTCTCAGAAAGTACCCAACCTATTTCAAAAGTAATGGTTGGAAATTGATGATGACAGCCCTTGCTCCAACATAGGCTCTATGTCATGTCGGTGTCACTGCCATCTAGGGGTTGCAGAAGCAAAAAAAACGTTCTAAATTTCGATTTTCTTGTTACGGAAGGGCCTAGAATCCTGAAATTAGGCAGGGCAGTTATTTATAAGATACAAATTATCTCTAAGGAAATTTCCAAAAAAATCGAAATTTAAAAGGGATGAAAATGAGCGAAAAGCGTTCTAAAAAACTTTTTAAATTGCGATTTCTACGTAATATCAGGGAGTACGGAACCGATTAAAAAAATAATGGTGTGAAAACGATGGTGACAGCCATCGCTCCAACATAGGCTGTACTTCATGTCGGTGCCACTACCCCAAAGGGTGTGAAGGAGCAAAAAATGACCTGAATTTCGTTTTTTGTAATACTGAAGGGCTAGCAACTTGAATCTAGGCATGGTAGTTAGTTATAAGATATAAATGATCTCTAAGAACATTTCCTAAATAACTCAAAATTTAAAATGGGTGAAAATGGACGAAAACGTTCTAAGAAACGTTCTAAATGGCAACTTCTACGCAATCTCAGAAAGTACCCAACCGATTTCAAAAGTAATGGTTGGAAATTGATGATGACAGTCTTTGCTCCAATATAGGATCTATTTCATATTGGCGTCACTACCACCTTGCGGTGGCATTTTAAAAAGCGTACTAAATTGTAATTTTTGTGACACTGAAGGAGCTAGCAACTTGAAATTTGGCATGGTAATTCCCTATGCGATGTAAATGTTCTTTAATAACAGTTTCTTAAGCAATTGAAATTTAAAAAGGGTGAAAATGAACGAAAATCTTTAAAAAAAAATTCTAAATTGCGATTTCTACGCAATCGCAGGAAATATAAACCGATTTCAGATGTAACGGTTTCAAATTGATGGTGACAGTCCCCGCTCCAACATAGCCTATATTTTACGTTGTTGTCACTACCACCTGGGTGTTATAGGAGCAAAAAATGTTCGAAGACTGTGACGAAGAATTGTCGAAAGAAAATTCCAAATTTAAAATGTTGAAGTGAGCGAAAAGCGGTTCATAAGCGTTCTAAATTACTATTTTTATTCTATCGTATTAAATTCGAAACCGATTTCAAACATAATGGTTGCAAATTGATGGTGATAGAACCTTCTCAAACATAAGCTATATTTTATATCGGTGCCACAACCTCTAGAGGGTTGCAGGAGCAAAAAACTTTCTAAATTGCGATTTCTGCGGTAGTGAACAGGCTAGAAGCTTTAAATATCGCACGGTTAGTTACTTATAAAATATAAATGAACAGAATATAAGAACAGTCGGAAAAAAATTCGAAATTAAAAAGAGGTAAAACGAAGGGAAGGAGCGAAAAGCATTCTAAAAGAGTCCTAAATTACGATTTTTATGGAATCTCAGGAAATAATAAACCAATTACAGAAGATATTGGTTGCGAATCAAGGGTGATAGTCCCTGATCCTATACGGGCTATATTTTATGCCGGTGTCACTACCACCTGGTTGGCAGGAACAACAAGAAAGCCTTTAAAAACATCCAAATTCCATTTTCGGTATAATATTAGGGCATACCAACCGATTTCAAGGTTAACGTTGGCAAATTAATGGTGACAATCTCTGTTTCAACATTTTTCGAGACATTCTATTTCAACTCTGTTTCGGCATTTTATGTTGGTGTCCCTAACATCAGAGAGGTGGTAAACTGTTAGACAAGAAGCTTGGAATATGACATGATGGTTAATTTTAAGATGTAAATGTGTTAAAATGGTTTCTAAAAAATTCAAAACTTCAAATGAATACTGAAATGAGCATAAAAGTCTCAAAATACTTTCTAAATTATCATTTATTTAGAATTACTTTTAGGTCTTCTTATTAATTAAAATCTCATTTCTGTCTATTGCAGTTTTATAATGAAGTTCAGTCAAACTGTGGTTTAATTTGTAATTTTTGAATTATTCCAAAAAGTGTTCATCTAATAAAAATTAGTCATACGAATATTACTTGGTATATTTCAACTATTATGCGAGCAAAGTCGTGGGTTTTGCTAGTAATCTATCTATACTCCTATTATAAAGAGGTAAAAATTGTTTATTTGTAGGAGGTTATCTCTGGAACTACTGAACCGATTCCAAAAGTAATGCTATCAAAATGATGGTGTTAGTCCAATTTAGAACATAGGCTATATCTTATGTCCGTGCAACTGGCCAAAAGGGGGTGCAGAAGCAAAAAACGTTCTAAAAATGTAATTTTTGTGTTACTTAAGGGCCTAGAAACATGAAATTTGGAATGGTAGTTACTTATAAGATACTAATGATCTCTAAGGACATTTCTTAAAGAAATCGAAATTAAAAAGTGTAAAAATGCGCGAAAAAGTTCTAAAAAAATGTTCTAATTGGCGTTTTTTGCGCAATTTCAGGAAGTACAAAACCGATTTCAAAAATAATGGTGTCAAAATGATGGTCACAACTCTTTCTCCAACATAGGCTACATTTAATGTCGGTGCCATTACCCCGAAAGGGGTGCAGGAGTAAAAAAATGTTCTAAATGCGATTTTTTTGTTACTAAAGGCTTAGAAACATGAAATTTGGAATGGTAGTTACTTATAAGAAATAAATGATCTCTAAGAACATTTCTTCAAAAATTCGAAATTTAAAAGGGGTGAAAATGCGCGATAAGAGTTCTGAAAAACGTTCTAAATGGCGATTTTTGCGCAATCTCAGAAAGTACCCAACCTATTTCAAATGTAATGGTTAGACATTGATGATGACAGCCCTTGCTCCAACATAGGATCTATTTCATGTCGTTGTCACTACCACCTAGGGGTTTCAGAAGCAAAAAACGTTCTAAATTGCGATTTTTGTGTTACTGAAGGGCCTAGAATCCTGAAATTAAGCAGGGCAGTTGTTTATAAGATACAAATGATCTCTAAGAACATTTCGTAAAAAACAGAAATTTAAATGGGGTGAAAATGAGCGAAAAACGTTCTAAAAAACTTTCTAAATTGCACTTATACGCATTCTCAGGACGTACCGAACGGATTTAAAAGATAATGGTGTGACAACAATGGTGACAGCCCTCGCTTTAACATAGGCTGTATTTCATGTCGGTGCCATTACCCTAAAGTGGATGAAGGAGCAAAAAACGATCTAAATTATGTTTTTGTAACACTGCGGGGCCTAGCATCTTGAAACTAGGCATGATAGTTACTTATAAGATATACATGATCCGTAAGAACTTTTCCTAAATAATTCGAAATTTAAAAGGCTGAAAACGGACTAAAAACTTTCTAAAAAACGTTGTGAATTGTGATTTCTACGCAATCTAAGAAAGCACCTAACCGATTTCAAAAGTAATGGTTGGAAATTGATGATGACAGCCCTTGCTCCAATATAGGATCTATTTCATGTGGAAGTCACTACCACCTTGCGGTTGAATTTAAAAAAGCGTTCTAAATTGTGATTTTTGTGATACTGAAGGGGCTAGCAACTTGAAATTTGGCATGGTAATTAATTATGAGATGGAATTACTCTCTGAGAAGAGTTCCTTAAAAATTTGAAATTTAAAAGGGGTGAAAATGAGCGAAAAGCGTTTTAAAAATGTTCCAAATAGCGATATCTACGCAATCTCAGGAAATATAAACCTATTTCAGAAGTAATATTTTCAAATTGTTGGTAACAGTCCCCGCTCCAACATAGCTTATATTTCAAGTTGTTGTCCACCTCGGGGTTACAGGAGCAAGAAATGTTCTCAATTGCGTTTTTTGTGTTACTGAGGGGGTCTAACATTTTAAATTTGGAATGTTAATTACTTCAAAGATGAAAATGCTTTCTAAGAATTCTCGAAAGAAAATTCCAAATTTAAAAGGATGAAGTGAGTGAAAAGCGTTCTATAAACGTCCTAAATTACGATTTTTATGAAATCGTATGAAATACGAAACCGATTTCAAACATAATGGTTGCAAATTGATGGTGATAGAACCATCTCAAACATAAGCTATATTTTTTGTCAAGAGTTGGAGGAGCAAAAAACGTTCTTAATTGCGATTTCTGCGGTACTGAAGAGGTTAGAAACTTTAAATATAGCACGGTAGTTACTTATAAAATATAAATGTCCTCTAAGAACAGTCGAAAATAAATTCGAAATTAAAAAGGGGTGAAGCGAAGGGAAGAAGCGAAAAGCATTCTAAAAATGTCCTAAATTACGATTTCTGTGGAATCTCAGGAAATAATAAACCGATTACAGAAGTTATTGGTTGCGAATCAAGAGTGATAGTCCTTGATCCTATACGGGCTATATATTATGACGGTGTCACTACCACCTGGTTTGCAGGAACAACAAGCAAACCTTTAAAAACACCTAAATTCAGCTTTCTACAGAATATTAGGAAATACCAACCAATTCCAAGGTTAATGTTAGCAAATTAATGGTGATGGTCTCTGTTTCAACATTTTTCGAGACGTTCTATTTCAACTCTCTTTCGGCATTTTATGTTGGTGCCACTAACACCAGAGAAGTGGTAGACTGTTAAACAAGAAGCTTGGAATTTAACATTATGGTTAATTTTAAAATGTAAATGTGTTAAGATGGTTTCTAAAAAATTCAAATCTTCAAATGAATACTGAAATGAGCGCATGAAATGAGCATAAATGTCTCAAAATATATTCTAAACTATCATTTAATTCGAATTAGTTTTCGTTCTTCTTATTAATTAAAGTCTCATTTCTGTCTATTGCACTGCTATAATGAATTTTAGTCAAACTGTGGCTTAATTTGTAATTTTTGAATTATTTCAAAAAGTGTTCTTCTAATAAAAAATAGTCATGCAAATATCACTATGGCATATTTCAAGTATTACGCGAGCAAAGCTGCGGGGTTTGCTAGTAATATTAAAAAGAGGTAAACATTGTTTATTTGTAGGAGGTAAGCTCTGGAACTACCGAACCAATTCCAAAAGTAATGGTATCAAAATGATGGTGTTAATCCAACTTAGACATACTCTATATCTTATGTCCGTGCCACTCTAAGAACATTCTAAGATCTCTAAGAGCATTTCTTAAAAATTTCGAAATTTAAAAGGGGTGAAAAGGCGATAAAAATGCTCTAAAAAACGTTCTAAATGCGATTTTTACGCAATCTCAAGAAGTACCAAACCGATTTCAAAAATAATGGTGTCAAAATTATGGTGATAACCCTTACTCCAATATAGGCTACATTTTGTGTCGTTGCCTCTACCCCTAAAGGGGGTGCAGGAGCAAAAAACATTCGAAATTGCGATTTTTGTGTTACTGAAGGGCCCAAATACATGGAATTTGGAATGGTTGTTACTTATAAGATATAAATTATTTCTAAGAACATTTCCTAAATAATTCGAAATTTAAAAGGGGTGAAAATGAACGAAAAACGTTCTAAAAAACGTTCTAAATTGCGATTTCTACGCAATATCAGAAAGTAACCAACCGATTTCAAAAGTAATGGTTAGAAACTGATGATGACAGCCCTTGCTCAAATATAGGATCTATTTCATGTCGGCGTCAATACCACTTTGCACTTGCATTTTTAAAACCGTTCTAAATTGTGATTTTTGTGATACTGATATTGTGATACAGCTTGAAATTTGGTATTGTAATTACTTATTTGGTATTGTACGTACTCTCTGAGAACAGTTAGTTAAAAATTTGAAATTCGAAACGGGTGAGAATGAACGAAAAGCGTTCTAAAAGCGTTCTAAATGGCGATTTCTACGCAATCTCAGGAAATATAAACCGATTTCAGAAGTAATGGTTTCAAATTAATTATGACAGTCACTGCTCCAACATACCCTATATTTTACGCTGTTGTCACTACCACCTGGGGGTTACAGAAGCAAAAAATGGTCTAAATTGCGTTTTTTGTGTTACTTAGGGGGGGGGGGGGCTAACATTTTAAATTTGGAATGGTAATTACTTCAAAGATACAAATGCTTTCTAAGAATTGTCGAAAGAAAATTCCAAATTTAAAAGGAAGAAGTGAGTGAAAGGGTTCTATAAGCGTTCTAAATTACGATTTTTATGCAATCGTATGAAATACGAAACCAATTTCAAACATAATGGTTGCGAATTGCTGTTGATAGAACTTGCTCAAACATAAGCTATATTTTATGTCGAGAGTTGCAGGAGCAAAAAACTTTCTAAATTGCGATTTCTGCGGTAATGAAAAATGCCAGAAACTTTAAATATAGCACGGTAGCTACTTATAAAATATAAATGTCCTCTAAGAACAGTCGAAAATAAATTCAAAATTAAAAAGGGGTGAAGCGAAGGGAAGGAGCAAAAAGCATTCTAAAAGAGTCCTAAATTACGATATGTATGCAATCTTAGGAAATAATAAACTGATTATACGGGCTATATTTTATGCCTGCGTCTGGTTGGCAGGAACAACAAGAAAGCCTTAAAAACATCTAAATTCCGTTTTCTATAGAATATTAGGAAATACCAACCGATTTCATGGTTAATGTTGGCAAATTAATGGCGACAGTCTCTGTTTCAACATTTTTCGAGGCATTCTATTCCAACTCTGTTTCGGCATATTATGTTGGTGCCACTAACACTAGAGAGGTGGTAGACTGTTAGACAAGAAGCTTGGAATTTAACATGATGGTTAATTTTAAGTTGTAAATGTGTTAAGATGGTTTCTAAAAAATTCAAAACTTCAAATGAATACTGAAATGAGCATAAACGTCTCAAAATACTTTCTAAATTATCATTTAATTGGAATTAGTTTTAGTTCTTCTTATAAAATTATAATCTCGTTTCTGTCTATTGCACTTTTATAATGAAGTTTAGTCAAATTGTGGCTTAATTTGTAATTTTTGAATTATTTCAAAAAGTGTTCTTCTAATAAAAAATAGTCATGCAAATATCACTTGGCATATTTCAACTATTACGCGAGCAAAGCCGCGGGGTTTGCTAGTATTTTAATACAATTATGTTTGTCTATTTTCTTTTTTCAATAAAAACTACAAGAGTTTTAGACGATATTTTGTATGAAAACACTGTTGAAAAGAACCAAATCCAAAATTTAAAAGCAACATGCGTTCTGTAATATGTCATCAGATGATTTTTAGGATTTCGTACTTTAAAAATAAACACACTGTAATTCCGCTTGATGAACGTTGGTATTAGGCGGTTCTATCCCGTTGCTGCCGCCATTGCTGCACTCTTCCTTAGTCCACACGCTGATGAATTTTCCCGGATCCACGATCACCACTCGTACAGAATTCGGAAAAATTTCCTTTTATTCGATAGGCTGCCACCACCGATATAAATACGCGATATCGGACACGATGTCAAAAGGATTATCGAAAACGCTAAACTGATTCAATTAGTAATAAAGAACAATTTATTTGCAATTTATTTACAAAACACAACATTATTTACATTTAAGGGCTCGGATATAGATGATCCGGCCAGGTAGTACAAAGTTATATATCAAGTACTTTCTGCGCACTGGGTCAGCTTATTAAAATACACTATTTCCTTCTGACCCCACGGTATTTCATTAGGTTTATCGAAGCACCACACAGTATCACTCCGCTCAGGACTTAAACCCTTTCCGGCAACTCACTACGCTCCGCTTCAGAAAAACTCAACCTCTAAAAAACCACGACCTTTAGGCCTACGCCAGAACTTTCCGTGCCTCTCTCAACGACCCCTTCCAAAACTCAGCATTCGAGGATTTCCTCCTTGCCCACAGGGACTCTTCTCTTATCTAAAACTTTCCCCTTCCCGTGGTGTCGACTATCTCCCTAGATAGTCTGTGAACTTCTTTGTATGCCTTATCTGAAGTATGCGTTCTTGAATAGAAAAGGGAATTGGAATTCCTGGATACAACGGAGCTTGTTCATACAATACTATCTAACTAAAATAGCTCGGATCAACTTCAATATTAGGAAAAATATTACATTAAACCCTATGTACTCAGAAAGTGATACATATGGAATACAATAAATAAGTAAAAAGATAATATCATATAATAGTAGTCCAAAGTGGAAGGTACCATTTGAAGAAAAAAAAAGAAGATGTGGTTCAGTTATTAATATGAGGATAATCCATGAATCCCAATTCGTGCACAGCATTTAATAGCAGACGTCATTATTTGTGGCTGATTCGAGCAATATTTTATAATTATTTTCGGCCAAATCAGTGTGTGTGAGAGAGCGAGAAATATAATTTTCATCTTCAACGATCGCACATTTTAAGACGATAATCTTAGCTGTGTAGTTATTAGAAAAGACAAATTTTATGGTTAAGCAATGCATACAAAAGTTTTGTTTTTCGAATAAAAATTATGATTTTATCTAAATATTCATTTAACCCCTTCAAGGTCGGTGGTCCATTTTTGGACAACTTAATTTTAATACCTAAATGCTACTTGGCACCAGAATATTAGAATGAAAATTTTCCTTTTATTAACCGCTTGGGGACGAGCGACTAGTATTCGTGCCGCGTAAGGTGCTCAGAATCTCTGGTTATTCTCACCAGTAAATTTTTATTGCGAATTTTGCCTTACTTAATCCGAGCATTTTCCCGATTCAATGAGACAAAAAT
Organism: Maratus speciosus; assembly: GCA_963932465.1. Taxonomy (NCBI): domain Eukaryota; kingdom Metazoa; phylum Arthropoda; class Arachnida; order Araneae; family Salticidae; genus Maratus; species Maratus speciosus. The sequence continues at coordinate 22,833,775 of OZ010798.1, read as the reverse complement.
TTCTGTTTTAAAAAACCGGTGATAAAATATTAAAATTTCTGTAAAAGACGCTCATACCGAAGGGGTTAAGTGCGGGAACAAAAGTTTTTGCTTATTTTGAAATAAAAGTGTTCGTAAAATCCGGTGTCATTCACTCATTTCAGCATTTTATGAAGTACTTTGCCCTTGAAAGGGTCGAGGCTTTTTGCAAATTTAAAACCTAAATATTAAGTAAGCTAGAATATAGATTGAAAAAAATATTTTTCCAAGAACGATAATTCCAAAGAAAGCATTGTTAATTGTTCTTGCTGAAAGTATGTTGTTATTACAACTTCAATATAACGTTATTATTGATAGAACAACGAACCTAACTCCGAAAACTCTCGATGGGAGATTGATATCGAAATCGAATCGAATTATTACAATTATTATTTGCTCTAATATGCGCATATACTCTCTAACTACTAAAACAATATTTAAAAGCAATTAACCCCTTCAAAGGCGGTGGTTCAATTTTGGACCACGTAATTTTAATCCTTAAATACTAAATATGCGCCAGAATTTTGGAACAAAAATTAAATAATGTGTTAATTAAATAATTTATTAAATACGTGAAGAAAAGCTTTTACTTATTTTAAAAATTTGTTTGTAAATTCTGGTGTCAGTCAATCCTTTCAGCAGCTTATGAATAGAAGTAATCTTCCCCCGAAACGGTTAAAAAACTAAATAATGCAGAACTGATGCACAGTAAAATGTACACGATGCATCACTGTTGCATTATAGTATTGTTATATAGTATTATTCGTAGTATTGTTTTAGTTTAAGAGTATGCAAAGCATACGCATTTTGGTATAAATACGTATTAATTGTTAGAGCTTAATGCTAGAGTTAATTGTTAAAGTTAACTGTTGTTATACTTTGAAAATATGCGCATTGCTATAAATAACAATTGTTATAATTTATTCTTTATTCGATTTCGCCATCAATCCACTATTATGCAAATTTTCCAGTGTTAGGTCATTGTTGCGTTAACAATAACGTTTCATTAAAGTTGTAATAACAATATGACAACAATGGTTAGACAACAATGGTTAGACAACAATGTTTAACAATGCTTTCATTGTAACAACCGTTCTTGGAGAAATATATTTCTTAGTCTATATTTTGACTGTCTTTGATTGAGAAGATTTTATCTCCTGTGTCAAAGTTTTTGAAGTTTATGTTAATTATGCTGTCAAGTGAAGAATTTTCTTCTACGGAAGAGTTATATCATGAGGTAAGAAAAATAACTTTGTGTTACGTACATTTTTTGATGACAATTTCCTTATTCGTGGAGTCATTGATAGAAATGGCCGATTGTTTGTGCCGTTATCAATGTAAATGCATTTTAAATGCAAAAAAAAAGTGTGATATTACATAAAACATATGAGATGTAAATTTCCAACTGGGCGAAAAATGTCTGGGCTAGAATTCTAACCAGGGATCTCTTGTTTGAAGCCGCTAATGCTCTGCCATTTTAGCTATCCCGGACGAATCTCGCGGATCTATTTCACCCAGCTAACGTTACTGATTATATCATCTAGTTGCTATCTGAATCAGAGACGTTAAAATTAATGTAGTGCAGTTACGTATCCAGCGTTTTCTAGAGTTCTGTTACCTACGATTTATTCTATTTGACTGATTCAAATATCAGGCCAGATGCTATAATAAATAAGGTTAGCTGGGTGAATTTTATCCAACAGATTCGTCCGGGATAGTTCAGATGGCAGTGCATCGGCGGCTTCAGCCAAGAGATACCTGGTTCAAAACCTGGTCCAGAAATTTTTCGCCCACTTGGAAATTTACATCTCATAGGATTTATTTACCAATTAGAATGTTGTTTTAAAATTAATTTAGTGTATTATATAAAGCATTAAGCGATATTAAATTTATTAAGCGAAGTCGACTGTAAGTGGTCGCTTTTTATTCGGAACTAAATCCCTAATTGATATAAATTTTACGATTAGGTATATTGTTTCACCAAGACTTACAGAATTATGAGGTTGCAACAATGCTTTTATTATAACAGTCGTTACTGAAAACTTATTATTACCTAGCTTCGTTTAACTGCATGTACAGTTTTTTTCATATTTCAAAGTTTAGCGTCTCTCATTATATTGATGTGATGGCTAGGTGAGTTGCTTTTTCCATGGCGCGGTTGTATTTTGTACATTTTAAGATGACGATGTTCTTATCGTATTGTTGTGTCCTTGGCAGAAATGACTAATTTTAAGTCGAAGATATTAATGTGAATGTTTTTTATACAAAAAGAAGTGCGATATTATGTAAATATCTTGCTTAATGAAATTTATTTAAAAGATTATTTGTTAATTAAAAACATAACTAATTAATAGCAGAAATTTTTGTAAATCTGTAATGGCCCAAAACTTTTTCGAGGTACTGCTCAGTACTTTCAAGTAGAAAATAAGCTGAATTAGAGTTTGTACGCTCTAAAGAAAGAGATATGTTTTCTCATCTAGCAAGAAAATATGTTTTACCTCTGTCGAGTTACCGACCATTGTAAAATGCGTCTCCTTTTAGAATGAACTAATAATTAAAATATTTTTGTTGAATAAAAGTGTATTGGTTGGGCTAGGTACGAATGACAGGGCTCCCAACTGAATACCAATATTTTTTTAGAAACATTTTCTTTTTAGATTTTTCTTACAAACCTCCCCGAAATCCCCTTTGAAAGTAAATTCTAGAGCAAACCTATCATAAAATTTTCTGTTAAAATTTATTGGTATTCAGTTGGAAAACCATTTGGGAGCCCTGCAATGAAGTACTAATGAACTTTTAGTACTTCATGCTGCTTAGAATGCTTTAAAATTATTTTTCTCGATTTTAAAAAGAACGTAAGTAATGCAAAAACCATCATTAAAATGCCTTTTAGAAGGCACTGCTTACAAATTCAATCTGTGAATTTTCTGACACATTGAGAAACTCAGTTTTACGCTAAATTTGACGAAATGTTCCACATTATTTTTCAGATATTGAGAAAGCGAATAGAATTTTTTTGTTTTTCAGAACGGAAAAGGATGTTTAAGAAAATGTGGTTATACTTCACTTTTCAAGCGATTTTCGACATATGTCAATTGCCGAAATGTCGTAACTGGCGCAATCTATTGTAATTCTAAAACTATCGCATTTACCGACGAAAAAAGTATTCGATTCAAATACATTTCAACATGTCTATGCAGATTTCCTTTTTTTTTTTTTTACATACAAAAATGACTTCAATATGCCAGAAAAATTTGCGTTTTTTGAACGAGGAATAATTTCTTTTTATGACACCCATGATGGGATGTATTTTTCCATATAACACATACATTTGCACTTCTCCTCCTCGGTTCGGTTGTTTTAGGCATCTCGCTTAGGCATATAGAAAATCACTTATAGTGGACCTAAATTGAGGACATTAATCTGATATTTGTTTCCTGTCTCCGCATAAATAGTTGAAAAATACAATGTTTAGAAGGGAAAATATTTTCTCTAAGTGCTGCATAAATAGAAAATTAATTAGAATGTCGTTAAGGTATTAATTTTGAAACAGGAATTTTTACCTTTTTGATATGTCTTTCGGAAGTGGTTATTCTTGTGTTACTGACTGACGTTTTTTTTCTTCTCTTTTTTCTATACTTAGGGTTCTCCAGTTGAACCTCTCTATGCTTACCAACAAGAATCTCAGATGAGGTAAGTCTTTTCTATAATAAATCTAGATTTTGTAATCAAGTATTTGTGATGAACAATTGCAATATCGATAGAACTATAAAATAATTCTTTTGATAATTTTTTGAAAATGATGCCATTCCGGGCTTTGAAAGTTTTTGTAATCCGTGGTGGAACAAATAACATTAATTAAAAATATATAATAATTTTTTATACATTAACCTTGTAGAGTCAAAGGTGAAAATGTTAAAAGTAATACAGAATTACGATCTAGCAAATTTAGTTATGGAGTCATTAAAGTTTGCTCATTTAAATTTTAATATGAAATCGCACACATATGTGTTTTCGGTGTTCAAATTGCGAGCGAAAAAAGAAAAAAAGAAATTTCATTTTTTAAAGAAATTTTCGCACAGAAGACATTACTTAAACATTGTGTAGATTTCGTAAAAAAAAGCTTGTTAGTCTTACTGGATGCAGTCAGAGTCCACTCTTCACTGTAAAAAAAAAAAAAAAAAAAAAAAAAAAAAAAAAAAAAAAAAAAAAAACGGAGATTTTACTGGCAATTTAGACGCCAGTACTATTTCCGTATCTTTACGGAAAATTTTCCCCATAAATTACAGAGAAATTTCCGTTTTTAATCAGAAAACGGAAATTTTTCTGTAATTTATGGGGGAAAGTTTCCTTAAAAATACCGAAATAGTACTGGCGTCTAAATTGCCAGTAGAATCTCCGTTTTTTTTTTTTTTTTTTTTTTTTTTTTACAGTGTTCCTTTGTGAAGAATTCAATGAATCCAGGTGATTTGAAATCACAACGCACAGACGTAAAGATCTTACCCGAAGGACCTCTTATCAAGAAGAATGCCTACCTTTGTGGTATCTGCTGGGTAGTGATTAATCTTTGTCACCAGTGAACATAATTTATGTAATATTATTTTGCATAATGTAGGGGAGATGGGGGCACATGTGAACAGTTCGCATAAATATAGCTTTTTCTCATAACTGGCTTAATTTTTATAGACAAAAACTACTCAATATAGTAAACAGAACTTTCTTTTACACATGGTAATTTTTTAAAACTCACCTGTATAGGTCTTATTACCTTTTTTAATAGTTTTATAAATTCAGAAAATTGTTCACATGCGTGCCATCAGCGGGGTAGTTGTGAACACATGCGGGGCACATGTGAACAGAAGGAAAAAATATCCTTTGATATGCTTTTTATTCTGTTATTCATTTGTCATCGTAGTCATTCGTTATATTACATGTTAAATTTACCATAAAGAAAAATATACAGATATATTTCTCTAGTTTCTGGGTGATGTGTTTAAGCAAAAGATTATAAAATGAAAATAAGTAGATTTGGGGGGGGGGGGGCTTAGATGATTCATTAAGTTTTGGTTCAATAAAATAAAAAAAAATAAAGAAGCAATTTTAAAAAAGAAATTAAAACTTTTAAATTTTGCTTAGGGATTTTGTTTGATGGAAATTCTGGGGGGCGGGGCATTTACATACTATTTATCGGAAATTTGCCGAAATACGAAAGACTCTCTGTCCTGTATTTGCCTTATTTACTCGTAAATTGCAGATAAAGAAAGGTTTTTTTAATGATTAAAAAAATCTCGACTATATCCCCCCCACCCCTAACTTCTTTTGCTTTTGGAAGAGGGGGAGAGTTACAATCGGGATTTTACGGTAGTTATCAGTTTAAAAATTTTACTTTCCTAAAATATTACTGATATCTATCTCCATTCAAAGCATCATATACATAACTGTTTTAGAGGTGGAAGTAAACTATCATTGTAACTTTAAAACAAATGTAATAGAAAAATTTGCAAAGTTGTTCAAGGTAATACTTTTGTATTAACAATGCATAAAATATATTGTTGTAAACCATTTAGTAAAATAATACATAACACTTATTGCATTTTAGAAAACAATAAATTTATTTAACGTACAATTGAACGTAAGCTCTTTATGTATTTGTGGAAATTTCAATAGAAAATCAACTTTGTGTGAGGAAAAAAATTCTATTTCAGGAAAATTATAGATAATGGAACTGACGTTATTTCTCATTAAGTTAACTGAAAGGAATAGAATCACAGAATGATTATTGGGGCACTTATGAAATGTTCATATCTGCCCCAACTAGTCTGTTCACAAGTGCCCCACATTGCTGCTCTGTTAAATGAATAAATAAATAAAGTTATTCGCTAATCAACTTGGAACAAAGATTTTACTTTTGAGGCCTAAAAACAATGTTTTCGCCACAAAGGACCAAAAAAAAAAAAAAAAATGTCAAACAGCTCCAAAAAAATTCTACCATACGTCTACAGGTGTTATCGTCTTTAGTAATTTTTTCAAATAAAAAAACTTTTAATAACTATTGAAAAATCGCGATATTCACATCTGCTCCATGTTCACATGTGCCCCCATCTCTCCTATACGTGAAACCGAAAGAATTATGCATAACCTTTATTTTATAAACATTTTAAAGCTACCCTAGATATCTAATTCGATTCACTTTTTGAGTACAGCTGAATTTAGAGACTTTCCTATCAAGAAATTCTTTTTTTTTATATCTATAAAATCATTAGGGTATATTTCTTGATACTATTGCTTTCAAACTTTGATATACAAAATAGTATCAGAAAAAATAGTCGTTTGTGTCAGTCATTCGCCACGATTGTCATGTGAATTGTAGCGGTCAAAGATTTCGTCCAATCCGTAGCAATCCAAATTGCAGAACTATGGAATACTCGATTAATAATTCTTTTACACGAGTTACAGACTTATTAAAACATCAGTCCGGTGAAAATGGTATGTTAGCCAAGAATGTTTCGGAAATCATACGGGTCTATTCAAATTTTACTGTCCATATGTCACCACTCTTTAACCCTTTGAGATCTGGGGGTGAATTTTTTCAAAATTCCCAAATGTCACGCTGGCACCAGTATTTTGTAAACAAAATGTTCGGCTTATAATATACACGAAAAAATGCATTAATCTAATTTCAAACAAAATGTGGTTGAATTTTCCTGTGCAACATGACAACTGGAGATTAAAATTAAGTGGGAAGAAATTCACCCATCGAGCTCAAATATTTAATAAAACGTCCTAATGACTGGTCGCCGAGCGCCAGTCGACCGCACTGGCTTATGTTCAGTCGCATATCGAATGATGTAGGCATTCTAAAATATTAAAAATGGACAAATGGAAGTCTATCATTGTCCAGGTGATGACATATATGTCACCAGATAAAAGCAAAAAGTTTGTAACAGGAATAGTCATTAACGAAAAAATTGTCGATATAGGGTGGCAAGACGATGTCGCATGGACACAATTGGAAATTCCATGTTGTGTTTTTAAGCACTTATAATTTGAAAGAAGGATTTGAAACGAGTTACGCATAAAATATCAAAATTGCTTTGACGTGGATTTTCTTTCGCACTAAAATGCTCTATCAAAATGTTTATCATGTTTGCAGTTATTCTACGAGTGATTTGTTCGCTAGTACAGTGTGGTTTATCTCCATTAGCTCTATTTGTAAACAAAGTTGTTACTTTTGGGCACATTCACACAATTTCTTTTTAATCTTAGACGCATGAAGTTATCATATCCTTATTATTATTCAGAAAATATGGAATGAAAGAGCATTGCTCATTTTTAGATTATGTCAAATGATCTTTTATAAATTGCTCTGAAAGAGAGCGTTTAGAGCGGACATTTCGGATCCGATGCCAAGTCAGTTATCCGAAAAACAACAATTACTTATAACTAAAGGTGTAAAACTTTTGTGGAAAGTAAAATAAATATTTATTCGAAAAAATTTAAACTAGTAGTTGTTCTTGCCGATACATGCCTTTACATATAAAACTGAGTTTATGAATGTGTTCGGAAGTTTACCATTATTAAGTATTTAAGAAAAATTTTGAGAACCAAATTGAAAAACTCGACATATGCACCAATACTGGAATTAGACATTTATGACGTTATGAAGAAGCTGATTTCATCAAAATTCTACTGAGGCTTCAAAGTTATTCTCAAAAATATACTTTTCCCGATCAAGAACGTGGAATTGTCTGACAAATTCACCAATCGATTTTTATGTAGAAATGCATCAGACATTTGTAGTAATAACTATTGTAGTAATTTGGAATAAAATAGCGTTGCTAATTCTTTTATGAAGGCTTTAAACCTACAGTTGATATCAATTATTGCTTCACGATTGCTTGTCGTTTCCCAAATTTGGTTGAAATACCGACTATAGCGTTATATTATGAAATTGTCATTCCTCTTCCGATGATAAAAAGAAAACGTTATTCGATAGTTCTTTACTGCAATAAGAAAGCCTTAAAATTTATTTAAATTTCTGACAAGAAATCACTTACGTAATTTGTCAAAAAAAAAAAAAAAGCATTTTTGGCTTTGTAAACAACCCTAAAATAAATTTATGCAAATCCAATATAAATGGATTCTGACCTTTAAGTGACATGATGATAATTAAAAATTTGATATCGTTTCACTAGTCGATCATGGAATTGAGACATTGACTAATACTTCTAAACAATATTATTCTGTGTAAATATTTTGATAAATACATGATACAATAATATCATTGGTATAACTATTAATTAATAATTGGATTGTATACTATATTTTATAGTTATACTATATTCGTATTTTGTATAATACAACTATTAGCACATGAAGGTATCATGCGGAATGTCACCGGAATTTCACATTCTATACATACAAGGTATAGCAATAAAACCCGATAAATATATTCATAAAGAATTTTTTTTTTTTTTACCTAAATCAGGAAAACTGTTTACATTCAATCGTAAAAATTCCTACTAAGACAAAAAGATCCGCTCGCTAATGCTAATCCTATGAAAGAATTTTTTTAGGATATTTTGTTTGCATTTCATTATTTTTAAATGATTTTTTTGCATTGGATAGCTGAGGTCGGTCTGAACAAAGGCCGTTATCTACTTTTTCGATTTGTTCACAGATTTTTTAGTAGGATGCTTTCACTTTCGAAAGTGACACACAAAAGTTTCGACAGTGAAAGTGTCGTAGTTAAAAATAACTGCAAACAAAATCTAAAAAATAAAAAACGGCAGATGTAGAGATCGATCTCAGCTATACAATGAAAAAAAAATCATTTAAAAATATTGAAATGCAAACGAGATATCTTAAAAAAATTCTCCCATTGATTAAAATTAGCGAACGGATGTTTTCGCCTGACTGAAGTAGCCTCTTAAGCGCTGTTTCAGATTTGGAGAACCGAAAGAAGTTTGTTGGTGCAAGATGAGGAATGCAGAGTTGATGAATAAGGACTGCGGCTGATTCCAATGTGATAAGCTTTTAAGTAGATTTCGTATGAAATACTACCTATTACATTCTCCCCTATGCTGGAATTTCGGGAAAAATTTTGCAGATCTGCACCGATCATGACCCCTAGAACCCAAAACCACCTCTCCAGTAAAAAACTTTATCTATCTATCTATATCACATTTTTATGGACACGATAACTTCCATATTTCTGCCCAAATCTTTTCCAAACTGATACATAAAATCAAGGGGCATAAAAACAAGGGTCAACGTCGTTAAGGGGCAAAATCGGACCAGGAGGGGGGGGGGATATGGAGGGGTTTTGTGAAAAACGAAAAACCCTCATAGCTTCTTAATTATAATACATATCGACTCAGTTTAAAGTTTTTAATACTTCTAAAAAAAGGACCAAAATTTATGTATGACAGATATCTGGTAAAATAAAAAATGGGATCAAGGGGCGAAAAAATTAGGGCTTGTGGCAGAAAAAATTCATAACTTCGTCAATTCTCAAGACATCAAATCCAATTAAATTTAGTATAAATTGTATTAATATTATATACAACTTCTATATGGACAATTTTTTGATAAGACAAATTCTTACATAAAAAAAAAAAAAAAAAAAAAAAAAAATTCAAAACGGAAATAAAAATGGGGGGTTGAAAATGAAAAAAATCCATAACTCACAAGATATGAAATCCAATTAAATTTATTATTCATATTCTGAATATTATCTACAACTTTTATATTGACAAGTTTTTGATAGGACCAATTCTTACTTCAAAAACAAATAAAAAATACATAGAGGTTGAAGAAAAAGATATCGTATTACTTAAATCCAAACTGCTTATTTTCTGACTCATTTTAAATTCATTTTTGCTTTCAAATGCATCCAACTGGTAAGTTCTCTTATTCAGAAACTATATAATGTGCCGTAAAGGTCAATTTTATGATAGTGGCAGAATATATTTCAAAAAATGATGTCAAAGTGGACATTTTGAACTGAATTTCTCGAAGCGATTGTGTTGGAAACTAAAAATAGTGTCCTACTGAGTAAATAATTGTTTATAAATCAAGTTATAATTAACTGAACGAAAAGTAAAAACACAGGTCGCTTATAAATCACTTCAAAAATCACATCAGCAAGTTTCATGTTTTTCCTTTTAAAAATGAATCTGAAAATGTGTCAGAAAATTTTGGGTTGTTGGGCATGGAAGAATATTTTTTGAATACTGCCTTAACATGGTTCTAATAAAACCAGACCTTATATAAAAATGAAATTAAAAACTCGCCAAAAGCGGCCAGATTAAATGTATAAAGTGGGTTTATCTCTAATCATGATTTAGTTTTTGTTGGTGAAATTAGTGTTTAATTTCGAAATTTACCTGCGCCTGTGGGCCGAGCCGGCAGAGATTTTTTTTTACATTGACGCGATTGCCGAATGTGGCCGAGAAATTTCAAAGGCATGTAACGAATGTATTCCAAACTACACTGAGTTTTTCCGCAGTTTTTATGAATTGTATTAATCTCTAAAATGCATCGTAAACGATAGGCATTATTTTGAAGGAATATAAAGTTTTGTTTTGTTTCAGTTAAGAATAATTTAATAATGAATACATTAATTGGAATTTATTATCATTTCATATTGTATGATGGATATTATTTACATTATTATTGTATTATTCAAACATGTAATTGAATTTTTGGTGAACTATTTCGGTTTTGTAAGGAATATATTAATTTTAAATTGTCAATAGAATACCATAAAATGTATCTAGGATATAACCAAGAAAATAATTATATAGCTAGAGTATGGTTAATATTTAGTGTTAAACAGCATAATCAGCTGTGTTATGTGACATTTTAAATATTTGTTCATCCGATGGTTCATTGATTCTTTTTTCCAGAATGTGTGCATTTTCCCACCCTATAACCTAAAACTTTAGGCACATGGTAGGAAATTCTTTAACAATCTGCTTCGGTGCATTTCTTCAAAATTTATGTTGTGTTAAATTTTTCATGTTGGAAATATAGATTAACCAGAATGTATTTATTGTTTCCTTTCAGATATTATGAAAATGTGGTGTACGTTCCACATATTTTCTCACCAGTCATGCTCGTGGAGTATGTTCCTGTATTGTATAATTACCTGACTTATGAACCATACTTAATAAATAGGTGAGTCAAGTAAAAGAATACGAATTTCTATTATTGGAAGTGTGTTATATTTATTAAATGTTCAGAATAATTATGTTTTATCTCAATGTAAGGCAGTTATGTTTAACCACTAGATTAACTCTCTAGCGTCCAGCGGATTTTATGTATCCAACGTTTTCTGGAGTTCCATTACCTGATGCTATTTATTCTGTTGTACTGATTCATATATAAGACCAGATGCTATAATAAATAAGGTTAGCTGGGTGAATTAGATACACGAGATTCGCCCAGGATAGCTCAGATGGTGGAGCACTGGCGGCTTTGGCCAAGAGGTCCCTAGTTCGAATTTAAGTCGAGATATTTTTCGCCCAGTTGGAAATTTATATCTCATATAAGTTATGTTTAATGCAAAGCAAAAAAATGGGTGTTATCGATAACACATAATCCCGACATCATGTGATGTTAGGATAACGTTTTTCTTCTTTAGTGAAATTTTCATTGCAGCGCTGAGCTTGTTCCGCACAAACATTAGCAAGAACCAGTACTAATACGGATAATTCCACACAAACAATGATAGTACCTCCAGGTGGTTCTGGTCTATTTGGATTTTTTTCCCGAGTGAATCTTGATATAGCTGGAGGAAGGATGATGAGTGGTTGGCATTAAAATAATTAAGGATAAATTAATTGATACATAAACCTTTTACAAATGTTGAAGAGTAACTTTTTTGTTTGATCTAAACGTTCTTATAAATATAAAATTAATTTTGATGTCATTTGCTTTATTTAGTTTAATCTTTGAATTTTAGATCAAAGATATATAATACATGAATGATGACAAACTTTTATCACTGGAAAAAATAGCAAATTTTCTCCATTTAATCCATAATATCCAAAAGCTCATTTGGTGAAAATACTACCTTCCCATGCATTTTTCTTGAAAATACATTAGAGGATCTTTACAGTTCTTGAATAGAATTTAGATTTCGTCTAATAAAATTAGAAAATTAATTCAGTAATTATAAAGTTTTAGTGGAATATTTACGCCTTTACTCAAGTAATCTCCTTAAAATATCAATTTTAGTATTTCGTTGAATAAGAAAATGTAGAGATATAGTGGCCTTTCAATAATGATGCAGAATTTGAGAAACTTTCCTTTCATATATTTCAATATTTAAAAAATTGAGCCTATAATTGGAAAAGCTATTATTCATATAAAAATATTTTTTTTAAAACAACCAATAACATTTTTGAAGTATGGTATTGTAAAGATGTCTGTGATTCATTCTTTATTACAGTTCTGGTAGAGGATTCTGATAGAATTTTATAAAATGTTTTTTAATGATATTTTAATGTATCGTCGGAACATAAAGGGTTAACAATCAAAACTATTTGAAATTTTTCGTAGCATTAGAGACTTTTAGCATAAAGAAGCGTTAGGCCAGATTCTCTAGTGTTTATGTTGTTTTTAAGTTAGTTTTCCAAACGAAAGCCTTTTATATAATTTAAGTGAGTAACCCCTTTCGTGAAGAGCATCTTCCACAAAATTTTATAACCCCCGTAATTAAAAGTAGAAGTCTTTGTTTAATTTAATAAAAAAAAATTCTGGTATTAAATAAGACGAATAACTTTCGGGAAGAATTCACGGATAAAACATGTTTAATAGGAGTACGGAAATTATTTGTTAAAAAATAAGGAATAATTTAGTGAATGGGGCATTCTAACAATCTTTTGACTTTTGGGGGAAAAAATCTGGCGAAATTAAACTTGCTAAAATAACATTTTAATCTGTTAGACGAATGCCTTAACGATTCAAAATAAAGAAAAAAGGGTCAGCAGCGAAAAAAAAAATTTATTTAACTGAGGTTTAAGTTAAACTTGCGAGTTTAATTTTCCTTAACATTTTACCCCTATAACTTTTTATTTTCTTCTAAATTTTTACTTATAATGAACTTGCATAGTACACACGGGACATTCAAATAAGAAATAATAAAAATGTAGTACTTTTAATAGAGAATTTTTGTATAACATTGTCTTAAAGGGTTGTTAAAGAAGGGACGGTAAGGTAAAAAAAGGGACGAAATGGGAAAAAAAGGGACGGTAAGGATGGAACGGTAAGGAAAATTACCACCTATTTTTAGGCAAATCCTGTTAAGACTAAGCGATAGCCACAATGTTCATTGATTTTCAGAAACAGTTGTTAACATTGGATTATTATTATTTTTTTTTTTAATTTACCTCAAAAAGTGCAGGAATAAACCTTGGGGACGGTAAGACTACCAATAAAGCCACGATCTTGAAATTGTTATTTAAATTCTGATTTAAATTCTGCAATAAATTCCCTGTCAAAGAATTTTAGGCATTCTTTCTCTAGCATACTTCAGTATGAGAAAAAACTTGAAAAAAATTTTGTGTCTGCATCTGAAGTGATTTCCTGTATAAGTTTAGCAAGAGGGAGGGTATGGATGAAAAAACCAGGAACAGAGTTCAAAAAATAATATCAACCGTAAAAATGTGTGCTACATATTTATTTAAAACAAATTTTTTGCTACATATTTATATAAAACAATTGTCTCAGTTTTGGAAAAAAAATGACATCGAATTACTATTATTGAAACAATTATATACAGACAGCTCCAAACTTAAAAATCAGCATCAAGGACACGGGACGGTATAGGAGTTTTCTTGGTATTTGGACTCCAAACATCGTCCAAAACGTATTGATCTCGTTAATATTGTTATGCAATCATGCAAAGGGATATTCCCCAGTATATGTTATAAAAAAAAACCCACAAAAAAGTGTATTACAATAAAAATTATTATTCAGGCACATGAAAGTCAAAAGATTGTGAGAATGCACCATATATTGACGAGTTTTTCTGACAGTGTATGATTTCGTGAATGAGTGAGAAAACAGCTATTCTGGATTTTAGAACCGTTTTAAGTATCTTTGAATAATAAATCACACCGCTTTCACAAATTGAGCAACTAAAATATAAGTTTATTTATTTATTTATTTCAGATTTGAAGTAATGTATGTGCCTTTCCTCAGACAAGCCTCCATTACCTACTTAGTCCCTTACTATCTTCAGACTCAAGAATTTTTTTCAAGATCCACAGAAAATGAATATTATGCTCCTTCTAATAGGTAAGAAAAACATATACTTTAATAATCAAAAATACATTTCTTTTAAAGCGATTCTAAAAAGAAGTTGAAATCCTGCTTAATAGCCCTAAAATTTTTGACACATTTACGGGCTCATTTTTTAAAGCAAAAACATGACGCTTGCATGGAGTGATTATTTGAGTGATTTGAAATCGAACAGTTTTTATTATTTTTCTATAAATGAATCAATCACACCGTTACTTAAAAGAGCAATTGCTGTGTTATTGATGTATTGAGTGTTCATTCCCCTGTTCAGGATATTCCGCTGAAAACGGCAGATTTGACAGCAGTATTTTAAAGATTTTCTATACCGAAAAACGGAGACAGCGGTTCAATTACTTAATTCGTAAATAGAAATAGACCACTTGAGGATGCATCCGTTTGTGAAAAGAATAATGCGTTCGTGAATGTGTCAAAAAATTTATCGTTGTTCAGCGTGGAAAAATATATTTTGAAAACTGTATTAAAACAAGTCCATTCTTGTTATAATGACCTGTTCGATTTTTGGAAAGAAAAATAATTTCAATATTTCATGTGCAATTGCTTGATGAAACAAAAATTGTAATTTATTATTATTAGGAGTACAAATTAGCTCGGTTCGTTTTTTTTTTTTTTTGTGTTCAAGTATGAATTCATTTCGAAACAAAATGAATGAGCAGATTAATCAAAGTGTTGCTAATCGCTGGCTACTACCTTTTGTCATCTCTCCGGCAATTTTGGAATTCCATCTCGAAAAAATAACTCGTATTTTGAGGGATCCAAGTTTGGAGCCAATTTTCAATTTCTCCGAAAGAAGTTAACTTTTTACCCGCCAAATCGTGCTGCATCCGTCGGAACAACCAGTAATCAGAAGGAACAATGCCCGGAGAATACGGAGGGTGCAGTAAAACATCCCACTTGAGCGTTTCCAAAAAATTTGTCAACTTTCTCGAAAAAAAGACTTTTAATGTCTGCCGGTTTCTGTTCATAAGGCATCCAATTTCTTTGCCTTTGAATTATTCCCATGAATTTTAATCATAAGGTAACGGCATGTTTATTGCGCCCCAATTAGTCCGGGAGGCAGCAATACTGACAATCACCTCATTAAGTTCACGGCTGAAATTCCAGAATTAATTAAAAGTTGATTCGCACATTGAAACGCAATTGGTCTTCCAAGTCATATCCTGGTGGAAAACACATGAAAACACGATTTTTGCAGTTGATTCGTAGGCTTACCATTGTGTTTTCTTGCTCCCAGTCCTCCACGTTTTCATACCTTTAGATGCGGAAACACGCAATGGTAAACCTACGAGTCAACTGCTAAAATCGAGTTTTCATGTTTTTTCCACCAAGATGTGACTTGGAAGACCAATTGCGTTTTAGTACGCGAATCGAGTTTTAAATCATTCTGGAATTTTAGCCGTCAACTCGATGAGCTGGTTGTCTGTGCTGCCGTCTCCTTGTCTAAATAATTCTGTAAGATCCTCTTGAGTTTAAGTCGATTCTTCATCCATTAATGCCTCTAAATGTTTGTCGAAATTTTTAGGCTATCCTGAACGAGGCTTGTCTTCAACGCTGAAATCATTATTGTTGAAACGTCGAATCTATTCCTAACAAGATTTATCAGTTGGACCAGCATCACCCTAAACTTCCACAAGCATTCGATGTCCTTCAGCTGCACTTTTCTTCCAATTACATCAGAAAACTAAAACCTCCCGCTAATGCTGCTTAATTAACACAAAATTTGATATGTTCAACACAGTAAAAAACAAGGTTTTAGAATGAAACTCAAAGCAATATAAACTGAATATTACTGACAGTTGTCTAACGTCTATGAAACCATCGAAATCAGCTGTCACTATAAAACATTCAGAACAGCCGGCGCCATCATTTGAAAACGAACCGAACTAATTAAAAAACCCAATACTATATTCTTTTATGGCCAGTTCGTCGTCAGGAGATTCAAATGGTACTATTCGAACGAAAATTTTGTTTTCTGTATCTCTGCTTAGATATATAAGAACCATAATTAAAGCTTTGGGGACGACTTCACACTAATATAGAAACAAGCTTTTAAGTTTCAGTTGTAATACCCAAATGTGTCACCAGAATTCGGCTTAAAAGCCGTTCTCAACTGCTCTGCTCAACAACTAGGGAAGCAATTTGAAGTCGAACTGTGTTTTCCCTTTTTTGATCCATAAATTACCTATCGAGTTATAAGCGATTTTGATCACGTGACAAAGACATTTTTCATCCTTTCTTGAGTGGTCTTCTTTCGTGCGGAGATTGGGTTTAAAACGCCCACTTTCACACTATTTTCTGAAAGATATATTGCGTTTTTAAAAAAACGGAAAAAATAGTTATATGACATAGTTTCTGAACAAAAACACCTGCTCGTTTCATGCATTTCCGAACAAAAATAAATTAAAAGTTATGTTATGAAGTTGCCCTTTTGGATTTGAGAACAGCCTTAAGATATTTTTTTCATCTAACATCATTTTTAGGCATTCTGTGAAAAAAGTGTAGGAATTACTATTTATGTAAAATTTTGACCTCCTAATGTTAAAGTATCATTATTTTTTATATTTTTATTTTTGTCTCCTATATCAGTTACTTTTCCGCGCTAATAATGACTTTGGCGTTTGTACTAAGAAGAAGAATTATGTTATTTCCACGCAAATTAATTATATATAAATTACGAAACTGATATTAAAAATATTTAATACAGTTTTTATTATTTGTGTAACATCTAGTAATATAGTTACGAAATTGAATTTATTGTTATATACAGGATCCTGTGTTTATCTATTTCTAACAAAATCCTTTAGATATATAAAAGCTAGATAACAAGTTCTTTAGCACTTCAGTTGGTTTGTGAAAGGTCGGATATTATTTTAAAATGATGCATTTTTTGAAAGATTCCGTTGAAAATAGTGTTGTGAAAAGCTTGTTTTAAAACAATTAATGTTGGAAAAAGTCCTTTTTTTTTGTGAATTGTTATATATTAGCAAGAAAAAATTTGTAACGGGTTCTTTAAAAGACCATTTTTTTTAACTACTATTTTTTCCCCTGTACATGTTTTTAATATGCGTATAAAAAATTTCAGTGAATTCTTTCAAGTAGTTGTTATTTATGCTTGAAACACCACCAGCTCTACGGTTTGGAAAAAAAAGTTTATTTATTAAAAAACTATTTTTAAAAATTGGTAAAATATTTAAATTGTTTAATTTTTTTTAAACAATAACGAATGGCCATTAAAGTACTTAATCTAAAAAAATAGATTTCAAGGCAGTACAGTAATAAACAATAACCAATATAACCAAAATATGTTGAAACGTTTAATGAAGAACAAAGGCAGTGACTTAAAATGAGAATGGGGTATCGTCAAATTATAGATAAATAATCTATAAGGATTAATCTAAGAGGGAATAACCCAGCAGGGGTCGATACATGTGTTTATTCTTAGGGCTCATTTTGTGAAAAGTAAAAGTTATTTTTGTGAATTTTATTATATTTTTGTGAAAAATAACATTTTGTAACGAAAGTTGAAATCCATTTACTCGAATTCGAACCAAGCATTTATTAACAAAAACTTCTTTAAATCCCCCAGCTACAGTTTTTTTTCGTGACCTGGTTTTATTGACAAATTACACATTTTAAAACAATTTTTATAAAAAGGCATTTTATGAAGGGGCCTATTTTATTAAAAGGAGTTTTATGAAGGAGCCTGTTTTATTAAAAGGAATTTTGTGAAGGGGCCCATTTTATTAAATTTATTTTTGTCGAGGGGCGTATTTTACTAGGTTGAGCAAAAAGTCCTGGGAAATTTGTGAAAGTTGCGTTGTTATGCGCAAATTAACAACAAAAGCAACAAGGACAATTCTTCAAAGTAGAGACCATCATAGTCCACGACTTTCTGCCATCATTCTGCCAGATTCCGGAGTTGCTGGAAGTACCATGGTGGCTCCTTGGAATCGAAAAACTCTTGACATGCTTCTTCAACTTCATTAAAGGATTCTCATCGAAAGCTTTCAGAATCGTTAGACCTTTTCTCCAATAATGCCGGATCAATACACGCAAATCATACTGTTCAATAGGCATTTTGTAGTCGAAATTCCTGAACTCCTATAGATATAAAACTAAAACTCCTATATGCGATAAAAATTCTGGTAACTATTAGATAAAAAATTTCCCTAAAGTTTTTGCTCAACCTGATATTAAATAGATTTTTGTGAAAGGGCCCTAAATAGATCCCAAATCTTGCCTGGATCGACCCCTGCCCAGCCATGCACCAGGTGCCAATATGTGAAATTTATTATGATAAAAATGTATATTAAATGCATGAAGCCCTAGTTTTTATTTAGATTTCGTATGAAATACTCCCTATTACACTCTCCCCTATGTTGGAATTTCTGAAATTTTTTTTCGGATCTACACCGATCATGACGCCTAGAACCCAACCACCCCCCCCCCCAAAAAAAAAAATCTTTATATATGTATATAACTTTCTTCTGAACACGATAACTTTCATAATTCTGCACAAATCTCTTCCAAACTGATACATAAAATCAAGGGGCATAAAATCTCGGTCAAGTTCGTTAATGGGCAAAATCAGACCAAGGGGGGTGGAAATAGGGAGGGGTTTTGCGAAAATCGAAAAAACCCCATAACTTCTTAATTTTTATAATTATCAAATGAGTTTAAAGTTTTTATTACTTCTGAAAAAAGGGCCAAAAATTTAAGTATCACAGATTTTTTTATGAATTTAAAAATGGGCTCAAGGGGCTAAAAAAATAGGGTTTTTCGGAGAAAAAATTCATAACTTCGTCACTTCTCAAGATATCAAAGCCAATTAAATTTATTATAAATCTTCTTAATATTATCTACAACTTTTACATTGACAAGTTTTTGATAGGACCAATTCGTACTAAAACAAATAAAAATAAAATAAAAGCAAAAACAAAAAGGGGGGGGGGGTTGAAGAAGAAAAAAATCCTTAACTTAATCAATTCACAAGATATAAAATCCGCATGAATTTATTATATATCTTCTTTATATTATCTACAACATTCATATTGACAAGATTTTTATAGGACCCATTCTTACAGCAAAAACAACTTAAAAATACATAGCGGTTGAAGAAGAAAATCATCGTATTAAGAGTGTATTCAAATCCAAACTGCTTATTTTCTGACTCATTTTTAAATTCATTTTTGCTCTCAAACGCATCCAATTGGTAGGTTCTCTTATTCAGAAACTATATAATGTGCCGTAATGGTCTATTTTTTTGATAAAGACAGAATATATTTAAAAAAATGATTTCAAAGTGGGCATTGAACCGAAATTCCCGAAGCGAGTGTTAGAAACGAAAAATATTGTCCTAATTAGAAAATGATTGTTTTATAAATCAAGTTTTCATTAATTGAACGAAAAGTAAAAACACAGGCCGCTTATAAATCTCTTTCAAAATCACGTGAGCAAATTGATTAAACGAAACACGTGAAAAAAATTTTATTTTTTTCTTTTCAAAATGAATCTGAAAATGTGCCAGAAAATTTCGAGTTGTTGAGCATGGAAAAGTATTTTTTTAATACCGCCTTAAGATGATTCTGATAAAACCAGCTCTTATATAAAAATGAAATAAAAACTCATCAAAAGCGGATAGAAAAAATTGTTAAAAAGGGTTTATCTCTAATTATGATTTAGTTTTTGTTGTTGAAATTATCACTTATCTTCGAAATCTACATGCGACTGTAGGCCGAGGCGGCAGGGATTTTTTTAAATGTAATATATATATAGAAAGTTTTACAATTTTTCAAAAAAGTTTTTTGCATATGTTTTAATATTTTTTTAAGCAATCCGCAATCCACCCTCGATAATATTGTTTTTGATCTCATACTTTTTATATATTTTTTATACATTTTTATAATTTTTTATACGTACTATATGCCCAAACTGGTAAATGTCGATAAAGGATTTAATTTTTGATCCATGAAGATATAAATGAAAGGAGATAGTTATAAGATGGTGCTAAATGTTTTAATTTAAATAAATTAGGCCTTATAAAATGGGAGGAACATAAACGTTTAATACGAAGACAATGATTTAGAAGAATATTTCTATTAATATAATATTCTATTAATATCTAGAAATATGTAAACTGGAGTTGAAGATAGTAAAATTAACTACAGTAAATGAAAACTCATTAAGCTTATCATTAATGTTAAATGTTAGAGTTTTATTAGTTCAAAATTAGAAGGATATGATACCGAAATAGATATAGATTTATTATCATTAAGAGAAAACATAATCATATCATCTATATATCCATAGAGCAAAATATTATTGTTAACAAATTTCTTTTTCATAGAAATAAAGATATAAATCTGAGATATATACAGTGTGTCCACGTATAACCTGACCGACCTTTATTTTCGCAACCGTTGGTCCTAGATGCATTCTTCCAATTACAAAAACAGTTTAAATAAGGTACAGAATTATTTTTAAGACAATTTGGATCAAGAAAAACATTTATTAATAAATTACGAAATTTAAATTTTTATATGGTCCCCCGGTCCTATAAATGATATTTAGTAAAAATTTACTGTGACTCTAGCAAGTAAGACAAAAAAAAAGTCCCACTCACCTAACATTAAAATTGAACGAGTTATGAAACTTTGAAATGCAGGACTTATTCCACTCTTTTGCATCTCAAAACAGATGATTTCGACCATGCTTTCAGGGGTCGTATATAAGGTACTTAAATTTATTTCAAGGTATCTGCGCTTTGAAAGAAATCGTACAACTATTACGATTGAGTTAACTTTTATTAGTTAAGTTTCAGATTAGTTAAAATAATTGTACTTTAACATATGTTTTATTTTGTAAGGATTTGAGGCTATGATTTCTTTTAACTAAAATTACGTTATTTTCATAAGGGTTTTCTTAACTTGCAACGATCGTCTTTACAGTTTAAAATTCGTACTTTAACTTTAGCCCCCTTTCAAATGTCCGATCGAAGCTAAATTTTACATACTGACATAAATCCGATGACAATGTAATATTATTATTATTTTCGACGCGTACCATCTCATACATACTTAAATTAGAGGATAACACAAAAAAAAATCGGATAGATTACCCCAACAAATTTAAGAAAGAGTTTTAGATTAGATAACATAAACCTGCGATGGTTGTGTTTTTTAACTTCCATAATTACGTTTTATGTATTTTTTAATGCTGAATAAAAAAATTACCTTCACTTTTAACCATCATGTCAGGAATTCTTGAAAATCGTAAATTTCAGAGTTAAAAAATAGCGAAAAATCTGATACTATAAGATAGATGTAAGACTTTTTTATTCAGTTTAATTTTATTAAATTCAATAATTTATTCCATTTTTTGGCTTATTCTCGATTTCTTACAGCTAATCAGCTCAGAGGTCCAATGAGGTTTCGAGGGGTGGGGAGGATCAATTTACCTTTTAGTTTTTTAACTTTGAAATTTGCGATTTGAGAAAATTCCTGACGTGATGGTTTAAAATGAAGGTCATTTTCGGATTCAGCGCTAAAAATATATATAAGAATCAATTTTCAAAGATTAAAACACAATCATCGCATCTATTTTATAGCATCATTGTTCACTATTTTTTTATTATTGTTATTATTTTTTTTTAACTTACGATTTGAAAAAAAAAATCTTAACTTGATGGTAAAAAATAACAGACAATTTCGGAATCAGTGGTACAGAATGGGTAAGAATTAATTATCAAAAGCTAAAAAACATGGGATAACCCAAATTTTGCAGTCTTGTGTAATCTAATAACATTTTAAAATATGTATCATTTTGTAAAGAAATGAGGCTGTTAATTTTCATCATTTTATTTAACAAAATTTCTGTTTTTTTCTTCTTATATGTTTATTACAAATTGTATATTTTGCACTAATATGTCAGAATGAAAAAGATTTCAAATTTATATTGAAATGTTAATTTTACCCTGAACCACATTTTTTTAAATATATCTGACGAAATTATATTTCTACTAAATTTGTGAATGACCCCTAAATATGCTTCAAATTTAAACAACTATTACTCGGCCAATTTTAATCGTAGAAAAACGGGGCGAGTGATTCCCAAATCACTTTAAATATAATTCTTTTTCTTATTTAAACTATTTCTGTAATTGGAAGTATGCATGTAAGACCAACGGTTGCGAAAATAAAGGTCGGTCAGGTTATACGTGGACACACTGTATAATTCGGTGCGGAAAAGGTTACAGAATTATCATAACGAATGTAAAGAATTATTGTTATTAGAAGGTATTCTTCTTAATTAAGAACCTTTCTTTGTATAATTGTGTACAATAATCAAACACATTTTTAACTTACAGCTATTCAGAAATCAGTTTAGATGACGTCATTTCTGGTGACTTAGATGACGTAAATTCAAGTACCAGCCTTTCTGATGTAACCTCTGTCCTTTTCCTGCCGCGTTCTGATTCTTCCAATTCATATGAACATACAGAGTTTAGTAGTTCTACTCAAGAATCTTGTGAATCCTTCCAAGTATGCACTGAAAGTAATAAAAATCTTGATGCAAAGTGCCATGATGAACATAACAGTGCAGAGGAGTATGCCGAAGAATATTTTAGTGAAGTCCATGCAGATGTTGGTATTGAAGCCCATGGTTCCAATTTATCTTTGGCGTTTCTGGATGATGAAAAGGGATCTAATCAATTAGATTGTCTCGGAGATTATTTTCACCCTATTTCGTTTCATGATGAAAGTGAAGTAGAATCATATATTTCATTGACAGATGATACTAAGAAGCCGGGAGGTGTAACAGATTCGGTGCATGTTGAAGCGTCTTCAATGAAAAATACAGAAAAAGGCACAAATATTTCGCCTGAAAGAATTGAAAATCCCGTGTTTTTTGATAATGACATAGAAACTTTTGTTTCAAGAGCGTCTCCGCTTGATCATGTTGATAAATGTCTAGATGGATATGGTTTGGCGAACCAGGAACGGTCGCCATTGAAACATGAAAAAATACCTCATCAATTGGATTGCACCGGAAATTATTTAATTCCTACTTCATTGCATGAAAATCATCATATAAAATCTGATGTTTTAAGTCGACCTTTGTTCACTGATGCGGAAAAGCCTGGAGGTTTAACAGATTTGGTGAAAGTTGAAACGTTTTCAATGAAAAATATAGTAAAAGGCAAAAATATTTCGCCTGAAACAAGTGAAAATCACGCAGTTTTTGATAATGATATAGAAACTTGTGTTTCAAATGCGTCTTCACTTGAGCATGTTGATAAATGTCTAGATGATTATGGTTTGGAGAACCAGGAACGGTCGCCATTAAAAAGGGAAAATATACCTAATAAATTGGATTGTACCGGAAATTATTTACATCCTATTTCGTTTCATGAAGATGATCATGTAGAATCTGATATTTCAAGTCCATCTTTCTTAACTGATGCGGAAAAGCCGGTAGATTTAACAGATTCGGCGAAAGTTGAAGCGTCTTCCTTGAAAAACATAGCAAAAGACAGAAATATTTCGCCTGAAAGACGTGGAAATCACATGGTTTTATATACTGATGTGGAATCTCGTGTTTCATCTTCGCTTGAGTATGCTGAAAGGTATCAGGTTGAAAATGGTTTTGAGCACAGTCAACTGTTGTCCGTTAAAAATAAAAATGTAAAGTCATCTGATAGTCATTTTTCGCCTCAAATGCCAGTTTGGAGTCAGAAAACACCGCTACAGAATCCAGGTTCTTTGTCTAAAAATGATTCCATGGTACCTGGCCCATTTGATGATGCTAATAGTGAAAAAGAGAATGATAGCGATGATGATGGTCCTACAATAAGCCTACAGGTAAGCAAACATTTTCCGTTTCTTGTAAATGCTTTTGTTATTAAGATGTTCTAAATATATGTATGTAAATATTTCATGACTGCTTGGAAAATGCGAAACTTTCTGATACATTTGAGGACATATTTTTAAACATGCAAGTATGGAACTTGAAAGCATAACAATTAAGTTTATTTAAAATCGAATGCGTTTTTCCATTTTTTCCATATTTGAATCATAATTTGGTTTATAGGCAATTGTTGTCTTATAACGGCAGTGTTTTCTCTTTATCGTGCAGTCGCATCCTGAAATTCCGTTCAAAAGACTTCCGCAGAGTTTTCTGAAATCCTTTCATATACAGCAAATATGGAATAAAAACTTTTTTATTACATAATGGCTAAGAGTTACCTGTAGATTTCATGCGTTTTGAGATAAAAGTAAATTCAGAAAAATACCACAAAATTACCAATTTCAATTTTACAGTCATTCGCGTACCTTTAAAAACCACACTTTAAAAAATTTGTGTAACGTAACTCTACAAAATTGGTCACAGCATGCTGCCACCTATGAACTAATTTAAATGATAAAATTGGTATAATTTAAACTAATATAACTGGTGTAATATTTTTTTATAATAATGGGAAAATATCAGAATTCACATTATTATGGTTACTCATTATTATTATGGTTATTAATATTACTTATGGTTACTTATTATTATTATTATTCGCATTATATAACGTTACAGCAGTTATATCAGTTAAATTATTCCAAAATTGCCGCAAATTTTCTGTTATAACTTTACATTAATTTTTTTAAAGTGCATCTTACTTCTTTGTTCTGTAAATATGTTTAATTCAATTTCATTGATTTCATTTTTTCAATATTTATTAAAACTTTAAAAGGTAGAATTCTGCGTTGATACTCTCTGATACACTTACAGACTCGTTCTTGAATGTAAAAGCGATGGAACTTGTAAGCATGACTGTTGATTTGATTTAGAATCGAATGTGTTTTTTCACTTTTCGATAAATGAATTACAACTTGAGTAATCAGCTATTGTTGTTCTATAACGACAGTTTTTTTCCTTTTCGCCAGAGGTTGCGTACAGAAATTTGGTTCAAAACGTGAACTTTGATAGCATTTTCAGAAATATCGTCTGCTTTTATAGTAACAAGATGAAAATTGCACGTCAAACGTGGCAAGTGAGGTGCATTCGTACTATAAATACTTTTATAAATATTTTTTGGCACCGCATATTGTACTGAATGTATATTTTAGCGCACTCCCTAAGTGAATGTCAATGTCATTCTGTTAGAAAGGCTGTAACGTCATTAAAATGCACTTGAAATCATTGTTTCCCATTGGCCGTCATGTAACGGAAAATTTTGACTTTTCCTGTCATGAAACTATGCATCCGATTTTCATAAAATTTGAAATGACTCCACAAAATTTTGCAACAATTTTATATATAAAATTTCAGACCATTCGGTTGGTTAGTTTTTCCACTGTTATATGCGGACAGTAGACAGACAGGCGGACGGAACGAAGATAATAGTTGCTACGTATTTATATAATTGGAAATATCTCCACAGTTTCTGCCTATTTCATGCGTTTTAGTATAAAAAATAGTTTATTAATGGGCCAATAGGAACACGCCTGGGCTTTAGAACAATTTTAATGTATCAATCTACCATTAAAACACAAGATGTTTTTATAGTTTTTTAGATGCTTTTGAACTGTTAACTAAATTTATTAAAACTCTAGTTGCAGGAATTTGAATATGAGTAATTCAAAACATAGAATTCGGTGATGTTGATTTATATTTTTAGATTTTTCTTATAAAGAAAAAAAAAACTTCTTATTCCCTTATAACAGAATAGAGTATTCTTCTTATTGTTCAGCTTTTGGGCGGAAATTTTACATATTTTACCTCCAGATACTATCAGTGGAAACCTTAAATATAATATGTTTTTAACAAGGTCTTTTTTAAATATTTTAAGTGGTACACAAATAGTTTCATTTCATGTTTTGGAATATTTGCCATTTCTTTTACATTTTTTGTCAGATTGTCTTGTAGATTATGTTTCATGCGTAATAAAAATTTAGTAAAAATAAATAAAGTTTCAATGAATTGATAACAAAAGAATAGTTTGTATTCTTCACAAAACAAAAACGGGGGTAGGGGGGGGGGGAATTGAGAAATAAAACAACAATCATAAAAAGTGAATTAGCTAAACTGTAAAAGAAAGAAAAAAAACATTCAATGACGATTCAAATTTCTGTATTTTTACAAATTTTTCCTTCTTCGATGAAGTGATATCCTGAGTGTATCAGAAAGTAACGAATATAGATGTAAGATTATCCTTGAGAGATAAAAATGCTAAAAAATCTAATGAATTTGTCCTATCCAATTTAGGATTTTTTCATATTTTTACCCCATTTTTTTGTAATTTCCGTATTTTGCCAATGGAGTTTTGTATTTTTAAGTTTTTCGTTTGTACAGTAATAATAATAAATATCCTATTAACTTTTGAGAAAATATTCGATTTCCTAATTTCGGAATAGGAGCCTCTGCCAATCTCATACGTTGATGAAAAAAATATATCTATACAACTATTATAAAGAGGAAAAAATTGTTTATTTAGAGGAGGTAAGTCTGGAACTACCGAACCGATTCCAAAAGTAATGGTATCAAAAGGATGGTGTTAGTCCAACTTAGAACATAGGCTATATCTTATGTCGGTGCCACTACCCCAAAGAAGGTGTAGGAGTAAAAAACGTTCTAAAAATGCGATTTTAGCGTTACTGAAGGGCCTAGAAATATGAAATTTTGAATATTAGTTACTTATAAGATATAAATGATGTATAAGAACAGTTCTTAAACAATTCGAAATTTAAAAGGGGTGAAAATGCACAAAAAGCGTTCTAAAAATCGTTCTAAATGGTAGTTTCTACACAATCTCAGGAAATACCAAACCGATTAAAAAAATATTGGTGTCAAAATAATGGTGACAACGCTTGTTCCAAGATAGGTTATGTTTTATGTCGGTGTCACTACCCCAAATGGGGTGCAGGAGCAAAAAACGTTCTAAAAATACGATTTATGTGTTACTGAAGGGCCTAGAAATATAAAATTTGAAATATTAGCTACTTATTAGATATAAAGGATTTCTAAGAACAGTTCTTAAATAATTCGAAATTTGAAAGGGGTGAAAATGCGCAAAAATCGTTCTAAAAAACGTTCTAAATGGTGGTTTCTACACAATCTCAGGAAATACCAAACCGATTTAAAAAATAATGGTGTCAAAATGACGGTGACAACATTTGCTCCAACATAGGCTATGTTTTATGTCGGTGCCACTACCCCAAAGGGGGTGCAGGAGCAAAAAACTTTCTAAAAATTCGATTTTTGCGTTACCAAAGAGCCTAGAAATATGAAATTTGAAATATTAGCTACTTATTAGATATAAAGGATTTCTAAGAACAGTTCTTAAACAATTCGAAATTTAAAAGGAGTGAAAATGCGCGAAAAGCGTTCTACAAAACGTTCTAATGGTGGTCTCTACACAATCTCAGGAAATACCAAACCGATCTAAAAAATATTGGTGTCAAAATGATGGTGACAACCCTTGCTCCAAAATAGGCGAAGTCGGTGCCACTACCCCAAAGGGGGTGCAGGAGAAAACGTTCTAAATTGCAGCTTTTGCGTTACGGAAGGGCCTAGAATCGTGAAATTTGGAATGGTAGTTAGTTATAAGATATCAATGATCTCTAAGGACATTTCCTAAAAAAAATCGAAATTTAAAAGGGGGTCAAAATGCGCAAAAATCGTTGTAAAAAACTTTCTAAATTGCGTTTTCTATGCAACCTCAGGAAGTACTGAACCGATTTCAAATATAATGGTGTAAAAATGATGGTGACAGATCTTGCTCCAAGATGGGCTATATTTTATATCTGTTTCCACTACCCCAGAGGAGATGCAGGAGCAAAATGCGCGAAAAGCGTTCTAAAAACGTTCTAAATGCCAATTTGTCGGCAATATCTCAGGAAGAATGAATCTGATTTCAAACGTAATGGTAGGAAATTGATGCTGACAGCCTCTGCTCTAACATAGACGCTATTTTATGTCGGTATCACTATCACCAAGACGTTGCAGGAGCAAAAAAGCGTTCTAAATTTCGATTTTTGTGATCGGTAGGGGCTAGCAACGGCAAGGTACATATTTATTAGATATAAATGATCTTTAAGAACAGTTTCGAGAAAATTGGAAATTTAAAAAAGGGTGAAAATGCGCGAAAAGCGTCCTAAAAACGTTCTAAATTGCGATTTCTACTCAATCTAAGGAAATACCAAAGCTATTTCAAAAGTAATGGTTGCCAATCAATGGTGACAGTCCCTGTTATAACATAGGTTATATTTTATGTTGCTGTCGCTACCATCCGAGGGTTTCAAAAGCAAAACATGTTCTAATTTGCGTTTTTTGCACAACTGAGGGGTCTAACACTTTGAAGTATGGCATGGTATTTACTTACAAGATGCAACTGCTTTCTAAGAACAGTCGAAAGAAAATTCCAAATTTGAAAAAATGAAGTGGGTGAAAAGCGTTATAAATTAAAATTTTTAAGCAAACTTATAAATTACTAAACCGATTAAAAAAATAATGATGACAAATTTTGGTGATAGAACCTGCTCAAACATAAGCTATATTTTATGTCTGTTCCACTACCACCAGAGGGTTGCAGGAGCTAAAAACTTTCTAAATTGCGAATTCTGTGATACTGAAAAGGCTAGAAACTTTAAATATGGCATGGTAGTTACTTATAAAATATAAATGCCCTCGAAGGAATGTCGAAAATAAATTCGAATTAAAAAGGGGTGAAGCGAAGGGGAGGTGTGAAAAGCATTCTAAAAAAGTTCTAAATTAGGATTCTATGCAATTTCAGGGAATATAAACCGATTATAAAAGTAATAGTTGCGATTCAATGGTAACAGTCTCTGATCCTACACAGGCTATATTTTATGCCGGTGATTCTACCACCTGGGGTTCACAGGAACAACAAACGTTCTAAAAAAGGGCTTTAAAAGCTTTTTAATTTACGTTTCTATGGAATATTAGGAAATAACAAACCGATTTCAAAATTAATGTTGGCAAATTAATGGTGACAGTTCCTGTTTCAACATAGCCCTTTATGGTGAGAGAGGTGGTAGGACTTGGAATTTGACATGATAGTTAATTTTAAGATGTAAGAAGATGGTTTCTAAAAAATTTAAAACTTCAAATGAATACTGAAATGAGCGTATTAATTGAGCATAA
This sequence comes from Maratus speciosus, assembly GCA_963932465.1. Taxonomy (NCBI): domain Eukaryota; kingdom Metazoa; phylum Arthropoda; class Arachnida; order Araneae; family Salticidae; genus Maratus; species Maratus speciosus. Next base: position 22,804,276 of record OZ010798.1, on the reverse strand, counting down.
AAGTTTCAAAATATTTTCTGAATTATCATTTATTTATTTTTATTTCATTTTATTAATTTAAGTCTCATTTCTGCCTAATGCAGTGTAATAAGGATGTTTAATCAAACTGTGTTTAAAATAGTAATTTTTGAATTATTCCTAAAAGTAATAAGTACCATTTAATAAAATAAAATATTACCTTTTAATAAAATAAAAATTTAGTTAGTACCTATTAATAAAAATTAGACATATAAATATCACTTGGCATATTTCAAATATTACGCGAGCAAAGCCGCGGGATTTGCTAGTATAAAATAATTTAGGTATGTACCAGTGAGAGTCACAAATTTTGGATGAAAAAGACTAGGCATCTCACATTCAACAAAATTCAAGTTTACCGTGGCGTAATAAACATACGTGTTATAATCCCAACAGTAGAATAATAATGATAATAATAATAATAAATCAAAACACTATAAACCGATGATTTTTATTTTCAGGACATTTTGGCATCTGAGGAATATTGGAGGCTGAAAAGAGACGAGTATTTTGACAAAAGACGCAATACTCAGTTGTACCGATCTGCCTTGGAAGGGTAAGGCTTTATTTTCAAATTTACAAACATGCTTGACTACATCATGACTGTTACCAATTTCATGATGTAATTTCGATTATCGAAGTTAAATTACACTGCTGAAATTTTGATTTTACATACAAAAAAAGGATGGGAAAGGAATTGTCACTAAAAAATGGTTAAAACTTATTACAAATTTTTTGTACTGCTTTAATCACAAACTTATTCGGTTCAATCATGAATTTATAATGTATAAATATAGAGTAATCCTTGTGTACAAGGGATAATCAGAATGGGAAATTTTTTCAAAGAGAAATTCCGCACGTACAGATCATGAACCGGGATTCGAACCTGATACGTCTTGGTTTGTTACCAACGTTCTTATTATTGAAACACCAGGCGGATATCATCGTGTTCTCAAACTGATGACATATAACATTCAGTTGAGATTATTTGTTACATATTGCCATAGAATGGTAAAAATTTGAACAATTGTTCGCGTTTCACTATAATCAGGAGTTTGAAAAATTAATTGCATCCAAGTTTTGGTACTTTTGCTTTTTTGACAATCCAATGGTAACAATATATATAAGAGAACTAAACATAGACAAAAAGTGTGAATATCGACACCTTAATCGCCCTCTCGACTATAAAAAAGACTTTCTTCCGTAAAAGTTTTGGAATGTTAAAACTAATTCGAAATTTAGATAAATGACATTAAAAATCTTTTTATTTGAATTTTAAAAAAATATATATAAAGACAAATATTTCATTTATTTTACATTTTCATTTACTTTTGCATTTATTTCGAATAAATTTTTATTTACCTGTTTATTTATATATTTTTAACAGTGCATTTGTGTGAGGAAATTCAAATTATGCTGCATTAACACCAGAAGCGCCGGAAATTTCAGTCAAGTTTTATTTACAAAAATGTACACCATAATTTTTATTTTAAGCTTTTTAACTTATCTATCTAACTTATTTTTGAGCGATATATATATTTAACACTTTTTAAAAGAAATTCCTGGTTCAAATTAAATTATACATGTTTGATATCAGTCAAATTGACTGCTCTTGTCGCTTCTAGTGTAAAAAAGGGGGACAGTATAAATATGAAGAAGATAAAAGTATTTAAAAAAAATCAAATTTAAGTCCATTCTCGTATATATATATATATATATATATATATATACCTTATTTCATTAATTAGCAATATGTATAGTAAAAACGCTAACAATTATATGAATGATTTTAAAGCAATTTATAAATTTTATACTCAAATGAAATTTCTATATGAAATATAATTTTGACCACTTTTAATCTATGTTTCACGATTTCGTTTTATTTTGATCGATTTGAATTTAGCCTTTCTACCAATAGGACTGCTCAGGGACCTATTTGTTCCATCTCCCATCTCCCCTTTATAACCACCGAGACCTTCCTATAAGAAGGTAATTAAAACAAATCAATTAAGTTAATAATAAATATAACTGCAACGTATTTGTTCTTCTTTTTAGCGATATTCGTCCCAGAAGGTCTCTTCCCGCAGTTGGGACTTTGGCGACTATTTTTGAGGATTTGCCACATCCAATAAATGAACCTTATGATGATGGGGTCCAACAAGACCAGGAGCCCGTGAAAGATGATTATTTCGATCTTCAAGCACTTGAAGTAAAAAGATCAAAAAGCAGTCACACTACATTGCTCCCTGTAAGTTCATTTAATATTCCATGTTTTACATTTTTTTTCTTAGTTACTCTGCTATAATGGACACTACACAGTGCAATCAAAAAGTTCCAGAACTCTTCTTGCTCGTGGAAAAAAAAATGGCGCTTTCTCTGCGAAACTGACGGGATGACCGATCAACGATCTTCAGCCGCGCGTATCAAGTGCTTGCATTAATTTCTGTGCACTTCCGACTTGATAGCTTCATTTCCGTACAGCTTGTATGTGCGCAATTGTTGTAAAAAAAAAATGGAACAACGGACGAACATCAAATTTTAGGTTAAATTGGAAAAATACGGCACAGAAACGTACGAAATGATTGAATATGATAACGGTGACGTTGCTATCAGTCGTTTGCGAATATTTGAGTAGTTTTCGAGGTTTCGAGCTTGAAGAGAGTCTATCGAAGACGATGAGAAGTCGGGGAATCATTCATCGTTCGTCGTCAAGGTTCCAATTTGACTGGTGCATTCTACAAAGACGTCTTGCGTCGATTTTTGAAACGATTGCAGCGTGTGAGGCTCAATTTGCTGAACAGTGGAACTTGGTACCTCTTGCACTATAACGCATCGGCTCACAAGTTTATTATGTGCAGTAACTTTTGGCGAAAAAGTAAGTTGTGTGCATTAACCACCCTACTCGCCATATCTGTTCCCTAGGTCTTCTTCCTATTTCCCAAGTTGAACTTGAAGATGAAGGGACAGCAGTGCGAGTCTGTTTTTTTCGCGGCCGTTTGACGAAATTCGTGTTTTTTTGAAATCTTTTAACGAATTTTGGGTTCTTTCGCGTTCCCTTGACGAGATTTGAGTGTTTTTGCGATCTTTTGACGAAATTTGCGGTTTTTTCGCGATTCTTGGGCAATATTTGAGCATTTCCCGAGATTCTTCTACAAAATTTGCGTTTTCTGCTATTCTTTGACGAAATTTACGTTTTTCCCGCGATCCTTTGACGAAATTGGCGATTTTTCTGCAAACAATTCACAAAATTAATTTTTTTCGGCCACTATTTGTCGAGATTCGCGATATTTTTTATATCTGAATTTTCGGATTGTGACCTTTTTTAAATTTTCGGAACAGAATCACCCACCTTATTCACCATATGTGTTCCCCCGGACTATCATTTATTTCCCAAATTGAAATTGAAGAAGAAGGGGCAGAGGTACGAGTGATGACACTGAAGCGGCTGTGACATCAGAACTCAATAGTGTTGGAGTGGAGGCGTTCCAGAAAGCGTTTACGGACCTGTACGTGTATACTCGTTCCAAGCATTGTAGTGAACTGGGAGGGGAATACCTAAAAGCTTAATATAAAAAGTAATAGTCCAAGAGCCGGCAGCTCAAAAACCTATGTTATCAAGCACAAGAAAAAACCCTTTATTTTATGGAAGAGTGGGAGTAGGGGAATCTAATTATCCATGTCTGCCGGAAGTGAAGTGGTGCATAAGCCAAAAATTAATATCACCAGGGGTTGACTCGTAGGTTTATCATTGTGTTTTCCTGCTCCCAGTCCTCCATGTTTTCATATCTTTGTTTGTAGGACAAACACAATGATAAACCTCGAGTCAACCACTAGTGGTATTAATTTTTGGCTTATGCACTACTTTACTCCCGGCATACATGGATCATTAGACTTCCATAAAATAAAGGTTTTTTTCTTGTGCTTGATAACATAGGTTTTTGTGTTGTCGGGTCTTGGACTATAAGTATAGTATCTGAGTTATATGGTTTGTGTGCGATCAGTCCAGGAACTTTTTCAAAGCACTGTGTATTCCTCATTTGGGTTCGAGTCTATATAAAAATCCAGCTGTTTGGGAAAAATTTGGCGAATCTCTCCATTGGAAAGCATTGTGTTCTCAAAGAATTCACTTATTTTTCATTCTGCTGCCGAAAGGATTGAAATGTATGTAAAAGATTTGAATAACGTAAGGAATATTCATTTAATTTCAGGTTCATTTTGAATTAATGACCGAACTTATTAGAAATATAACGTTAAAATAAATTAGGTTATAGACGATGTCGATGAAACAACAAATTTCAAGTATTTAAATGAAAGTTAATTTGTATATTTTGTAAATTAGACTTATTTTACTAAAATATGCTTTTACATCAAGATTTCAATGTAAATTTTTAATATTTACAAAATTTCTCATTTAAGTTTTTGAAAATCGTACATTTATCATTTTTTTCATTATTTAATAATCAAATAATGAAAGAATATGATTTTTTTTTCATTAATTTAGTTTCTGAGCTCATAAGTGTGACAGTAAAATAAAGTTGCAGGGAGAAATACGCAAAAACCTCAGTAAAAGTTAAGCGTAAATAAACAATCATGCCATCATTATACCTACACTGTTAAAAATCTGTAGCTTTTGCTGCATAGTCATTCCACCGCTTTTATAGAAAACGATTACTTTATACTATGGAGCATTGTCATTGGACAGAATAGAGATATTCTATGAAAGCGGTGGAGTGACTATGCAGTTAAATCTGCAGATTTTTAAGAGTGTACTGTAAAGTCAAGAGAATTCTTTCTATCGATTGAAAAAATGCATTTTCGGAAAAAAGGTAAAGAAAGTAAAAAAATAAAATAAAAAGGGCGATTTATGAGGATGCTTTAGAGGTACCTTGCATACTAAAACAATTTATACGTATATCAAATGCCTAAAATAACCCGATTTTTGACCTGAGAGAGAAGGCGACAGATACACACTTAATGCGTTTCAAAAAACTATTTGGCTGAATTTTAAATAATAAAAAAAAGTCTATAAATGTGGAAATTTTCAAAATTTTATTATCTTTTTTAAAATACAGAAAATTGAAAAAGACATAAAAAAAAAGTCCAGGATAGTTGCTACTTGGTCTCGTGTTTATCTGGCTTCTAAAAACCATTTATTTTATGTGTTATGTAGTTGTTAAAATAAAATGCACACTCTTTACTTTTAAGATAATGAAAATGTATTGAAGCCTTGCTACATTTTTTAATTTAAAAAAAACTTCAGCTTAAATTTAACATAAGTACTTTGCAGAGAGCTCCGTCACATTTACAAGCTATATTTACACTGACTAAAAAAGAGACAGTTATTATATTCATGATGATTACATGTCCTTGGGCTTTGGTACACTGTTAAAAATTTGCGGCATTCTGTCAGGTCATTTGACCATTTTTTGAAAAAACGGTTTCATAACCATAATTTAACGATATTCTGACCATAAAATGGCCAATAATATGGTCAGAATAGTGTTAAATTACGGTTGTGTAACCGTTTTCGATGAAAACGGTCAAATGATTGGGCAGAATGCTGCAAATTTTTAACAGTGTAGCCCTTGTCGTAATGGAAAATAACACTTAGTTTTTAGAAAAGTCCGTTGTGCAATAGTGACGAGTTGATTTCCTTCGCTGCATGCAATTTAGATATCTAATAATGTGTACTTATAATTACAAATCGATCGAAAATTCGGTTTCGTTTAAGTTTTCAGACAAAAATTACAGTTTCACCGAAAAAGTTATCAAAAATTTGGCTGGACCAAAACTATCTGTATTCCAAAAATCTCGTTTCTTCTTTCGAAAATTTTCACCATTATTCATTGATTTGAGCTGTATCGGCTCAAATGAGACATTTTTTTATTCATTACCATGAACTTCACTGTTTATAATTATTAGTCATGACTGACTCGAGACGTCAATATAAATTATAAAGGAAGTAATGCATAGATGACTCAATTTTGAAGACGCTTTTCATGTGCTCCTTAAAAGCTGCTGACTTAACCGTAATGGAATTTTTTTAGCAAATAAATAAATAGAATGCTAAATTCATGTATAAAAAGTGAAACTTAAAATTACACTATGTGCAAATTACTCAAAGAAAAAAGTATTTAAAAAGGAGTTAAATTACTTTAATGCTTCATAGTACTTTCAATTAGATACATACCCTTCTACAGAGAATACAAAATACACGCGTCTTATTTTCAAATTTCACTTAGTTGGTGTCGAAAGGAGTGAAAGTGAAAGTCAATTTTTAGATCCGGAAAACATTGGGAGATTAAAAATATGGATATAGAGGGAAGTGGAATATAACGTATTTTATGATTGTTTAAGCAAACTGAGCCACATTTGAATAAGTTTATCCTACAACATACCCAGAATTTGGCTCAGTTTGCTTAAAGAATCATAACACACGTCATATTCCACTTCCTTCTATATCCATATTTTTATTTTTCGTATGTTTTCCGGATCTAAAAATTGACTTTCACTGTCTCTCCTTTCGGCACCAACTAAGTGAAATTGGAATATAAGACGCTTGTATTTTGTATTCGCTGAAGAAAACTATGTATATAGTTAAAAGTACTAAGGATATTAAAGTAATTTAACAACTTTTTACCCGACTGCCAAGAAGGGTTATGTGTTTCACGCGTATCTGGGTATGTGGATTTCTTTAAGGAATGAGGTCTCTATCGATTTGTCTAAACCGTCCGATGGTTATAGGCTAGGTTTTGTTTTTAAAAATTCAAAATTGCGGTAGAGACGAAAAAAATTTTTACGCACCCTACTGAGTGACATCTCATTAGATAGTAGGGTGGGTCGAAAAAACCGAAATATTTATAATCGAAACGTAATAGCGCGGAAAAGTTGCCTTTTGTAAAAAAGATAAAATACGTAAAATATTACACCGATTGGTTAATATCTTTTACCGCCGCAAGGGGTCCAAATTTCGAAAAAATCGCAAAAAACATACTTTTAGCAATTTTTTTTTTTAATTATCCAAACATACTTATTCAATTTCCAATAGAACGCAATAGCCACGCCAAGATATTAGTAATGTAAATTAACATTTCATTTTTGTGACATCGTTACTTTTACCGCCAAAACAGGGCCAAAATTTCTAAAAAATGTTAAAAATTAAAGTTTTTCATTTTTTCAATTTTCATAACTTTTGTAATGTTTTCAGATTTTTTACATTTCTAATAGGCTGGGAAAGGCATTTTATGTTGTTAATTTCATGCACATTGTTAACCATGATCACTGTAATTCTATAAAAAAAAAATTGCTCAATGATAGAAACACCTGCAGCTGCCTGCACGTAAAATTAATTTCTCGCTGCTAGAGGGCCACGTTCCACTTTGTTCGATTTTTTTGTAATGTACTCCTTTTACCCTATACTTTGATGGCCCTAAAGATAGAAATATCTGCCAGGTTAAAGAGGGGGCAAAGTTTCATCTTTGCGAAGCCAAGGAGGAACATATCTCTTTGTACTAGAACCAGGTCTGAATTATTTTCGCCATTTGACCCCATCGTCTGGCAAGGCGACTTCTATATGCAATGACATTGTAGATTTTTTGAAGAAAAATGAAATCCCGACTGGAATAATAATTTCAGTTGAATTTCGCGGAACTGTCTTCAAAACAGGATGCAAAGGTGGTGTTATAGTAGGACTAGTTGAGAACAACTTTTAAAAAACCACTTTATTGGCTTCCTTGACCTCACTTCAATGAGCTTCCACTGAGACATCTTTTCAAACATCTTGATGACAAAAAACAGGTTCTCTATCATATTGTGGCCCAATTGGTTGATCTCTTGCGATTTGCGAATTATTACCAATTGCAAAATTTTAGCCAATTTAATCTGATCACCTAGCTGTTGATAAAGATGATTTGTCAACTGACCAGAAGTATATGTCTGAAATATTGCAAGCTCTTTCAACACACGTGTATACAATTGACCTTTTTTGCTGAGTCCCTGGACAAATATTTCACGCAAGGTGGATCATTACTGCTATTCGAATTTTGAGACTCTACGTTGGAACAAAGAAACCCTCTTCTTAACTTGTCATACTCTTTGAGTACATCCTGAAAATGTACTGCATCAGTTGGTTCACAATTAAATTGAATCACTCATGTTTTTCAGAATCTGTGCACTATAGTTAGTAACTTACGTTACTTGACAGATAATCTACGAAAGATTATAGTTCCTGTATTTTCACGAAATGACTATTTCGCAAATCATACAAATAGCCTCTTTGGAATGATAGCATATGAAGAGGAGAACATCAGGGCCCCAGCCATGAAGAAAATTGCAAAATCACGAAGTTCTGTGGACTAGAATAGTGCCATCCGTCACTTTATCATAGCAGACTTCAACACTGAACCTTAAAATTGTATGGCTTTAGTCTACTGACAAAACTGAAAACTAACGGAACCACCTGTTATGGTTTCTTTATCGACTAAAAACGCTGGTGGGTTTAAAATGTTTGATTAAAGATACCAGCTATTATAACTTTCCTTGTCCCACTCAATCACTAGAAAGATGCGTGAAATTATTCATTGAAGCACTGATAAAGTTTGTTTACTAGAACAGAGGGAGGATCACATCTGATCAGTTTTGGCCTCTCGAGAAATAATGACTTCATCTGAAAGCAAGTTATATTATAAAATTCATTTACTAATTCTTCTTCATTCATTAATTCTTCTTCATTTTAAGTTTATTTAACCCGTTTCGGTTAAATATCTCTATATTTTAATTAATAAAATACTAAAACATTTTGCTCATTTTATATAATTTTTGTGGCATGAATTGGCTGTTATGAAGTAAAACATCAGTAGATGAAGCGATCGTCAAGAAAAATGAATGATTAACTTTATTTTCAAGTCTATTACAAATAGTTATAAAAAATTATGATATATTAATAGATATAAAGTAAAATTATTTATTTCTAGACATATTATAGAAATTATAAAAATTTAGAAAAAAAATGAAAAATTGAAATTTTTGAAATTTTTACAAAAAATATGGTCTTTTTGCGGCAAATAAAGGTATGATTTCATCATAATGAACATTTACCGGGGCATTTCTCATATCTTCATGTAGCTATTGCGTTCTATTAAAAATTGTATTGGTATGTTTGGATAATTTAAAAAAAAAATGATAAAAAAACATGTTTTTTTGCGATTTTTTAAAACTTTGGCCCCCTTGCGGCGGTAAAAGATATTAACTGATCGATGTAATATTTTAGAAATTTATTCTGTATTACAAAAGGCAACTTTTCCGCGCTATTACATTTCGATTATAAAAATTTCGGTTTTTTCGACCCACCCTATTAGATAGGTCTTTCAAAATGAAGACGATGTTTCATTGACTATTTTACAGTCAGAAGCTCCCTTTAAAATTTACACAACCTGGAAGTTGTGTAGGTAGGATTTATATCTTTATGGCAATTCTAACGATCGGAGACATCTATAGGCCTCACCAAAACGGTTTTTATAGATAGGAACTAACAATTAAACACAACTTAAAAGTCATCAATACAAGTAAATAAATAAAAAAAAAATAAAAAATAATAATAAAAAAAAAAAACAGTGGTACTCCGGGAGTGCCAATAGAAGTGAAAACTTCAACAATTACGTGTGTGTTTTTTTAATCGTCAGGAAATGTTTTATGCGTTGAATTGTGTAGCAGCACTAATGAAAGCCCCTGCCAAGTCTTGAAAGCACAGCCGTACGCACCTTTTTCTGGAAGCAACTCAGGGTACTTTTGACACCCCAATATCTTTGTGTTGGTGATTCCCAGAAACTTGAAACTTCGTAAATCTAAAGTAATGTGGAAATGGCACTAAATGCTGAAATTTCACGTTTCTATCTTTTTTATTTCAGAAGATATATGAACTTAAACTTTCGCCTTTTCGACACTGATTCACCGATCATCAAAACTCAGAGGTACGTCCTGTATCCCTAGAATCTTGAAATTTGGTATGAAGGTAGTGTTTGGGATACAATGAAAGGGAAAATTTAAAAAATCCGGAAAATTTGGATAAAAAGTCGAAAAATCAAAAAACCGAGAATTTGGCAGAGATGTGATATACGAACCATGTTTGGCACGATTTTTTAACGTCAATTTGGCGAAAGCCCGTTTTCCAATACCAGTTACAATATATATTTTTAAATTATTTTCTATTGTTTTAAAAAGTAAACAACAATAAATAAACGGTAATTTCATTAATAACTATAGAACAAAACAATTGTACAATTTAAAAAAATAAAATAAAAGTAAATGAACAATTTATTAATAAATAAGCAACAGTAGCCGGGTTACCTTGTAAAATAAAGTAACGCCATTTTGCTGTCAATTAGGTACCCAAGTGCGTATCTGACATCTGTGCCCCGTATTTTATCTTCCGTAATCGAAATTCCCGCCAATACTGTTGGTCATTGACCAGACCATCAACACGATAAAATACAGCGTTATCGGTTTTTAGTTACATGAAATAGGTAGGTCACGAATACGGTATAATTCATTATAACGAAAGAAGAATAACCACTCAAGGAATGGTGAAAAACGTCTTTGTCACGGGATCAAAATCGCTCTTAACTCAATCGGTAATTTTTTGACAAAAAAAAAAAAAAATTGAAAACACAGTTCGACTCCAAATCGCTTCCAGAGTCGGACCTCCCAATTTTATATGTTTTAAAAAATGAATTTGTAAATGTGTCGAAACGTTTTGCGCTTGTTGAGCAGAGCAGTTGATAACAGCGTTACCAAAATAAAAATTTCAAGATTTTCTTCTTTTTTCAACAATAACGTTGTTTAATATAATTTCTGATTTTTTTTTCTTTTTTACAGAAGAAGAAGAGGTTCCGGAATACGAGGAAGTTCTTCTCCGGACTGTTCCGTTGTTTCAAGCCTCGATAAGTCAAAAGGGGAGCTCAATAGTTTAACCGGCCCTCCACATCTTCTCAAGAACATAAAAACTAAAAGTCACATACTCAGGTAATTTTCGAAGCCTCCCCCTTTTTGTGAATGGCTTCGTGAATACATCAATGTAAAGCCAAACTCTTATTGTAATAGTTATCACTAAACCTCCTGCAATAGAATAAAACACAATAGAATATGTCTTGTTTCTTTTCAATGTTTTGCACCAGGTGTGTTTTCTTGGAAGTGAGAATGGGAGTAAGGAGGTGAGTGAGTGTGTGAGAGAGAGTAAGCAATCAATACCAATATTTACGAACACCAATCATTGCTTACATTCATCTTATTATATTTTACTTTTAAGGCGCTTTTCAAAATCCCTTCACAAAAGCTCGAAACTTTCTGAACCATTTTCTGACTCATATTTAACCCTTTCAGGGGCAGAAAAATTCTGTTCATAAAATGATGAAATGATTGACTGGCATCAGAATTTACAAACGAATTACTTAGAAAATGAAATCTGGATAAAGCTCTCTTCTCGAAAATTTAAGGAAAGATTAAAAGAGCACATTTCTAATATTAAGTTTAACAAACAGCTTTATCCAGATTGCATCAAAAATAAAACATTAAGATGAACTTCGACAAAGCTAAAATGATCATTTCAACGTCTAAACATTCCTCTTCCATAATCCGCGAATCCATTGAAATTTTACTTAGAAGTGATAATGTTTGTAATGATGTCCTTTCCTATAATATTCCCGCTATTTGGTACAATATCCTAAATATTTCAAGACCTCCTAATAATATGAACGGATCTTTTGACCCCTCTGCAGAGAAATGGACTGAACTCCGCATGCGTACTATTTTGTTTTTGTTTTTAAAATGTATTTCTATTCAGTCGGTCATCTTTTCCCCTTTGTAAATGAACGCGTGTGTGTTCGAAAGATCTCGGGTTGCAATAAATAATATTTTTATATGTTTGAGTCACCTTTTTAAGTAGTTATATGTATGTTATATTGTACATTTTGCAGTTTTTCTTTTTGAATTTATGAATTTTCAACTTTGAGATCCTACATTTCGTGCAAAGGATCTGTTGATGCTGACAATGACTCATTATTTCAGGTCTTTTTTCATTGGTTAAATTTACTTAGTTACAATTGTTTTAGAAAATATTTCGATTATTTATGATTTCCTTCATATATTTCATTATTTACTTGTTCTTTTTATGAATTCGACATCCTTTTTTTTTTCTTTCGCCGATTTTGAATGTTTTAATGTTTAATACTTCATATATTGGTGATTAAGATATAAGTTTATTAAAAAAATTCATTAATGATTAGTTAAATTAATAATAGTTGATCCAGCTTTATTATGTATACTGTCAGTGTAATGTATTGATACTCAATTTTTAATTTTTATTATATATATATATATATATAAACAGGGTGTCCCGAAACGACCGTATAAACTCTGCACAACTAGATTCCTCGTTGGGAGTACATAAAAAGTGCCCAAAGAAGCGTTCCTGTACGATCCATAGTTTACGAGAAAAATACGAAAAACAAAGTATGACATCACTGCCGGTGCAAGAAAAAAACACTTTATTGGACGTATCAACAACAGTATTTGCATATCTTTCCAGACGATAATGTTTAAGCACACAATTGTGCACAATTTAAAGCAGATCTTCAAAGTTCTCCGCCGTGCATGTCGAGGTAGGCCTGAGCACGCCGTGGAAGGGCTGTCATCACACGTTGCAGCATCGCGGGGTCCACCGAAGTACAAGCAGCATGTAGACGAGCAACTAAGTCCATTGGTGTTGTCACTACGTCTCGATACACCAGTTGAGATGGCCCCATAGGAAAAAAATCCAACGATGTAAGATCTGGCGAACGTGGCGGCCATAGAACCGGACCCCCCATGTCCGATCCAGCGGCCGGGGTATTCCATATCCAGCCAACCACGTACAGGCGCACAGAAATGCGCCGGAGCCCCATCATGCTGGAACCAAAGTCCCTGCATTGCCGCTAATGGTATGTCATCGAAGAACTCCGGTTAAGACCTCTTTGAGAAACACCAAGTACGACTGTCCCGAGAGCCGTTCAGGCAACAGATAGGGTCCAAGCAGGCGATCCCCGAGTATGCCGGCCCACACGTTAAGAGACCAACGTTCCTGATATTTCTGCGGCTGGATTGCATGCGGATTGACCTGGGACCGCATATGGTGTGTCCTTTATCTGTGTTCTGTTGCTGCAACAGCCATTCACAGAAGGCCACGCGTTTCTGAAAGTCATCTGGTTTCAGACCTTGCACGGTTGTGTACCGAAATGGGTGTAGCATCTGAGACCGTAAAAGCCTGTGCACAGTACTTTTACTCGAAGTCATCTCACGGGCAAATGCGCGTGTGCTTACCTCGGGCTTCTCTTCTACCCGCTGCAGTATTGCATCCATATGTGCTACCGTCAGGCCGCTCCGCGTTCTTCCAGTATCGTGAAGATTGGCTGTTGCAAGACGCTTCCCGTTTTTCGCAGTCTGTCGTCCAGCCTACGGATGACGTTGTTATCGGGAGGACGGCGGGACGGATAGCGACGGGCATACTCCCTAGCAGTTCGTAAGGCATTTCCATTGCATCGGTCGTACATCAGGTACATGACGCAGTAGTCACGAATGGAATACATCATAACCATGCGAAGAATACCGGTAGCTGCAGGATGCAATCTTTTAAATACGAGTTCAACGGCGGTTTAACGTCATTCCATGGCGCACGCACATGCATGGCGCGATATGCGTGGCGAACGTTTTAAACATTATAGTCTGGAAAGATATGCAAATACTGTTGTTGATATGTCCAATAAAGTGTTTTTTTCTTGCACCGGCAGCGGCGTCATACTTTGTTTTTCGTATTTTTCTCGTAAACGATGGATCGTACAGGAACGCTTCTTTGGGCAGTTTTTATGTACTCCCAACGAGGAATCTAGCTGTGCAGAGTTTATGCGGTCGTTTTGGGACACCCTGTACATATATATATGAAGTTTTGAACTGGGGGTTGTTTTGGGTTCTAGGAGCGGCGTAGACCTGCAAAAAATTTTCTGAAATTCCAACATAGGGAAGAATGTAATATGTAGTATTAATTACGAAACCTACCTAAAAACGGGACAGGATACAAGAATATCCCGAAGCAAAAAATCATAGTATAACTGAATCGGTGATTTCGAAAAGAACTAAATCCCGATTTTGACATGTCTTATTTTAAGATGCTTTCAAGGTTTTTTCTTTTAGGTAGATTTCGTAAGAAATACTACCTATCGCAGTCGTTACCATGGTGCGACTTTTGAAAAATTCCTTCATAAATTTTCATTTTAGGACCTCAGGAACCCAAAACCACCCCCACCTAAAAATTATATATATATTTAAGTATTGCGCGGCAGCGCAATACTTATTTATTTCCAGTGTCACTTCTCAATGTTAATTTAGCATGGAAAAGCCTACAGAGATCATAACTTTTTCATTTTTTCTTCCCAACTTTTTATCCCTGATGCCACTCATTTTTTATTCTTTACTAATTCTAATGATATTATAAATTTAAAGTGTAAAAACGTTTGCCTGAAGGGTCAAAACGAATGGTAAAATGCCTTTGCATATGGATCAATTATAACCCAGACAGAAACACGGGTCAATTTTTTTTTTACATTATTCAAATATTTTCCTTAATAATTCCAATTTTTGCTTTTTCCATTGAAAATCAACGGACATTTTTCATAGAAAATGTAACATTTTTACTTCATTGTTGCACAAATTTCAAAAGCCGTAATAATAATTTATTTTTTTTTTTTAGTTGAAATATTTTCACGTGAAATATTAAATTGAGCTAGTTTTTTTATTTTTATTTTTTTTTTTTTTCTTTTTCAAAAATTAAAAAGGTGAATATGGCGTCATAGTGGAAATAAAAAGGATATTTTCAGAATAAGTTTTTGTTTTGGTCAAGTTTATATTTTAGTAAAAAGTTTCTAGTGGATAGCTATTTTTACGCAGGTAGCGAATTTAGTGGGGAATTACATAATTTAAACTTTAAAATGTATTTTTTTTCCGAGATGAGAACTATTTATACCCCAAGTTAAACTTAGGTAATAATTTTCTGATGTGCTTACATCACCAAATAAGGTTATGTAGGAGAATAAGGTTTAAAAATTTAAGTAAAACTTTTATTTTTTATTTTTTATTGTATCACAGCTATAATATTGTTAAATATGAGCAGTAAGGATTCCACACACTTTACATTTAAGTTCATGGCGTTCCCGAGTAGGAAATAGGGTATCTAAATTTAAGTGAAGTTAATTTTTTATGTTTTGATTATAGATTTTTTACGTTCAGATTAGAAGTTTTTGTCCAAACTACCGCAACCTGCATTACTACAGTGGTGAAACATTTTGAATTACACATTGGTAAACTGCATCCCACATTGTGATGCAATACCGCATACATCAAAGCCTGATGATGGTAATCTCTATTAATTTTGAATTGCGTTCGTCTGAGTGCATTAGTTATTAAAAAATTGACATATTAAACAAAAACATAATTTGAAGAACAAATTAAAAAAACAAAATTTATTTCCTACATTGTTTAAGCCCGAGAAGGGACAGATATTAAGTTATTTCATTCAATTAGTTCTACATTTAATGTTAAATTTTTGTAAAAAATTAGTTAAGCCAATTCAAGATTAAAAAATAAAAATAAAATTCATACAATATGATACTGAAAACACCCTAAAAAATAAGATTCCGTTCAAATGAAATCGAAATAAATTTTAGATTTTTTTAAAGTTTTGTATTTTGCATGCATTGTGAAGGCGCCTACCTTCACATATTAATATTAACACCTTTATCCTTTCCGCCCTTTAAAATTACATTTTTTCGAATTCTTTAAATTTAATTATCTGTTTGCATTCGGATTCAATCTGTTTTTAGCGTTCTTTTCCCTTCTTATGTTCAGCAATCATTTTTCTGTATCTGTAAGATTTTAACCGCAGCGCACTGCATTTAAAAGAAAAAAAATAATTTCCTCTTCTCGCCTGGCAACTGGATTCTAATTTTCATCCTCCTGCCTTAGTTTTGATGATATGCAGAAATTAGTCAGACATATTACTTCTACATTTTTAGCCGTTGGTCCAGATGTAAGAGATATTAGTCATTTCAGTTATTAACCCTGTCTGTATTTTACTTTAGTTTATTAACATGCCCTTTCCGCCGCTTCAATCCCATGAGAACTGTGGCAAACCACTATAGAATGTTTTTTTGCGGTTTATGTGCTATAGTTCCTAAGTAATCATTTGGCGTTAAATATTTCTTATTACTCTTTTACTTCCCCCATTCAATTTCAATTATCGTACTTTGACATGTCTTCCTCTCTGTAATTTCGCCATATAGCACATTTATTGGGCGAAATTGTGTATGTACTTCTGCCAATACTCGAGTATTTCGAGAAAATGAAATTGTGACTTTTTCCTTCTGAACTGGCGTGCTCTGAGGTTTAGAATGTAACGAGACTCTCTCTCCAACGCCCGGCTCCGGCCGAGGGCTCGCCTTGCAAAAAAACTACCCGAACCTGGTGTCCGATTTGGTCAATAAAGAATTAGTTGTAACATTCGGCTTGTCTCTATCTGAAATATGGATTAATTCGTTCTGTTGATATTGTTTCATATCGTTATCAACTCTTACAGCCATCGGAATAATTCAATACAAATGTACAGAAATCAAAAAACTTCGCTACAGAAAATTGGTGCCGTTTAGGCGCAAGCGAGTTCCAGTTGGAGAGAGGAGAATTTTTTACGGTATAATAGACTATAATTTATCGATTTTCTAAAGGTATTTGGTGGAAACTTTCGATGCTCATCAATTGACTTTTCTGCGTGCTGATGTCGTCGTGTACAAGAGTACACAATGCGCAAAAAAAATGTTAAAATTTATCAGCTAACATCAACAATCCTGCAAAATTCTGAACTATGCTCATTGCGGTGAATTTCTGCACCCTCTCTCGCCTGAAATAACCACAGCTACAACAAATAAATTTCGATCAAAATAATGACTCGAGATTCTCTGCAAAGCGTTCCCCAACACAATGTTCACCGAGGTTTTTCTATATCGTCATGCCGTCAGCTTCCGTCACAACTAGCCGATAATCGTCACCCGGTCTACCGGCAAAAAAAGAGTTACCCAAGATATGTCAGCGCCTTGGGGATGAGTCATGGATTTCCATCGCCTCTTGTGTTTTTTTTTTCCTCTCCCTTCTGTGCGCTCCTAAGATGAATTCTGCAACTGAATCGAAATTTCTAAGATCTGTTGGACTGTGTCTTGTGCCGGCCGCAATTAAAATAAAAAGAAGAAACAGAACAGCTTACAAAACGTTTTTAAAATTAAAGGATTTTTTTTTCTCCTTCCCCAGTAACCCTCTATGAAGAAAGTGAAATAAAAAAAAATAGTTCATGGATTTACATGGATTACGTTTACATTTCAAGAAACGTTTAAAGAAAATACTGGTTGACTTTATTTGTTCAAAGAAAGACAGTTAACAAAAAAAAAAAAAAAAAAAACGGTTTATACCAGTGCAGTTTTTTTAGAACGGAAACTAATCAAATATAATATAAGTAGTGAATATTTAGAAGATGTCCACATCAAATTATACGCAGATATACCTAAACATTTAAAAAAAATAAGAGTATTCCTGCTGGCACAGTACTAAACACACATAAATGCATAGAATCCATTTATTCTTTTATTGCCCTAATATATGTATTATGCTTATATTTTTCCTTAGCTCAAGGTAAGTTTTATTTAGCTTTTATTAGCAACATTTGAAGAGGCATTCTTCAAATATATATCATATTTCGTGAAATTACTTTTCTACACATTTGATATATATATATATATAAAAAAAGGAAAAATCAAATTCATTTTTTTAGATTATATTAAGGGGATGTGTTTATTTTAAATGGTTGGTTTGTTACAAACACATTTAGTGGTGTATAAAGAAAATGTTTTGTTGTGATGAAATTAACTTTTCTGCTGGCTATATTTTTAACGATGATAAAAATTCTTTTAAAAGTTAGATACACTTTTCTAGGTTTTGAAAGGTATTGTGTTTTAGCATATATGTTACATATTTGTATAGAGTTATTTACTCACTAAAAAAAAAAGGTTGTTAAATTTGCCTTTTCATTCTAGTGTGCTTATGTTAAGTGTTGAATTATATTTTTATATTGCCTACTAAATAATACAGAGTAGACAGTGCTTGGTCAAAAAAAATTTTTTTGCTACTTTTTTTGTGCAGTAGATATTAAAATATTATAAAAGGTCATTTAATGATGATTTAGTTATGAGGATTAATTTGCTATAAATTAAAAAGATAAAAATAAAAATTCTCATCACTATATTATGTTGCTCTTTTAATATATATATATATTTGTATAGATAGCTTCTTACTAAAAACTAAACATTTATTTTTATTAGTAACAGGCTAAGATTTTGTATGTCTAGGGATGCACTTCATATCCAGTTCAGTTTCAAAGTTTTCTTTATTTATATAAAATATTGTCCAAAAACAGTTTTTTTTTCACATTTCCAATTTTTATTTAATTTATTATATATATTTTGCAGTGTGACACAATGTCGCAATTCGGAAATGAGATGTTGTTTTTCATATCTCTATTGGCCTAGGATTGCCGAACGTGGTTGCTCTCGCTTAATTTCTTACATCTTGGCGCTGGTCGCAATTTTTCCCTATTAGACATTATGCGTCTGCAACAAATATGTGCCACATTGCATTTTATATAAAAATGTTATCTATTATGATCACAGACAGTGTCTTTATTATTTTGGTTTGAGTAGCTTTTAAAACTCAGCAATCCTCTTGTAATCAGGCAGTCTTCCCAATGAAAGTGAAAACTTAGATAAAGAAAAAGGGGGCATAGTGTAAAAAAAAAAAGATAAATAAAATAACATAAGGTAATTTTTTTCACAGAGCTTAATGTAATATTGATACAAAAAAAGAGATAAAGAAATGAAAAAGCTTAAACTGATACTGGACTGATATTATTATGGATTTTTTTTTATGCTTGTTGTGCTTAATATGTTTCTTTTTGTCACACTTGCATACAGGAAATTTATTTTTATATATAACATTTTATATTTTTTTAATGTGTATATTATATGTTTTGTCAGTAATCCATATCAATAAGATATGAAACTTTTAATACTCTAGATTACTATAAATTTAGGTCTTGCAACTTTTTATACTTAAGGATAGGCACTAGTGACATATAAAAAAAAAAAGGAGAGAGGAAGTCATCAGTAATGATATTTAAATTTGCTCATTATTTAACCTTTTCCAGTTGGTTGCTACTGATTTGAGAAGATTCCTTTTGCCATCTATACAGTACATTGTTCTGTTTATATAGATCTCTCATATTCCAGTTTGCATGGATTTTATACATTTTTATTCACGTCTCATTAATTTATTTCTATAGCATAAATTTGGCTCCTTAGATTTAAAATATAGCGCGAGTCATCGTATCTTAAATTTTTTTTATTATTTCATAAAAAAGGTCTCTTTTTCCTCTTGATTTCTATTTCTACTTTATAAAATTTTATAACATGAGTCGTAAACATTTTATGCATGTGTTAGATATCAGTATGCTTGTTACTGCATACACACACTACATTTTACATGTGATTATATTTCTTGAGGTTAATTTTTAGTTATTGTTTCTTGTGTTGTGTAAGTGCTTTTGTTTCATTGCGCTATGATCCGGAAATGGCCCAATGATTAAAGGTGTATGTTTCACTTTTGGCTAAGTGGATCGGCCGTTCACTTTCTCAAAAATGGAATATGTTGCTTACATGATACAAATGTTCAATACCTCACATTAATTTACAAGGCGTGCCCGCTCTCTTTTTTAAATGTATAATGAAGTATCTCTCATACTATTTGATACTCCGTACATGATTTTTTTTTCTCACTCTAGCTTACTATGGGCAGATAGTGAAGTTAGATGTTTGTCTTCATCCATTTTTTTTAATGTCATGTACACATTTATTATGATTTCAGGTTTAACCTGGTACTACATACACACACATATTTACATTTGCACTTCATATGGTCTTGTTTTGTAATAATTTTATGACACTCACCTTGGTTAAACATGGTCATGATTATGTGTGCTTGTACATTTTTTACATACTTTCTCAACGTTAGTGTACATTTTCACAAATACATAGTTTTACACTATTTTAAAGTTTGCGTATTTTTGTGACCTTGTCATTTTTTTATTTTCGGATAGTAACAGAATCTTTTTGTACATAATGTAATTCAATATAATATTTGTACATGCGTCTTAAATTTACATGCATGAGTTAATTTCTAGCTCGTATTTTTTACACATTTGTTAATTTTGTTTGTTTACGCGCGGCTGGTGACTCGTTGCTATTTTATTTATAACATAAGGTATTTCATTATAACTGACATGATATTTGATATCGTTGAAAATGTTGATTTTATAAAATTTATTCAAAGGCATAATGTGAACTGCTATATACACTTTATTTATTTTTTTTTTTTAAAGGCTATTCACATATAGTCATTAAACTAGTTCTTTGGCATTTTCTCACATTTTAATATTTTTAATTAGTGAGTTAAAATCTCACAGGTGTCTTGTGACGGATATATACACTCATATATCATAAAGTATAAAGCTTGGTATTTTGCTATTCATTTTTTTTCTCTTCCATTCGTTTACTTGGAACATGTTTGGCTTGGCATAACTTCTACATTTTAGCGCAGAGTTATGCAATCTGTCGAGCACTCGTACATTTTACGCACACTTCTTTTAACTTCATACAGTAATAACTCTGGCAGATACAACTTTATTTTAATTTTAACCCTTAGTTAACCATTTATGCAACTTTTTTTTTCTTTTCACAAGTAGTTCATGTCTTGGATATTTATTTATGTTACACAAAATTTGCTCATTTAGAATACAATTTTGGTCATTCATATACATACATTACACTAGTTCATGAGTTAATTTACATATTTTGTTCATTTGCTTTTACACATTGTACTTTGCTTACGATTTATTCGACAGTATTCCTTTTTTTTTTTTTTCTCACATGTAGTTCATTGAGTAATACACACTAGCTGGTTTAGAGTTTAACCAGAGTTTTCACACACTACACGTAGATTATTAACTTTTTAACCCTTATTTATTACATTTTGGTGATTAACTCATTAATTATGTAATTGCATCTCACTCTTATGTTAGTGTTTTGGGTTATTACACACACACACTCCGTATATTTTGTTAGCAAATGCATAATAAAATGTTAGTTCATTGAGACATTATTTCATGTAGTTCATGTGAAATTATGCAATTTGTTCATGCGTTTACTTACACGTTGTGTATGCTTGGGCACACACGTGTTCATGTGTTTTATTTCCTGTAGTTCATGAGTTTGGGGTTTCTTTTTCCCCTCCCTTCACACACATACAGCTTTTTCCCTGTTACTTTTCTATCTTTTAAACTTTACACCATGTTTCGATATTAAAATGTTCTATCAGTTTTTTTTATTTTTAAAATTTTAACAGGGTTGTTTTTGTTTATTTTATGTGTTTGCATAATGTCATAACATATCAATGACACTATCACTTTGTATATGTACAAAGATTGTAAAGTTACATGGAGTTGTCCGTCACATGACATTAAACTACACAGACATTTTGAATTATTTGACTTTTAACATGTAACATTTTTTTTAACACTTTCGTTAGATACTTCTTACTTGAAGGTGGCAGATCGAGTAAGGTATTTTGCTACACTATATTAAATCGTAAGCAATTTCTTAGTATATGGTTTTTAATATTTTTCCCAGGAGTTAAATTTTAATAAATACACAGAAGGTTTATACATAATTCAGCAAAACTAAAACTTTTGCATTATTCTCATTTTTTTTCCTCGTAAATTTATTTACTGAGTTTGAGACTCACTGGTTGTCGGGTGAGAATTGCTTTTTTTACACTCATGTGTCATGATTCCAAGGAATTTGTTTTGGTGAACAACATTTCTTTTTCCATATTTTTCAAGGGACAGTTTATCTTTTGCTATAACACTCCTATTTTTGTTTGTTTAACTTAAAGGTAGTGATCCTGTCAATTTTACACTGAGGCATTTTGAACACATACTTTTTCAACGAATGCAGCAATATCTTATGAAGGTTACAGTTAAAAATTAAATTTAACCCTTTGATAACGATTTTTTTTTTGTATATACGGTATTTTTTTTCTCTTCAGTTACATTTTGCTGTTTGGTGCTTGGTGCATGTAGAGAATTTTTGTTCATAGTTAACACACACAGTAGTTGATAGTTTATGTTAGTTCATAGAAAAAAACCCTTACACTAGTTCATTGCTTTGTGCATTCTTTGCGTGCATCAGGGACTAATTGTCACTATTCTTTTTTACATCTGTTCACAAAAAAAACTTAGACATTTTGCTTCATTAATACACTTATTTTGTTCATTGTTATTATTTTACACTTGAGGTCAGTGTGACACATTTCTTCGGTTCATTGTTATAATTTTACACTTGAGGTCACTGTGATGCACTTCTTTGGTTACTTGGAATAATCGCACACGTTTGTTCTTTGTTTTTTTTTGTTCTATAACAAAATGTTTTTCACATTGAAGCAAGATTATTGATTTTTTTTTCACGTTTATTTACACGCATTCTTGTTTACACTGTCAGCTTTTCATTTTATTAAGTCACACATATTTTTTTTTCAAAAAAAAAAAAAAAAAAAAAGGCTTGTTGCACCTGTTGGGTATTTTACCGATGTTTATAATTTACAATGGTATTAAACTTAAAAGTTTTGTCTTGTTGAACATTAGTGAATATTCTTTCAGTTTTTTTTTTCTTTTGTGCAATTTTACAGTCAGGTACTCTATACAAAGGTTTCTACAAAGGTTACATACAATTGAAATCTGTTTACCTTTTACTTAAGAGTTATTTTAAGTTAATGGGTAATAAAAAAAGGGGTGTTGTTGCTGGCAACTTTACAGGATTACATTTTTACTTTTTATTTATAATTTTTTCAGTCAGTACCTTCCTTGGCTACTCAAGGTAATTCACGTGATAAGGTAGTTTTCTTATTCACGATTTTCTAATCACTCAGTACACAGGTGTGCATTACATATTTTTTTTGTTTTGTTTTGTTATGTTCATTGACAAATGCGGTTTAACACACCAGTATATACCAGTCGTAACACCAAATGGCGTTATTTATGACTGCATTCACGCACACACATACTTTTTGTGTCACCTGGTGTACAATGCTTATTAAATTCCATTAAATTTAATGTACATTTTTCTTACCATTTTTTTTAAGGGGTACTTCCTTGGAAAGTTCTTACTACCTCTTGTTTATACCTTATAGGAGAGCTATATGTTTTAAAATTCACTTTACTTAAATTAGGTTCTCAGTAAAACACATTCAGTCCTTGTTTACTAGATAACATTATGACAACTTTCAATTTTCAACAAATAATTTAACCCCATCTTCCTCTCCTTTTACTAGTTACACTACTTTAAAAAAAAAAAAACTTGAGATGTCACATATAGTGCCTGAAAATGTACAATTTTTTTATATTAACTAAATCATGTAATGCTTTGTCCTTATATACAGTTCATGTCTCAAAATAAATTTATAAGTTGGAGTATGACCAACTGTTGTAGCAATTGTGGAAATTGCTCTTGCTTGCAGTGAAGGTTAGAGCAATTTTACATCTAAATCTTCTGGAATTTATTTTAAAAAATTAATTGTGTGCACACGTAAAAAAAAAATGATTTTTTTTTGAGAAAACAGCTGTCCAGAAGTTTTAAACTGCAGTTCATAATTTTTTTTTCAATATATTTTTATTTTTGCAAGTCTTTGGTACCAACTTGCTTTGTCATGCTTATAGACATGCTTTTTATATGAGACATGTTTTATTTGTTTTTTACATATTTAGTATTTCTGTATATGTTTATAAACTGTTGGTCACCGGGTTCCCACGACAAAATATTACATTTTTACATATTTTTTTTATGTGTAATGTATTTGAGAGAAGACATGGGGTCAATTTTTTTCTCTCGCGGTTCACTTCTTTCTTTTTCGGCTGTTGGGGAGATATATGTGAAGGCGCCTACCTTCACATATTAATATTAATACCTTTCTCCTTTCCCCCTTTAAAATTACATTTTTTTTCGAATTCTTTAAATTTAATTATCTGTTTGCATTCGGATTCAATCTGTTTTTAGTGCTATTTTCCCTTCTTATGTTCAGCATACATTTTTCTGTATCTGTAAGATTTTAACCGCAGCGCACTGCATTTAAAAGAAAAGAAATAATTTCCTCTTCTCGCCTAGCAACTGGATTCTAATTTTCATCCTTCTGCCTTAGTTTTGATGATATGCAGAAATTAGTCAGACATATTATTTCTACATTTTTAGCCGTTGGTCCAGATGTAAGAGATATTAGTCATTTCAGTTATTAACCCTGTCTTTATTTTACTTTAGTTTATTAACATGCCCTTTCCGCCGCTTCAATCCCATGAGAACTGTGGCAAACCACTATAGAATGTTCTTTTGCGGTTTATGTGCTATAGTTCCTAAGTAATCATTTGCGTTAAATAATTCTTATTACTCTTTTACTTCCCCCATTCAATTTCAATTATCGTACTTTGACCACATGCCTTCCTCTCTGTAATTTCGCCATATAGCATATTTATTTGGCGAAATTGTGTATGTACTCCTGCCAATACTCGAGTATTTCGAGAAAATGTAATTGTGACTTTTTCCTTCTGAATTGGCGTGCTCTGAGCTTTAGAATGTAACGAGACTCTCTCTCCAACGCCCGGCTCCGGCCGAGGGCTCGCCTTGCAGAAAAATTACCCGAACTTGGTGTCCGATTTTGTCAATAAAGTATTAGTTGTAACATTCGGCTTGTCTCTATCTGCAATATGGATTAATTCGTTCTGTTGATATTATTTCACATCGTTATCAACTCTTACAGCCATCGGAATAATTCAATACAAATGTACAGAAATCCCAAAGCTTCGCTACATGCATCTTATCATTTTATGCACAATTGTCATAAACATAATACAAATATTTTCAATTAAAAATGGAGGAAGTCTAAGATTTATTTCGATTTCATTTGAACGGAATCTAAGTTTTAGGATGTTTTAAGTTTCATATTGTATGAATTTTATTTTTATTTTTTAATCTTCAATTGGCTTAACTAATTTGTTACAAAAATTTAACATTAAACGTAGAACTAATTGAATGAAATAACTTAATATCTGTCCCTTCTCGGGCTTAAACAATGTAGGAAATAAATTTTGTTTTTTTTTAATTTGCTCTTCAAATTATGTTTTTGTTTAATATATATATATATATACATATATGTGTGTGTGTGTATGTATGTACTACATTTTGTCCGCACGATAAAAGTCGCAATTATGCAAGGATCGTCTTCAAACTCGCCAACAACTTTGAGATGGCTAATATCTCGGTGGGGATTGAAAATGGGCAAAATCGGCCCAAGGAAACGGAAGTGGGGAGGGTTCAAAATTTCGAATACCGTCTTAACATGATTCTGATAAAACCAGCTCTTACACAACAATGACAGGAAAAAATAAATAATTTTCGTTATAGCAGTTGCCAACAATTAAAAAAAAAACCAATAAAATTCTCACCACAACAATTGATTTCCTATTGCAAGATTTTCACGTGAAAATTAAATTAAATAAATAGTTTGACGAATTGAAAACAAATTGAATATTACGTCATAAGTTTTCTAGAGTAAGATTTCCGCTTGAAAACTCAAAATGAAATAAATAATTTGAAGAATTAAAAAAAAAGTATTGCGTCATATTGGAAATAAAATGGACCTCAGCAGGCGAATGTGCAACGTCATATGAGTTTGAAGAAACGTATTAAAACTTGATAAAAACACGACTATTGAAATATTAACTTATTTTAACACTTTGAGGTTCTCTGAATTTGCTCAAGCTATTTTTTAAACCTATTCCATATACATGCGTGTATGTATTCGTGTATATTAGAATTTTCACAAAATGTTTAGATCCCTAGAGCTCATTCTTAGAGAAGGAACTGGGTTCATCTCTAATCTTGATTTAAGTTTTGTTGGTGAATTTAGTACTTAACTTCGAAATCTACTTCTGCCTGTAGGCCCGAGCCGGGAGGAATTTTTTTCATGTTTATTGGCCATTTCATGAAGAAAGAAACTCTGTCCAGCTAATGTTTTTGACCTATTCATGTTTGGGGGAGGGGGGAGGAATTTAAAAGTCGAGTGATTTTCATAAAATACATTAAAATAAAACGCTTAAAGTCTTTCTTGACTAAAATCTTATTTTTATGTTGATATTTTATTTTTTAACAGTATTTTTTCTTTAAATATACTCAATTAAATTTATTGTGCTTTCTTTATGTTAGCGCTGTGCTCAAGAAACGCGAAACTTTCTGATTCGTACCAAAAGTTAGTATCAATAGTTATAACCAGAGTTGGGAAATTTTGTAATACCAATAATCTGCAATGTGATAACAATTTAATTGCATGTAATTAATTATAGTTAAAATTACATGCCGTAAAAAATTCTTGCAGCATTGTAGTCGGACCGCACACATGCCATTATTTGACGAATTTTCTGCGTTTAAATGTGTGTAACTATAATCAATTACATGCAAATAAACTTGTAATTACATCGCGGGTAATTGAGATTACAAATCTGCCCAACTCTGGTTGTAACCAAATCTCCTGCAATAGCATAATTTCTCTCACTGTACAATATAAATTTTTTTGATGTATTTACGACCTTTTTTTAAAATTTAAGAGCATACAATTAGCAGGTATGAATACAGAATTGACTTGCAAGTTTAACTCGAATAGGCTTTTCATTTTTCAAAATTCTTCGTTTTTTCAAATGTATTGCATCGAGAGTTATGTTTATTGTGTCATAATGACTTTCTCGCCAATGAAGTATCGAAATTTGTTTCAAAATTCCAACTAGGCTAATATTTTCTCAAGTTTATCAAAGTCTTTTTCGTAAAATGGAAAACACTATATGATTTGACACTACACTGTTAGAAATATCGTGAAAAATTACCTCCTTTTTTCCAAGGGTATCTATTTTCTAACCAATGAGAACGCTTCATAGGTGTTTGAAATAGGTATAGATCGATGCACCAGTTAGTCAGCTAGTATAAAATATGCGTTTTACAATTTTTGAGTAACTTTTGATTTTTGCATTTTTGGCCAGGTTTTTGGATTAAATGCTCCACTGTGCACTGCCTCTTTGAAAGGTTGAAAGATCATAAAAATGATTTTAAATATAATAAACTCTCAACTGCATCGTCAAAAACCTGGTCAGAAAATAGAGAGCCTTTAAAAATAGAGGTAACTTTTCACGATATTTTTAACAGTGTATCCAAATAAGAACACATGTCATTTTCAAGAGTTTATGAATATAAATAGTGTCGAACATTAGAAAATTTAAATTTGAGACACTCCACTGCTGAACATAACAAAATTTCAAATTTATATTGATTTAAAAACAGCTTTTTTCAAGATTTTTGATTCATATACGCTCGATAGGCTCATTTGGGGACCGCTTTTCGCAGTGACGGAAAGATTGATATCCTTTGCATCTTGAATTAATATAAAAGGGCAAACGTAGCAAATTTTTAAAGCTAATGTTAAGGCCGAGTGCACATCCCTTTGAAAGGATGAAAGGGATGGTGTCATCAGAATTAACCAATTAAAGCAGAGGCGTCGCGATGGGGGGTTATGAGGGGGAGCCTCCCCCTCCAATATATGTGAACTTGGGAAATTTGAGCTTCGAGTTGGGAAATTCCAGATTAATGAAACACTTTTTTATTTTTTTTAAATAATAGTAAAAAAAAAAATTGTTATAGAAAATTGTTAAAGAATATTTATTGTTTTGCTGACTACCTTTCTGAATTCTGTAACAGTAAACTAGTTAAATTATCAAAAGAAATACAAAAAGCAGTCAGACTCAATATGTCATTGTGTTTGTCTGAGCTACGAAAATATCATACATCTACCATACATGAATTTCTCTACTGTTGTCCATCAACAGTTCTCTAATCTATTTCCTCCAAAACTTTGTTTCTTTCTCAAAAATCTCAAAATATCATGAGGCTATTTTAATATGAAGTACGAGTATGGCTCGTAGACAATAGAAGACAAAATCTTTCATTAAATGAACCAATAATTAAAATTTTTATGTTTTTATTTCAGTATTTATCCTTGGAAAGAATTTTTTTTTACGTATAAGTATCGTTATCATTAAACATACATTGCACATATCATTTCAGTTGGAAAATAGAGCAATTTGTTTCAAGTTGGAAAATTTTTGAATTACCCCCCCCCCCCCCCCCCGAAAAAATATGTATAGCGGCGCCCCTGACTTAAAGTCTCTCAAATCGGGAGGGCAGCTTAATCAGAATTTTAAAGGGACAGTTTACCTTTTCAACAATTTTGTTTATTTTTAAAAATAGGGTTCAAATGGTGAACTCACTGCATTTCAATTTTCAACTGAAAGTAAATTTTGAAAAAAAAATTAACTGCAACTTTAATTAAATTTTTTTTAAAGTTAACAACAATTTGAATTTTTTAAAATCCCTACTACTTTTTTAAATATTGATATTTTTGCCAATTTAAAAAAAAAAAAAAAAATTCAAATGTGTATTACACAATACTACGCATGGATTTTTGATACATCTAATATTACATTTAATATGTTTTCTTCTCATTTATTTAGAGGAAAAGATGAAATCGAACCCATCTTCATATGCTTTTATTTTTTTTTAATAACAAAAACCTTAAGGTTAATTCCATGCGCAGATTTTTCACCTATATAATAAAGAACATCTACAAAAATGTTTAAATCTCTATCTGAAATTAAAAAAAAAAAAAGCCTTAACATTTTTAAAACATGAAAGTGAAGAAAATAGGAACATGGAAATAAAAGCAATTTAAAGTTTTCATTTGTGTGGATCATTGGTGTATTAGCAAAATTTACACTATTTCGCGATATAGTTGCCGTATGGGTACGAATGAGGTGTCAAAATATTCACATTTAAACAAGCTTTCATTTAATATGTTTTTTAAAAATCGATTTTTTGATCAATTTTGAGTTAAACTGTCTCCTTAAAATCATCTTCTTTGATGTGGTAATTATTATTCGTCGTGAAGTTAATTAGATGCGGACCGGTAGAGTTTGGGACTCTCAACAAAATGGTCTTTTGCAATAGTGTTAGGGCTGCCACAGGCGACTACTTTTATATTCAATTCGCACCACTGTTTTTAAAATAAAAATTTTGAAATATACTTGTCTTGCACAGGTTGGAAAAGTATATGTGAAACACTTTGATTTTGAAAAAGCGGCGCGAGATAGAATTAAAAAGCAGTCGTCTGTGGCAGTCCTGTATTGTGTACTCTCTTGTAAATCAGAAAGATTTGCTGAGTATGAGATGTTATTGCAAATCTAAAATGACATTCTAAGCAAGATGCATTGTTGATATTATATCTTAGCGCTATACTATTGTGCTTATAAAATATATTGACATCGATGTTGAGAAGTTTTGCGCGACGATAGTGTTCTAGGTATCCCTTCCGAATAACACAAGCCTACATGGTTTTGGGGTTTAACTTTTGATAGCTGATTTTTATGTATTTTTGAGTGCTGAATCCGAAAATGACCTACATTTTTAACTATCACGTCAGGATTTTCTGCAAATCGTAAATTTCAATGGTAAAAAGTAAAAAAATAGAGCCAATCTAATACTGAGAGATACAAGAAATGGTTGTGTTTTGTGGAAACTTAGCCTTTTCACAATTTCCACATATAAAAACCCTCATAAATGCTACAGAATCACGGCCTATGGAAACTCCATGTATTCGGGAGTGACATTAGAAAATTCGTCTAAGTGTCAGAGTTTGCCGGTAACATAAAAGTAAATAACTTCAGTGCGATCGATCTTACGAAGATGACACTTTGGAACATAGTACGTAAAAGGAGGACCACCTTGTTCCCACTTTGTAACACCGAAATATGCCGGTAAGTGCTTCTTGACATTGCATAATTTGACAGGAGAGTTTCGTGTGCAAAAAGGGGTAAAGGCCTCCGACCAGCCACTAGAAAGTCGGCGGTCAAAAGGATCTTGACGGGCGAACCAATGACTGCGGATGTTGGAAACTAGCATTGCTTTCCGAGAGAGAAATGAAGGATATATACGAGATCTCTGAGGAGATCAGGAGGATTAGATGACTTTTAGAAGAGTTTAGCAGAAGCTAAACGGGAAAAGAGGTTCTTCAACTTGAAGGAGAGAAAAGTTTCTCTCCAGGCTTTTCACGGGATTATCTTTCGGAGGTCGCTCCGAGAAGAGAGGAGACTTGTTTCTCTCAACGGCAACAATAGTCGATCAGTTGAGCTACAGCTGGGAGCTTCAGCGGAAAAGCTGAACGCACTGACGACTGTTGGTCCGCACCTTTAACGGACATTCATTTACTTCGAAAGGACCATAGTGTTTCCCAGAGACTCTTGAATATAACTAATCTGGACTCTGATTTGTTATCCGGTCAAGGACTTTTATTAGATATTCTTACCTTACAAAACTTTATTTCATCAAATTAATTTCCTAAGTATTTGTTGTGACAGTGTTGACATTGTATTTAGCCAAGGTTTCTTGTTGTTTTTACGAGAATAAAACCTTCAATTTTTCATCTTACTAAAACCTTTGTCATCACGCCTCTGAGGAGGTCACGCCACGCTACCGCCTTCATCTGAGGCCCCACAGTTTCTTAACTTTCTTATAACTGATTTTTAGATATCTTTTAACGTGGATTTCGAAAATGACATTCCTTTTTAACCATCAAGTCAGGATTTTTTGCAAATCGTAAATTTCAAAGTAAAAAAATAGCAAAATTATGATACTATAAAATAGATGTGATGGTTGTTTTTTTTATTAAATTTTGATAATTGATTTTTATGTACTTTTTAGCACTAAATCTGAAAATAACCTTCATTTTTAACTATCGCTTCAAAATTTTTCGAAAATCGTAAATTTCAAAGTTAAAAAGTAAAAAAATCGCAAAACACCGTGACGTGATGGTAAAAAATGAAGGCCATTTTCGGACTCAGAGCTACAAAATAGGTAAGAATCAATTATTAAAAGCTCAGCAATATGACACAATTCAAATTTTGCATACTCGTGTAATCAATCAGAGTTACAAGATTTTGCTATGACTCGAAGCTCATTGATGTTAGATTTTTCCAGTGAATGTTGCGAAAATGTTGTATGAACCTGGGAAGGTTGCTCGTAGACAGTTTGTACACTGTAAAAAAAAATCTGTAGTTCTACAGATGTAAAGTTACATGCTTACTAAACTTTCACCTGTAACTGTACGAAAAAAGTTGCAAATCTACAAAACTAGTTTTTGTAAAGCTACAAAAATCTGTTACTTTACAAATGAATCTGCTAAAATTTCAGTAATCTTACTAAACTTTTAGCCCCACCAGTGGCCGAGAGGTTCTGCTCTCGAAGCTGGTAGACGGGAGGTGCTGGGTCCGATCCCGATCGCGCCCGTCGGCCTAATCGTTCGGAGTTTTCGTGGTTTTCTTCGAACCTTGGTTCTCCAAGCGTTAATACGGGTTAGGTTCCCTTAGAAAGACCTCCACGGAAGGCACTCCCCCCTTTGGGCCTATATCCCACGTGCAGATAATTGGCCGTCATAAATACAACCAACCTACTAAACTTTTATTTGTAACCCTGGCTGCAGTTACATGAAAAGTTCTCGGAATCCCAGTTTCCAAAAAAATTCTTAGTAATCTTACAGATTTTTTGATTTTCGGCGCAAAAGTGTGTCTGTTACATAAAATTTTGTTGTTGCCGTTACATGAAAAGTTCTAGGAATCCCAGTTTCCTAGAAAAACTTTAGTAACTTCACAGATTTTTTTTTACAGTGTAGAGATTTCGATTAAGGACTATTGGATTTAGATTAGTGCCAGCAGAAAGCGGCGCTGTAGTTGCCGAGGGATTTTGTGATCTATAGTAGATTTCTTACACAGAAGTGGAAAATTCATGAAGATATAAGTGTCATTTTTTAAAGAATCTGCCCCTGGTTGAATAATGTAGGCTGAAGGAAAGCAACAATGATTTTGGTAAAAGTATCTGTCAATTTTTACTTTCTTCTATCTTCAATAGAAGAAAGTATTGTAATCGAAATTTTTTTCGACTTCCGGTTTTCGACGGATTTAAACGTTTTAGGTGTCAGAGATCACAAAAAACATGTTTATACAAAATATCCGATTGTCCGTGTGTCCGTGTGTTTCCATTGTACCATCAAAAATTGTAAGAAGTTATGCAAAGAACTGAACCAATTTTTTTTAAAGTTTTTGGCTATAGTAAACAGGTCCTCCATTAATTTGGAAAATATCCGCCGGTATGGGGCACTGCAATAGCGATTTTTGTGCATTTTGAATATTGTACTATCGAACGTGTATGAAGTTATGCATAGAATTGAACCAAATTTATGTGTATGTTTTTGGCCATGGCAAGAAGGCCCTCCCTGAATTTGGAAAAAGTCCGCCGGAAGGGGGCGCTGTAATAGCGATTTTTGTGCAATTTTCAATATTGTGCCATCGAAAAGTCTATGAAGTTATGCTTAATACTAATAAAAAATACTAATAAAACTAATTATAATGAAATACTGACATGAGATAGCAGAAAGTTTTGGTATTGGCACATCCAACTAGTTTAGGGTTTGTTTTAAGGTCAGTTGGATCGATGCTAGTATTTTTTACAGTCACTGCTAACAGGATGACAGATAAGGTCATTTTTGTGTTCTGGATGCACGCTCAAATTTGAATCAGGTGAATTTTGTAAGAGGAGAAACTGGTTTTTCGGATTACAATCAAAGTTTAAATAATTGATAATAACGTAGCATTCCGTATTTTAGGAGGAAGCTTAGTCGACAATTCTTTTGTGATTTTGAGGGAGAGCAAGAAAAAATATAAGAAGACTTAGAGCTGCCTTAATACTATTTCGAGTCTGAGACATGCTGAACTATGAGATGTTTGCCGAAGAAACTAAATATTTTTAGCAGACA
Organism: Maratus speciosus; assembly: GCA_963932465.1. Lineage (NCBI taxonomy): Eukaryota > Metazoa > Arthropoda > Arachnida > Araneae > Salticidae > Maratus > Maratus speciosus. Next base: position 22,771,084 of record OZ010798.1, on the reverse strand, counting down.
ATAAAAATATCAGAAGTTAATTTGTAATCTGAGAAGCAATATTCCTATCAATCTATCCCTGTGAAAGAAAGGGTGAAGTCGTGTCCTATCGGAAAGATTAAAGAAAAAAAACGAAATCCTAGACCCGAAAATAACTAAGATAAATACTAGGCCTAAAAACGGGGAAATAAAAAATAAAATAAATGAAATATTTTCATTAACACAACTAGAGAGAGGAGATAGTTGCGTGTGAACATTCTGTTCACGCTCAAAAACTATAGATTCTCGGAAAAAATTAAAAAGAATGAAGGATAACTAGACTCAAATAAAACTGAAGTTTGAAAATGACAATTAACAAGAATGAGTGTCCTTAGAATAATTTTTTAACACAATTATTTAATTGGTAAAAAAAAAAATAATATCAGTCGTAAATTTCCCAATGGGTGAAGAAAGTCCGGCCAGGATTCGAACCAGGGATGTCTTGGCTGAAGATGCTAATGCTCTACCAACTGAGCCATCCCGGTTGAATCTGGCATGCAGCGTTTACTGCAGTTCCAAAAAAAAAAAAAAAAACCTACGGTATATTTTGTTGAGCTGATTGAGCTATCAGACCAGATACTGTGATCGTTAAAGGTTAGCTGGGTGAATGAGTTCTCCAGATTCGTCCGGGATGGCTCAGTCGGTAGAGCAGTGGCCACTTCAGCCAAGACTTCCCTGATTCGAATCCTGGTCCGGTTTTTTTTCACACATTTGGAAATTTACAACTAATATAAGTGTCCTTTCTTTAAAAACATCCATCTTCACACTCACACATCCTCGCAAACACTTGACTTAGGTTTATTCTAGGCTGAAAATTAGTGTTAACTATAGTAAGAACAATTAATAATTTGTTAAGATCATTTGTCGAGGGAGTCGGGTTCTGAAGAAAAGCTCTAAATCAAATATTTATAATATTCAAATTATAAAAAATCAATTGCGAATAAGCTCAAAAGAAAAATAATTGACGAAGAAACTACGAGAAAGCCTAATCAGTGGGGATGGGAGTGGGTAGGGAAGGAAGAACAACATAGAAATATGTAATTTAACGAAGCAATAAACGAAAAACCAAATTTTTGTAATTAACGTTAGGGAAAGGAAGAAAATTATGTTCGTAACCATAGAACCAACGCAAATAGCAACAGAGAGTTGGGCCCATTCCTGGGGGTCTGTGGAAACTTTTAGAAATGCTTGAGTTGACATGCCAACAAGAAGCCGACCGATGCACCTAAAAATGTGAGCGCTGTTCCACCAATAAAAAAATAATTTCATTGGGCCACAGTTTTGAAAGCGTGAACTCCCGAACGCATGCGTAAATTATACCATCCCACAATGCAATGGAGTTTTTCACTTTTGTTTACCATCACAGTTCCACTACTTTCCCATTTACTTTGGTATATCACATGGAATTTTAAAACGTTTTGTTTTGCGTTGTTAATGATTCACGTAATATTTTTAAGAACTACTTAAAATAAGTCCTCAAATAAATGTTTAATACTGCGGCAAATAAATCCTCATTTCGATCTTTCCACTTAAAATTTTGATAAAGGTTTTGATGAAGATGTGACTACACATTTCCAAAATGCAGCATAAAGCTGGATTTAATTCTAATGGTTATTGGCACGAGTCTGCATCTCTCTATTCTAAAAAAAAGTAACTACCGCTGTCACCGCCGCCGCCGCCGCCGGTTTTGATTTTTTTGTGACCGGAGGCCTTTCTTCGTTAATATTAACAAAAATAATGCATACAAAAATATGAAAATCGGTCGTTTTATACAGAAATGTTTGATAAACACGCTGATGCAGACAGTTTTCAAATCGAAGAATTATTTTAAGAGTTATTTAATGCTAAAGTTGGACAAAATCGTTCCACTAAAAAAGTTTTATAGCAGCAAAAACTATACATGGCAGTGTAATCATTTTTAGATCATTTTATGCGTTAGAATTTGCCGGAGTGCAGATTGCATTAATTTTTTTATCGTATACTCCAATACCATGACTGTCCGAAGTTAAAATATTTAATTTTATATGTTGGTGTTGATTTTCTATATCTATATGCTTGTAATTTCAATCAACACATATAATGGCTAAGGCGAAAATTTATTGAAAATTGTTTGCAAAGCACAAACTATGTTTTTTAAATAATTAAGAATCGTGTAAGTTTCCATAAAAAAAAAATGATATGATTTCTTGCCGGATATTGGCGAAAAAGTTTGCTTATTTTGTTTATATTATGAAACATGTAAATATATATATATATATTTTATCGTATACTTTAATACAATGACTGTCCAGAGTTAAAATATTTAATTTTTTATGTAAGTTTGTTATTTTTCTATATGCTTGTAAATTTCAGATCAATACATATAATGGCAAAAATTATTGAAAATTGTTTGCAAAATACATATATCTATATATTTTTAAATAATTAAGAATCGTGCAAAATAATTGGTGTACTAAATATTGTGTAGCTATTAAATATATATATATATATTTCCTAAACATAATATCTATAGTAATTATTATTTTTATATTTCCTAATACACTTCATCTTCTGTACTTCCAATGTTTAAAATTATTGAAACAATTGTCCGCAATCAACTTTATATACCTATATTTTCCATCCGAAGTATGGTGAAAAAAGAATTAAATGTTTTAAAAAGATATCCTGATTTGAGTAGTTTGGTTTTTTGAAAAAGTTTTGGTTAATTTTCTATTTTGAAACTAATAAATATCATTTAAAAAATTTTTTACTGTGTATTTTATAGTCAGAATTCTCAATGTTTCAAATAATCAAGAATCTCTCTATTCTAAAAAAAAAGTAACTACCGCTGTCACCGCCGCCGCCGCCGCCGCCGGTTTTGATTTTTTTGTGACCGGAGGCCTTTCTTCGTTAATATTAACAAAAATAATGCATACAAAAATATGAAAATCGGTGGTTTTATACAGAAATGTTTGATAAACACAGACAGTTTTCAAATCGAAGAATTATTTTAAGAGTTATTTAATGCTAAAGTTGGACAAAATCGTTCCACTAAAAAAGTTTTATAGCAGCAAAAACTATACATGGCAGTGTAATCATTTTTAGATCATTTTATGCGTTAGAATTTGCCGGAGTGCAGATTGCATTAATTTTTTTATTTTGACTCATTTTTTCAGGTTTTATTTCTATTTTAAATTCAAATTTTCAGCATTTCTAGAGATATTTTTTACAGATTTCAGAAAATTGTGCTAATTTAAACTGTTGCCAACTGTATAAAAAGCGCAAGCAATAATGTTTGCTTCAAATTAAAAATTTATTTACACGTGACTATTATAAACAGGAAAAAAACTTTCAAATTAGAATTAAATAATTACGTATAAAAAGCAGGAACTTATTAAAAATTACGTCATAAAAAGTATACACGTGAATTTTAAAAGAGAAAGGATATTGTAAAATAATAAATTCATTAACATGCGTTAGAAGTCTTAGGAGAAATTACGTCATATTTACGTCACATTATAGTTATTACATAAAATGAACACAAAATAATATTGCAAAAAAGTTTAAATTTAGAAATTGCGCTAGACATTTATTTGATATTTCGAGAATTAATTTAAAATGTCTCATTTAAAAGAACTTTCTTTTCGCTTTGTTAAAAAATACCAGGCGACAAAGACTCTCTTTACTTAATTCCTTTTATATTAGCTTATCTTGAAATGTTGTTACACGTGTATACGTCATCAAGTTATTTTGATTTCGACGTTTTATTTGTGTTTTTATTAATGTTGTACGAATTTATTTGTTCTTTCGTTATTTAAAATAAAAATTATATCAATTTGTATAATTTGGCGTGTGGTTTGGCGATTTATATAATTTGGCAAAATTGGTCGACAGGATGATCAAGTAGTACCGCAGCGGATTTGGCGTTAAAATTCCCCAATCAAAGAGAAATGAATAGAAATTCGTTTATAGGGAGATCGCCACTGTTTTTTAAATTATAATTCAATCTTTCGAAATCTTTTTAAAGCCGATCAAATTAGCGTGCATTTAGAGTCTGCGGTGTCTGGACGGGGGTTGGCGAGCGTAGCTCGTAGGGGGACGAGCCCCCTAGTTATGAAAAAAAAATAAATAAATAAAATTTTTACTCTACCTTGTTTGGATTATCGGTTGTAATACATTTGTTTTCAAACTTGAATGCACTTTATATAAGTATACTGTTTGCAACGTTTTTATAGGATATTTTGCCGAATGAATAAATGAAAGAAGATTTAAATAATTATTTAAAAGCGTAATTTTCTATGACTTTTTTTAAATTGAAGCTTAATTTTTGTAATTTTTTTTTTTTTTTTCAAATTCCATTTTTATTCTAAAAAAGCGAAGAAAATAAAAGATTAATAACATTTGCCTGACAGCTACTGAAAAAGAATTTTAAGGATGAAAAAGAACATATACGGATAAATATAAGGACTATTTTTTCAATCTCTGGTGAGCCGTAAAGCAAAGACGTGTGAATAGCAAAATGATTTTATAATCAGGAGTCAAACACAATCAAAGTTACTTTTCGACATAGTCACAATGAAGATTGAGACATTTGTCATAACGGTGGCCGAGTTTTCCTATACCCTCTTCATAGAAGGTTGCCGCCATCGTGTTGAGATAAGTGTCCAAGACGCCTTGAAGATTTTTGTTGGGATGGAAGCGCTATCCTTCCAGACCTATCTTCAGTTCTCGAAGAACATGAAAGCCTATCGGTGCCAGATATGGGGTTGTACTCGGGTGATCGAGCACCTACCATCGAAATTGTGAAACAAGCTATTGAGCCATCAGTTTGGCCTAGCACTGTGTGACCGTCACATTTTTCGAGAGCTGAAGACAGGTCTGGGAGAACAGCGCTTCCATCCCAACAAAAATCCTCAAGACGTTTCGCAGGCCTATCTCAACATGCTGGCGACAATTTTATGTGAAGAGGGTATAGGAAAACTCGGCCACCGGTATGGCGAATGTCTCTTTTCTCTGCGACTATGTAACAAAGTAACTTTGATTACACTTGACTCGTGTTTATAATACCATTTCGTTATCTGTATGTTGAGATAGGCCTGTAAGACGTCTTGGAGATTTTCGTTGGGGTGGAAGCGCTGTCCCCCCACACCAGTCTTCAGCTCAGGAAAAAGGTGACAGTCACTCAGTGCTAGGCCGAATTGATGGCTTAACAGCTTCTTTCACAATTTCGAAGGGAAGTGTTGGAACACCCGTCATACAGACCCTATCTGGCACCGATTGGCTTTCATGTTCTTCGAGAACTGAACACAGGCCCATGAGGAAAACGCTTCCCTCCTAACAAAAATCTTCCACGGGTGAGACAAATGTCTCAATCGTCACTGTGACTATGTCGAATTGTAACTTTGCTTGTACTTGACCCCTTGGTATAAAACTGTTTTGTTATTCAATGTTGCCTTTATTTTAAGACTCATTGGAGGTTGAAAAGAATAGTCCTCGTATAAACACAGCAACAACTGCTTTCTGTAGAAATCTGAAAATGTATTTACTTTTGACCATATGAAAAATAGAAAGAAATTAGGGATGGAAAAGACAGTATTATTTTTAATTCAAAGCACTGAATTCCAATAATGCCCATTGTGCGATAATAATACTGAAACTTAATTTAATTTTTCAAATATTTTTATTATTGCTGATATTTACCCTATATATATAAAATTCTAATGAAAAGAATTTATGAAACGATTTTATGAGACGACTGAATAAACAGCTGATTATGTTTCACGGCGATTTCTCCTAAAATATGGAATGTTTTAGTATGTAATTAACACCAAATATCTGTATTGATCTGCAGATTTCGAAACTGGTATTAGAATTTTTAAATTCGAATTAGTTTTCGAAATATTAATTTTTTTCTAATTTTAAACACTTTTCTCTAGCGACCAGTATGGCCTCCCATAAATGTATGCTAAGAACAATGCTTTTTTCTTTGTAGTCATTACCATTTTATTTAATACAAAACTTTCATTTAAAACTGAAACGTTTAAAATTAATGGCTTTCGCTTCTTTCTTGTTTTTAAACGAATCGAAAAGAAAAATATTAGGCACAGATGTCATATACGCACCGGGGTACCTAATTGTCGCCAAAACGGGATTATTTTGGCCTGATATGGTAACCCGGCTATTGTTTCTTATTTATTAATAAATGTTTATTTACATTTATTTTCTTTTCATTTAAAAGAAAATGTTACAAATTGTTTTGTTCTATAGTTATTAATTAAACTTTTTTAATTATTATTATTTCATTTTTAAAATAAAAGAAAATAATTTTAAAATACATATGTAACTGGTATTCGAAAACGATGTTTTCGCCAAATTGTCGTAAAAAAAATCACGCCAAATCCGGTATATGGCATCTGTGAAATAATGCAACAAATCAAGACATTTAATTTCAACTTCAAAGCAATGTTTTAACCTTTAAATGCCGGGTGTTGCTTTTCGGCAACATACCCAATTTTGGCTCTAAAATACTATTAGAATAATATTGAAGCTATAATGCCTAATGTTGCCCATAAAATACATTCTGAAAATATTATTAAATCTATTTTCAACATGCAGATGGCAACACTTGTGCTGTTTAAGAATAAAGATATATTTATTTTTTCAATTGTTGCTACTTGTTCTTTTTGTTTTGTTTGGAAGATTGCGAAATTCACTATTTTGTTCTGCAGTGAGCAAGTAAAATTTATTTCTCATTATAGTTCCTAAAATTCTTGTGTGTTTAATATTATAGAATTTTATCAAGGAAAATTATTTTTTCAATTAAAGACCAGTATTGCCGATTGATAACAAACTGTTTTTTAGCCGTAAACCATACTTAAAACAAAATATGAAATTTTTAAGTATTTTTACCATGATTTATTTAAAAAATGAATGCAGAAAAACATTATTACATTGATTTTTGAAAAATCAGGCATTTAAGGGTTACTGGTACTACTTAGTTATCCCGTCGATCAATTTCGCCAAATTATATAAATCGCCAAACCACTCGCCAAATTGCACAAATTGACAATTTTTATTTTAAATAACGAAAGAACAAATAAATTGGTATAAAATTAATAAAAATACAAATAAAACATCGAAATAAAAATCGCTTGATTGCGTAAACACGTGTAACTTCCTGAAAGTCAAGTGAATGTGACATTTACGATCAACCATTATTGGCATTTAATCTTACAGTTTGGTGACAGATTTTTGGTCGATGGGATAACCAAGTAGTACTGTTTTAATTTGCCACTCGAAAAATAAAAAAATACTAACTGGCGAGTTAAAAAAAAAAAAAAAAAAAAAAAAAAAAAAAAGCTAATGGCGAGATTTGCACCCGGCTAACATGAAAGTAATAGGAATTCTTGTCGATCATGGCAACTTTTATGTAGTTTTATTCGGGAAAAAAATTAATTTTGTATATTTAATCAAAATGGAAAACTTTCTTAGGAAAAGCGAAGAGATCAGCCCGTTGTTTATGGCAGTTACATGACTTGGGCTATTATAATATAAATGAAATAATGGCGATAGAATAATATTTGGTGACTTATCACAGCTGTGTCTGGCTAACATTACAGTACCAAAATGGCCGCCTGGAATATAAAATGCGAAGGAATCCGCCTGGAACTGTTGTTGATAGTCACATGACTTAGGCTATTATTATAGAGATAGTTTCCAATTCTAAAAACAGCGCAAAGAATAATATTTCCTAACGATTAAAAGTTTATTTACACAGGACTATTAAAAACAGAAAAATAACTTTAAAATTACTATTAAATGAGTACGTGTTAAAAGCAGGAAAATATTGAAAATTATGTCTTGAAAATTGCATTTACACGTGAATATTAAAAGAGAAAGGAAACTTAGGAAAACGAGAAAGGAAAATTTTAGGTGACTTTTAGGGGTCGTATACAAAGCGAATAATGAAATATTATAATTAAACTGAAAAATAAATATCAATTTATTATAATATCAGAAAACGGTCTACTATAAAAAATGAATCTGTCAAATGACGGAATCTACTAGAGATACTGCTCAAAGTGTTGTTTAACACTTTTATGGGTCGAACAACCTTCAAACGTCAAAGTAGGTAGAACAGACAACCGGAAAATAAAACATACTCACTAAGGACTAGATAAATGGCAGCGGAATGCAAACGACCAGCCGAGCTATAGCGTGCATGAGAATTAGGATTATTGGCATTGTGAACGTGCACAATGTGGATTACTGGTCTCTGGAAAACCTCCACATCGCCTGCGCAGTTCGACACGTGTGGTGCGGTATATGGGGAACCCAGATTGTTGGACCCATCTTCTACGTTGGGACCTCAGCAGGCGATCGTCACCTGCATCTGCTACAAACACGGTACGTGATTGGTATGAAGAGCTGCCTCTCCGACATGCATGCCGAGTGTAGTTTCAAAATGATGGAGCACTCTTCACACAAAACATCAAACATCCGGGCGTATCTGGTCACCGAATTCGGTTAACAGATCCTTGGATATGGTGGTCCGTTAGAGTGGCCACCGCGTTCGCCGGACTTGACTCCCACGGACTTCTACCTCTAGGGTTACATCAAGGCATAGGACTATGTGACTGAGACCACTTCTCTGGTTTATCTGAAGCAGCGCATCATCCTTGATTGTCTCACATTTTACACATCTTCTGAGCTGTAACGTGTCCAGGATTCAGTACTGTCATGCATTCAATTGTGCATTGCCACCAATGGAGAACACTATGAGCAGTATCTCTAGTAGATTCCGTCATTTGACATACTCATTTTTTATAGCAGACCGTTTTATGATATTATAATAAATTGATATTTATTTTTCAGTTTAATTTTAATATTTCATTCTTCGCTTTGTATACGACCCCTAAAAGTCAGCTAACATTTTTAAATGAAATAAACCTCTTTGTGGATACTCCAATTTAGCGATACCGGTTAAAGTTGATTTCGCCTTAAAAAGGACATTGCACTCCGATTTTGGCCTTGAATTACTTTAATTAACCTTTTAACTGATCCTTCATTGAAACACAAAATCATGCGGAAAAATCTCAAACTTTGAAATTTAATAACTCTGTCAATTTTTGTAGTACATATGTCAAACTTTTTGTGTTATATCTGTTATGATATGTGAAATCTTTTACTAAATATAACTATAGGGACTGGGGGACCGTATAAAAAGTTAGATTTAGTAATTTTTGTAAAATTGATTTCTTACTTTAAATAATGCCACAACATGAATTTTTACTTCATTTGAAACGTTTTTGTAATTGGAACTATATGGCTACGACCAACGGTTGAGAAATTAAAGGTCGGCGATAGATAACATATTGCACCCAGTATATATGTACAATGTATTAATCAGTTTTTCAATCTGGCGTTAACACGAAATGTCAGTTTTTGAATGGTATCGATTCTTAAATAAACATTTTCAGCCACGGAAAAGAATTTTTGTCATTTAGAAGTAAGGCTGTTTACAAATTCAAACTGTGAATTTTCGGATACATTGTCAAATTCACTTTTATGCATATTGTGTGTGTATGAGGGGGGGTTGTATCGTTTTTTCTTCTACCACTGTACATTTTAGAACAATAAATTTCCTAGCAGTATCGTCAATGAAGAATAATAATTTTACGACTAATTTATAAATATGGTTTTATCAGTTACTGTCGTTGTTATTGTTTTATTTCTGTAAAAACTAGTCGGATGTGCAAATCCCACAACCTTCTTATATCTGATACAAATTGTGAAAAATCTACAATATTTCACTTAAAACCCTTGCATACTACTCAGAAACTAAGATGGGAAAACTAATGTAAAATCGACTCTGCTTTAAAATTCAGCAATGTTCAGAAATATGCCGCAAAGCTTAAAAACATTAAATCGGCCATCAAGAATTATTTCAGTAGGCACTATAGTGAAAGCTACCTCAATGTGTAGGGCGGAGAAACCCTTCTTTCAACTTGCCGAAGACTATTCGGAGATTCCTACCACTTTAAGTTGAAACTTTGGAATCATGAGGTCACGATATTCTCTTTCATCCTGTGTCAGTGAAACGTGTTAGTGGCATCATGTGCCAGGGATTTAAGTGGCTAGGAAAAATAGCCATTACTCTCTGCGAAAATGCCGAGATGATATAAAGGAATGCAAGGGTATATTCTAAGCAGCTTTTGGTGAGGAATTGTTATTCCAATTTGTTTTGAGGCTCGGAGTCATAGCTCTGAGGTAGATTTTAGATTCAGCCCTCACCCAGGATTGCCGAAGCTTTAGTTCAGTGAGCCGGCAAGGCCTTATATTTCCAGTCAAGGAAGGGAGAACGAGAACAGATTTGTCTAGATTAGCAACGAGAAAAGAGAAGCGATTTCCCGAAGAATACAATAGTGATTTCACCCAGAGCAGAGAAAAAGGTCATACTGCGAAATTGAATAGAAGAGAAAGTTATTTTTCTCTCACGATAAAAACTTGAGAAAGTGTTATTGACTCTGATGTGACATTGATTCAGTGGCGTAATGTCTGAACTCATTATTTATTACATGTGCTTGCAAGCTATTTTGAACTCAAATTCTTGTAAACCTCTTTTAATCCAAAGCCCTTAGTTATTGAATATATTTTTGTATATAATAAATATTTCTTTGATTTAAGGCCTGACGTCGATAGTCGAAAACATATATACGAAGTTTGGTACTATTCTAGGCATAACATGGTGCACTTTCCGATGACACAGCAATGAAAATAGATATTACAGTGCCTCTTTCCGGGGGAATACCCCCAAATTCAACTGGGATCTGTTGGGCATAGCTGAAAACATATATATGAAATTATGTTTATTTTTATGCATAACTTCAAACACTTTTTGACGGTACAAAGAGGACACGGACGTATGCACAAATATACAGGCAGAGTGACATTTTGTATAAACATGTTTTTCATGATTTCTGATCCATGAAACGTGTAAATCTGACGAAAACCGGCAGCGGTAGTAGAAAATTTTTTCGATTAGAACACTTTCTTCTGTTATTCGTTAAAAAAAAGTAAAAATATGACGTTATCGAAATACAGGATTAACAGGAAAGAATAATCCGATTACAAAATTTAATACTTTCTAAACTATTACACATATTGTAATAAGTGATAAATGAAAATAAAGATGATCATTCTAAGTTCTTCTTTTTTCAGTTACAAATTTTCGATGTGCGAACCACTCCCAACACGACGAACAACTAATCTGTAATCAAGTTCATTCCACACATTTAGCAGTTTTATACAGTCAACGATTCTTAATGCAGCACTGGTGCATTAACCCCGTCAATGTTGGCGTTCATTTTTGGACCACATAATTTTAATCCCTAAATACCACATTGACGCAGGAATTTTGGAATAAAAAATAAACAGCGGGCTGTGTGTATATAACATTAACATTTTAGGGGAAGGTGGGATCTAGTACATGATATCGTAAGATGTAGATAGGAGGATGGGGATTTGTCCTTTGATATCGATATCATTTTTCACCCTACCAAAATTTTCTTTTTACTTTCTTCTATCTTTACAAGAAGAAAGTATTGGATTCATGAAAATTTTCGAATTTCGGTTTTCGACAGATTTACACGTTTTAGGGTTCAGAGATTCCAAAAAACATGTTTTACAAAATGTCTGTCTGAAAGTCTGTCTGTCTGTGTGTGTATGTGACACAAATTGTGTGGGTGCTCTATCTCAAGAACTAATGCACGGAATTTAATAAAAATTTATATTCAGTTAGTCCCTAATACAAACTGATGCTGATTAGTTTTTGGTGTAAATCGCTCAACAGGTGGCGCCGCTATGCTGCATTTTCCACGATTTTCGCAATAGCTCTATCTCAAGAACTAATGCACGGATTTTGATCAAACTTCAGATTTAGTTAATCCTTGATATAAATTGATGATGATTATGTTTTGGTGTAAATCGCCCAACAGGTGGCGCTGTTATGATGAATTTTGCAGGATTTATACGATTTCCCCAATAGCTCTATCTTAAGAGCTAACGCACGGATTTTCATCAAACTTCAGATTCAGTTAGTCCTTGATATGACTTGCTACTGATTATGTATTGGTGTAAATCGCCCAACAGGTGGCGCTTCTGTGCTGCCTTTTTCTCGATTGCCTCAATAGCTCTATCTATAGAACTAATGGACGAATATTCATCTAACTTCAGATTTAGTTACATGTTGATACAAGTTGTGGTAAATTAGGTTTTGGTGTTAATCACCCATTAGGTGGCGCTGCTATGCAGGAATTTTCACGATTTTCGCAATAGCTCTATCTCAAAAACTAACGCACAGATTTTCTCCAAACTTCAGATTCAGTCAGACATTGACATAAATTGTTGCTGATTAGGATTTGGTATAAATCATCCAATAGGTGTCGCTGCTAGGCAGCATTTTGCTGGATTTAGACGATTTCAGCGATAGTCATATCTCAAGTACTAATGTACGGAATTTCATATCTTTAGAATCCTCATGAGATGCATAGATGGCCATATAATTTTGGCAGTGTGATAGCGAATTTTGAAATATTAACATGTATGAGATAGAAGAAAGTTTTGGGATTGGTACATCCGACTAGTTTTATTTGTAACTTGGTCTTTGCATCACAATTGTATGTTATCTTTTTTTAGTCTGTTATCTCCTTTTATGAGAATACAAAGTTATTATTAAAATTTTTAAATGATTATAAAATTATTTAATTCCAAAATATGTAATATCCGAACGTTTGGCCTTCCTATTTTTCTGTCATATGCGTATGCATATATAATCCGCTGTTCGACAAACCATATGCGAGGTACGTTTGAAATGATACTTTGTGTTTACTAGTAAATAAAAGAGAAAGAATTTTGTCCGTCTGCTTTGTTGATAAGGAATTCTGTTTGCCCCTCCCTCCCCTTCCCCACTCAAGAGCAAGAAGACATTATTACTGTTGAATGCATTACGTATAAAAAATATATTATTAAATTCTTTTAAATGGTAACTATTTTTTTAAGTGTTATTTAATTTGATATAAAGATATTTCATATATAAAATGACATTTTATTGACTTCTCTTCATTATGCGAAAAATAAATGTAATGATACTTGTATATCACTCCAAAACTCAAAAGAATTTTTAGACATTGATAACGTTATCATTGCCGGGGGGAGGGGGGGGGGAATCGAGAGATGACAACGTATGATATCATGGGGGCGGAAGGGGTTCCAAAATTACCAAAAAGTTGATAAAGTTATATAAATACAGCCCCTAATGTGTTAATTAAATAATTTATTAAATACGTGCTTTTGTTTTTTTCAAATAAATTCGTTTGTAAATTCTGGTGTCAGTGAAATGTTTCAGCATTTTATGAATAGAAGTACTCAACCCTGAAAGTGTTAAAACACTAAATAATACAGGCCTGAAGCACCATAAAATGTACACGGTGCATCAGTGCCGCATTATAGTATTGTTTCATAGTATTATTCATAGTATTGTTTCAGTTTCAGAGTATGTAAAACAAACGCATTTTGGTATACATACGTATTAATTGTTAGAGCTTAATGCAAGAGGTAATTCTTAAAGTTAATTGTTGTTTTAGTTCGAAAATATGTAATATTGATAAGAAATAATAATTGTTATCATCGCTTTTTTCGATTTTGCCCCATGCCAATTTTCAAGAGTTAGGTTCATTGTTGTGTTAACAATAATGTTCCATTGAAGTTGCAAAAACAACATATTTTCGCCAACAATGCTTAACAATTGTAACAATCGTTCTTGGAAAAATATTTTCCTCAGTCTATATTCTGGCTCTTCTTTGATAGCAAAGATTTTATCTCGTCTATTAAAGTTTTTTATAATCACCTTGATTATGATGTCTAGTGAAGAATTTTCTTCTACGGAAGAATTATATACTGAGGTAAGAGAAATAATTTTCTGTTACATACATTTCCTTTCTTGTGTTAGGACAGTTTTCTTATTCGTGGAGTCATTGGGTAGAAATGATCAATTTTCTGTTGCCGTTTCAAATGTAAATGTTTTTTATATGCAGAAGAATGTGATATTATATAAAACATATGAGATGTAAATTTCCAACTGGGCGTAAACTTTCTGGGCTAGGATTCGAACCAGGATCTCTTGGTTGAAGCTGCCAATGCTCTGCCATCTGAGCTGACCCGGACGAATCTGGTGGATCTAATTCACCCAGCTAACCTTATTGATTATAATATCTGGTCTGATACCTGAATCAATGAAATTTAATGTAGTGTAATTACGTATTCAGCGTCTTCTGGAGTTCTATTACCTGCCATTTATTCTGTTGAAGTGATTCAGATTTCAGAGCAGATGCTATAATCAATAAGGTTAACTGGGTGAATTAGATCTACCAGATCCGCCCGGAATAGTTCAGATGACAGAACATTGGCGGCTTCAGCCAAGAGATCCCTAGTTCGAATCCTAGTTCGGACATTTTTCGGTCAGTTGGAAATTTACATCTCATATGATTTATTTACCAATTAGAATAGTTGTGCTAAAATTAATCTAGTGTATATTATATAAAACATCAAGCTATATTAAATTTATTAAAAGAAATCGACTGTAAGTGGTCACTTTTTATTCGAAACTGAATCCCTATTGATAAATTCCATGATTAAGCTAATGTCAGACGAGCGTCTATTTTCACGCTTTTTTTGTTGTTTTCAGATTCCTCGCCCATTCGCTAGCATGGGTTTCTTTTACATGTTGAAACAAAAAGCGTGCAAATGGACTCTCATCTGACATTAGCCTTAGGTGTGCTGTTTCACCAAGATTTACAGAATTACTTTGTTACAACAAATCTTTTATTATACTAGTCGTTACTAGAAACTTATTTTTCCCTAGTTTCGTTTGACTGCATGTGCAGTTTTTCATATCTCAAAGTTTAGCGTTTCTCATCCTATTGATGATGGCTAGGTGAGTTGCTTCTTCTGTGGCACGGTTGTACTTTGTACATTTTAAGATGGTGATTTTCTTATCGTAATCGTTCTGTCATTGGCAGAAATAACCCATTTTAAGTCGATGCTATTAATGTAAATGTTTTTTATAGAAAAAGAAGTGCGATATTATGTAAATATCTTGCGTAATGAAATTTATTTAAGATATTATTTGTTAATTAAAAACATAACTGGTTACTAGCACAATTCTTTGTAAATCTGTAAAAAAAGTTCCAAAATTCTTCGAGCTACTGCTCAGTACTTTAAAGTGGCAAATAAGCTGAATTAGAGTTTGTACGGTGTAAAGAAAGAGATATGTATCCTCATCTAGAAAGAAAATATGTTGTACATCTTTCCAGTTACCAACAATTGCGAAATTTTCAGAATGTAATTATAATTAAAATATATCTGTTGAAAAAAATGTGTATTGGTTTGGCTAGGTGTCAATGAAGTACTAATAAACTTTTACTATTTTTCTGGATTTTAAAAACAACGTAAGTAATGCAAAAATCATCCTTAACATGCCATTTAGTTCTGCCATCAAATGCCATTTTCACTGTTTAGAAATTCAAACTGTGAATTTTCCAACACATTGAGGCACTCAATTTTATGCTTAATTGGATAAAATGTTCCATAATATTTTTCAGATATTCAAAAAGCGAATGGGCCTTTTTGTTTTTCACAAAGGCAAAAGATGTCTAAGAAAATGTGGTTTTAGTTCACTTTTCAACCGATTTTCGACATGTCGCAATTGCTGAAAAGTCGTAACTGGCGCAATCGATTGTTATTTCAAACTATCGCATTTACCGAAAAAAAAAAAAAAAAAAAGAAAAGAAAAGCTGTTCGATTCAAATATATTTCAACATGTCAATGTCGACTTCATTTTTTTACATATGAAAATGACTTAAATGCTTCAGTAAAATTTGCGTTTCTTGAACGAGGAATAATTTATTTTTTAAGACATCCATGATGGGAGATATTTGCCCATAAGTCACCCATATTTCCAATTCTCCTCCTTTTTTCATCGTTTTAGGGATCTTGCTTAGGCACAAAGTAAAGCACATATGCTTATAGTGAACCTAAATTAGGACACTACACTGCCAGAAAAATTCGTTTATATTACATTAAATTATCCGTCATTTTTAAACAAAAAATTTCCGTACTCCTAGAAAACACGCTCTCTCCGTTAATTTTTCCCGGAAGCCTGAAAAAGAGGGGAAAATTCCGTTTATTACTTGCATTCACGCGTATTGGCTGTATTAATACTAAAATTCGATTTTTTTTTTTTTTTTTTTTTTTTTTTTTTTTTAAGGAAAGACCGAAAATTTAATAAATTACAATCTCTAATTTATTTAAAAACAAACAAGAAAAAAATAATGCTTTCGCATTTAATAAAGTAGCAATTTTCTCATTCATTTAAACTTATTCTCAATTTATTTTTTAGAGTATTAAAAAAAATATTCGCATGTAAAATATAGCCTAAACAAACACATTTAAAAATATAGAGTAGTTCAATCAAGTTAAAAGAATCGATTTTATTAAAAAAAGTACACATTTCTTCTCGAATATAATTAAAACTATAATATTCATATTTTGCATCTAAGAATCAAATTATGTCTTATTAAAAGTATGTCTACTATGTAATAATTTTTGTCTTCTGTTATTCTATAAACGTTAAAACACCAACCATTATTTCATAACAATGAAATGTTCCCGCAATTAATTTTATTTTTTCGAACTTTCTGTAAAAAGAAATTTAACAAACTTTACCAATGTCCCATTTGAAGAAACCCATATCTTCATTATCTCGAATACATAGGTATGACTTTGCTTAAACTTAAAGTTCGTATTAAAGAACATTTGAGAGATTTAATGTATAACCGACCTACAACAGCCCTATTAAGATTTAACCAGAAGCAGATTATACAAGTTAATTTCGAAGACGCAAAAATTATATATCCCTCAAAGAATTATCATGATTTAATTATCCGCGAATCAATAGAAATTATTACTAAAGAAAATACTGTTTGTAATGACGTTTTATCCTACAACATACCCAAAATTTGGCTCAATTTATTTAAAGAATGATAAAACGTGTAATTTTCCACTTCCCTTTATCCATGTTTTATTTTCGCAATGTTTCCGGATCTATTAATTAACTTCCACTTTTACTCCTTTCTTCACCATCTACGTGGATTTTAAAAATTAGGCGTCAAATACTGTTGTATTTCTTATATTCCCCTGAGGAAGACTATGTTTTTTGTAGTTGAAATTTCTAAGGTATTAAAATAATTTAACATTTTTTAAATACTGTGTCATCTTTTAAGTAATTTTGCACATAGTGTAAGTTTAACTTTATTTATTTACCCATATCTTTCTTTTTAAATTGACCTTTCGCCAAGTGCTCGCTGGCCGAGTGGTAAAGATGCTGGATCGAGACACGCATACCCTGGTTTAAAACAAAGCAGAACCACGGATGAACGAGAGAAGTATTTTAGGTAGCTTTCATTACAAAAAGCTACCTATTGCAGCCGTTCGGAGGAAAGCGATTTCAAAAAATTTTGGTATATTTTCATCGATCATGACCCCCAGACCCCGAAACCACCCTCAGTTCAAAATTGATATATATATATATATATATATATATCTGACCTATGTCACACTGTAACTCTCGTATTTATGAACCGATTTGGATGTAATTCGGTGTGTACATAGTACAAACCAATGTCTCGACCGAGTTTGTTGGCAGCTTCATCCGCCATTTTGTTTCAAAATGGCGGCCATTTAAAATTTTTTTAAAAATTTAAATTTGAAATGTGGTACCAAAAAATTGAAAATGGAAAATATTTTTTTCTTATGTATTTGACCTTTACACAAAGACTCCAGAGCAGTTTTTGTTTCGTCTATATCTTAAAAAATGGCTGAGTTATAGCATTTTGAATTTCTAGCGTGGCTGACATTTTGAAACATCCTGAATTTTGTCACGCGATAAAAGGCATATTTATGAACCGATTTGGATGTAACTTCGTTTATACATAGTACATACGAATGTCTGGACCGAGTTCGTTGGCCAGCTTCAGCCGCCATCTTGTTTAAAAATGGCGGCCATTTAAATTTTTAAGAAAAATTTAAATTTGAAATGTGGTACCAAAAAATTGAAAATTCAAAAAATATTTTTTATTTATGTGTTTGACCTTGATAAACAGATTCGGAAGCAGTTTTTGTTTCGTCTATATCTTAAAAAATGGCTGAGTTATAACATTTTGAATTTCTAGCAAGGCTGACATTTTGAAACGTCCTAAATTTTGTCACGTGATAACAGACGTATTTATGAACCGATTTGAATGTACCTTGGTGTGTACATAGTACATACAAATATATCGACCGAGTTCGTTGGCCAGCTTCATCCGCCATCTTGTTTCAAAATGGCGGCCATTTAAAAAAATTTTAAAAATTTAAAATTTAAAATGAGATACCAAAAAATTGGAAAATGAAAAAGACTTTTTTCGTATGTGTTTGACCTTAATACTAAGATTCCGGAAGAGGTTTTGTTTCGTCTATATCTAAAAAAATGGCTGAGTTATAGCATTTTGAATTTCTATTGTGGCTGACATTTTAAAACGACCTGATATTTGTCATGCGATAACACGCGTATTTATGAACCGATTTGGATGTAACTTGGTCTGTACATAGTACATACCAATGTCTCGACCGTGTTTGTTGGCCAGCTTCATTCGCCATCTTGTTTCAAAAGGGTTGCCATTTAAAAAAATGTAATTTAAAATTTAAAATGAAGTATTAAAAAAGTGGAAAATTAAAAAGATTTTTTTTATGTGTTTGTCCTTGATACAAAGATACTGGAGCAGTTTTTGTTTCTGAAAATTTGTTCTTTTGTTTATATCTTTAAAAATGGTTGAATTATAGCACTTTGAATTTCTAGCATGGCTAACACTTTGAAATGATCTTGTATTTGTCACGCGATAACACACGTATTCGCCTATTTCGATGGAAGTAGGCATGTGGATAGTATACTTTAATATCTCGACCAAGTTCGCTGACCAGCTTCATCAGCCATCTTGTTTCAAAATGGCGGCCATTAAATTAAAAAAAATATATATTTAAAGTGAGGTGCAAAAAAATTAGAAATTGAAAAAGGTTACTTTCTTAAGTATTTGCCCTTGATATAAGGATTCAGGAGCTTTTTTGTTTGTCTTTATCTTAAAAAATGGCTCAGATATAGCAGTTTCAACTTCTAATATGGGTGACATTTTGAAAAATCTGATATTTTGCCTGCGACAGAACTCGTATATATCAACCGATTCCGATGTGAGTGAGCATGTGCACAGCAATTACTAAGGTCTCAACCAAGTTCACTGGTTAGCCTCATCCACCCTGTTGTCTTAAAATGGCAGGCACTTTAAGCAATCGCCGCATTTGGCAGCCAAATATAAGTTACTTTAAATAAAAGCAGCTTGGATAAAGCTGACTAATTTCGCGAAATTCTCATTCATTATGATTTAGTATTGATAAAAATTAGTATTGAATCTCCCATATTCGGTTTCCATTGAATTGAGCTTCGTGTGTTTGAATAATATAAGTTGGCTTTTTTAAAATAAGGAATATGAAAGCTACCTTTTCCTCCCTGCACTGGCCGGAAGGACTTTTTGTTTTAAACTTCTTTTTTCAGATTACGGAAATTTCTCCAATTCTCGGATATATACCGGCAGCAGTACTGCCAGGAATATTTCCGTGAATTGAAGGCAGTATTTCTGAGCGTGTAATCTGATATTTTGTTTCCTGTCTTCACATAAGATGTGGAAAATACATAAGTTTAATGATTTTTTCATCCAGCGTTTGTTATTGAATGGGATTCAGTGAAATGTAAGATCAGTCGATTATTCCTGACGAAGAAATAAAGTTATAGGAAAACACAAAACGCAATTTTGATTTCTTTTACATTCTTCCTTTAAAGCACTTTATTAGTCCTGCTTGCAAATTTAATACTGTTAAATATAAAAACAATTTCATACATGCTTCGAAAAACATTCGCATTGTTCAGAAGGGAAAATATTTTCGCTAAGTACCGCCTTAAATAGAAATCTAATTAGCATGACGTTGAACTATTAATTTTGAAACAGGTATTATTACATTACTGATATGTCTTTTAGAAGTTGTTATTCTTGTATTACTGACTGACGTTTTTTCTCTTTTCTATGGTTAGGCTTCCACTGATGAAGTTCTCAATTTTTACCATCAAGAATCTCAAATGAGGTAAGTGTTTTCTATGATACAGTGGTTCCTAACGTATGGGTCGCGACTCACTGGTGGGTCGGCCTCAAAAGCATATTTTTTTATTTCATATGTTTAAAAAGTATAACAAATACAAAATTTTACAATTTCAGTAATCATAAAAGATATTAACTTAAATTGAAACTTCGTGAGATAAAAAGTTAGTCGGTATTACGTTATGACCTCATTGTGAGATACGGCAGCAGTTGCGCCGTCGTTATGGCAATTATGGAGCCCCGTTCTCAAGATTGTGGATTAGAAATCCTTTTGAAGAAGAACATTTGAAAATGCTCTATCTCTCAAAAACTGAAGAAAACTGCGTAAAGCTGTTCTCAAATCGAAAAGAGCAACTTTATGACTTACGTTTTAATTTATTTTTGCTCGGAAATGCATGAAACTAGCAGGTGTTATTGTTCAGAAAGTATGTCATCGAACTGTGTTTTAGAGTTTTGCAAGCGTAATAGATTTTTCAGAAAAAAGTGTCAAAGTGGGTATTTTGAACCGAATTTCCACGCGAAAGAGGAATAACCACTCAAGGAAGGGTGAAAAACATCTTTGTCACGTGATCAAAATCGTTTATAACTCAATAGTTAATGTATTGATCAGAAAATGGAAAACACAGTTCGATTCCAAATCGCTTCGCTAGTCAGACTTTCCCATTGTATATCTTTCCGTTAAAAAATGAATTTGTAAATGTGTCAAAACGTTTTGCGCTTTTTGAGCAGAGCAGTTGGGAACAGCCTTAATTGAACTATCTTGCGATACTTCTTTGAAGGCAGTTTTCAAGGAAAAAACCTTAATTTCCCTCTGAATGAATAAACGAGCACAATAACCAGAAATGTCTAAATGAGGTATGAGGACTCACTGTAAAAAAAATTCCGCAACGTTCCTGGGAAAAAATGGGCAGCTGAGTTGCCCATTATTTCCAAGAAACATTTCTTGAAAATGACTGGAACTTTACTGTATATGTTAAAAACTTTCTACAGAAATGCCAGTAAGTTTCCTGCGAAATACCAGGAATATTTCTGTTGACAGCAAAACATTACTGACATTTCACAGCATGCGGGATCCGCAGACGATTTTTTACATTTCCAGTTGACAATTTTCGCTTTATTATCATTATTTGTTAGAATGAAAAAATATTTTGAAATTGACATCAAAATTAATATTTATAATTTACACGAAAAAATAAATTTTCAGTTAAAATTCAATAAAGTAAATATATATATGATATATTGTTTCTGAACTTTGCTTAAAATATAAAAATATATAAATGTAAATAATAATTAGAAAAAAAATCTAGACATAAAATATTTTGGATTTTCGTTAGTAATTATGTTAGTTTACAAGTTAGATAAAATACATATAAATTTTCATGAAAAAAAAAAAAACCCTAAACGTAATTGTATATTTTTTCCGAAAATAAAAAAGAATTCAAATTTGCAGCAATTCAAAGTGTCAAATATATATCAAATTTAAATCAAATTGTAATAAAGTGTTAAAATATAAAATTAATTAAAAAAGAAAAAAAAGTCCAGAGGTAGCATTGAACTCGGGCCGTACGGGTGGCGTGCGAGCTTTCTGCGTCCACACCACGAAAGACACGTTGAGAGCTGCAAACTAATGGGTATTTGAAACGTATGCTAAACCTCGGCATCTAATTTCTGAAAATCTAAGTCCCATTTGAAGAAATCCTTTCACAAGAATAATTAGAGATAAGAACTCTAAAACATACTTTAAATTAATCAAAATCGGTGAGAATCATGTTTGATGGTCCCCTGGTTAATGGAGATCCAAATAATAGGTGTATTTTTTTTACACGGTCTGCTCCTTAAATATTCCACAGACAAGTACGAGAGATAATCTCTTAGCGATGTCACGGAGGTATTGTATTTTCATCTGAATTGTCTTTACAATAGAGACGTAAAGGATTATGTAGTCTATTGATTTATTTGCATTCCATATTGATATTTTTACATTTATTTAAGGAATTCTTTTTCGACACTCGCGCGCGAGCAACGGATTATAGCAAAAAAATAATAAATGGCGGCCGCAGCGTTTTGCTGTTTCCAACTTTTGTTCAGGAACGTTTCAGATAAGAAAACCAGAATTTCACAGGAAAGAGCTAAATTATTCTGAAAACCTGAGAAAAGGCGAAACGTTCCTGGATTTTACACGGAACGTTACCATTTTTTTTTACAGTGCTTGATGGTTGTATGATGAACACGACTTGCTTATGTGGACATTGTGTGTGCTTTTACTATTTTCCTGTTCTTGAAAAACAAGTGCACAAACAAACTGCGTGTAGAAAGTGACTTAAGGTTAAAACTGAATCAGGTTTTAACCCTATAGAAGCCCATATCGGTAAACTCCAGTGCCAAGAATCTCATTGCTGTAAAGTTGTATTTTGATAATAATTAAAAGGATTTTTCATTATCTTTATAATATACGTGTTGTTATAATTATTATTCTACTTACACACATTGGGTTTAAAGACTCTTGATTTTGTTCATAGTGCATCTTTCGTACGAAAATTTACGTTTTTTCGTTAGATAGGGTAGCCGATAGCTTATTGAGGTCATACAATTCTTTCCATACTGATGATCTAGTCCATTTGACGTCATAAAAGTCATGAACTGTCCTTGTATGTCGCTGGTTACAATGACACCACACTTTAATAAAACACCCTAAGGTAGAGTCCTGCGCGGATCGGGTTCTACCCGACCCGAACCCGCAAATTCAATTTAAAGTCAACCCGTAAGCCGACCCGAACCAGCAAGAATAATTTTCGGCAAACCGCAACCCGACCGGAACCCGCAAAAATAATTTCAGGCAACCCGCAACCCGACCCGAACCCGCACCCAACCCGAACCCACAATATTTCAACCCGCAACCCGACCCGAACCTGCAATGTAAGGAAAGCAAATCATGTTTTAACACCATTATGAAAAATAATCTACAATTGTATCTCTAATAGAGGTCTGCACCTGACCGGCCCGCGGGCCGCGGCGGGCCGGCAAAATTTCAAACTAGCCAGGCCGCTTTATTAGGACAGTTTTTTCAACAGGCCGGGCTGATAAACAAAATAAACGGACCGGTCCTGCAAAAAAATTGAACGGCCCTGCCAGGCCGGGCCGATAACTACAATTCAGCCGGTCAACCGGCCCGATATAAACATTTAGACGAAGCCGATAAAATTATGAACGGGCCGTGCCGGGCTAGGGCCGAACTTTTAAGTTTTACACGGGACGGGGCGGGGCGGGCCTGGAAATTTCGGTCCGTGCAGACCTCTAATACTCTAATGCCATTTTTATGTTTTGCATAGAAGAATGAGCAAATCTATATTCTTTAATATTCAACTATAGTAAAATCTCTCACCCGATCCGATGGAGAACTAATGGTACAAAACAAAAAATCTAATCTTTAAATATGCTTTAACAATAGTTGCGGTTTCAAAAGTTCCGCTTATAACGATACACCTTGTTTTACACAAGTGGCCATCTGCCTTTAGTTTATCAGCAGTTATTATTTTGAAAAATTTCCCGTCTTACATAGTGTATCCCGTATCACCACAATTAAATTATTCACTTGATACATTAGACAGGAAGGAACATTTAGCGTTTTGCTGCGTATTGTATTTTTAAAATACCATAAAAATATAATGCAGTTTGTTATTTCGAAGATTGGTGTGAAAGGATGACTAAAGACAAAACAGGCAGGCACACATTTTGCTTTTGTGAAACTTTGATCTGCGGTTTATATAGGCTTTTAAGGGGGAAAAATATTTTCC
This sequence comes from Maratus speciosus, assembly GCA_963932465.1. NCBI lineage: Eukaryota > Metazoa > Arthropoda > Arachnida > Araneae > Salticidae > Maratus > Maratus speciosus. The sequence goes on along the minus strand of OZ010798.1, from coordinate 22,746,996 downwards.
ATATTCTTTTAAAAAAGCGGGTCAACCCAAACCCGACCCGCAAGAGTAAAAAAGCCAACCCGAAACCGACCCGAACCCGAAACAATGAAAGCAAACCAGACCCGCACCTAAAAAAATTAAAGTCATCCCGACCCGACCTGCAAAGGGAAAATATAGCGCCAACCCGACCCGATGCAGGACTCTACCCTAAGGGCTAGTTGCCGAGCGCCAGTCGACCGCGCTGTCTTATGTTCTGTCGCATATCGAATGATGTAGCCATTCTAAAATATGACAAATGGAAGTCTATCATTGTCCATTTGATGACATGTGTGTTACCAGACAAAAGCAAACAGTTTGTAACAGAGAAGGTCACTGGCGAAAAAAATGTCGGTATAGGGTGGAAAGACGATATCCCATGTGGACACAAATTGCAAATTCCTTGTTGTGTTTTTAAGAATTTATAATTCGAAAGAAGGATTTGAAACGATTTGCGCGTAAAAGATCAAATTTACATTGACGTGGATTTTCTTTCTCTCTAAAACGCTCTATCAAAATGTTTATCATGTTTGCAGTTATTATACGAGTGACTTGTTCGCTGGTACAGTGTTGTTTACCTCCATTAGTTCTATTTGTAACCAAAGTTGTTATTTTTAGTCACATTCACACAGTTCCTTTTTAATCTTAGACGCATGAAGTTATCATATCATTAACATTATTCATAAAATATGGAATGAAAGAGCATTGCTCATTATTGGATTATGGCAAATGATCTTTTATAAATTGATATGAAAGAGAGCGTTTAGAGTGCACATTTTGGATCTGACCAAGAGAGTTAGCCAAAGGACAACAATTATTTATAACTAACGATGTAAAACTTTGTGGAAAGTAAAACAAATTTTGGTTAGAAATATTTTAAACTGGTAGTTGTTCTTGCCAATATCATACCACTCATATATATATACATATATGAGTTTGTGAATGTGTTCGTAAGTTTACCACTATTGAGTATTAAAGAACACTTTTTTGAGAACCAAATTAAAAAAACTGTAAACACCAATACACTGAACTTCGACATTTATGATGTTATAAAAAAACTGAATTCATCCACATTTTACTGCGGCTTCAAAGTTATTCCAAAAATATACTTTTCCCAATCAAGAACGTGGGATTGTCAGACAAATTCATCAATCCATTTTTATTTAGAAATGCAACAGAAATTTGTAGTAACAACTATTGCAGCAATTTGAAATCAAAAAGCGTTGTTCATTCTTTTATGAAGGCTTTAAACCTACAGTTACAATCAATTATTGCTTCATGATCGCTTGCCGTTTCCCAAAAATTGGTTCAAACACCGACTGAAATAATATTCTGAAATTGTCAATCCCTTCTGATATAAAAAAAGAAAATATCATTCGATAGTTCTGTACTTCAATAAGAAAGCTTTAAAATTAATTTCATTTTCTGACAAAAAAATCACTTACGTAATTTGTCAAAAAAGTCATTTTTGGTTTTCATAACAATCCTACATAAATTTACGCATATCCTATAAAAATGGGTTATGACTTAGCCTAGACTTACAATTTGGATCCGAAAATTCTTCAAATCTTCAAAATTTTATTTTTTAATTTGAATTTGCTTTTTACAGGACTGATGAAGAATTTTGCAAAATGAAACATCCATATTATTAAATGAAAAAATCAGTACATGTCACAATGCTATGTTTATAAAACACTGTTGTGCATACAAACATTTGTAAACTTTTAAAGAAAATAAATTTATGTAAAATGGCGTTTGCTTTTGAAGTATCATTTTAACAGCCGGTTCGCCGAACTCAAGACAAATTAACAACCGGTCCAACCGAACCGGCGCGAACCGGCTGAATCCCACCACCAAAATTTTAAATTCTAAGCATACTGGTTTCGGTTGCATATAGCATACTTTCCTCAGTGCTAAGGATGGCGGAAATTTGCTGACATATATGGGAGAGATGGGGATTCCAGTTAAAGGTTTATTGACCAATAGGAAAACAGAGGATTGCAGGCAACAGCCAATAGGAAAAAAGATGGGAAATGGAACCGAAGTAGTGAGGGGGGGGGGGGAATTAAGAGAAAGAAGTTTTTATGTAATATTTACAACAGTCTGATAATGGGGGAATAGCGAATTCACAATTCACAATATTTTTTATATATTTATAAATATGAAATGCTTTAAGGAATTTAAGTTCGTGCATAGAAGTAGGTTTAGAGATTATTTTAACCGAATTGAAGTCAAAAGTATGATTCATCTCCCAGCAATGTTTTGCTATAGAGGATTTATTGATTTCTTGTTTTTTAATATATTGTTGATGTTCTTTGATACGAAATTTTAAGCAGCGTTTGGTTTGTCCAATATAGGAAAGGCCACACTGACAATTAATACGGCCAAACAATGTCCACCTTTTATGCCTTTATAAATCGTGCCATACATGTTTGCTGTGATTCTCAGTCATTTAATAGTGAAATTCAATACATTAAATCCATTGCGATTGACAGAGGATGCAACGCTTTTATAATTGATACTGCTCTATTTAAACTTCAGCATCCTCGTTCCTCAAACTCTCCTCAGTCTTCTACTCTTTCCAATATTAGCATTGTATTACCCTTCTTTTCTAAATCAAGCTTTCCCATTGCTAAAATTCTTAGACAACATAACTTCAATATAATTTTTGCCCCTTCCAATAAACTCACCTTCTCCAAACTCAAAGATCCTATTGAATTATCCAATTCATGGGGTATCTACCGTATTAATTGTAAGTGTGGCCTTTCCTATATTGGACAAACCAAACGCTGCTTAAAATTTCGTATCAAAGAACATCAACAATATATTAAAAAACAAGAAATCAATAAATCCTCTATTACAAAATATTGCTGGGAGATGAATCATACTTTTGACTTCAATTCGGTTAAAATAATCACTAAACCTACTTCTATACACGAACTTAACTTCCTTGAAGCATTTCATATTTATAAAAATATAAAAAATATTGTTAATTGTGAATTCGCTATTCCCCCATTATCAGACTGTTGGAAATATTACATGAAAACTTCTTTCTCTTAATTCCCCCCCCCCTCACTACTTCGGTTCCATTTCCCATCTTTTTTCCTATTGGCTGTTGCCTGCAATCCTCTGTTTTCCTATTGGTCAATAAACCTTTAACTGGAATCCCCATCTCTCCTATATATGTGAGCAAATTTCCGCCATCCTTAGCACTGAGGAATGTATGCTATATGCTACCGAAACCGGTATGCTTAGAATTTAAAATTTTGGTGCTTTTAACGTTGCTATTTTTTACGCTTTCAGATCCACCAGATTCGTCCGGGATAGCTCAGATGGTGGAGCATTGGCGGCTTTAGCCAAGAGGTCCCTGGTTCGAATTCAAGTCGAGATATTCTTCGCCCAATTGGAAATTTATATCTCATATGAGTTATGTTTAATGGTATTCTTCGCGCGCTTGAAAACACCCGCTCCGTATTGTTAATCCTATGGGCTGGTTATTTTTGAATTTCTCGCTTCAATTTGAATATTTTTAAACGATTGTTTTTGCATAGGCTAGATAAGGTCTCTTTTTTACTTTTTCGATTTTGGTTGTAGATTTTTTATAAAAAGGTACTTTCAATTTCCAAACCGGTTTCAAAACTGAAAGTATCTTTAAAAAAAAAAAAAAATTGCAGCCAAAATCAAAAAAGTAAAAAAGAGACACATTAAAGATTGAGCTCAGCTATCCTATGCAAAAAAAAATTGTTTAAAAATATTCAAATTGAAACGAGAAATTCGAAAATAACCTGCCCATAGGATTAACATTACAGAGTGGTTGTTTTCAAGTGTGCGAAGAATCCCCTTAATGCAAAGCACAAAAATCGGTATAACCGATGACATACAATCCTGACGTCATCTGATGTCAGGATGACGTTTTTTCTTTCGTAAAGTATTAAGTTCAGCGCTGAGATTGTTCCGCACATACATTAGCAAGAACCAGTACTAATATGGATAATTCCACACAAACAATGGTTGTACCTCCAGGTGGTTGTGGTAGGATATTTTTCCCGAGTGAATCTTGGTATAGCTGGAGGAAGAATGATGAGTGGTTGGCATTAAAATAATTAAGGATAAATTAATGGATACACAAACCTTTTACAAAAGATGAAGAGTAACGTTTTTGTATGATCTAAACTTTCTTATAAATATGAAATGAATTTATGTCATTCGCTTTCGTTGGTTTAATCTTTGAATTTTAGATCAAAGATATATAAAACAGGAATGATGACAAACATTTCAGTAAGTAGAAAAATTAGTAAATTTTCTCCTTTTTAATCTCATGTATCCAAAATTTGATTTCGTGAAAATAATACCTTTCAATTCATTTTTCATGAAATTATGTTTGAAAATACATTGGACGGTTCGGTTTCTGCAGTTTTTGAACAAATTTTAGAATGTTTTTGTCTTGTAAAATTGCAAACTAATTCGGTTATTATAATGTTTTAGTGAAATATTTAAACATTCACTCAAATAAACCTTTTAAAATATCATTTTTAGTATTTCTTTGAACAAGAAAATGTACAAATATAATAAATGGCCTTTCTATAATGATATTGCATTCGATATATATATTTTTTTAATATACAGTGGAACTTGGTTAACCCTTTAGAGGGCGGTGTCCACAAAAAAGGACACCTAATTTTAAGAGTACTGGCACCAGGAATATTTAATTAAAATGTTCTTTTTATAAAGTACGGTAAAATAAACACGTTTTTATTTTCTAATAAATTCCTTTGTAAATTCCGGTGTTAGTCGACCATTTTATCATTTTACATACACCGCGCTGGAAAGGGCTAAGGCACGTTTTAAGGGACTGGACAAAAGTCGCGTATTAAGCCAGATCGCGTATTAAACGAGAGATGCTGAATGTTTCAGGAGCTGAGCTTATTTACAAATCTAATCGTCTAAATGGATTTGAGAGTTTTCGTTTATATGCTTGCAGTCCAAGAATTTGTCTTTTACACACATTTAGATAAAAATACAAATGTATTCAAGATTAACTCATTTTTTGTTTGTCTTGACCGACTTGAATAATAATTGAAAATAAATATGAATTCAAAATGACTTTTTGGTCGATTTCTATGTTACAACCAAAATTAAAACAACAAAAATAATTTTCCTGACAGCCATTTCTTTTTCTTATAACACAAGCCAAAAACGTTAAATCTTTGCAGCACTGCCCAGTTATTAAAATTTAGTACTTGTAATAATGAGTAGCCTTGTAATCAGTCTTTATTTTTTTTTTTATATACAACAAGAAATAACTAATCCATGTCAATATTAGAACGTGAGATGAAAAAAAAAAAGAGTTGCTCTGTTGCTAATTTAGACATTTTTCTTTTCTTACAAAAGTCTGGCACTCTTTTTGAATAGTAAAATTTGTCTTATTTAATCATCAGTGTCATTTTAAGGAATATTTTATTTAAATGTCTACCATTATTTTCCAATAGAAACATTCATAATCCTTAATCTGTCATTAAAGGAGGCGGTTACGATTCGGAAATAGGGGAGTAAATCAGAGGGTAGATCAGTAGTAATTCAGAGGGGGGGTATATCAGAGTAAAAATTAAAAATCAGCTCATTCTATACCAATGTCTTTCTGAATTTTCACGATATTTGAGTAGATCTTTTTTTATGAGTTGCTTCATAGAGTTGACAATTAAATTATGTAAAAATAATGTAAATATTTAATAAATGTATATTCTAATTGCAACTTTATTGTTTCTACTATACTTTTCTAATTTTTCTGAAACGGGCGTTAAATTTGGTTGAAAACCATGCATGACATAAGCTAAAAACATGCAAGGATTTTTTGAACTTAAAAATAAATCACTACATCTCCATGAATATCATACAAAAATCAATAAACATGTTGTACAGTATCCAAATGTTTGTATCTTGCAGCGATAGATCATTTCGTTCATTTTAATGTACAGGTTGATCACAAATATTATTACATTTCTTTGATTTTTTGTTGACCCCCCCTGATTGTCCTCTTTATCAAATCAACGTTGATAAATATGAGGTCCAACATATTCTTTATAACACTGACGTTCCAGAAAAATCCGACAAGTATATTTTCAAATATTCGACAAAATGTCTAAAATTGAATGTGTCCGGTGATTAATGGCTATATAGTGTATATACGATGTGAAATTTCTTTAAAAAAAAATCATTATTAGAAAGATAAACTGAATACAACGTACTTCCGGATATTGATCAGTAGAAAAATGTTTTTTTGGTAGGGAGCAAATCATCTTTTTACCCGGCTGCCAAGAAGGGTTATGTGTTTAACGCGTATCTGGGTATGTGGATTTCTTTATACCCTCAAAACATCCCAACGGCTAGATGGATTTTAATGAATGAGGTCTATATCGATTCGTCTTAACCGTCCAATGGTTATAGACTACGTTTTGTTTTTATAAATTCAAAATGGGAGCCGTAAAATGCAAAATGGCGGCTGTAAAATACAGAATGGCGGTAGAGACGAAAAAATATTTTACGCATCCTATTGAGTGGCCTATCATTGGACAGGTCTTTCAAAATGAAGACGATGTTTCATTGACTATTTTACAGTCAGAAGCTCCGTTTAAATATGACACAACTTGGAATTTGTGCAGGTAAGATCTCTAGACTGACTACAACTCTAACCATTATAGACATCTGTAGGCTTCATCAAAACAGTGTTTATAGATAGGAACTAACAATTAAACGCTTCTTAAAAGTCATCAATACAAGTAAATAAAAAAAAATAGGTAAGTAATATAAAAAATAGTTTTACATTGATAAGAAATAATTAATTAGTTCGCTTCGTACGCAGTCGGGTTTTTTGAATTTTTGAATATAATTTTTACTTGCTATTATTATTATTATTTCTTTAAATTTATCTTTCGGAAATAAAAACTAAGTTTCTTTTGCATCTGGATTAAATGAAATCAAAATTGACATTTAAAATAACACATTTTGCATACTTTGGAATTATATAAATTAAACAACAAAATACAAAAATAATTTCTCATAATAAGAATGAAATAACTTGTTTTGCCTATTAATTTTATCAAAAATTAATTTTATCAGAAAAGGGTGTAAAAATGACTTATCAATAAGGAGTTCAGTCCCATCGTTTTGCCTTATTAATCTGGTCGAAAAAAAAAGATTGAAAATGGCTTACAAAGAAATGAAAATAACCATTCCGGAAGGTGGATGAAATTCTCTCGTATAGGATAAGTCAAATGCATTTTCAATACTGGAAAGGAGTGAATATTAACTCAATCTCAGTTCAGGGGTCTCAGGAGTCATGAAATTGGAAATTATGAAAAAATAAATTAAGACCATTTTAAACATTTAATATCTCAAAATGTAATATGTTTTTAAAACACAATTTTTATTGAGTCGAAAGAATTAGTATTTATAGGGGGTTCCAAACTGTCAGGCATTTCACGAACAGAAAATTTGTATAACAGATTACGCACAGGGCTACAAAATAAATTTTGCAACTAGAATAAAAATTTTGGTGTCTAAGTATATTTAAGATTATAATAATTACTCTGAACCCAAATTCATTTGTACTTAAAGCATTTTTCTATTTCTAATGCGAAGTTGTATTTAGCTAATACAAAATTTTGAACTTTCCAGCAGTATAATTACCTAAAAAATATATTTATTTGAACAATAAAAATGAAATATTTGGTTCAGTTTATACAGACTCGCATGAAATATGTCACAAAAAAATTTCGACGATTAACCCTCTCATTGACAAACCCGTGTTAACACGTTCACCACGGCAATATCAGCAATATTTAATTAATATATTTCTGTTGATTTAATGGATTCTTAACCCATTTATGCCTAGCGTCCCATTTGTGGAAAGTTTCGAATTTTAATAAATTTTAATAATTTTCTTCTTCTTTACAACATGAATATTGTATGAAGTAATTGTCTATAAATGTCTTTATCTATATCGAGAGTTGACAGCATGAAAAAATATTCAGAAGCTTTTGATATATCTTGCGCTTATGTCTAAAAACGTCATTTGGAGAAAAATGAGTTTCAAAATTTCGTAAATGCCGCTTAAGCTGTTGAGCGGGTGTAATTCTAAAAGCCATAACTTTTGTTCTAATGGGTATTTCAAAGAAACAATTATATCAAAATGTTCAGAAAAGATAGGAGTTTAACATTTAAAAAAATTAAAATTTCGAAAATTTTGAAGTTTTAAGAGTCCTGAGACCCCACCTTCTTAACAGTCTTGCAAAAGGGCAAAATTGTAACGTTGTTTTCTCTGCATTTTGTTTTAAATGCTAAAGAAATACGATTCTTTCAACATTATATAAAATAACTTAATTAAAAATATGAATATAATCCTTGAGGGTATTAATCATTCTTCAATGTATTAACCCATTTATGCCTGAATTTTTGTTTTCTCATATTTGTTGGTAAAACCACTTTAAAATGTTGCAAAATGAATTGGAAAAATACTAAAGAAAATTACGCTAAAATATACATACTAAATATGGGTAAAGTAATACGTAAACGTACTAAATATGGGAATATCCATATTTGGAAAAATGCATAATTATATATTTTGTCTAAATTCATATAAATTAAGCTTTTAAATTATATATTATGTACTATAATTAGTATTTTTATGAACTATTAAACAAATATGTTTATTTCTTTACAGAGACTAATAAAATTATAAGTATTATTAATAACAAATTAAGAATAATCGTATTTGAGGCTGAAAAACAATTTATTTCTAAATCATCTTGAAAAGGACTTTACATAAACAACTGTCCCCTAAATGACTAATAGAAATATGTGCCCATTTGCGCGTAGCGCCCTACATTTTGTACGTTACGAACATGCTTAAAAAATAGGCTTGAACCTATACTTTCCCATTTAAAAAAAATACGTATTTCAAAAAAGTCTACAAGCTAAGATTCTGACTTATTTAATTGGATCCTTGATACAAAAAAATACAAATAAACTTACTTTTTACATTTCGCTATTTGAAAAATGAAAAATCTATAAACACAGAAAAAAGGCCTTCATTTAAGCAAACAGATATCAATCTTATGCTGTCATCTCTCGATAATAGATAAAGACATTTATAGACAATTACTTCATACAATATTCATGTTGTAAAGAAGAAGAAAATTATTAAAATTTATTAAAAATCGAAACTTTCCAAAATATGTGACGCTAGGCATAAATGGGCTAAAAATCCATTAAATCAACAGAATTATATTACTTAAATATTGCAGATATTGCCGTGAAACCTGGAGCGTAGTGAACGTGTTAACACGGGTTTGTCAGTGAGGGGGTTAATCGCCGAAATTTTTAAAGAGAGTAGGCATTTATTTAAACGCAGGACCAACCTGTTTAAAATGGCTTAGTAGAAATCACGTTTGTGGCCACTGAGCCAGATCTCCGCAGCTGTTTTTTCACCACTATCTGAACAGAGTCTTGTTCCAAATAAGTAGAAAAAGGAAATAGTCACCGGGTGCCAGACGCCAAATCTCAGCTCTAAACTGTTAAAAAGTTTTACAGGCAGAGGTCGGCAGCAGAAATTCCAGTCATACCCCGTAAAAAAAAACCAAAAAAACAATCCGTGCCCATCATTTTGTGTCAACGTGTACACCCTAGCGGAGTAAAATGTATGGGGTCGTACCGTATTTTTGCTAACAGATGGGAAAGAACTCCAAGAATATGTGGATTGCCCTTAATTTTCTAAGTATCTAAAAATACCCCTGTAAAATTACGGGGAGGCCGGCAGCAGAGATTCCAGTCATACCCCGTAAAAAAAAAAATTCCATGCCCATCATTTTGTGCAGCCCGTAATTTTGTAAGGCAAAGATGATATGCAATTCAAAACACAATAACATTTTGCTTACTGTTCCGTAGCACGTAACACGTTAGATAATCATTACAGAATCGCTTTTTTGGCGGGTTAAAAAATATGTTATGGTCGCGGTTAAGTGACATTATTTTTCGAAACACGACTAAAATGAAGGGTTACACCCTAGCGGAGGAACATGTATGGAGTCGTACAGTATTTTTTTAGTGGATCAGACCAATTTTCTTCAAATAAGACTGTTGCCCGTGAAAATTGAACAGCAAAGGCTTATAAATTTACAGTTTTTTCTGGCAGTGTGTGAGGAATGGCTTCAGGCTTCCCACTTGAACTTTTGCAGCAATTTTTAAGCTTGGCGAGAAATATGGGACTTGGCATTGTCCATTCAGGATGACACCATCACTCAATACGACAAGGCCTTTCCTTCGGATGGCTTCATGTAACCATGCCAAAGTGGCACAAGCGAGACCACTTTTCTGAACGTCTTACCCTTTCGATCTCTCAGACGCGTCTTCTAATTTGCACACTTACCCTTAAGACTGTTCTCAACGGCTCTGCTCAACGAGCGCAAAACGTTTTGGCACATTTATAGATTTATTTTTTAACGGAAAGATATAAAAGAAGAAGGCCTGACTATGGAAGCGATTTAGAATGGAACTGTGTTTTCCATTTTTTTTATTAATAAATTACCTATCATAGCAAACGCGGTAGCGTTAAGCTATAATATGATTAAGAAATTGAAAATGCAAACGACTTTCTTAAATTTCATGCGAACCAGTTGACATACGACAATGATTTTTCTTTTGAAAGATAGAACTTGACGAGACGAATAAACTGATCGCATTAAAAAAATTACTGTAGCTTTCAGTAGTTTTTTATTTAATCTTAAACGAAAAAATGAAGACACAAAATTCAACAAAGTTTAGCTAACGTTCCAATGGACGGATTAATTTCGTTTTTATTTTATTTTGATCCTCTTGTTAAAACTTAAAATAGGTTTTTTTTTCATCTTTGTATGTTTGACGGTCGCTGAGAAAATCGAATTTGTCTTTTATAATGTCTCCATAAAATTATAGTAATCTCTCCTGTTCATTTTTTAATTTTCTAATTCAATAATTTCTTTTGTGTTGCCACTCCCTAAAAAGCAGTACAATAATTTTAAAAAAAGGATAACACGTGTATTTTTGTTTTTAAAAGTCAATAAAAATTGAAATTCAACCGACAGATTTTTGTATTTTTGAAAACTTTCTTGATTAATATTTCGAACTGGAGTAATAGACACAATGGAGCACAAACAAGTTAATAGGAAAAAAAAACAAAAAAAAAACAAAAAAAAAAAACAGGGTAAATCCCAAGGTTATGTTCAGGAGCTAAATGTAAGTTTTTTTTTTTTAAATTATTATTATCATCATAACATCCTGACTTACACAAGCGATAGGTATGCAGTAATATAAATACTTCACATACTAAGCATACCTTAAAAAAAAATAGCATTCCATCTGTTTTAAATAAGGAAGAGATGTCATATACGCACCAAGGCATATAAGTGGCGCGATAATGGCGTTATTTTGCCTGATACAGTAACTGAGCTATTCTTGTTTATTTATTAATTATTTTTTTATTTACTTTTATTTTATTTTTTTTAATTATATAAATTGTTTTGTTCTATAGTTATTAATTAAACTTTTCATTATTCATTGTATTTTTCTTTTTAAAATAATAGAAAGTAATTTAAAAGTATATATGTAACTGCTATTCGAAAACGAGGTTTTCGTCAAATTGGCTTGAGAAAACAAACCTCGCCAAACCCGTTGTGTATATGACATCTGTGGCTTTAATAACTAGGGTTTCGTTTAACTTTAGGTACGTTTGCTTGAGATATTGTTGAAAATGTACAGCAAAAATATACGGTACTAGTTGATTATCCCGCCGACCAATTTCGCCAAACTATTCGCCAAATGATAGAAACTGACATATATATATATATTTTTTAAATAACGAAAGAATAAATAAATTAGTAAAACATTAATAAAAATACTAATAAAAACTTGTGCACAGATGTCATATACGTTCCATATTGTCGCGATTTTTTCCGACGCCAATTTAGTGAAAACATCGTTAATATATCATCTATATCCGGGTTACCATATCAGGCAAAATAACGACACTTTGGCGCCAGTTAAGTACCCGGTGCGTATATGACATTGGCGTAAAAAAAGTCGCGCCAATATGGGGCATTTATAACATTTGTGCCAAAACTTGAATTAAAAATCACTTGATGACGTAAGAAACACGTGTATCGTGTTTAATGTCAAGTGACTGTAACATTCACTATCATCCATTATTGTCATTTAATCTTATAGTTTGGCGATAATTGTTTTGTCGACAGGATAATCAAGTTGTACCAAGTATGGTACAGATGTCATATACGCACCACGTTGGCGCGATATATTTTTCTGACGCCAATTTGGCGAAAACATCGTTTTAGAATACCAGTTCCATATGAATTTTTAAAAGGGGATTAACAAAAAATTTAAAAATGTTTAATTAATAACAATAGAACAAAACAATTTATATAATTAAAAAAAAAGAAAATAAAGTAAATAAACAATTTATTAATAAATAAACAACAACATCCGGGTTAGCATATCAAACAAAATGACAAAACTTTGACAACAGTTAAGTACCCCGGTGCGTATATGACATTGGCGTTAGAAAAAAAATCGCGTCAATGTGATCGTATATGACATCTGTGGCGGTTCAAGTACACTTCGGAACGTTACTTTGAAATCGGTGAGTTTCATTGCCAAAATCGCCAATATGCTTAATGATCATCGCCATACAATATATAAATAATGCCATATTTGTAAACTTACAGGTCAAAATATAAGTGGAACCTCGGTTCACGACCGCCTTTGTTTATGACCAGTTCGGTTTATGTTCAACTTCGGTGATCAAAATTTGACTCAGTTGGCGTGCAATATCTCGGTTCACGACCAAGGCTGCCGAATAGTTCAGTTGGCAACCCTCACATAACTCTTGTTATTAGTCAAGTTTGGAGTAAGGTGTGCATATCAGAGTGCTTTGTGTACCTGTATTACTTCAAAAATATTAACTTTTACTTTTACTCAGGTTTGCGCTAATTTTAGCTCTGATTATTAATGAAGCTTCTAAGAATGAAAAAGTGTTTAGTGATAGCAGTAGTTAGAAGCTTAAGCGAATTACTGTTCAATAAAAGAAATTGTAGCAAAACATGAGAACGATGTTAGTATAACCGGTCTAGCTAAACAATGCGATGTGGCCTGAACCTTCGATTTCCACGATAATCTATATATATATTACGCTATCGCATGTGTCACAGAAATCGCGATTATTTGTTAATTGTTTAATGGCAACGCTCGAATGAAACGCATCACATTGGTTATAGAACAACATTTTATGCATCTCCATACCTATAAGGGGGGTTACCATAGGCGGGACCCTGTTCTGTCACCAAATACCGCCGCCAAGTTTGTCACTAAATTGGCGATATATCGCCAAATTCCTATAGAATTCCATTGCAAACCAATAGGGTTTACTTGTTTAGAGAGAATCAACAAATTGAGATATTTTAATGCAACAAAAACTAATATCAGTTTAAGGAATTGTATTAATTATATTTAAGGGAACCCAAGTAAATTAAATTATAAATAAAAATAACGTGAACTTGATTAAAAAGCCTTGAACCACTTAAAACAGTGTGCATTACTTGGTTAAATAGTGCCTTATTAAGCGAAATAAGAAAAAAGTATTGGGAATATTTAAAAGCATCTCAGGTTTATTTATATTCAATATATAATTATCAAAAAATTTAAATGACTAGTATTAAAAAATGCTCTGACGAGCACCAAAAAAGGCTAATATGTTTTTAAGTATGAAAAAGGATTTGACAAGTGCTTCTAATTGAGCATGAAAAAGGACAAGGGGTCCCTTCTTTGCTGCAGCTCACTGTCAATGCCAACTTTGAAAAAATCATATTTGCGCTTTTTTCATATAAAAAAAAATCAGCCACAGTTACGATAAAAATGTGTAATGGAAAATACACAGCCAGTAAAGAAGCAGCCTGATTAAACATGAATGTAAGGCGACATAGTCAGGGCCCGCTTAACACTTAGGAATAGGGGAAGCCCGACGTCACACAAGCCTCCCCCCTCCCCCCCTATTACTCTACAAATTGCTTTTTTATTTACTAAATCTCATTTTCGTATGCTTAAATAATTTGAAATTTTACCATCAAAGTTTAGAGTAAATAACATTTTTAATATTAAACTAAAACTACCTATATAAAAGTATTTTATTATATGTTTAATTGTAAATAACCAATTTATCTTGTAAATAAAAAATATGGAACTGTAGTTGGGAATATGTGAACTTCAAAATATTTGTCATTTACAAATTGCCATATAGTAAGAAAGAAAAAGTTTCATAAGGAAAAAAAAATGTATTTTTTACAATGATTGAGTTTTTTTTTTCTAAAAATTAGTTTTGAAAAGTAAAATTGGGGGGGCCTTTCGTATTTCAGTGGGTAAGCACGGGCTTCACGGGCCTATTCCGTAAACAGGCCCTGGACATAGTACCAACATAGTACCCCTAGTTCCTGCAGCGTATCACACTCATGCAGGGCCACCAAGCACGCCCGCAGTGTAGAACTGTACAGAAAACTGATTTGTAGTGCAGTGCAGCCCTCTGTACAGGAATAATTCCAAATGTGCATGCATAACAGTATAATGCATTCATTGATTTTTGAAATTATATGAAAATGGCTGTGGCTGTACAGTGTACTATGCAGTACAGCAATGCATGTAAATTGCAAACGAATATTTAACGCATACACCTTTAATACGGAAGTACAAAAGCACAGTGTGAGTGTGCGCTGAGGTTAAAAAATCAAAAGCATAGGAATGTACAGTGTAGTATAATTTATAGAGAAATAATTGTACACAGTGCACTGTACAAAGTTGCATTGCAGACGCATGCGCACTACAACAGTACAACAGTGCAGTTAACATGTAAAGCACGACGGAAAGTTTTACTAAAGTACCGCGAATTTACTTTATATGGAAAAAGCGCAAATATGATTTTTTCAAAGTTGGCATTGACAGTGAGCTGCAGCCAAGAAGGGACCCCTTGTCCCTTTTCATGCTCAATTAGAAGCACTTGTCAAATCCTTTTTCATACTTAAAAACATATTAGCCTTTTTTTGGTGCTCGTCAGAGCATTTTTTAATACTAGTTGAGTTATAAGCGATTTGCATAACATGACAAAGACGTTTTTCACCCTTTCTTGAGTGGTTATTCTTCTTTCGCGCGGAAATTCGGTTCAAAACGCCTACTTTGACACTATTTTCTGAAAGATTTATTGTGTTTGAGAAAATACGGAATACACATTTCGATGACATAGTTTCTGAACAACAACACCTGCTAGTTTCATACATTTCCGAACAAAAATAAATTGAAACATATGTCACAAAGTTGCCCTTTTGAATTTGAGAACAGCCTTAAAACCGCTAAAATACAACTAGCGCCATCTGTCTCCACACCGGGGAAAAACATTTCCTCCGCAATTATTACTTTTCAAATGCTGATGATCGTAACTTTTTTTTATCCACACTCCTAAAAGCATCAACTTTGACAACATTTTCTGAAAGAGCCTACATTACTATTATCGAAAAAAGAAAAATGGTATTCGATTTTATAGCTTCTAAATAGGAACATAAAGTTTATTTCATACATTTAAGATTAAAAATAATTTTGTAAATGTGATAAAAAATGGCTAGTTTGGATTTCAGGAGCGCTATAAGTATCTTTAGATTATAAATTACACCGCTTTCTTAGATTAGGGTAACCAAAATATACTTGTTTCTCCTTTTCAGATATCAAATGACATACATCCCTTTTATCCAGCAAGTCTCATATAGCTACTTTGTGCCATATTATTACAGTTATTCACCTCCTGAAGTAGTATTACCCCAGAATGAAGCTGAAATTGAATCCAATAGGTAAGACAAAACATAATTTATAAGACAGACTATTTTGTATTGCTTTCTTTTAAGTTGGTTCTTAAACAAACAAATAAAAAAAAATAAAAAATAAATAAATATTAAAATAAATATCCTTTGGTCAACAACGCTAAACTTTCTGCACATTTACAAACACATTTTTTAACGTATCAGCATGACGCTTGCGGGCATGATTGTCGAAATGGTATGTAATCGAACAGTTTTTTATTTTTTATTTTTATATAAACGAATTAACTACATCTTGAGTTATGACCAATTTTTGTCTCATTGCTATCTTGATTTTTTTTTCCCTCGCTGCCGCGTTTGGAAATTCGATTCAAAACATCGAATTTGACAGCATTTTCTGAAAGATATTCTCACTTTACCGAAAAGGGAGAAAAATGTTTGAATCTTGAAATATTTAGAAATCTATGATTGAAACCACCAGCTTCCTGATTTTGTGTAACTGTGAAAAGTTTTTTTTTTATTTGGGAAAAATATTGTCAAAATTTTATGAAATTTCATTTGTTGTTATATGCAAGAACCTGCGTTTATATATTTTCAATAAAATCCTTTATATACATAAAAGCCAGATAATAAGTTCGTTAGCAGTTCAACTGTTTTCTGACAGTCAGAATTTTTTTAAAGATTCAGTTTGAAAATGTGCTGTTAAATGCCTTTTTTTAAGACAAATATTTTTCTGAGGGATCCTATTTTAAGATAAAATTTTGAAAATAGTCCCTTTTGAGATTAAAATTTCTGTGAAGGATTTTGTTTTAGGATAAAACACTTTTTGTGAAGGATCTTTTAAAAGATCAGTTTTTCATAAGCAGATCCCTGTAGAGCAGTGGTTCCCAACGTGGGGCGCACGCCCCACTGGGGCAATTTGACATTTTAGGGGAGCAATTTCAAAATTATAACTAATACTTTCGTTGTTCTTTTTTTTGTCGAAAAGCAATATTTTAGACTAAAAATAAAAGTTAAGCAGATCACTGTAGACGTAGAGGCTTTTAATTCTTTTAGGGTCCTGGTATGTTTATGAAACCAGTTAATTTTAATTCACAAATGCCACAATGGCACTAGATTTTTGGTAAAACAATTCTGCTTATTATGTATGTGAAATATAGCTTTTTCTTATTTCCAAATAAATTTGTTTATAAATTCCGGCGTCATCGTTAATTTGAATATTTTAGCTATGGAAGTGCTTTGTTCCTGAAAGGGTTAATATATGTATACACAATTTCAGCACATGCCTTCAAACAACCTTCTAGTTATGCTTGAAAACCAACAGCACTACAGCTTTTCGAAACACCTAGCCATTCAAAAGCTATTATTTTTAAAAAATTGATAAAATATTTAAAACATTTTTTAGTGTATTTTCTCTAAAATACAATTAGCATTTCAAATTGAAAAATAATTATAAATTTTGTATTAAATATGAAGTTTAACTCTTACAGGCCTGAAATCTTAACAGTAGAACCTGTTTTTACATTGAGTATTATTTTGTCGTCACAAATATTTTCATTATTATCAGACTGTAGTAATTATAGTATAAGATTTATATATTTAGGGAAAGAAGGTAAAAATCGTATAATCTGGCGAACTCGGAAATTTCGGTTTTGATTCAATTTGACCAGACCACTAGCGGTTTATGGTTGAAATATTTATTTTTAGGCTAGAAGGGGGATAAGACATTACGATATCTGTATATTGGCATTTATATAGATTCTGTGTTTAAAGGTTTATTTTATCATTTTTATTTATTTTTCCTAGTTTTCAAAAATGTTAAATAGGAACACATTTAATGTTATAGCATTTTTTTTTTATATCATTAGATTTTTTTATATATCGTTAGTACATTTAATAAGGATTTTTTCCCAAAAGAAATTGTTGCTTACATTTTAAAGGGCACTTTTACGGCTAGCTCTCTTATCCACATTCTCTTGTGGTTCAACCGGATATCCCAAGTGAGATAAAAAAAAATCACATTGGAGAACAATAATTGAATAGGCAGCAAACAATAATGTTAGAAGAAAATTTAGCAAACCTACATGATCAGTACAGATCTTGATTTTTATAAAGTTAACTAGCAAACCCCGCGGCTTTGCTCGCGTAATAGTTGAAATATTCCAAGTGATATTTGCATGACTATTTTTTATTAGAACAACACTTTTTGAAATAATTCAAAAATTACTATAAGGCACAGTTTGACTAAACTTCATTATAAAAGTGCAATAGACAGAAATGAAATTTTAATTAATAAGAAGAACTAAAACTAATTCCAATTAAATGACAATTTAGAAAATATTTTGAGACTTTTATGCTCATTTCATACTCTCATTTCAGTATTCATTTGAAGTTTCGAATTTTTTAGAAATCATCTTAACACATTTACATCTTAAAATTAACCATCATGTAAATTCCAAGCTTCCTGTCTAACAGTCTACCACCTCTCTGGTGTTAGTGGCATGAACATAAAATTGTCGAAACAGAGTTCAAATAGGATGTCTCCAGATATGTTGAAAAGAGACTGTCACCATTAATTTGCCAACATTAACCTTGAAATCGGTTGGTATTTTCTAATATTCTATAGAAAACGGAATTTAGATATTTTTAAAGACTTTCTTGTTGCTCCTGCTAACCAGGTGGTAGTGACACCGGAATAAAATATACCCCGTATAGGGTCATGGACTATCACTCTTGATTCGCAATCAATAACTTCTGTAATCGGTTTATTATTTCCTGAGATTCCATAGAGATCGCAATTTAGGACTCTTTTAGAATTCTTTTCGCTCCTTCCCTTCGTTTACCCCTTTTTAATTTCTTATTTATTTTCGACTGTTCTCAGAGAACATTTATATTTTATAAGTAACTACCGTGCTATAGCATTTAAAATTTCTAGCCTCTACAGTACCGCAGAAATCGCAATTTAGAAAGTTTTTTGCTCCTGTAACCCTCGACATAAAATATAGCTTATGTTTGAGTAGGTTCTATCACCATCAATTTGCAACCATTATCTTTGAAACCGGTTTCGTATTTCATACGATTGCATAAAAATCTAATTTAGAGCGCTTATAGAAAGCTTTTCGTCCACTTCATCCTTTTAAATTCGGAATTTTCTTTCGACAATTCTTAGAAAGCATTTGCATCTTTGAAGTAATTACCATTCCAAATTTAAAATGTTAGACCCCCTCAGTAACACAAAAAACGCAATTTAGAACATTTTTTGCTCCTGTAACCCCCATGTGGTAGTGACAACAACGTAAAATATAGGTTATGTTGGAGCGGGGACTGCAACCATCAATTTGAAACAATTACTTCTGAAATCGGTTTATATTTCCTGAGATTGCATAGAAATCGCTATTTAGAACGTTTTTAGAACGCTTTTCGTTCATTTTCACCCCTTTCAAATTTCAAATTTTTAAGGAACTGTTCTCAGAGAGTATTTACATCTCATAAGTAATTACCATGCCAAATTTCAAGTTGCTAGCCCTTCAGTATTAAAAAAATCACAATTTAGAACATTTTTTAAAATGCAACCACAAGGTGATAGTAACGCCGACATGAAATGGATCCTAAATTGGAACAAGGGCTGTCATCATCAATTTCCAACCATTACTTTTGAAATCGGTTGGATACTTTCTGAGATTGCGTAGAAATCGCAATTTAGAACGTTTTTTAGAACGTTTTTTGTCCATTTTCACCCCTTTTAAATTTCGAATTATTTAGGAAATGTTCTTAGAGATCATTTATATCTTATAAGTAACTACCATGCCTAGTTTGAAGTTGCTAACCCCTGCAGTATTACAAAAAACGCAATTTAGATCGTTTTTTGCTCCTTCATACCCCCTTTGGGGCAGTGACACTGATATGAAATAGATCCTAATTTGCAGCAAGGGCTGTCATCATCAATTTCCAACCATTACTTTTGAAATGGGTTAGGTACTTTCTGAGATTGCGTTGAAATCACCATTTAGAACGTTTTTTAGAAATCTTTTCGCGCATTTTAACCCCTTTTAAATTTCGAATTTTTTAAGTAATGTTCTTAGAGATCATTTATATCTTATAAGTAACTACCATTCCAAATTCCATGTATCTGGACCCTTCAGTAACACAAAAATCGCAATTTCGAACGTCTTTTGCTTCTGCACTCCCTTCGGTAGTGGCACCGACATAAAATGTAGCCTATATTGGAGCAAGGGTTGTCACCATCATTTTGACATCATTATTTTTTAAATCGGTATGGTACGTCTTGAGATTGCGTAAAAAGTGCCATTTAGAACGTTTTTTAGAACGCTTTTTGTGCATTTTCACCCCTTTTAAATATCGGATTTTTTAAGAAATGTTCTTAGAGATCATTTATATCTAATAAGTAAGTACCATGCCAAATTCCATGTATCTGAACCCTTCAGTAACACAAAAATCGCAATTTCGAACGTTTTTTGCTCCTGCACCCCCTTTAGGGGTAGTGACACCGACATAAAATGCAGCCTATGTTGGAGCAAGGGTTATCACCATCATTTTGACACAATTATTTTTGAAATCGGTTTGGTACTTCCTGAAATTGCGTAAAAATCGCCATTTAGAACGCTTTTTCGAACGCTTTTCGTGCATTTTCACCCCTTTTTAATTTCGATTTTTTTTAAAAAATGTCCTTAGATTTCATTAGTATCTTCTAAGTAACTACCATTCTAAATTTCATGTTTCTGGGTCCTTCAGTAACACAAAAAGCGCATTTTTAGAACTTTTTTGCTCCTGCGCCCCCTTTTGGCCAGTGGCACGGACATACGATATAGCCTATGTTCTAAGTTGGACTAACGCCATCATTTTGATACCATTACTTTTGGAATCGGTTGGGTAGTTTCAGAGCTTACCTGCTACAAATAAACAATTTTTACCTCTTTATAACATTAGTATAGATAGATTAGTATAGATAAAGAAGTGATTTTTTCAATTTGTAATGAAGATAATTGTCATTTTGTATACTAAATGAAAATGATTAAACTTATAATTGAAATTTCATTAGTTTAATTCATTATTTGTAAAATAAAATATGTTATTTCTTTTGAAAATAGAGTCAAAACTTTTTTATTTTCTGCTCAATTAACATGCACATTCTGTTTTACACCCACGTTGAGGTAAGACCAGATAATTTGACTTCTTTATAAATAATTACTCACTGATAAATATGTGATTAACAAATCGTTTATTTAAAATGATATTATGAAAAAGGATAAAGGAACGCAAAGTTACATTAAATTCTGTTGGAAATTCCAGCTTCAAGAAACCAACTGATAATGGTGCGCACAGTTTTAGCGTGCTTGTCCATTACTGTTTTTTTTTTTTTTTTAGTTTTACCATCTATTAATATGAGAACATTTAAGCTCCATGCACTGTTGATTAGACTTTCAGTTAAAAAAAGTCATGAATTCTTTAAATTTCAAAATAGCTTGACTAGACTAGTAATTTAAAACTAGGGTACTCAGACACCTGCACGCTAACGCTCGCCAGCCCCCGTGAATTGCAACGCAACGCAATTCACATTGGGACAGCTACTCGATACCAATAAGGTTCGCTTGTTCGCCACTATTTGCATCAAATCTAGCCAGAATGAATATTATCATAAATCATTTCAACATATGAAATTTGCAAATATTTTTATTTTTAATGTATAAAAAAGTAATGGAAAACTTTTAATATGCAAATAAAAATGCATTTTCACGCCGATAATATTGCACAGCACGGCTTAAATTCGTTTAAAACTCTTTGAAAAACACTACGGAGACGCTAACGAAATGTAAACAAAACATTTTCCGCTATGTCTGAAAGACAACATCGGAAAAGGGTCTAAAACGTGAGGTAAATAACCTTAGGTTTTAGGCCTAAAGTTATATAGGTAATAATAAATTGAAAAATACTCTACAGATTTTGTCTATTTAAACTCGCAGTAATACGACATTTTAGGTAGCTTTCTTTACAAAAAGCTACCTATTGCAGCCGTTCGGAGGAAAGCGATTTCAAAAAATTTTGGTATATTTTCATCGATCATGACCCCCAGACCCCGAAACCACCCTCCGTTCAAAATTTATATATATATATATATATATATATATATATATATACATATCAATATATATATATATATATATATATATATATGTCTGACCTATGTCACACTGTAACTCTCGTATTTATGAACCGATTTGTATGTAATTCGGTGTGTACATAGTACATACCAATGTCTCGACCGTGTTCGTTGGCCAGCTTCATCCGCCATTTTGTTTCAAAATGGCGGTTATTTAAATATTTTTAAAAAATTTTAAATTTAAAATATGCCACCAAAAAAATGAAAATGGAAAAATATATTTTTCTTATGTGTTTGACCTTTATACAAAGACTCCGTAGCAGTTTTTGTTTCGTCTATATCTTAAAAAATGGCTGAGTTATAGCATTTTGAATTTCTAGTGTGGCTGACATTTTGAAACGTCCTGAATTTTGTCACGCGATAAAAGGCGTATTTATGAACCGATTTGGATGTAACTTCGTTTATACATAGTACAGACCAATGTCTCGACCGAGTTCGTTGGCCAGCTTCATCCGCCATTTTGTTTAAAAATGGCGGCCATTTAAAATTTTAAGAAAAATTTAAATTTGAAATGTGGTACCAAAAAATTGAAAATTGAAAACATATTTTTTTCTTATGTGTTTGACCTTGATAAAAAGATTCGGGAGCAGTTTTTGTTTTGTCTATATCTTAAAAAATGGCTGAGTTATAGCATTTTGAATTTCTAGCGTGGCTGACAATTTGAAACGCCCTGATTTTTGTCACGCGATAACAGGCGTATTTATGAACCGATTTGAATGTAACTTGGTCTGTACATAGTACATACCAATGTTTCGACCGAGTTTGTTGGCCAGCTTCATTCGCCATCTTGTTTCAAAAGGGTTGCCATTTTAAAAAAAAATGTAATTTAAAATTTAAAATGAGGTATTAAAAAATTGGAAAATGAAAAAGATATTTTTTTATGTGTTTGGCCTTGATACAAAGATTCTGCAGCAGTATTTGTTTCTGAAAATTTGTTCTTTTGTTTATATCTTAAAAAGTGGTTGAATTATTGCACTTTGAATTTCTATCATGGCTAACACTTTGAAACGATCTTGTATTTGTCTCGCGATACCACACGTATTCGCCTATTTCGATGGAAGAAGGCATGCGGATAGTATACATCAATATCTCGACCAAGTTCGCTGGCCAGCTTCATCAGCCATCTTGTTTCAAAATGGCGGCCATTAAATTAAAAATACATATATTTAAAGTGAGGTGCAAAAAAATTAGAAACTGAAAAATGTTTCTTTCTTAAGTATTTGACCTTGATATAAGGATTCAGGAACATTTTTTGTTTGTCTTTATCTTAAAAAATGGCTCAGATATAGCAGTTTCAATTTCTAACGTGGGTGACATTTTGAAAAATCTGATTTTTTGCCTGCGACAGCACTCGTATGTATCAACCGATTCCGATGTGAGTGAGCATGTGCACGGCAATTACTAAGGTCTCGACCAATTACACTTGTTAACCTCATCCACCATGTTGTCTTAAAATGCCAGGCACTTTAAGAAATCGCCGAATTTGGCAGCGAAATATAAGTTACTTTAAATAAAAGCAGCTTGGATAAAGCTGACTAATTTTGTGAAATTCTCATTCATAATGATTTAGTATTGATAAAAATTAGTATTGAATCTCCTACATTCGGTTTCCACTTAATTGAGCTTCGTGTGTTTGAATAATATAAGTTGGCTTTTTTAAAATAGGAATATGAAAGCTACCTCTTCCTCCCGGCACTGGCCGGAAGGACTTTTTCAATCTCAAACCAGAATGATTCTTATCACCAATTGATTATAATAATAGTACTCAAAATAACTCTATTACACAGGTATCAGTAAATGAAATATTCAATAAATTTAATTTTTTTTTCTTTTTACTTACCCATCATACGTGGTTAGGGTAAGTCTTGTAATCGTTTTAAAAATCGAGAAATTTTTTTTGACTGATTTACACGTTTTAGAAACTGGAGATTCTAAAAACATATTTTTAGAAAAAAAAATTTGCCGTCCGTCTGGGTGTGTGTGTGTCTGTAAACGCTCTATTTCTCAAACAAATTGAGATAGAGACTTCAAATTCTGTGTGTACTTAAGGAGTAATAATGGGAAGAAGCGTATTGAATATCAATAACCTCGATTATCCGGAACAATTTTTTTCAGACTCTTGAAATATTCCTGTTGATAAAAGGTATACAAAAAAATTCGAAATTGTTTATTTGAAGGAGTGAATATAAAAGACAATAAAAAAAACATAAATTTTGCATCATGAATGAACCCGATCGGATAATGAGTTGCCGAGATATTTGTAATTCTATTTTTTACACCCTTCGATTTTTCATGACCCTGTATTTCATTCAAATTTCAATTCAAAGATATATTTTATTTGGAAATGAGACGCTTAATCCGATGCAGTAAACTGTTAGTTAATAGGATTATAATTTTTCGAGTCATAAGCATGTTTCTTTTACGCAATTCGGTACTACTCGATTATCCCGACGATCAACAAACTATCGCTAAACTATAAAATTAAATGCCAATAACGGCTTATCGTAAATGTGAAGCATTTAATGCCTCTCCATACCTATTATGGGGTTTACCATAGAAGGGACCCTGTTCTGTCGCCGAAAACCGCCAAGTTTGTCGCTAACTTGGCGGTATATCGCTAAATTTGGCGACCAAAATGAGTCGCTAAGAATGACGCCAACTTGGCGATATCTCTAATATTTCGCCAAATTCCCATAGATTTCCATTGTAAACCTATCGGGATTACTTGCTTACAGAAAATCAACAAATTGAGATATTTTAATTCAACAAAAAGTAATACTAGCTTAAGGGGTTATATTAATTATATTTAAGGGAATCCAAATAAATCAAATTATGAATAAAAGTAACATGGTACAATGCTTAGCAAATATCACATGTTTTATTTTCACATTTTATATTATCTGTAACCGTGACGGGTAAGTATTACGGTGGCCCCCAACGACTAGTTTCATTTGGTTTCTGTTAATTTTTAGATCAAAAGGTATAAATTTCAAATTTTTTCAAATCAAAAGTCTCTCTTGAAAATTATATAGACAAAAATAATAAAATAAAATAAATAAATAAATAATTCGGTGCCAAAAAATGTTAAAGAATTATCATAAAGAATTTAAAGAATTATTATTATTGGTGCACTTACTTCTTAATTAAGAATCTTACTGTTTAAACTTTGTCTTACAGCTACTCAGAAAGCAGTTTAGTTGAGGAATCCACTTCTGATGATTTAAGCTCAAGTATTAGTTATTCGGATGAAACGTCTGTACTCTCATTCTCGAGTTCATATTCTTACAATTCATACGAAGTTTCCGATTTTAGTTCCACGCAAGAACATTGTGAATCCTTAGAAGGAGTTGTATTCAATGTAAATGATGATAGTTTCGATTTAAACTGTGTTGAAGAAAATAACATCGCACGAGAGTATACCGAGGGATTTGTCAGTGTAGATACTGGTAGTGAAGCCAATCCTTCAAATTCATCTTTGTTGCTGATTGATGATGAAAACAGTCCTGCTGCATTGGATTGTCTTGGAAAATGCTTAGACCAAATTTCGTTTCCCGAAGATCGTCGTTTAGTACCTGATGTTTCAAGCACACCTTTGCTCGTCGATGTTGTGAAGCTAGAAGTTCTAAGAGGTTCGGACACAGATGAAGCGTCTTCATTGATAGACGTAGGAAAAGACGAATATGAGCGACATTCTTCGCGAGGAAGATGTGGAAATCGTATAGTTTTTCATGATAGTATTGCTTCGAAATCTCGTGTTTCAGACTTGCCTTTCCATGACTATGTTAAAAAGAGTGAAGATGAAACTAAGTTGCAGCAGAACGAACTGTCATCTTTGAAAAATAAAAATGTAAATAGTTACGACAGTCATACTTCGTTGCAGATGCCAGAGTGGAGTCAGGAAATATCGCTACAGAAACCAGACTCTTTGGATAAAATAGATGTCAAGGTTCCTGATCCTTTTGATTATGATAGTAGTGAAAATGAGAGCGATACTGACGGTGATCCTGCAATAACACTACAGGTAAGCAAGCCTTTTTCGTTTCTTGCAAATGCTTTGGTTATTAAAACTGTTCTATATATATATATATATGTATATAATTCTCGAACCCTTGGAAAATTCGAAACTTTCTGATACATTCGAAGACTCATTTTTAAGCCTTTCGACCCTGGCGGTCACATATGTGTTTTTTACTTTTAAAATGCTTTAAACTATAAATATGAAATGATCAGGTAATGCTACAAGACCGACACATATGTGCGCATTTGATAAAATGCATAATTTTCAGCTAATCAAAATAAAATAAATTGATATGTATTTTACTACTCAAAACTGCTGCCTGACAAAATTTTTAATTTTTTTTAAACTTTAAGAAAAAATCAGGGCCGAAAGGGTTAAACACACAAGCATGGAACTTGCGCACTATAACGTTATAGCTACACTATTGATTTTATTTAAAATCGAATAAGACTTATCATTTTTCGATAAATGAATCATAACTTTGAGTTATAAGCGAATGTTGTCTTATGAAAGCATTTTTATTTCCTTTATTGGTGGGGGGGGGGGGGGTGGGGGGACGCAAATTTCGACAGGATTTTCGGAAAAACTTTCTGCCATAGCAAACATGGAAGAAAGAACTTTATGAATAAAAGTTACCTGTCAATTGCATGTGATTTTAGATCAAAATGAATTCAGAAATATTCCACAAAATAACCAATTTTTGTTTTAGAACAGATTTAACTCTTAAATGCCTGAGTTTTCAAAAATTATTTAAAAATTTTTTTGGCTTTCTTTTTTAAATAAATCATGGGAAAAATACTTTAAAAAATCATATTTTGTTTTAAGTATGGTTAACGGCTAAAAAACTGCTTGTTACTAATCGGCAATACTGGTGTTTAATTGAAAAAATAATTTTCCTTGATAAAATTCTATAATTTTAAACACACAAGAATTTTGAGAACTATGATAGGAAATAAATTTTACTTTCTCACTGCAGATCAAAATAGGGTATTTCGCAAGCTTCCAAACCAAACAAAAAGAACTTGTATCAACAATTGAAAAAATAAATCTATCTTTATTCATAAACAGCCATCTAAATGTTGAAAATCGATTTAATAATATTTTCAGAATGTATTTTATTGGCAACATTAGGCATTATAGCTTTAATGTTATTCTAATAGTATTTATAAGCCTAAATTGGGTATATTGCCGAAAGGCAACTTCCGGCATTTAAGGGTTAAGGTAACCGTCTACCTGTGAAACCCGTCTTACTTCTTTGCATGTTTAAACTTTTTTTTAATCTTTATTAAAACCGAGTTACAGACATTTGAATGCGATGATTAAAATTTGATACTCTCTGATACATTCATGGACTCATTCTTAACCCTTTATGTGGCAAGCAACTGTGTTTGTATAATGTTGAACTCACACAAATTTTCGAAAAAAAAATTACCTCAAAAGGAGGAAAAGAAATTTTTAAACATTTTTCCACCAAAGTTAAGAGAGTGAAATTTATTAAAAGTTTCTGGTGCGAATCTTCATTAAAATTAGGTGAGATATAATATATTCCATCCCTCCTCAAGGAGTTAAACGTGAAAGCGACGAAACTTGCACGCATGACTTTTGATTTGATTTAAAATCGAATGTGTTTTTTCGCTTTACGAAAAATGAATTACAATTTCGGCAATTAATTCAATAAATAAAACTTGTGTAATCAGCTATTGTTGTCCTATCAAGATTATTCTTTCCCTTTTTCTGGAGTTTGCGTCCGGAATTTTGGTTCAAAACATGAACTTTGAAAGTATTTTTTGAAAAATAGTCTTCTTTTATATAGAAAAAATAAATCACACAATCTCTGCCAATTTTATGCGTTTTAGTATAAAAATAAATTCATAAATGTGCCTGAAGGAACTAAATAGGGTTTTAGAACAGCTTTAATGTAAAAGTCATTAAAATATTTTTTTTTTTAGTTTTCTAAATACAATTGAATCGTTATTGTCATTTATTAAAACTCCAGTTACAGACATTTGAATAAGGTTCATTATTCAAAAGGTGGAATTCTCTGTTGAATTATATTTTTGATTTTTCTTAAAAAGAAACAGGAACGAAAAATCATGCGTAAGGCAGAAATTATGAAACACTTTCCAACACATTCTCAACACTAAAGTAAAAGGTGCTGTCTAAATGAACAATTTGTAAAACGCATAACCATAACGTTGAAAACTAAATTTCTGTTATTACCGTGATTAATCGAGAAAATATACGATTTTTTTGTGCAGCCCCGTATATGATCTATGGATATGTATGTGTATTACACAGTATGTTATATGTGAGTCCAATGAAATGCATAGCACAGTTGAAACTTTCCATTCAGGAATTTCTGCCAATAAGTGGATTTTGTAGAGAATTTTTTTCCATATTAAGTTAAAAATGATATAACATATCAATTTCTTGAAATCCTTAAATTCACCTTACACAATTTACAAGTTTAAAATTTGTAACACAAACCATATTTAAATTACTTAAAGGTGTTTTTTATTTAGAATTTATGTATCTTTATTTTTTTTTCTTTTCGCAGTAATAATAAGAGAGAAAATATAGAGAAAATATTCGATTTAGAGAAAATATTCGATTTCATAATTTCTGAATAATAGACCCGTTCACGAACAAAAAATAATTTAGATATGTGGCAATGAGAGTTACTAATTTTGGAGGAAAAAGACAGAAACATCTCGCATTTGAAAAATAATGGAGAGCATTTGGAAAATTCGAGGATACTGCGTCGTGATAAAGGTACCTGGAATAATCACAACACTAGAATAATAACTAGAAAACAGGAATTCTGCTTTTTCAGAATTTAGTATCGCCCCCGATGAAAAACAAAAATATATAAATATAGATAATACAAAACCTAAAGTTTTAAGACTTAAAATACACGCTTTTATTTTGTATAAAATGAACTAATTTGCATCCGCTGAAGAATTCCACATTGACGATCCAGTCTTAAACAACATCTGTGGAAAAGTATGCATAGAACGTCGCTGTTGCGGAATAATACACAAACCCAGCAAAAAGCGATCTCGTAAAAAAAAAAAAATCAGCTATCTAATGATTCATATGCTACCATTTGTTTGTAATATTAATAAGGATACTTAAAATTAAATATAGTTTATAATAGTTTATAATCATTCATTTATATTTTTACTTTCTTCTATCTTTACAAGAAGAAAGTATTGGATTCGGGAAAAATTTCGAGTTCCGGTTTTCAACGGATTTATACGTTTTAGAATGCCCAGAACACGATTTGATGGTTTTTAGAAAATGTCTGTCTGTGAGTCTGTCTGTCACTCTGTCACTCTGTCACTCCGTCACTCTGTCACTCTGTCTGTGAGAAACATATTGTGGGCGCTCTATCTCAAGAAATAATGCACGGAATTTCACAAAACTTCATATTTAGTTAGACCTTGATATAAACTGGACCTGATTAGTTTTTGGTGAAAATCGCCCAACAGGTGGCGCTGCTATGCGGCATTTTTCACGATTTCTGCAATAGCTATATCTCAAGAACTATAACACGGATTTTCATCAAACTTCAGATTTAGTTAGTCCTTGACATGAATTGACGTATAAATTAGTGCTGTTTAATTTTTGGTGTAAATCGCTCCACAGGTGGAGCTGCTATGCTGTATTTTTTGCGATTTCCGCAATAGCTTTTTCTCAAGAACTAATGCTTGGATTTTCAACAAACTTCAGATTCAGGTATACCTTAGCATAGTTTAGTGCTGTTTACTTTTAGTGTAAATCGCTCAACAGGTGGCGCTGCTATGCTACATTTTTTCAGAATTTCCGCTATAGCTCTATCTCAAGAACTAATGCACGAATTTTCATCCAACTTCAAATTCAGATATACTTTGATATGAATTGGTGCTAAATCGTTGTTATTTCTTGTACTATTTAAAGGATTTAATTGACGTGATTTATATAGAAGAAAGTTTTGTGATGACCACAACATACTAGTTTCAAAATAGCACGTAATTTAATTACAGTTTTTTTTCTTCAGTTGTTATAAGAAAATGGCAACAAAAGAAATGTAGTAATCTACTATTTTCCCCTTACTTTCTGCAAAAATGGAGTACTTCAGTTACCCCCATTACAGAAATGGCATCAAAACTACAAAACTACAAAAAAAAAAAAAGATTAATATCTCAAAAATAAGAGATGCAGTTTTCAACAAATGGTAGTTAAAAGTACTTTCTTTTCCTATTCGAAGACGTAAAAACTGAAAATGCGCGATGCTTAGAAGTTTAAAAAAAATTCCCTAGAGATAATCAGTATTTAACCTACAATGATACATCTGCTTCGTTTTACGGCTGGGTTGTTAACGTAGCGTTATTATTTAGGGACGACACTTTAATTGTTGTCTGATAGAAATAGCATATCAGGGGGCTAATAATAATAATAATAATAATAATAATAATAATAATAATAATAATAATAACGATAATAATAAATCAAAACACTGAAAACCGATTACCTTTTTTTTTCAGGATATTTTGGCGTCTGATGAAAACTGGGGGGTAAAAAGAAAGGAGTATTTTGACAAAAGACGTAATACTCATTTGTATAGATCTGCCTTAGAAGGGTAAGATTTTATTTTTAAATTTACAAACATGTTTAACTTCATAATTAGTGTTACAAATTTCATTAAGTAACTTCGATTATCAAAGTTAAATTACGCTGCTGAAATCTTGGTTTAACTTACCAAAACAGGATGCTGAAGGAATTGCCTCTAAAAGATGGTTAAAATTTATTAAAACATTTTATGTAAATTTATTAGGTTTAATCCTGAATTTACAATGTAGAAATATACAGTAATCCTTGCGCACAAGGGACAATCAGAACGGAACCTTTTTTTTTTAAAGTGAAATTCCGTATGCACTGATCATAGAACCGTGATTCGAACCTGATACGTCTTGGTTCGTTGCCAACGTGCTTATTACTGAACAACCAAGCGGATATCATCGTGTTCTCAAACAGATTATGTAGAACGTTTTGTTGATATTATTTGCTACATATTGTCATAGATTGTTAAACATTTGAATACTTGTTTATATTTCACATAATTAGAAGTTTGAAAAATTAATGACACACAATTTTGATACTTCTGTTTTTTTGACAATCCAAGGGTTTAATGTTAAACGACATATTTTTTGCAGAGTACAAATATGGTAAAAATATATAAGAGGATTAAACCACGACATCGAGTGTGGATGATGACATTTAAATCACCCTCTCGACAATAAAAACGTCTTTCTTCTGTAAAAGTTTTGGAATGTTAAAATTAATTCGAAATTTACATACATGACATTCAAAAACTTTTTATTTGAATAATAAAAAAAAAGAATATAAAGAGAAATATTTGATTTATTTTACATTTTCATTTATTTTTTAATTTATTTTGAATGCAATTTTTATTACCTGTTTATTTATGTAGTTTTTACAATGCATTTCTGCGAAGAAACTCAAATTACACTGCATTAAAAAGGGTGACAGTAAAAATATGAAGAGAATAAAAGTATTTAAAAAAATCAAAATTATGCCTTTCTCGTATATCTTAATTTTAATACACAAAATGCCCAATAAAGCCCCTTGCAACCCTCTGAACTCCGGAAAGACTGCTGCTATATTCATAAAATAGGTGTCTAGATATAATAAAGTAGCCATGTGCTATTAAATGAAACCGCGTACGGCGCCACCTGGAGGGAAACTGCGGAGTTAGTATTCATAAATCGAAAAAGGAAAGAAAGAGGAGGAAAAGGGTGATTTACAAATTGTAGACCATCGCTGATTTAGCACGAAAATACACGTTGTGGATAGAAATGCGAAACTAGAACGTTTAAAACGCGCATTTGTTTTTTCGTGATTTCCTACACTGTGACGTCACGAAACTTCAACAGAAGGAGAAATGATTATTTTTCGGACAAATGGGCATCCAAATGGGCATTGCAGCTGATGGTGAGAAGTTTGA
Organism: Maratus speciosus; assembly: GCA_963932465.1. Lineage (NCBI taxonomy): Eukaryota > Metazoa > Arthropoda > Arachnida > Araneae > Salticidae > Maratus > Maratus speciosus. The sequence goes on along the minus strand of OZ010798.1, from coordinate 22,714,882 downwards.
ACATTTCAAATAAAGGTATATTGATATAACTAGTTGTTTTTTTTTTTCTAAGATCGTTTTATCAGATCATAGTGCAGGAAATTTAGAAAAACAAATACGCGTTTTAAACATTCTATTCTTCGCATTAGTGTGCACAAGGTATCTTTTCGTACAGAATCGAAGATGCTCTACAATTTTTTCCCCTATCTCTTTCCGTTTTCGAGATAGGAATGCTTACTCTGCAATTTTCCACCAGGTGGTGTCGTAGGCGGTTTCGTTTAGAGATGTTTCATTAGAGAGATATTGGACATTGACGAAAGGTCTGCCATTTCCGTTACAAAGTAGATGGAACACTGTACCACGCAATGCGTTTTTATCAGCGTCTAACAATTATTTTTCCTATTAAAATTATAAAATTTCATCTTATATGCCTTTAAAAAGTCGTTCGGAAGATAAATATAAGCACATTTCTATTTTAATGAATAAAAATTCTCAGAAAATGCATTTTTTTTTTTAATTCAGCTCTTTTACGCTACGCAGCAGTGGCATTTTACTTAGTTATCAGATTTGGATTTATTTATAGAATTTGTTTTTCGTATTTTATATTTGTTTCTTTTAACAGCAGTGCTCCTGTTTAATTTTTTTTCTAAACTTTCATTTAATGTTTTGATAACAATATTCATTCTAATAGTATATATTTACAAAAATTCCGTATTAAAAAGGAATATCAAAGAGAAGTAGCAGTACGTAGAAACTTATAAAATATTTTCAGTGCGCATATTAAATTAACTTTGAATCACATACATACTTAAAAATGATGGCATATGTTATGTTCAGATTTTATTGTGTCCTAAATTATCAATGCGAAGATGGTGAAAATTATAATAATTACTGTTGTTTTAAAACGCATAATAAATTAGAGATAGTTTAAAAAAATTGAATTCTATAGTTCGTTTTCTATCTGTTAATCGTTAAAAATTATTTTCTCAAATATTGCGAAATTAAAATAAGGTTCTTACATGCCCAATCTTCCTCTGCCCATTATTTTAATTAGTAAAAAAAATAGAGTAAAAAATACATTTTCTGAGAATTCTTACTCACTAAAATGGAAATGTGCTCATGTTTATGTTCTGAAAGACTCTTTGAAGGCATATAAAATTTAATGCGAAAAAAAAATAATAAAAAATGTCGAAATGCAAACGAGATATTTACAAATAACCTCCCCATACGTTTAACATTAGCTTGCGAGTTTTTTCGCCTGACGGATAAAATGCCTTAAGGCTATTCTCAACTGCCCTGTTCAACAAGCACAAAACATTTTGACACATTTACAAATTCATTTTTTAACGGAAAGGTGTAATATTGGAAGGCCTGACTGGGGAAGCGATTTGGAATCGAACTGTGTTTTCCATTTAAAAAAAAAAATCCCTCCCCATAGTATTAGCATTAATCGTGAGTGCCTTCGCCGACAGGGCAGGAGCCTTAAGCAAGTGGCAAGGGACTTTAGTGGGCATACTGTATAGCAAAATGTATTTAAAAAATACTACCAATGATATGAATGATTTTAAAGCAATTTATAAATTTAATAATTAAATGAAATGTTGATATAGTACTTAATTTTTGATCACTTTTAACCAATGTTTCACGAGTACTTTTTATATCGGTCGATTTTAATTTAACCTTTCTAACAGTACGGCTTATCGGGACTCTAATTGATCCCACCTCTTCTTCATATCCATCGAGCCTTGCTTGTAAGCAGGTAAATAAAACAAATCAGTTACGTTGACAATAAATCTAATTGCTACGCATTTGTTCTTCGTTTTAGCGATATTCGTCCAAGAAGATTACTTCCAGAAGTTGGGACATTAGCGACCATTTTTGAAGATTTACCATACCCGATAAATGATCCGTATGATGCTGGGATCGAACTAGATCAGGAGCCTGTGAAAGAGGAATACTTTGATCTTCCACCCCTGGAGGTAAAACCATCGAAAAGCAGTTCCACTGCATTGCTCCCGGTAAGTTCAATTTATTTTCCATGTTTTAGATTGTTTTTCTTATTTTTTCTGCTATAAAGGACCCAATTCTACACCTGGGTGCGAGTCTATATAGAAAAAAAAACAGGTGTTTGGGAAACATTTGGTAAATCGCTCCATTGGAAAACATTCTGTTCTTGAAGAATTCCCTTATTTTTTTTATTCTGTTACTGAAATGATGCAAACGTATGTAATCGATTGGAACAATGTAAAGGAATATTTATTTAACTTCAGATTTATTTTGTCTACATCATCGAACTTATTAGAAATATAACGATAAAATAAATTAGGTTATAGATAATGACTACGAAATAACAAATTTCAAGTACACTGACCTCCAAGAGTTAAGGAACAGGTTCTGGATGTTTTTGATTGCACACAGTTTGTCGAATATCTAGCAAAATTATTGTCGAATTGTTCTTGAACTTCAGAGATGTAAGAAACATGTTTGATTTCATATTTCTTGGTGAAGATTGAGTGATTGAGTCGGAAGGACAAATAAGTGGCTAATAATAAATTTAATAATAAAATAATATTTGCGATCACCTATGTAACATAAAATGCTGAAAATGGTTTGTCACTGTGTTAAATGACTATTGTGGCCCTGTTCAACGTTTGTGTGCATTTGTGTAAGCATAGCACTTATATTCGTAAAGATGTTATTGTGTCTGTGAAAAATTCAAAAGTTTTTTGTTTATAGCATGCAGAGTTTTCAAGCAAATTTAACACAACTTTCCGAAAAGAACACTAGCAACAGTACACTGCAATTAAAACATGAATATATGGAATATTGGATGAGGTATGGGCACTTGTATGAAATAATTTTTAACTGCGCATTCGTGGACGATTTTAAAATTTTCATTTCATAATGTGGTAGTCAGTTATTTTCTGCAACTTCTATAAAAGTTTCAGATGAAATATTGTGAAAACTCAGAAAGATAGAGTGAGTTGATTGAAAAGTTGTGGAAAATCCCTTATAATAAAGCTAGTTTTAGAAAGCAACTCACTATATCGCCCCTGTCTTTGTGAATTTTCACGATATTTGATTGGACTTTTTATATAAGTTGCTACATAGCTGATTACTTAAAAAAAAAAAAAAAAAAAAAAAAAAAAAAAAAAAAAAAAATCTTTCACGCATGCGCAGTTAAAATTATTTCATATAAATGCCCATATCTCGTCCGGTATTCAATATATTCATGCATTAATTGCAGTATACTGTGGCTACTGTTCCTTGTCAGGTTTTCGGAAAGTTGTGTTAAATTTGTTTGAAAACTCTGTATACTATAAACAAAAAACTTTTGGAGGCCAGTGTATTTAAATGAAAGTTTGTTTATACTTCATGTAAATTAAACATATTTTACTTAAGTATCGTTTTATTTCAAGATATCAATGTTAATATTTGGTATTTACAAAATTTTCGATTTAAGTTTTTGAAAATCGTACTTTTATCAATTATTTCATTATTTGATATTCAAATAATGAAAGAATATGCTTTTGTTTTCATTAGTTTAGTTTCTGAGCTCATAAGTGTGGCAATAAAATAACGTTGCAGAGAGAAATAGCGAAAAAAACTTAGTGAATGTGAAGCGTAATCAAACGATCATGACTCTGTTTTACATACTGTGACGTCAAGTGATTTTTGTCCATTAAAAAGTGCATAAAAAAAAGAGTTAAAAAATGAAGAAGAATATTTTACGAGGATTCTTTACCGATACATGTTTTTGACTTCTTAGATCGTGGTAAAAGCTTTTTTTTTATATAATTCACTGGATTGAGGGATCTTATAAAAATTTAAATTTCGTAAACTTTCAAAAAATAACTAATTTGACATAAATGATTATTTTATAGGATAAATTAAAAAACATATTTGGAATTAGAATTATTCTTCTAAAATGAACGGTTTGAGAATTAGCTATTGGTTAACAATACCTGTATGTATGAGATTTTTGTCATGCGATAACACTCTTATTTATAAACCGATTTGGATAAAACTAGTCATCAGTACTGAACTTAGCAAGATCTCGGTGGACTTCTGCAGTCAGTTTGATCCGCCATTTTATTTTTAAAAGACGTCCATTTAAAGATTTCCAAATAGAAAAAAAATGCAAAAAACAGAAATTTTAAAAAAGTAAGTTTTAATCATTTAAACGATGATATTAGAACATTTTTTTTTATTTTAACTAATATTTGGTTACCGAAAATTTTATAGTAAAGTTTTACAGCCACGTCCCGAGTAAAAGACACTCTAGCGAAAGCCAGGTTGAAAAAAAAATTAAAAATTGAAACCGGACAAATTTAAAAGGGAAATTACACAAATTAAAGACACCGAAAAGCGGGAAGGGAGGGCTTGGGGCGAAAAAGGTACCGAACGACTCCTGCTACTTCGAGCCTAATATTAGTCTGAATAATAAACTCTAACTAATGTATTTGCTTTCATTTTACCTACATTGTTAAAAATCTGTAGCTTTTGCTGAATAGTCACTCCACCGCTTTTATAGAAAACGATTACTTGACTATACTACGGAGCATTCTCATTGGTCAGAATAGAGATATTCTATTAAGGGTGTATTCCGACCCAAACTGCTTATTTTCTGATTCATTTTAAAATTCATTTTTGCTCTCAAACGCATCAAACTTGGAAATTCTCTTATTTAGAAACTATATAATGTGCGGTGCTTCTTAATTTTTTGATAAATGCAGAAAATACTGTGAAAAACGCTGTCAAAGTTGGCATTTTGAACCGAATTTTCCGAAGCGGGCGATCTGGGAATGAAAAAAATGGTCATACTGAGAAAATAATTGTTCAAAAATCAAATTCTAATGAATTGAGCTGAAAACGAAATCACACGGCATGTTAAACATGTCTTCAGAAATCACCCCAGCAAGTTTCATGTTTTTACTTTTAAAAATGAGTCTGAAAATGTCTCAGAAAATTTCGAGCTGTTGAGGGTGGAAAAATATTTTTTCGAATACACCCTTAAAGCGGTGGAGTGACTATGCAGCTAAATCTGCAGATTTTTAAGAGTGTACTGTAAAGTGAAGAGAATTCTTTCTATCCATTGAAAAAAATACATTTTTGGAAAAAAAAAGTAAAGAAAGTAAAAAAATAAAATAAAAAGGGCGATTTATGAGGATGCTTTAGAGATACCTTGCATACTAAAACAATTTATACGTATATTAAATGCCTAAAATAACCCGATTTTTGACCTGAGAGAGAAGGCGATATGTACACACTTAATGCGTTTCGAAAAAATATTTGGCTGAATTTTAAATAATAAAAAAAGTCTATAAATGTTGAAATTTCTACTTGTGAAAATTTTCAAAATTTTATTATCTGTTTTAAAATACAGAAAATTGAAGAAGACATTTAAAAAAAGAAAAAGAAAAAGAAAAAAAAACACTAGTCCAGGATAGTTGCTGCTTGGTCCAGTGTTTATCTGACTTCTAAAAACCATTGATTTTATGTGTTATTTAGTTGTTAAAATAAAGTGCCCACTCTTTACTTTTAAGATAATGGAAATATACTGAAGCCTTGCTACATTTTTTAATTTACAAACAGCTTAAGCCTAAATTTAACATAAGTACTTTGCAGAGAGCTCCGCCACATTTACAAGCTACATTTACACTGACTAAAAAAGAGACAGTTATTAAATTCATGCTGATTTCATGTCCTTGGGCTTTGGTACACTGTTAAAAATGTGCAGCATTCTGTCCGGTCATTTGACCATTTTTTGAAAAAACGGTTTCATAACCATAATTTAACTATATTCTGACCATAAAATGGCCAATAATATGGACAGAATAGTGTTAAATTACGGTTGTGTAACCGTTTTCGATAAAAACGGTCAAATGATTGGGCAGAATGCTGCAAATTTTTAACAGTGTAGTCCTTGTTGTAATGGAAAATAACACTTAGTTTTTGGAAAAGTCCGTTGTGCAATAGTGATGAGCCGATTTCTTTGACTGCATGCTATTTAGATATCTAATAAAGTGTACTTATAATTAGAAATCGACTGAAGATTCGATTTCGTTTTCGTTTTCTGCCGAAAATTAGAGTTTCGCCGAAAATGTTGTCTAGAATTTGGATCGACCGAAACTGTCTGTATTCCAAAAATCTCGTTTCTTTTTTCGAAAATTTTCACCATTATTCATTGATTTGAGCTGTATCGGTTCAAATGAGACACACTTTATTCATTGCCATGAACTTCACTGTTTATAACTATTAGTCATGACTGACTCAAGACGTCAATGTAAATTATAAAGGAAGTAATGCATAGATGACTCAGTTTTGAAGACGCTTTTCACGTGCTCCTTTAAAGCTTCAGTCTTAACATTAATGGAAATTTTTTAGCAAATAAATAAATAGAATGCTAAATTCATCTATAAAAAGTGAAACTAAAAATTACACTATGTGCAAATTACTAAAAGATGAAAAAGTATTTAAAAATATGTTAAATTACTTTAATACTTCATTGTACTTTCAATTATATACATAGCCTTCGTCAGAGAATACAAAATACACGCATCTTATTTTCAAATTTCACCTAGTTGGTGTCGAAAGGAGTGAAACTGAAAGTCAATTTTTAGATCTGGAAAACATTGGGAAAATAAAAATATCGATATAGAGGGAAGTGGAATATTACGTATTTTATGATTGTTTAAGCAAACTGAGCCAAATTCGAATAGGTTTATCCTACAACATACCCAGAATTTGACTCAGTTTGCTTAAAGAATCATAAAACACGTAATATTCCACTTCCCTCTATATCCATATTTATATTTTCTCAATGTTTTCCGAATCTAAAATTTGACTCTCACTTTCACTCCTTTCGACACCAACTACGTGAAATTTGAAAGTAAGAAGCGTGTATTTTGTATTCTCTGACGAAGGCTATGTGTATGGTTGAAAGTACTAAGAATATTAAAGTAATTTAGCACCTTTTTAAATATTTTTTCACCTTTTAAGTAATTTGTACATAGTGTAATTTTAAGTTTAGAAATTTTTTAGTTTGAAAATGCAGAAGTGTTTCGAATACTCTTTAAGAAAGATCAAGTATCATTTAACAAAAATCATTATAAAAGATAAATCGAGGTATGCATACCTAAAACATTTTTAGTGAGATGAAATTCGTATCATTAGAAAACCATTTCCTGTCGTTGATGAAGGAATTACACAGTTTAATTTATATGAAAATAAAAAGTATGTATCAGATGCACAGAGATCCAACTTGGACCATGCGTATAATAATTATTTATATTTCATAAACACGCATAACTAATTAATAATTATGTAAATTTATGTACATATTAATGACTTAAAGATTTTTCTTGGACATTTTCGTTTTCGGCCGAAAATAAAAGGATTATTGAAATTCGGTTTCGGTTTCGGTCTTAAAAACGTATTTCGGTCGATCCTTACTTATAATTTAGAGGTCATTTATCTCTAACCGATGAATGAAATTAGTCGTTTCCAACGCTATTTACTTAAGGCTGTTCTTAAATCCAAAAGGTCAACTTTATGACACAATTTTTAATTCATTTGTGTTCGGAAATGCATGAAACTAGCAGTTGTTCTTGTTCAGAAACTAGGTCATCAAATTCTGTTTTCCTTTTTTTTTCTTTTTTTAAATGCAATAGATTTTTCAGAAAATAGTGTCAAAGTGGGCGTTTTGAACCGAATTTAAGCGCAAAAGAAGATTAACCAGTCAAGGAAGGGTGAAAAACTTCTTTCACACGTGATCAAAATCGCTCATAATTCAATAGGTAATTTATTGATCAAAAAATGGAAAACACAATTCGATTCCAACTCGCTTCCCGAGTTAGGCCTTCCAATTTCATATCTTTCCGTTAAAAAATGAATTTGTAAATGTGTGAAAACGTTTTGCGGTTGTTGAGCAGAGCAGTTGAGAACAGCCTTAACAAAATAAAAATTTGAAGTTTTTTCTTCTTTTTTCAACAATAAAGTTGTTTAATAAAATTTCTGATTTTTTTTTCTTTTTTACAGAAAAAGAAGTTCCGGAATACGAGGAAGTTCTTCTCCGGACTGTTCCGTTGTTTCAAACCTCGATAAGTCAAAAGGGGAGCTCAGTAGTTTAACGAGCCCTCCACATCTTCTCAAGAACATAAAAACGAAGTCACATACTCAGGTAATTTTCGAAGCCTCCCCCTTTTTGTGAATGGCTTCGTAAATACATCAATGTAAAGCCAAACTCTTATTGTAATAGTTATCACTAAACCTCCTGCAATAGAATAAAACACAATAGAATTTGTCTTGTTTCTCTTCAATGTTTTGCACCAAGTGTGTTTTCTCAGGAGTGAGAGTGGGAGTAATGAAGTGAGTGAGCGGGAGTAAGGAGGTGAGTGAGTGAGAGAGAGAGAGTAAGCATTTAATACCACTATTTACGAACACCAATTATTTCTTACATTCATCTTAGTATATTTCACTTTTAAGGCGCTTTTCAAAATTCTTTCTCAAAAGCACGAAACTTTCTAAACCATTTTCTGATTCATCTTTAGCCCTTTCAGGAGCAGAAAAATCCTGTTCATAAAATGAGGAAATGATTGACCGACATCAGAATTTACAAACGAATTATACTTTGAGAATAAAATCATGTTTTTCTAAACATTCCTTGTAAAAGCAAAATTTTATTAAAATATATTTTGTGCCGTTTGTCAGTTTGAAATTAAAATTAGGGGTCACGCTGTGTGAGCACCACCTTTGAAAGTGCTTTGAAAGGGTTAAACGTAAAGGCATCAAAATGGCAGTTCTGACTATTGAAGCGATTTGGAATCGAAATGAGTTTTCCATTTGTTGATAAATAAATTATTTATCGAGTTATATGCAATTATGGTCACATAAAGACAGGTTTTTATCTTTTTTTATGGTGTCACGAACTGAAATTTCGTTCAAAACGCTCACTTTGACTGCATTGTCTAAAAAACCTTTTGCCTTTAACAAAGAATGGAAAATGTCCTTCGATTACCTAGATTTTGAATAAATACATCTGCTTACTTCATGCGTTTCCGACCAAAAATGAGTAAAAAAATGCGTCAGAGAGTAGCCCATTTTTACTTGGAAACAAACTTAAGGCGGTTCTGAAAGAAATTCTGCCCCCCCCCCCCCAACCCCGTACGCCCCAAATGCTTAACAATTCAAAATTTTCTGATACATTCGCTGCCATATTTATAGATTGAGGAAATCTTTCTCGACACATGTTTATCCAGATTTCCTGACCAGTCGGATTTTTGTTTCTTTCATTTTTTTTTTCTTTTTTTCTCCAAAAAATACTTTTACTGCTATAATTTATTTATACACAATCATTAATATACTGATAAAAAAGACAATCCCCGCCGCTCGGTCTATAGGCGGAGGTAGATTTCAAGGTAAAGTGCTAATTTCACCAACAAAAACTGAATCAAGTTTAGAGATAAACCCAGTTTAACAATTTTATCTGGACGCTTTTGACGAGTTTTTGATTCATTTTCCTGTAAGAGATGGTTTTATCAGAATCATATTAATACAATACTTTTTTCTTCAGCTCCTATTTATTTTTTAATTTGTTTTTGGTGTAAGAGTTGGTCCTATTAAAAACTTGTCAGTATAAAAGTTGTAGATAACATTAAGAAGATTTAAAATAAATTTAGGCGACTTTGATATCTTGTGAACTGGCGAATTTATGAATTTTTTTGCTCTTCAACCCGCCTTTTTTTCGTTTTTATGTTATTTATCTTTTTGCGGTAAGACCTATCAAAAAATTGTCAATATAAAAGTTGTAGGTAATGGTAAGAATATTTATAATAAATTTAAATTGATTTGATATATGAAGAATTGACGTTGTGAATTTTTTTTCTCCCTAAAACACCCCTTTGGTCCTATCAAACACTTGTTAATATAAAAGTTGTAGATAATATTAAGAAGATTTATAATAAATGTAAGCGGATTTATATTATGTGAATTGAGGAAGTTATAATTTTTTTTCTTCTTTAACCCCCCCCCCCCTACCCCGTTTTTGTTTCGTTTTTATTTGCTTTTTATTTGCTTTTTTTGCGGTAAAAGCTGGTCCTATCAAAAACTTGTCAATATAAAAGTTGTAGATAGTATTAAGAAGATTTATAATAAATTTAATTGGATTTAATATCTTAAGAATTGACAAAGTTATGAAATTTGTTCTGCCCAAAACCCTATTTTTTTTTCACCCTTTGAGCCCATTATTAATTTTAGCAAAAATCTGTCATACATAAATTTTTGGCCCTTTTCCTAGAAGTAATAAAACTTTAAATTCATTTGATATGTATTATAATTAAGAAGTTATCGGATTTTTTGGTTTTCACAAAACCCGTTCTATATCTAATATTACATTTAGCATAATTTTTTCCCTGATATATAAAATGTGAAACAATGAAAACTAACGCATGTTCATATGATTAAAGAAATAACCAAAAACCTAAAGGCTAAATAGATGCGCAGACTTGTCACATCATATCATATCATATCATCACATCACATATATTATAAAGCAGTAAGATCTAAAAGTTCCGCCTGAATGTTTTCAAAAACTACCCGGTGGATTTTTTTGCAAATAGTGTCATTCGATAGAGAATATTCAAGTGGTGGTTTATGAGTAAAATATGCAGGGATAACTACGATTTTTGATAATAAATTTCGCATTTTATTGTTATTTTGAACGAAAAGGTTGCCAGAGGTTATTTTTTGGCGACAAATGAATTGAAATCGTTGTATCCGTTAGAAAATGAATGAAAAAATAATTACTGATATTTAATTGTAAAAAAAGAAAGAAAAATACATTTAAATGAGGGATTATGTTAAAAAACGAATATATTTAATTTAAACTTAAAAGAAATATTTGTAATTTAATTTAAACCTGAAAGAAATATTTGTAATGCTTAAAAATTAATTTAATGAGAAAGATTACAATTGATACGTAATATTTGGCTCATTATCGCTTGCGTTAGACTATAGAAATGAATCTGAAAATTTGATTAGATGAATTTTTAATGACTATTTTTTTCTTTTTGTTCCTTTCTTTTTATTTTTATCTAAACTCCATCACGCAACATATAGAAGAAACGAGCAGATTTAATTGTGAGTTACATGTGTAATTATTATTCATTTCCTTACGATTTTTTATTTTACTTTTGGTCGCCAAACAATGTGATTTTAAGTCAAAAATGCATAAGTGTGACACTAGCTTGAGGATATTCTCACAAATGGTGTTTTTTCAAGTGAACGAGATATTTTTTTTAGTACATTTTTATATTCAATTATAACTTATATAGATATCTGTTAATATTTTAAAAATGGAATCAAATACTTAAATTTTAGTGTGAATTTCTGCCACACATACATATTGTAAAATAATTTCATATTTTTAAAAATGTTTTTCCCCGTAATTCCGAAAGCATGTGATATTTATAAACTCGAACTCAGATCAATGACTATTATCCATTTTTTAAGCAAATATTATCTATTGTTTATTTCATTTTTAGGTGCGTTCGTAATTATATAAATACGTAGCACCTATAGTCATCGTTCAGTCCGTCTGTCCGTCCGTCCGTCTGTCCGTCCGCATGTAACAGAGCGAAAACTACCCAACGGAATGGTTTGAAATTTTAAATATATAATTATTTCAAAATTATGTCGAGCCATTTCAAATTTTATGAAAATAGGATGTATAGTTTAATTACAGGAACAATCAAAAGTTTCTCTTTACATTACAGGGAATGTGAAAAATTATTGCAAGTGTATTTTAATGATGTTACAGCCTTCCGAATGGTCTGAAATTTTAAATATATAATTGTTGCAAAATTTTGTCGAGCCATTTCAAATTTTATGAAAATCGGATGTATAGTTTAATTACAAGGACAGTCAAAAGTTTTCCGTTACATTACAGGGAATGGGGAAAATATTATTGAAAGTGCATTTTAATGATGTTACAGACTATGCACTTATGAAGCGTAAAAAAATATACATTCAGTACAATATGGGGTTAAAAAAATAATTATAAAACTAGTTATAGTACGAACGCACCTCATTTGCCACTTTTGACGAGCAATTTACAACTTGTTTCTTAAGTCATATGACCAATATCATTTATAGGAAAATTCACACCTTCGAAATCTTGGAAATGAAGATAGTTTTTAAGGAAATTTATACAATCATGCGTTATTATTATCGAAAAATTCAACATTTTGAAAAAAAAAAATTGCAAGTCTTTTGTAATTCGTCATTTCTTCTTCGTCTTTCTTCGCAATTTCTCCTCTGTTATGTAATATTTCAAATGATATTGGACTAATTTTCGATCATCGGGTCACCGCCAAATGATATATCTATATAGTATCGCTAAAAAAGGATTTTCTAAAGTATCATCCCTAACGGCGTTTTTGCAAGGGGAGGGAAAAAAAATTCCTTAAAAATCGGATATTATAATTATGCGTCAGATGATGGCATAATAATTGAATGTATTTTTGTATGCTGAATCCATTGGTGCCAAGTAAATTCTTATAAGTCCAACAGTTCATAACATTTTTCATATTTTTCTAATTTGGCGGTGTCTTTGACGTCTAAACCTCAAAATATCTAGCATTATATCCGTTACTCTAACAACGAAAAAAAAATTCAAATTAACTCTTTTGAACAAAGAATAAAAACGGCTCTATGAGTTTGAAAAAAAAAAAACGACCATCTTAAAAAAAAAAAAAAATATTTGTACTACTTAGTTATCCCGTTGACCAATTTGGCCAAATTATACAAATCGCCGAACCACTCGCCAAATTACATTAATTGACATAAGTTGTATTTTAATAATGAAAGAACAAATAATTAGTATAACATTAATAAAAATACAAATAAAATTGGTTGACGGGATAACTAAGTAGTACCAACGAAAATATTTAAATATGAAAGCAATGTTTGTAACGACTTAAAAATTATTTTCAATGAAAGAAATTGGAATCGGAATAATATTTGGCGATTTATAATTTGCTCCTCGATAAGAAGAAAAAATGGGCACATTTATAACAGCCGTGCGCAGATCTCGCCAATAGCATTTTTAAAATTGCCAGTAGCAGTAGTTACATTTTGCGTATGTAAATTAAAAATAATTCTTTGTTTTTAATTATGGAATTATTCCCTGTTATTGTTTATCATTTCAGTTTTTTAAATGAAATTAGTGTAAGGCATGCATTTTAAATGAAATGAGTGAAAGGTTTGTACCTTAAATGAAAATAATAAATATAAGAATATGGGTATGAAAACAATCTTTGATGATTTATTACCTGCGCCCGACTAACATAAAAGTATCACAAAAGCCACATATTCACTTTTCTTTGGGCTCATAGGAATCCAAGTTAACCTTCCGTAATCGGATACTTCACATATTTTTGTATTAGCTATAATGTTGAAAGCATCGTTTATGTTTGAAACGAAAATTTCGCGATGAATTCTATGACACAAAATCTCATCATCATCATCTACTATATATTTAAAACGGAAATTTGCATTTCATTCCGATTGTTTATAATACTTTGATTGGATATACCACAAATAGTGGTACAGATGTCATATACGCCCCATATTGGCGCGATTTTTTACCGACGCCAATTTGGCGAAAACATAAACAGCATATCTTCCAGGTTACCATATCCAGCAAAATAACGATACTTTGGCGCCAGTTAAGTATTGTTGCGTTTGTAATGTTTCTAACATTGGCGTCAGAAAAAAATCGCGCCAATATGGGGCATGTATGACATCTGTGCCCAAGTGGTTAGGTAATAATTTTGGAAAGGTTTTAGTATATACATATTGTTCAACGCTACTTAGTCATAGAGCGAAAAAAAATTAAAAAAATTAAGTGAACCTGATTATGAAAGTTTAGCCTTTTTTTTTAAATCTACAGAACGTATTTTGATACAAGTGGCACTGTTATATGGCGTTTCAGGAATGGTGTTAGTATATAACATTTCATTATATGTTGATTAGTTATAGAGCTATTAATTCATGTTGTCATAACGGTCTCATTACCCTACCAAAAGTGCATTGTTAGTAATCAACTAAAAGAATTACTTCTTAATAGCTAAATTTTGTCCAACGCTTAAGGTAATATTATATCACAATGGCTTTCGTATCGTTTTCAGCAATGAGTAAAGTCCATCTGAAGGACCATATTGTTTAAAATGCAAGTTCAAATTCACCAATGTTCATTTGGAAAAATTGAGCAGCGCAGCGGGCATAGCCTGCTAGTATATAATAAAGAACATCTACAAAAAAGTTTAAATCTCCATCTCAAATTTAAAAAAACCTTAGCATTTTTACTTTCTTCTATCTTCAATAGAGGAAAGTATTGTAATCGAAATTTTTTTCGACTTCCGGTTTTTGACGGATTTACACGTTTTAGGGGTCACAGATTAAAAAAAATGTTTATAAATAATGTCTTTCTGTCCGTTTGCCCGTGTGTCCGTATGTCCGTATGTCCGTGTGTCGCCATTATACCATCAAAAATTGTATGAAGTTATGCATAGAATTGAACCAATTTTTTTTTTTTAAAGTTTTCGGCTATGGCAAGCAGGTCCTCCATTCATTTGGAAAATATCTGGAGGTAGGGGGTGCTGTAATAGCGATTTTTGTGCGAATTTTATGCATTTTGAATATTGTACCATCGAAAAGTGTATGAAATTAAGCATACCCTCATAGCATGCATGGTCACGGTGACGTCGTTGTGACGTCACTGTAAGTCACTGTGGTCACGTCACATCTGTGACCAAAATGTCACCACTCAGTGATGTCACATTGCGACTAAGATGTGAACTTCTTAGAAAACTTTAAAAAATTACGAAAATTCTTTAAAACATGTTATTTACTGTAAAATTATGTTTTTCTGGCAATTAAAAAAAAATTGTGAGGTCACTGTTATGTAACATACGTCACGTCACATGTGTGACAAAAAAACCACCATATTGTAAGTCACAGTGTGACAAAAATATGAACTTCAAAAATCTTTGAAAATGAAGAGAAATATTTTAAACAGTCACGAGTTACATGGCATAAGGAAAAAAATGTATTAGTGGATAGCAAATGGTAAATTCTGTCACTAAAGGGGAAGGGGGGGGGCATAATAAATAAAGTACACGATACAAGCATTAAGAAACTAAATTTTCAGGCTATATTTTATCAATTTGATATCTAAGATAGTGAATGTATACTTTTTCATGATTTCAATTTTATCTAGCATTTGGATAATATTTAGAATTAGGAATATTAAATTTATACACTTTACATATTTAGTTTGCTGGGAGGAAATTTATTTATTTATTTCTTTTTTTACCGACCAGGATTATTCGAAACACTTCTGTGGTTTCAAAATAAAAAATTTCTATTACAGTTAAATCTGCACCTTTTAATGAGCACGTAGAAAGAGTCTTCAGAGTTTAGTCATCTATGCATTTCTTGCTTTAGAATATTTTTATAATTTGTATTCAAGTCATAAATTCTACTTCTTTCAGACTTTTTAAATAAAATTAGCATTTTCCGAAAATAAAAGAAATATACAAAATTTGTGCAAAACAAACTTTACTTTAAAAAAAAAAGAAAAAAAGGGGGGGGGGGGCTCGTTATTACCATTAAATTTATTTTTACACCTTTTGAAAATTTAAACAATGGTATATCTAATAAACTCTAATTATGAATATTATTATTATAATTATTTAGAAAAAAGGAGCTTTAAAATACATTTTAACTTGAATTATTTGGTACGGATAAAAAGAAAAGCTTAAATACATTGGACATTTCTTCAAATACAAAATTTTAAATAACCGTACTTTCAGAAAATTACTGCGCATTCAAATTTCATATCTCTTGCATGCAAAAACAAATAATCTGTACCAGACGCGAATTTGGAATCTTCCCTCGATTCACGCACTTTTGGCGAGATTTGTTTGGCGAGAAATGCATTTTGAGATGAAATGAAAAATGTGGAACCGAAGTAGCGATCGTGCGCGAATCGAGGGAAATGCCCAAAGAGAGTTATTGTTATTATTTCACTGTCGCTTGTTGTGGTGCATTTTCGGTTGGGATTTTATTTGCGTTTTTCGTGTGTCAATAACAATAAACCTTTTTTATTTTATTTATTTATTTTGTGTTCGTGTTGAAGAACTAGCGATGTTATTGTATCAAGAAGCGTCCTTTTTAAAAAATATTCTGACACAATAAATATCTTTCAACTAACTGACACATTGAAGACTAGAATCAGAAGATTTCATGAAATACTTTTAAAACATACAAAGTTAAAGAATTGTTTATTAAACATAAACATTTGTCAATGATTAAAGTAAATTATTATTCTTAAATTTTTCTTTTCATTGTAACCAATATGTTTTTTAATATTATTAGTAAAATTATAAATAAAATATGATTGGAATATAATCCTTAATATAACTTTCTCTCCAAAACTTTGGAAAGGAATGTAGTTACTCCCTTAGTGTTGACTTTAGAAAAAAAGGGCCGCTGGGCGGAAATTTTTCAAAAAGGGGACACTATTTTACTACTAAACACTATATTAAATTCTTTTAAACAGGCCGGGTGAGCAGAATAAAGACAATTTTTGCTATAATGGTCTAAACCGAACTGATAAAAAAAATTAAGCGGGCTGACCGACACAGTACAACAAATTGGAAATAAACTACGCTGATAAAATAGAAACAATTTTCAATGGACATGACTGGTATGAGAATAAGTACAAATATGCTGCATGAGCTGATGCTAGTTTCACAACATCAATACAGAAACATAATATGTCCATTTTAGAGATTGGCATCGGACAGTTAGATGTGTGCGAGTCAGTGTTGAATTTTTTCAGCAGACTCTGAGAGTGCCAAAATCAAGCTTACATTTTCTCTACATACTCGGGCCAGGTCGAGCTATAACTGGACTTAATTAATCACAGAACGTATCAATGCAATTTATTGTAAAAATAGTAATAGCAATAATGAATTTCAGTTAACAGAATCTTTAAATATGTATTATAATAAATTCTAGAATTTAAAAAAAAAAAAAACTAATTTTAGTTTCTTCTATCTTTACAAGAAGAAAGTATTGGATTCATGAAAAATTTTGACTTCCGGTTTTCAATGGATTTATACGTTTTAGAAGATCCTGAACATGATTTGATGGTTTTTAGAAAATGTCTATCACTCTATGAGTCTGACGTTACTTTATAGGTAACTTTAGATAAAGGAAATCATCCATTTATTAAATATTGTGTTAATACTAAAAGTAATTCGTGAAATTTACGGGGAGAGGGGGGGGGGTGCACCTTCCACTGCTTGGGTGCACATTCTTTCCTTGGGTTATAAGGGCCCAATTTCAACAGGATTTGGTTCATTCAATTTAGATTACAATTCAGCTACTTTCTGTATTATAAAATTTTATCTTAAGGCTTCAGTTGCCAACATTTTTGAACATTAATGGTGCATTATTTTTTCGGGCTCTATGGGCTTGCTTGATTACTACGAGAACTGGCACATTCAACTTGGCTTTCGATTATCTCTGGCACATGCAGAGCACTTCCGGTACATGCTTGCCTTAAGTTGCCGGGAATGCAGTTCACAGGTTCCTTCACAAGGAGGTTTGCTGGGAACACACAAGACACTGCAGAAGATAATGGGGCCTCCAAAACTAGGTTCATTTATTTAAAATATTTTCAAAAGATATAAAATCATACAAACTTGAGTTTTATTTTAGGTTATTATAATGGGCCCTGGGCAACACCGGACATACAATATTGATTCAACTACACAGGGTGTTCCAAAAGTGCTGAAAGATGTTTCATGAAACACACAGGAAATTCAAGAAATGATAGAGGATGCTTCACGAGATCTAATGATTCAATTATACTTAAGAGGCTACTTCACTAGTGCTGTAAAAGTACCGACTAAATGAACACCTCGTATGTATTCGTTACTTTCAAACACACTACCCATTAGAAAATATTTGTTACTCATTACTCTTTAGAAAACGGATATTAAAAATTATCCTAAGTACTAGTACACATATATTCGATGTATTTTCTAATTTTCTGAGGTTTTTTTTTTATTATTATAATTAGTTTTAACTGTTCCTTAAAATAATAGATAAAATCTATATGGATGCTTACACTAATTTAACATTTCATAAAGTATAAAATTGGGCATTCAAAATACTGCATGTGAAATATATGGTCATAAGACTACAGTAAATATAATTATATACCGTATGTGAGATCTTTTCAAAAATTTGTTACCGTTACATAGACCCATAATAAAGTTTTGTATGAAACCTTTCTGTAACAGAAATCTGTGTAAAAGTGGAATTTACCTTGAATTGAAATATTCCAAGATCTGATTTCCATAAAAAATAATACAAGGAAATGCATCTGCTAAGATGAAAAATTTCTCTGAAACAGAATTCCTTAGGGATTTCTCACAATTCTATCTCCGTAAATATTACTGTATGTATTAAAGAAAAAAATAGTAATTGAGTATATTAATAGAAATATTCACTGCTTACTGAAACCAGTAAAACATGACAACTGAACGTGTCTATAACGGAAACTAGCATGAAATCGGTTCTCAAAACATATTTACCTCTGCTCGACATTGCAAAACTTTCTGACACATTCATATACTCAACTAATGCATAAACTCATAAAATTGGCAATGATGCGAATGATATGGAAACGAATAGCGTTTTTTCATTTTTCGATAAGTTCATTGCAGTTCAAGCTATAATCAAGTGCTTTTATATGATGGCCCTTCAATTACTGTCACATCCAGAAATTTGGTTCTAAACACACATTTTCATAGTATATCGTCAAACAAATCTTTTGAATTTAAAGGAAAAAGAGACACTAATCCATTTCTTAATTTCTGATCAAAAGTGCTTACAGATTTTTTGCGAATATGAGTAAAAAGCAATGATTTAAAAAGTTATATTTCATAAAAATACTTTATCATTCCTTAAATGCAGCTACAATAAATATTTTATTCTGTTATAAGCTTCAGTTTTTTTTACAGTAAAATTATGAGCAATCTTAATAGATTAAATGCATAATTAATACGAAATTAATCTAATTAAAATATTAAATGATAAACATATCTTGTCTCTTTATTGCTTGGATCCATGCTTCCTTTTTTTAAATGCATTCATAAAACCTCTTGGCAAAAAAAAAAAAAAATCAATTATTCTCTCCATGTTTGAAAAAAGCATATAGCACTTCATATCTGAGAAATAAAAAAGAAAAATGCTCTTTAAACTGATGGCATTGATCTCACATGCCATTGACATTAATTGTATATTATACTCTTATTTCAAAGAATAATGCCCCTCGAAAAATAAATTAAGGGGGATTACCTCCCTCCCGTTTCCACTCTTTATACTTAACCAATGATCCTCCAAATGTCATCAGGGAAGCGCCTTATCAAAATAAATCGGTATGCCAAATTTGAAGCAAATCGGATAGAAAAAAACATTTATCTTAATTAAGTGGGTATTAGCCCCACGTTCCCCCCTTTATATTTAACCAATGAACTTCCAAATCTAATCAGGAAGCGCCTTATCAGAATTAACCGGTATACCAAATTTGAAGAAAATCCGATAATTCTGCATGGAAAACCCATTTATCTAAGTTAAGAGGAGGATTAGCCACCCGTTCCCTCCCTTTTATACTTAACCAATCAACCACCAAAACTAATCAGGAAAGTGCCGTATCAGAATGAACCTAGAAAAAAAATTGAAGCAAATCGGATATTTCTATCAAGAGTTATCGCGTTATGTACATACAGAACCGGCGGGCACATTATCTCTCGGGCTTTGATAGCCTGTGAGCTAAAAAGTACAATCCCTGAAAGAAAAAACGATCTCATAGTAATTGTTCTTCTAAAAGCAGTTTGTTCTGCTACTGACCATGTGACTTCAAAATCTTCCTTCCAAAATTATTCGCACGGACATTTTCGGCAAATAAACGAGTGCTGAAGCAAAGCCACTGAAGTAACGAAACGATTAAATGAATACCCATATGGGACACTAATACGGGAACAACTGATTTCCGAACACAAATTCACATCTTTCCGCATCAGACAATGCGGCTCTGTTCATGAATCACGGAATGAAAGCAACGTTTGAAGTTTGTTTCTAAGTTCTGCAGTAACGACTCATATTCCGAACTAATGATTTGGTGCTTCGTACCAGAGAGATTACCCGTTACTCAGTAAAGAATACATGCGGTTTGCAATGCCTCTATACTTCACTCATGCAAAAAAAGTGCTCAGAAATCTGTTAATCCTATGGGAGAAATTTTTAAAAATATCTTGTTTGGATTTCCACATTTTAATTTGTTTTGTTTTTTGCATTGGATAGCTGAGGTTGATCTCTACAAAGACTGCTTTTTACTTTCGATTTTGTTTACAGGTTTTTATTTTTTAATTAGAATACTTTCCCTTTCTGAACTGGTTTTGAAAGTGGAAGTATCCTCATAAAAAGAATAAAATATATAGACAATTGAAAAAGTAAAACATTGCCTTTGAGGAGATCAACCTCAGCTATCCAATGAAAAAAAAAAAAAAAAAAAAATATTGAAATGCAAGAGATATTTTTAATAATTTCTCCCATAGGATTAACATTAGCAAGTGGGTGTTTTCATATGAATGAAATAGCCCGGAAGATGAAATTAAAGACTACGAAGCTCGCAGAAAAATGTGTTGATTCCATAAAATGTAAAAGAGTTAAATGATGAATATGTTATATGTATGGATGCCTGACATCTAGCATGCAAGCAAATAAATCTACAATTTTTAACTAAACACTAGGACTACACAAAGCCTCAATATCTCCATTCCTGGCAAAAAATCCAGAGAATCAAAATAACGATAAGGCTAATTGTACAAAATCCGGTATTACCAAAAGATGTGCAACCCCCAAACAGACAGCAACAGCAATCAACCGAATGACTAAGAAGAGTCCCAACTGATCCTAGACTTATATTTTGCCCAGATGATGTTTTGGCTAACCCAACTCTAAAAGAATACGTATTGAAAAATGTTATTGCATGTTCAAAAGACATACATATTTACCGTATCTTTTATAGAATTTCTTATTAAATTAACATGTAAAAATTAACCGAGTATCCTGCACATTTTTTTTTTTTTTTTTTTTTAGGGAATAACATGGAAAAGTACAGTCGTGAAAAAAAAAAGTAAACACCCCCTACTAACTCCTCAACAAATTATCGTAGAAGAAAGTTATTGGTACTGAACGATTGGAAATAAAGTCTACTTTTAAATGATGTATATAAAATTTGCTTAGGGGGCCATCTACATATTAAAACGAACCATAACTTTGTTTTTTTTAATAGCAGTACTCAATTCTGACAGCATAAATGAACTCTACACCCTTCAATTAGCCTAAAAACGAATTTTTATGCAATTCGTACCATAAGTTTCCGAGAAATTAATTATTTTAAAACGAGCTTATTTTAAGGGCTATATCCAAATTGAAGTTCCGTACTGGATTGTTAACCGAGAGAGCCCCTTCCTTGATCAAGGCACCTTAAGCGCCACTCAAGGAGTCAATGAAGTGTGTTAGATTACAGTACAGCAGAATAAATTTCAAAATGTCTACTCACTTCCATCATAGACGGCCCCTTAAACCATCATTTTGCCGTTTTTTAAGCATAATTTGAAAACTACTTATAATAAAAATGTGAAATTCCATAAAGCAGGACTTAATAAATCTAAATCCATCAAAAAAATTGTAGGTTGCAATTCATAATTTTTTCGAATATTAATTTCATAATTCATATCATAAAATTATAAAAATTGCAAATTCAGCTTATTTATGTTTGGGTATATTAGTATTATTACTACAAAAAAAAAAAAAAAATAGCACATTAGGAGCATAATTTCAGGAGATATGAAAATGTAATTTAACATTGGAAGCACTAAATTTTGAATGTTTATAATTCAAAAACTTATCATTCAAATGACTTGAAATTTCGTGTCTAGGCATAGTTTGAACTGAAGATTTGAAATATCTCGTTAAAATTGGGCATTGCCATTGAAAAAAGTGAAGTTTGGATTCATTTTAATATGTAGATGACCCCTTAAGAAAATTTTATATACATCATTTAAAAGTAGACTTTATTTCCAATCGTTCAGCACCAGTAACTTTCTTCTACGATGATTTGCTGAGGAGTTAGTAGGGGGTGTTTACTTTTTTTTTCCACGACTGTACATAGACATGACGCTCGACATTGCTTTTAAAGCTATCCAGATGTATTTTAAGAATCACTGCAAGTGCGAAAACTCAGGTGACCAGATTGATAGTGCGACAGGAGATGACAGGGATGATCTATCTGAATTTGAGTTAGAAAAGCTTCGGGATAGTTCACGTGATGCGCTGCTTAGTTATTTTCTCACCGAAGATGAAATGCGTGCGTATGAGGCTAGAAAACAATTGTGCTGGGAAGCCGAGGGCCCTTTAAAATGCAAAAAAGAACTAGATGCAGAATAGGGATGCACCGAATAGTGATTTTGGCCGAATACCGTATATTCGGCCAACGGGTGAACCGAATACTGAATATTCGGCTAGCCGAATAGTAACTGCTAGGCCGGATGCCGAATAGTAACTATTCGCTGAATACCGAATATTCGGCTTGTCGAATACTTTTATATTTCAAAGTTTAAAGGCATTAAAATGTTAAATTTTAAAACGATTTTACATAATATTTAAAACAGAAATTTTTATTCTAATAAACAAGAGCTTTTTTCAAGTAAACTTTATGCTGAAAAAAATCTGCTTTGAGTTATTTACAAAGAGGATAGTTATAAAAAATTTTTAATTAATAAAATTTTAAATTTCATAGCTTCTTCTGAGAATTAAAACAAATGAATAAAATTTTCTTAAATTCTAAAACAAACATTTTAAAATCAAAGAGAGATTGTAAAAAAATTGTACAGGATCATATATTTGCTTGTCAGGAAGAGACTAAAGTAAAAGTTAATAAATAATACAATCAATTCAAATTTTATATGGTGACAACTTAGCAAGAATAACTGTTCTACTCCCTTTGATTAAGCAAGGAAATTTTTAAATGCATCCTTGATCGGTGTCTGGAGTGGGCAATCATTTTCAGAGATTGTAAACGTTGTTCTTAAAATCTTAGCAAGAAACAGATTATTGAAAGTCGACAGTTGGGGCACAAAGTACCTGATATAACTAAAGATCTGTTTAAAGCAGGTCTTTCATCATTGATTTACTTTATACAAGAGTTTTCTTCACATGCAGGTTTCGAGGAAATCCAATGTAAAGTAGACCTGCAAAATAACTCTACTTGGATTCGAATTCCTCCTAAAATTTTGTGTATTGGTGAACCTTGCATGATATCGAACTAAAAACTGAAAAAGACTTAAAGCGTAAAAAAAAAGTCCTCAGGAATGGAGGAAGGTGAAGAGCGATCTGCAATGCCCTTTGAAATATTCGAAAATACTCTGGAAAATTTTAATATGTGAAAAATATTAATCCTACCTTCAAAAAAAAAAAAATTAAACTATACTTACTTGTATTTTTTTTTTTTGTTTCTTGAGTAATTTGTTATTCTTTGTAATTGTAAATTTAGCAAGACCAAGGGGATCATCCCAAGTGAGTGGCCAGACATGTTGTCAGGCGCTACCCGCTCTAGATTCTCTCCAGGCTGTTGCCTTTTATTTACAATATTTTACATTTTGAATTTACATGCTGAGTAATCCTTGTTTTGACAGTCGATGCATACACTGCAGGCAATCACTTTTTTATGTTCTTTATGAGAAGGAAACAGGTTCCTCTGATAGGCTCTAGGTGAAGAAATGGCTGGGATGCACCTCCATGCAGCCTGCCGAGGCCCCCAAAATGACACCCTTGCTGTTCTCCTGCGTTGTTAAAGTCCACTTCTAGCTGGTAAAGGAGTTGATGGTGTATCAGTGGAGGGCTTGGTGGGGTGTTGGGTACTAATACTTTCATCTGAGAGCAGTCATCGTCCGAACTAACCGAGGATGTTATTTTGGCACACTGTACAGTTCCGATGTTTTTTCTGAAATCCTAGAAATAGAAAAAAAATTAAGTAAAATAATATAAAAAATTATACTACTTAAAAATAAATATACTTACTTTTCAAACTGGCCGCGAGCTCATCCTTAAATAAATCTCTAAGATAGCTGGTCTCCGATATCAAATTTTAATCCCAATAGTTCACATACTAAAAAAAAAAAAAAAAAAAAAAAAAAAAAAAAAAAAAAAAAATGTATACGTACCTTGTTGAACCAATAGTTGAAAAATAATGCTAAAATGAAATTATTACTTACGTATAACAAGAGCCTTCTTATCAAAATGGACTTGCTCAAAATCCAGAAGATGGTGCTCAAAGAATTAGTTATTTGGTATAAATTTAAAAAGCTGGATTCTGACAGAGACACATTTGTGCATATCAGAATTAAAGTGCTCCTCATTAGTTGTTAGGATCCCCGGAGGAAAAAGAACAAGAAGTGGGTCTTTTTTTTTTTTCCCCCCCGATAGAAACGCAGTGATCACCATCCAGCATTTCTCTCATACATCTATCTATATTACGAAAACCGGTGGAGGTAACATCGTCTAGATGCACAAACCGTTGACCGATAGTCTGTCCCAGATGAAATGTCAATCTATTATCTTCATTTGTATTAACATTTATAGCAGGGCTGGCTATTTGCTGGCAAAAAAGGGTTTCTGCCATGCCAGTGGCAGAAAGTGGTTAAAACCGGTTTTAACCGGCAGAAACTGGCAACATCTGGCATAAACAGATTTCCATTTCGTGACATAATCTGAGACTTTTTTTACTAGTATTAAATTCCTTAAGTACATTTTATCCCGTTTAAATAACAAATGAAATATTGTGGGTAGTTTTAATTAAAAAATAAATAGATTTGTATTAGAAAAAATGAGTAATGTAACAGATAAAATTTCAGTTTAAAAATCAAATACAAAACTATATTCAATACTTATTTTAAATGAAACAATGAAAAGAAAAGAAAAATATTCAATACTTGCTCAAAATGCTTTTCTGTAATTTAACGTAATAATTTAATAACACTATAAATTATTTCTCATAGAAATGTTATAGTTATGTGTGGATCTTGTAATTCTGTCGATTTCAAAAAAATTTCATTTAAATACAGTATTCAAAGGAACAAATCTGACTTTTTTTTTTTTTTTAAATTTAAGACTTATAAGCATAGATCAAACTTTGTGCGAATTTTAGTAGAAAAGCTAAAATCTTTATTTTACGCACAAATAACGTACAGACATGACAAAAAACAATCATATGGAATTTTTTTGTCATGTCTGTATGTTATTTGTGCGTAAAATCGTTGTTAAAGATTTTAGCTTTTTTATTGAGACTGTTAGTTGAAAATGTTCCAACCACATTTTGCACTTACAAAACAAACAACTACAAAGGTTCAAACCAGATTTAGTACAGTAATAACCGACTACCATATGCTAGCTTATTTATTTCATTCTAAGTATATGGGATCAAAATTGACATATGAGCATAAAGAAAAGGCAATGAAATTGCTTTCTGATATTAATCCCAATTTTGTGCCATCTATAATATCCATTGAAGCAAAATCGACTCCTGTCCCAGAAACATATTTCTCCAAGGAAGCCCTAGAAAATGTTTTGCCCTTGCCTGTGTGGTGGTCGTCTTCAAAAACGAATACTGGTGAAAATGAGGATTTTTCAAATTTTGCATCCTCAAAAATGACATTGCCAGCAAGTAATGATAGTCTTGAAAGAATATTTTCAAACTTTTCTTTCATTCAGAACAAATTAAGAAACAGTGTGTTCAGGAAGATTAGCAAAATTTTGTCCTATGCTATGGAATGCCCTGTGGAAAAAGTAATAATAGTATATTTGAGTGGCAATTTTGTTCTTTCAATATTGTAAAATAATTGTACAAGATATTTCATTAATTCTTTTTCCGTTTTTTATTGTGTTTCAATTATTTACTCATATATTTTCACAAGAATCATAATCTTTAAGTTATTGCATTGCATTATTTATTTAAAATTACTCTTGAAAAATACATTTGTTAAAATACAGATTTTTTTGTAAATTTCTTTTTTTTACTTTTAAATAAAAATTCAACTCTAAACAACAATATAAAATAGTTAAACTTGTACAGCATCAGGCTACCATTGAAAATTTCTGTTTTTCAAGTGAAAGAAAATTAGTACCTATTATTATTACATAAACAAAGTATATTTATAAGATCATTTTGAAACTTTTTTACAACTTTGAATAACATTCATAATCTTTAATTTTAATTTGTAACTTAATTGTTTACATATCAAATACATGTGTGAATTATGAATCATTGCACATTAAAGTTATTAATATTATTTCTTAGTTTCTGCCACTTACTGGCAGAAACTAGTTTTTGCCATGCCGGTTTTAACCGGTTATAACTGCTGGTTTTAACCACTCTGGCAGAAACTTGCCAACCCTGATTTATAGGAATCCCGTTAAAAAGTTCTACTATAGCCGAAGCAAAAGTTGTTTTACCCGAATTTTCTGGACCCTGAAGCGCGACCCATCTTTTTTTGGGTTCCCCAATTTGATAAGCCTGGAATACTTTAGTTAACAAATTTTTTAATTTAAACTCCCCATGCCATCTTTTAGTCAATTCAGCTAGGATAACATAGTCGTCCTGTTTGGTTTGTGGGGTCATTACGTCACCCCACCAGGTATAGATTTCTCAAAGTTGTGTTATTAGATAATCTGTATTAGTAGTCCTGTTAGTAATTTCTGAAATATATGAATGCACAACCCTCGATGCCGCAGTCTATCGTTTTTAGTTGCAAGCATCATTTCCACAACACAAAAACCCACTTCTTCGCATTTGCCAAGATACTTTCCAAAAATAAATACATTTGAGCATTTTAGTAGCAAAAAATTGGGTGATCAGTTCAAGTTTAGATAAGAAAAAAGCCAAAAAGAAGAATTTTCCTGTCCGGTTATTAGTGCCTGTGTGCTCAAATGCGTTAATAAACCGGGGTTTTTCAATAATCCATGGTTCGTATAATGGTAAACAAACATATTGAAACTTATGAATGAAATAGCATGTTAGTGAAGGTAAGAAAAGTTTAATTTACTGTAAATAACTGGTAATTTTCTTCTCATTTAGCAATCAAATAGAATGAATCATTTATATTTTGTATTTCTATACTATAATTAACATTTTTCTTTAATCAGGAAAAAAAAAAAGGATAAAATAGTCACATTTTTAGGATTATCATATAAAAAAGGGGATACATCACCATTTAACAGCATCTTTACCTATTTCCTAATGTAAATAGTCTGATATTTAATTTGTTTGTTACTCTACAACTATTTCCTTAACATAAGCTGATTAATAATAAATATAGTAAATTAGAACATTCTAGATTTAATTTGTGGTACAGGATACAGTGAGAAAAAATCATTCATACACATGGTATAAGGATAAGGGCAAACATATATATTGAAATTTATGAATGAAGTAGCTTGTTTGTTGGTAAGAAAAACTTTATTTACTGTAAATAAATAACTTTCTACTCATTTATCAAATAGAATGAAGCATTTAATAAAGATTAATATTTGACAATTTTGTTATTCTTTTTTCAAAACAAGATAAAATAATGATACTTTTAGGCTTATCATATAAAAAAGGTATTTTTAAGATAGCCTATTTTAGAATGTAACTAGTCTGATATTTTATTTAATTATTATTCAAACTATTTCTTTGGCATAAGCTGACTAAAAATAAATTTAATTTAATAAATTGGAATAGTGTAGATTTAACTTATGGTAGATACAGTGAGAAAAATTTATTCATACACATGATCAGTTTATATGCTATGCTAATGGTAAACAAACATGTTGAAATTTATGAATGAAATAGGTTGATTGTGTAGGTAAGAAAAACTATTTACTTGTATATAAATAACTTTATTCATTTATATCAATCAAATAGAATGAAACATTTAATAAAGATTAATATTTTGTTGAACTTTTAATCTATTTTTCAAAACAAGGATAAAATAATGGCACTTTTAGGCTTATCATATAAAAAGTTACATTTTTAAAATAATGTTAGCCTACTTTATAATGTAACTAGTTTGATATTTTATTTATTTATTACTCAAAAATTATTTCCTTGACATAAAGCTGGCTAAAAATAAATTTAATTTAATAAATTAGAATAGTGTACATTTAACTTATGGTGAGAAAAATATATGTACACATGGTCAGTTTTACGCTAATGGTAAACATATTGAAATTTATGAATGAAATGTTGATTGTGTAGGTAAGAAAAACTATTTACTTCTAAATAAATAACTTTCTTCATTTATCAATCAAATAGAATGAAACATTTAATAAAGATTAATATTTTGTTAAACTTTTAATCAATTTTTCAAAACAACAAAACTGCAGCATAAAATAATGGCACTTTTAGGCTTACATAAAAAGTTACATTTTTAAAATAATGTTAGCCTATTTTATTTGTAACTAGTGTGATATTTTATTTATTACTCAAACTATTTCCTGGATTTCAGCCAGGGTTAGAAAAAACCCGGGTTTTTTCGAAAAAACCCAACCCACTGGGCCCACTAGTCTAAAACCCGGGTTTTTTCGGGGTTTTCTGAAAAAACCCGGGTTTTTTCGGGCTTTATTGAATATTTTTGGAGAACACTTTAAACTTCTAATTTTTACATACACACGTTGTCTACAGAAATTCTAAAAAAAAGTTCCCTGATTTTTCCATGATTTCCCTGATTATTTTTATCAGACTTCCCTGATTTCCATTATTAACAGTACACATACAGTATTTTTTCATGTATGCCGATTCCTCGTATAACACACTTATCCAGCTTGCTAATATCCCATATCTTGGGAGAAGAAACAAGAGAAAAACATAAAAATTGCCTAATATTCATTAAGTATTGGTTGACAGTTTTATAAATCTGAACTCAACTAACTTCATAGCATTCAACTTCATTAGTCCAACATCATACAGAAGCCAATGGATTATAGGGTGACCAGAAAGTTTCCTCATTTTCAAAAAAATATTCAATTCTAAGACTTAAATCTGAAGGGATAACTAATTGGATTAAGCTGGGCACCTGGTCAGGTTATGCTACTGTATCATTTAAAATTTTTAAAAATGTGTAAATTGCCTTCAATATAAGTGCTATGTACAGAAAATCAGGACATCTGATCTAGAGTCTCTGCACGGGACGACATTTCCAGGCCTGGGCCCGGCCCGTAGAAAAAATAATGTTGGCCTGGCCCGATAAAAAAATTAAAAGTTCGGCCCGAGCCCGGCCCGATAAAAAAATTAAAAGTTCGGCCTGAGCCCGGCCCGGAAAAAAATTAAAATCTTAGCCCAGCCCGAGTGAACTTCTACAAAATATTGATTTTTACGTCGAATTGGTTAAAATTTTGTCTCGTACGAGGAGTTCTGACCAAAAATATTTATCTTAACTTTTTTTTCATGTTTATAATCTTTACTTTTATAGAAGTGCAGCAGGCTGCGATATTAATTTTTTTAATGAATCTATTTCTTGTATGTAAATGTTTCAGTTATGGGCGATTCCGTGGAGAGTGTCACACACGTAACACAGGCTTTAATTTGCATTTATTCAATTATTTATTAAATTTTAATGTTAATTCTGATTTTAAGTGGAATGGCAAATAAGTTATTACCATATTTTTAAATTTAAATGTGTGGCAATAAAACTCACATAAGTATATCATTTAATTTCATTACTCAAAATGTGCTTTTTTTCTACTTCAGAAAAAAAGCACATTTTGAGTATGAAATTAAATGATATATTTCTGTGAGTTTAACTTACACACATTTAAATTTAAAAATATGTTAATAACTGACTTACCCCACCACTTAAAATCAGAATTAACATTAAAATTTAATAAATAATTGAATAAATGCAAATTAAAGTCTGCGTTACGTGTGTGACTCTCCGCATGGAATCGCCCTTATCATTAATATTTTTAATCCATATACTATGTATAAAAGTGTTAAAAATCGGAAAAATGCTATACAGTAAAATCTTCTAAGATGGGATTGCATAGAAAAGAAAAAAAAATGTGTTATAGACAAGTTCCCTTCTTAACAAGTGTAAATGTATTATATGTTCTTTTCTTACTTATTAGTATATTTATTTTGCATGGATCAACACTTTTTCAGTTTAAAGCAGGATTCTGTCATAGACAGGTTCCTTTTCACACACTTTACTGTATTTTAATTTAGTTATATTTTAATATGCGTAAAAATCTACTATTCTTGAAAAATAATGAATTTTAATGTTTAAGTGTAGAAATAATGGCGATTCAAAAATGTATGCATTTTTTTTCAAAAACTTTTGGGCCAGGCTTAATTTAACTGACCTTTAAATGGACCAGGCC
Organism: Maratus speciosus; assembly: GCA_963932465.1. NCBI lineage: Eukaryota > Metazoa > Arthropoda > Arachnida > Araneae > Salticidae > Maratus > Maratus speciosus. The sequence continues at coordinate 22,684,345 of OZ010798.1, read as the reverse complement.
ACGCTGAGACAATGATTTTCATACGGGTTGGCTCAAAACTAGGACTGAAAACTTTGGGCCGTGAAGACTAGGAATGAAACAAGGCCCGGCTCTGTACAGAAAAATTAAGTTAGGCCCGGCCCGAGCCTTCAGAAAAAAGTATGGCCAGAGTGCCGTGAATGAAAATCGGCGCCACAGGCCGGCCTGTGCAGATCTCTAATCTGATCACCTTAATTTACGCTAAATATCAAAAACTCATACCATGCACATCCTCTAAAAAATATTGGGAAAGATTAATCAGCATGTGAAAAATATGGTACATAAAATAGACGAATCAGTCTTGTTGACAAGGTGAAAATGCAAATATTTTCGCAATATAGACAAATTTCCCTGATTTTCCAGTATGTTTACAAAGTTCCCTGACATTTCCCTGATTTTTCCAGAGTGACAAACCTCCCTGATTTTCCCATGATTCCCTGATTTCCAGATTCTGTAGACACCCTGATACATAATACCTAAATTCTCCATTTATCAGTAAAACCTGGCCATAATTTTGCATTAATTATGAATTAACAAAAGATATATAAAAAGAAAAAAAATCAAATCAATTTAAAAGGTGCATCTGTATCTCATTCTCATGGGACTAGTTTGCTGCACTAAGCATATATTAAGTGAACCACAGCTGGATTTCTTTATATAATTCTTACCTTAAGTTAAACATGTTAAATTTATATAGTTTCTTTCATTCACTTCAAATCAGAAATCAGTTGAAGACTTTTTTTTTCGAAAGAAATGGGATTCGTAAAAATATATTTGAAAATTTTAGCAAAATTTGCTACATATATATTGCAATAGTATTAAATGTTAAATTAGATTGTCATGGAAGTTAGTGTCTGTGATATTTGTAAATTTAAATCGCAAATGGCAACACACTTATTACTAGCTTTGCTGCTTTATCAACTCCAAAATAATTACGTAACTTGCTCCAAACCAAACGTAGAAAAGTATTGTTCGATTGAAGCAGAGATAGCTGGTACTGAATGTAAAGAAAAGAAAAACTGACAAAATCCAGGAGGAAACTTTATCTGTTTCATTCTTTTTTACCATAATCTGTGTTGAAAACTCCTATATAACACTTTCATTGTACATTGAAGCAGGATAATAAATGGGATGATTAATCTTAAAAGCTATAACAATGCAAACAATCAGGACGGGGTTCAAGTGAGATCTTTTTGCATGCATGAAGATTTAAAGCATTTGGATACATTTTAGATTACAAACATGAAAATCTTCCTTCTTTTTTGGTCATTCTATCTCTGCTGAGAAATTCCTTTAAATCTGGTTCTTTTGAAATATATTTAAATTGGCATTTATCTTTGCATTCTCATATCTTAGATTAAATAATGATACAGTTGTGAAAGCACAAGAAAATTTGAAAAAACCCACAATGGGTTTTTTCGACGCCCGAAAAAATCTTTGTGGGTTTATTCAGGCTGGGCCCACTTGGGCAAACCCTGTCTAACAGCCACTATTAACCGAATTTTCCAGTTTTCACCTATTCTCATACCTTAGATTGAATAATGTTAGAGTTGTGAAAACATGAGAAAATTTGAAAAAACCCACAATGGGTTTTTTCAAGTGGGCCTGCCCGAAAAAACCCGGGCGGGTTTTTTCGGGTGGGCCCACTTGGGCAAACCCTGATTTCAGCTAACTAAAAATAAATTTAATTTAATAAATTAGAATATAAAACTTATGGTACAGTGAGAAAAATATATTCATACACATGGTCAGTTTATATGTTAATAAACAAACATTTAAATTTATGAATGAAATAGGTTGTCTGGGTAAGGAAAACTTTATGAATAAATGATTAGCTTTCTTTTCAATTATCAATCATAATTCATAATCGAATAGAATGAAACATTATTAATATTTTGCATTATTATTATTCTTTTCTCAAAGCAACAAAACAAAACTGCAGTATAAAACTATACTTTCAGGCTTATAATATAAACAGTTACATTTTTAAAATAATGTGAACGTATTTTATAATGTAACTAGTCTTTTTTTTTTTTTTTGGTAAAATCACCATCAATCAAGAATGTATAAGTCAAAATTAACTTTTTTACTCACTGGCCAGTACATGATTTTTTTTTTTTTTTTATTAGCCAGATTTTTTATGCACTGGCCAGTAACAAATTTACAAATGTTTGATTAAAAAAAGTGCTTTTCATTACTGTTATATCTTTCATCGCATCAGGCAAAGACATTCACGAGCTAAAATCTACGGGAAGGTTCTTTTCCAATATCTCATTTGCATTTCAATATTTTAAAATAATTTTGTTCCCATTGGATAGCTGAGGTTGATCCCTACATTAGCCCTTATTTTACTTTGAGTGCATTTTTATGATGACACTTTTACTTTTGGAAATGATTCCAAAAGTGAAAATAACATTTAAAAATGTATGCAGCCAAAAAAAAGTAAAAAAGGGCAAATGTAGCGATCAATCCCAGCTATCCAATTAAAATTATTTAAATGTAAATGAGATATTAGAAAAGAACCTTCCATTAGGTTTAACATTAGCTAGCAAGTATCTTTGTGGGACGGGAGCCTTAAAATCATGACTTACTAACATCCTTTATTTACCCTTTGACAAGATTACACTCGACATAAAAAACTGGCATTTACTGCAGTCAAATTATATAAGTGATAAACTATATTTAAAGATATGCTGATATTGTATTTAAAGATATGCTGATATGTTATATAAACGAAAAATGGATTTTTGAAATTAGAATATACTTTAATTTAAAAAATGATTTCACATCATGGAAATTTCATTTTTACCTAGTGGAATCTATTATCACAATTGACGAGTGTCAAGTGGCAACTTAAATTTGCACAGTTGTGTCAATAAAGTCAATCTCCAAATTTTCAGTATTACTCGCTGATTGGCGAGTGCTAATTTTTTCTTGTACAATAATGCAGTTATTTTTCACAAATTTTTTTATAGTTTATATATAATAAAATCTGATGTTTAAGGGAAATAGCTACATAAATTTTCATCATCAACAATTTCAAATTTCACAAAGAAAAAATTCTCCTTGACTTTCAATGTTTATTACTCGCCCCCTCCCTCTCAACTTCATTCTATGAAATTTTTTTTAGTCAATGACCATTTTGTTTTTGTACTTTTAAAAATATCATTTTACCGCTTCAAATAAAGTCAATGAATATTTCCACTTAAAAAAACAAACAAAAAAACCTTAATTATATGTGTTATAGACACAAATTACATTGTTGATGTTGTCTTGCCAACAGAATTGGAACTGTACACTGGATAAAGGGTAAAACTTCCACACCCCTCCCCCTTTACGAAATCTGTTTTCACAAGATTATAAGCCATGGCCATAGATCTCCCACTCCCGAAATAAATTTTTTTCTGGGGTACAGACTTTGGCCCTTGAAAACCTAAACATTTATATAACTGAATCTTCTCTTATAAAAGGTTGTGCCCCCTAATATGCAGGATGTTTCTAAATTAATGGAACAAACTTTCAAGCATAACTACTCCTGAAAAAAATTTTGTACATAAAACCAGACCACGATATATTTATTTCAAGAATAAGATAGTGTACCTCGCTGAATTCAACCTTTCGTTCACACAGCTTTAACAATATTGAAGATTTTTATCAGATTAGTTTTGTATAAATGTGATAACATCATTGGAAGTGTGAAATTTCGATAAGTGACACAGCATGTACTGCAAAGTTTAGGTGTATATTTTTAATAACCACATACATATCATTTACAATATAAAGAATAAAATTTTCAGTTAAAGGGGTTGGTCACTCAGCTTCCAACTTCCCCTCCCTAATGTAAAGTCTATGGGCATTTGATGCATTCGTCTATTTAAAATATCTCCTCGGGAAATTAATATTTTTAACTTCTATTTTAGTGTACCTTTCCTAAGATGTCTCTTTTTTCCTTAGCTCTCAAAATATTTCTAAAGTATAGGCTTAATTTTATATGAAGTGTTAAAATTTTACTCACAGTTTGCCGCTTTTAACACATAAAATATTAAATTCAGCATAGATTTTAGAAATATTTTGAAAACTAAGAAAATAAAAAAGATGTTAAAAATAGGAATTTCCCGGAGAAGATAATTTAAATATATGAATGCATCAAAAGTCCACAGACTTAACATTACGGAGGAGAATTCCAAAGCTGAGTGACCAGCCACTTTAAGATTCAGATTTAAAAAAAAATCAAAATAGTCATTTTGATTAGCTTATTAGATACTGGGGTAAAAAAATGTGTTGGTAAAGCAGAATATCATTTCATAAATGAAAAAAATTATACTAGGCTCATTAAATCTTCTAAGCAATCATCAATTACTGAATCAGAGGTGGAAAAAGTATTATAGTATATTTATATACAAGCTGTTTTATTATTCTTAATTATTTATAATTATCTCAAGCTGTTTGGCTTTTTTTAAGAGTGGCAAAGGTATATTGGAAATTTCCTTAATATAATTTCTTTCGAGACGCGCTTGAAAAATATTAAAAAAGGCTTTTAAAATTGGAAAACACATTAAAACTAATGCGTAACAAAAAAAATTGCATGAATGTACTCTTGCCGTAATAAACATTTAGTTATTTAACCAAGAACATTTATGAATGCATTAAAAATAAATTAATGCAAATTAACTGTAAGCCACCTTTATTTTAAAAAAAGATCCCGCTTTTCCTGGTAAAAAGGAGAAGGAAAATTAACACTAAATTAAGTACTTCATGATAAGCAATGACCAAAAGGTGTTATGTATATAACTGTAGCACGATATAGCAACATGTAAATAATATAATTATATTAAAACAACAAATTAAACCTTCGCAACAAGAAAAATATGATATAGATATGTTTTACACACTAAAAAGAAGAAAAAAAAAGACTTACTGCATCAAATCCCTAACAAAAATACCCGTGCAAAACCACATGGTAATATATTTTCTAGCGGGTGGGGAACGTACAGCAACGTTTACAGCAACCCAGAGTACCGGTTTTTCAACCGCGCCATTGACCACGCCAAGCTTGCTTCGCCAAATGCGCGAATCGAGGGAAGATTCCAAAATCGCGTACCAGACCATCTGCTTGAAAATCGTCTGCTCACAAAAAAATAAACATGAGAAGACGCGGGAAATAAATAGTTCACTGTTTTTAGAACATCACCTTCACCACGTCTACAACACTTTAAGATAAGGAAATGACCATTTTAGGATACACGGATATTAATAGAACGTATATGTAAGTTTTATTTAATTTAAATATTTTATTCCTGATTTGTACATATGAGTTAAATAGTTTTATGTTATATTTGTAAGAGACTGATCTTTAACTGTCACTAGCGATATTTTCAAATTCGATAACTGTAAAGAAAAATATCTTAATCTGCCATCGCTTGAAGAAAAAAAAAACTGCGCAGAGACTGTGCATGCCTACATTCATACTGGAATTAATATAAACATTAATTTACTCTTACTTGAGATTGAAAATGTATGGAACGACAATGATTTGGAATTATTTTATCGGATTCTTACTATTTTTTGATTACTAACACTTATAGTTATTATTATTTTGGGGTTAAGTATGATGTTCGATGATCATGAGATTACGAAACTGTTTCAGATTAGAAATTAACATTATACTGGAAAACTGTATTTTTACATATTACAGTAGTGAAACATTTGAAAGAATTTTCTTTTAGTGCTAATAATATTTTAAATTATCTTTCAAAATCCTAAATCTTCAGACCAATGTTTTCAGATTTAACATTTGCCGAAATTATGAAATAATAGGAATTCCTTATACCATACGGAAATATTTTTGAGCTATTGTTAAATCTAATAATGCATTTAATTTATCTATTGAGTTTGCTGTTGTTTAATAGTACAATTATAAATACTAATTATTATTTTTAGTGTTTTTCAAATTGGTATACTTATTTTTTTTAATTGTAATGTAAGCATTTTTTCTGTTTGTGATTTTAATCAAACATTTAATTATAGACATTCTGAATCGGTTATTAAATTTTCTTCTATTGTAAATTCATTTTCTACGTTTATGATACGCGTAATTATTGGCACTAAAAAGTAAAATATGATATTTAAGCTTTGAAACAAAGTGTTTTTCATGCCTGATGGGAAGTTATAGATTAAACTGCTTAGTATATATTTTGAAAAGTTCATATAATACAGGATACATAATATAGGACACAAGTTGAAAAGTGCTTATGACTTCGGTTTGTCTCTCCGTCTGTCCGTCTAGCAGTCTGTCCGCACTCTAACTCTCGAAAATATACTCGGATTGCCCTGAAATTTTTGGATGTTATTGACGTTTACCATAGCACGGTACCTATTTGTAAGGAAGTTTGTAGCATGCTTTGTTCATTTACAGAGACAGCCAAAATTTTTCCGTTACATTACAGCCTATGGGAAAAAATCGTTTCAAATGATTTTTTTATGATTTTACGCACGCTTTCAAACAGAATAAAATTTATATGCATTTACGAAGTGCACTAAAATATGTATTCTGTTGAATATGGGATGCAAAAAATAGTTATTGTTCATTTACAGGGCTAAAAAAGGAATTCAAATACATAATGTAATAGGGGTGGGGGGAATTGTTTGCGGCATACTTTAATTATGTTAATCTTTTCATATATAATGAAATTGATATATGTCGCTGAGGTTTACATACTATAAATTATTTCATGTATAATAAGAATAATACGTATTTAGCATTTACAGGGACACACAAAATATTTCAGATACTATATTGTATCCGAAGTACTGTTCATTAGCGATGATTGCTGGAAATGTATTTTTAATTATGATATGCGCTTTTATGATTCACTATATCTATGCATAGTATATGGTGTATATAAATGCTATAATTCCTATACAAGGCTACACAAAACTATTCGTAAGGATTACTGGGTATGGGCGCAAATTGCTTAAAGGTTGTTTTTAAATGAGATATGCTTTTTTTGCTGAACTGCATTTAATTTACCAAGAAATGTTTGTAGAATATAGAAAAAGGATATACAGGGTCACGTAAAGAATTGGATACATGGCTGTCTATAAATTATAATTTCTGGAAATGTGATTTCAGCAGTTTTAAGAGTGTCTTAGTTTGAATTAAATTTTAACTAAATAGTGGCGTGTAATAAAGATTCTAGGTAAATTACAGGGTTGTACAAAAGTATTCAAGTATGTTTCCATACATTAGTATAAATTGCTGAAAAAGAATTTCAACCTGTTAGGCGTTTTCTTGCTAAACTAGATTTTCCCATTATATAGTATATATACACTTAAAAAAATGGGAAGTCAAAATTGAGTAAAAAGTACTCAATTTTAAATGCGTCACATACTCAAAATAGCTCCGATCCAAATGTACTCAAAGTTGAGAAACACATGTATTCATTTTTTATTCATTGGTTGTGCTGAAATATGAATCGTTATGTACTGCCCCCCCCCCCCCCAAAAAAAAAAAAAGAGAAAAACCTAAAATTTAAAGTAAAAATGTACTGACATTTATTTCCCGTTCAAAGTTTTTAACAAGAAATGTTTAATTGATTATTTATTAAGAAAAATAGCAAAATTCTTAACAAGATACTCAAATCGAATATTTTTATGACAAGAGCATTACTTCCAAGCACTTTTAAATTATTTTTAAAATGCTGTGCATAATTTAATATTTACATTAATAAACATCATTTATGCCGCCATAAATGAAATGAACCATTACAGGGTACAAAACTATTCGTTTGTTTGGGTTTGATAACATGTGATGTTTCAAAATAGAGAAAGCATGGGTTCATTTTTTATCAAAAATATTCAATTCCATATGAGTACGTCGGTTTACTTATTTTTGAGTACTTCATTTTTCTCAGTGTATCAACCTACAGATCAAATACAGGGCTGTTCAAAAGAATTGGAAAACATATTTGGCTATGGACGGTAACTGCTGAAATCAATTTTTCAAATGTTTTATGAATTTTCTAAAATGTTTACTTAGTTATCTTATTTACGTCATTTCCCTAAATTACGATGTCTTGTTAAAGCATTCAGAAAGTGTTGGAAAGTATTTTATAATCTATGATTAACGCATGATTTTTCTTACTCGTTTTTTTTCTATTTCCCAGATCAGTCTTTTCCTATAAAACATATCAAATCTATTTAGCTCATATTCATAAAATACAATATACACTGGAATAAAAAAATTAAATAAATATCGCTTATCATGCCGCTCTATAAATAATAGTTGTATTAATATCCGTTAGTCTCCATGTTCGTATTTAATAAAGCAATGACAAATCACAACAAATTAAAAAATTTACACATTCTAAATATCAAGCTTGAACTCAATATCAAGCATAGAACTTAATATCAATCATAGAACTGAATAAAAAAATATGTCAGTTGATAAGCATTGTTTTTTAAGTGGAAAAATTTAAAATGTTTTAGAAGAATAAGACTCCAAAATAGCGATATTTTGCTAAAAAGTACGGTAAAAAGATAAGATTTTATATTTACAGCAAAAGGTTATTTCAAAATTCATCGCTGTATTAATACTTAGAAATTTTTCCAGAGAGAATCCTTCACCTTATATACAATATTTCAAATGAAAATCAAATATCAAATTAATTGCTTAAAAGGCGCAAAGGCCAACATAGTGAAAAAGATTCCATGCCGGGACTCGAACACGGGACATCAGTATAGCACACTGACATTCTACCGACTAAACCACATGGAACGACGCCCAGTCTGTAAAATTTCTCACTATTACAGGTTGGCAAGGCTACAAACGCAGCACAAGATGGAATATTTATCGTGAGCCACCGACATGGGGTAAACACGAAACTTAATGAAATCCAGCATCGATTGAAACTATATTAATAATTGGAAATTTTTCCAGGGAGAAACATTCGCCTTGCATACAACATTTCTAATTAAAATTGCCTTTTAAGCAATTAATTTGAAATTTGATTTTCATTTGAAATATTGTATGCAAGACGAATGGTTCTCTCTGGAAAAATTTCCAAGTATTAATATAATTTCAATCGATGCTGGATTTAATTAAGTTTCGTGTTTGCATCATGTTGGTGGCTCACGCTAAATATTCCATCTTGTGCTGAGTTTGTAGCCTCGCCATCATGTAATAGTGAGAAATTTTCCAGCCTGGGTATCGTTCCATGTGATTTAGTCGGTAGAATGTCAGTGCGCTGTACTAAGGGCACGGGTTCGAGTCCCAGCATGGAATCTTTTTCACTATTTGCGTCTTTTAAGCAATTAATTTGAAATTTGATTTTCATTTGAAATCACAGTGTTTATGACAAGTTCGTCGCAAATGACACATATTTCACAAATTGGTCACAGTGTGACTTCAAAGCATTGTCGCTTTCGTCACAGTTTCGTCACAAAGTTAATGCCAAAATAGTCACAAATGACACTTTTTTCACAAATTTGTCACACCGTGACTTCACAGAGTGGTCACAATGTGACGTCACAAACGACCTCTAAAACGGCCATAACGACCTCTCATTCTAGTCACTGTGACGTCACATCGACGTCACGTGACGTCACATCGACGGTCACAAAATCACAGTGTGACTTCACAACGACGTCGCCGTGACGTCACCATGCCTTACGGGTAGAATTGAACCAAATTCTTTGTGTATGTTTTTGGCCATAGCAAGAAGGTCCTCCCTGGATTTGGAAAAATTCCGACGGTAGGGGGTGCTGTAATAGCAATTTTTGTGCCGTTTTCAATATTGTACCATCGAAAAGTGTATGAAGTTATGCACAGAATTGAACCAAATTTTTTGTGTATGCTTTTGACCATGGCAAGAAGGTTCACCCTGAATATTGAAAAATTCCACCCGAATGGTGCTCTGTAATAGCGATTTTTGTGCAATTTTCCAAACTGTACCATCGAAAAGTGTATGAAGTTATGCATAATTCTAATAAAAATACTAATAAAAATGAATTATTGGTATTTGTAAAAACATTTTGAAATATTAATATACATGAGATAGAAGAAAGTTTTGGGATTGGCACATCCAACTAGTTTAAACATGAAAGTGAAGAAAATAGGAACATGGAGAAACAGCCATTTAAAGTTATCATTTGTGTGGATCATTGCACTGGATGTATTAACAAAATTTACAATATCTTGCAATATAAATGCCGTTTGTGTAAAAACGAGGTGTCAAAATATTCACAATTAAGCAGGCTTTCATTTAATACCTTTTTTAAAAATTCCATTTTTTGACAAATTTTGAGGTAATCTGTCCCCTTAACGCTGTTCCAGATGCTCTATTTAACAAGCGCAAAACGTTTTTACATATTTACAAAGTCCTTTTTTAACGGAAAGATATAAAACTGGAAAGCCTGACCAGGGAAGCGATTTGGAATCGAACTGTGTTTTGCATTTTTTTTTATCCATGAATTACCCTTTGAGTTAGAAGCGATTTAGATCACGTGACAAACACGTTTTTTAACATTTTCTCAATTATTCTTCTTTCGCTCGTAAATTCGGTTCAAAATGCCCACTTTGACACTATTTTCTGAAAGATCTATTGAGTTTGAAAAAAAACCCGGAAAAACAGCTCTATTATCTAGTTTCCGAGCAACAACACCTGCTAGTTTCATGCATTTCCGAACAAAAATAAATTAAAACTTATGTCATAAAGTTTCCCATTTGGATTTGAGAACAGCCTTAAAATCTTCTTTGATGTGGCATTTATTATTCGCAGGTAGGTTAATTAAATCTGGACCGATAGAGTTTGAGACTCCCAACAAAATGGTCTTTTGCAATAATGTGTACTTTCTCGTAAAGGAGAAAAGATTTGCAGAGTATGGGTTGTTGTTGCAAATCTAGACTGACAGTCTAAATAAGATGCATTATTGGTATTACATCTATGGTCAATACTATTGCGCTTCCAAAATACAGGGCAAGTCAAAATGAATATAGCGATTACAAATGGCTATAAAAATTTAATAGAAAAGAATTTATCTATAAAATTAGCACAGAATGTAGACGGAACTTCAAAATTTTGTATACATACGTCATAGATGTTCTATGTGACTTACCTTGGTCACACGAACAACATCTAGGCGGTAGTTCATTTCACGCCATTCATTTTGAAGCATTTGTTCAGTCACCGATGCAAGCGCATTAAAAATGCGTATTTTGAGTTCTTCAATTGTTTTGGGCATGGCAGGCACCCTGTCTTTCACATAACCCCGTAGAAAAAAAATCGGCCATTTTTACCGTCATAATTGGCTATTTTTACTAATGAGACGGTCGCAAATGAACAGCCTTCTTAATGTTGCAAAGCTTCAAATCGCGCATGCGTAGGTTTCCGCTTCACCGCACCTGTGCATTACGTAAAGAAATTTTGAAGTTCCGTCTACATTCTGTATTAAACTTATTGAAAAATTCTTTTCCATTAAACAGTTACAGCCGTTTGTAATCGCTATATTCATTTTGACTTACCCCGTTATATTAACATCGATTTTGATATGTTTTGGGTGACTATATAGTGTTCTAGATTTCCCTTCCGAATAATCAATCAAGCTACAAGATTTTACTTCGACTACAGTTTCATTGATGTTAGATTTTTTTCAGGGAGTGCCTTTCCAGAATTTTTGTATCAAACTCTGAAGGTTTCTCGCAGACATTTAATAGAGACTTTGATTAAGGCTGCACGGTACCCTAAAAATGACAAAAATATCGAATATTTTTTATTGAATTTTTCAGTGGTCCATACGGTTGTGAATCATGACTCCAAATTGTAGATCTGAAATCCAAATAGTTTTAAAGATATTTGAGTTTTCCGAGTTTTCTCAGAGTGTTCTGAGTGTTCCTTTACAAACTTTAAATGCATTTTTCTCAGAATTTTATTTTTGTTGATGTTAGTGTTGCTATTCCCTAAGGCTTTTTTTCTGTTGCAGATAGTCTTCAAATTTTTTGTAGACACTTATAAATATATGTACTATAATAATTAGTATGGATTAAGGTCTGATGGTTATAGTTATATATTTTTTAAATGTCAAAGATAATACTTCCAAATTTTTCGTGTTTTTTTTTTTTTTTTTTTTTTTTTTTTTTTTTTTTTTTTTTTTTTCAGGTTTCGCGCTACAAAATTTTTTTTTTTGAATTTAAATAAAAGTTACATATTTAATTCCATACTAACTTTTGTTCCCAATAATCATATGAATTTAAGTCACTTAAAATAAATAAAAAATATTACAAATAAAAAATGTTATAAAAGTTTTAAAAAACTTTAAATTTTAAATAAAACAATGGTGATTGCTAAAATGATTATTATTATTATTATTATTATTTTTACCAGAATCAGTTTAATTTTATAATCTGAAACATAGTCATTAATTATTTTTAATGTAACTGTCTCCAAAAATTTTCTTTGAAAAAGGGACAGTGTAAGCCTTAAGGACTCTTGGATTTAGAATTAGTATCAGCAGAAATCGGCGCTGCAGTTGCCGTGATCTGCAGTAAATTTCTTAAACAGAGTTAAAAATTCATGAAGATATAAGTGTCATTTTTTTTTAAAAATCTATCTCTGGTTGGATAATTTGTGTTGAAAGAAAGCAACGAATGATTTTGGTAAAAGTATTTGCCATTTTTTTTACAGTTTATTTTAAAATCAAGTGGCTGGATACTAGTATTTTTTAAGTTTATCGAGATATATCATTTTTGTGTTCTGGTTGAGAGACTCTGGGTGTAAGTGTACGATCAAATTGGAACCAGGAGAATTTGGTAAGATGAGCAACTGGTTATTCAGATTTTCAGAGGTTAAACAAGTAATATAAAAATTTTGCTTTTAAAGTCAATTCCTACTTAGGTCATCAAAGAAAAATTTAATAGAATCCTTTAATCTAATATTAGTTTTTGTTGCGTTAAAATATCTCAGTTTGATGATTTTCTATAAGCAAGTAGGTTTACAATGGAAGTCCATTGGGAATTTGGCGAAATATTAGCGATAACGCCAAGTTGGCGTCACTTTTAGCGACTCATTTTGGCCGCCAAATTTGGCGATATATCGCCAAGTTGGCGAGAAACTTGGCGGTATTTGGCGACAGAACAGGGTCCCCCCTATGGTAATCCCCTTATAGATATGAAGATGCATTAAATGCTGTTCAATAACCAATGGCCGCCATTTTGTCTCCCCTATAAAACTAAATTTAATTAATTAAAATTTAATTAAGGAATTAATATTTGAAAAATCTGTATTAACATCAATTGTCATCTAGTACAAGTTTTAAAAAAATTATTTCAACTTGATAGGACGAATAATAAGTATTTTATTAACGATTGAAAATTTGAACAAGATATATAAATAAATATAGGAAGAGTGTGAACTAATAATAGTAATTGAATAATTGATGGTGATGCAGCATTCCATATTTTAAGAGAAGAGCTTAGTCGATAATTCTTTTGTGATTTTCAGGCAGAGCAAGAAAAAATTATAAAAATAGTTTGAACTGTTTTAAAAATATTTCGAATCTCAGTCACGCTGAACTATGAGATGTTTGCCGAAGAAGCTAAACATTTTTAGCAGACAATAAAAATATTACAAGTTAATTTGAAATCTGGGACGCAAGATTCCCATAAACCTACCTCTGTGAAAGAAAGGGTGGAGTACTGTCCTATCGGAAAGATTAAAGAAAAAAGCGAAATCTTAGTCAGGAAAATAACTAAGATAAATACTAGGCCTAAAATCGGGGAAATAGAAAATAAAATAAATATTCACTGCTCACTTTCTGACGTACAGTCTTTTAAACGTAAAGGTGTAAAATTGGCAGACCTGACTGTGGAAGCAGTTTGGAATCGAACGATTTTTCCTTTTTTTGATATATAAATTACTTATCGAGTTATTAGCATTTTTGATCACGTGACAAGGCGTTTTTCTCCTTTCGTTGACTATTTTTTCTGCTTTCATCAGGAAATTCTGTTCAAAACGTCCACTTTGACAGTATTTTCTGAAAGATCTATTGTGCTAACAAAAAAACGGAAAACGTTGTGATGTTTGTACACGCCCTCTCACCTATAGAAGCGCCATCTGTGGCCAAAAGATGAGAATCAGGCAGAACCTGGGACAGCTTCACCTAGGAAGGTGAGCTAAGAAAAACCTGTAAACGGCCGCGGACACTCCCGGTCGTAAAGTAACGAACGAAACCCCATGAGTAATGGGACAGTTATAAGTGTTATTTATATGTGCTAGTGTTGTGCATCGTGATGTCCTCCGTGTTGTAATAAACGTTTGTGATGTTTAGACCATTGGCCAATCTTTTCAGAAATCTTAAGTTATAAGTGTTATTTATATGTGCTAGTGTTGTGCATCGTGATGTCCTCCGTGTTGTAATAAACGTTTGTGATGTTTAGACCATTGGCCAATCTTTTCAGAAAGCTTAAGTTATATGTGTTATTTATATGTGCTAGTGTTGTGCATCGTGATGTCCTCCGTGTTGTAATAAACGTTTGTGATGTTTAGACCATTGGCCAATCTTTTCAGAAAGCTTAAGTTATAAGTGTTATTTATATGTGCTAGTGTTGTGCATCGTGATGTCCTCCGTGTTGTAATAAACGTTTGTGATGTTTAGACCATTGGCCAATCTTTTCAGAAAGCCCACACGCGACCATCCGGTTGCCCCTTTACAAACGTCTTTCGATTACAAAGTTTCTCAATAACAACAGCTGCCAGTTGCATGCGTTTCCGAAGAAAAATGAATTAAAACTTATGTCATAAAATTACCCCTTTGGATTTGAGGACAGCCTTAAAGTCATTCTCCAAGAATTATTTTTCCCCCGCCGAGCAACATAAAACATTCTGAAACATTGTGGCCTTTTTAAAACTTAAAAGCATGCAATTTGAAGGCATGAATACAGAATTGACTTGAAATTGAATAGGTTTTTCATTTTTCAAACCTTTTCATTTCTTTCAAACGCATTGTATCTTGAGTTATGTTTTTTGATATCATAATGACTTTCTCGGAGTATGATATACAGCAATTTGTTTCAAAATTCCAACTATAACAATGTTTTCTAAAATTTATCGAAGTCTTTATCGGAAATTGCAAACTATACGAATTGACAGTACCCAAATAACAACACTTGCCATTTTTACGAGTTTATGAATGTAAATAACTTCACAAATATGTCAGAAATTAGAAAATTTACATTTGAGAAACCTCACTGCTCCAAATAACAAAATTTCAAGTTTATTTTAACTTAAAAGCATCTTTTTGAAGATTCTTGGTTGATATACGCTAGATAGGCACATTTGGGAACAGCTTTTTGAAAGGAGGGAAAATTCTGTTGCATATTGCATCAATGTAAAAGGGCAAATGTAGCACTTTTTAAAGTTAGCATTGAGGCCGCGTGTTTCTTTTGAAAGAGATGGTGTCATCAGAATTAACCAACTAAAAAGTCTTTCAAATCTGTAGAGAAGTTCATTCAGAATCTTAAAGCTGTTCTTAACTGCTCTGCTCATCAAGCGCAAAACGTTTTGACACATTAACAAATTCTTTTTTAACGGAAAGATATAAAATTTGAAAGCCTGGCCATGGAAGCGATTTGGAATTGAACTGTGTTTTCCATTTTTTGATCCATCAATTACCTATTGAGTTAAAAGCGATATTGATCACGTGACAAACAATTTTTTCGCCCTTCGCTGACTGGAACTTCTGCTTCCTTTGGAACTTTGGTTCAAAACGTCAACTTTGGTACTATTTTCTGAAAGATCCATTGCGTTTTCAAAAAATGGAGAAAACATATCAATGACATAGTTTATGAACAACAACATCAGCTAGTTTCATGCCTTTCCGAACAAAAATAAATTAAAACTTATGTCAAAAAGTTGCCCTTTTGGATTTGAGAACACCCTTAAAATCATCTTCTTTGATGTGGTAATTATTATTCGCCGGTAGGTTAATTGGATCCGGACCGATAGAGTCTGGGACTCCCAACAAAATGGTCTTTTGCAATAGTGTGTACTTTCTTGTAAATCAGGAAGATGTGCTGAGCATGGGGTGTGGTTGCAAATCTAGAATGACAGTCTAAGCGTGATGTATTATTTGTATTACATCATAGTTCAATACTATTGCGCTTCCAAAATGTATTGACATCGATATTGAGATGTTATGTTTTCGGCGATGATAGTGTTTTAGATATTCCTTCCGAATAGTCAATCCGAGCTACAACAATTTGCTACGACTACAGTCTCATTGATGTTAGATTTGCTTTCAGTGAATGCTTTTGCAGAATTTTTGTATGAACCTGGAAAGGTTGCTAGTAGGCATTTTGTAGAGATTTTGACTAAGGACTATTGGATTTAGATTGGTGTCAGCAGAATGAGGCGCTGTAGTTGCCAAGGGATTTTTTCATCTGTAGTATATTTCTTAAGGGTGCTCTCAAATCCCAAAGGGCAACTTTCTGACATAAGTTTTAATTCATTTTTGTTCGGAAACGCATGAAATTAGAATGTGCCGTTATTCAGAAACTACACTCTAAAACTGGGAGGAGTGAAAAGGTCACTCTTTGAAAGAGTGACAGGCCTTTTCACTCCTTTTGGTGTGAATTTTGTAAAAATACGCTCCTTAAAGAGTGGAATTTTCCACTCTCTAGAAAGGAGTGCAATATCTCACTCCGTTATCGAGAGTGAAGTTGTCACTCCCGAAAGAGTGGCTTGCGTATGCATTGCGTATTAACCAATCAGAAATCAGCAAAGCGACAGCGCCCTCGTAAGATAAGAAATATGATCACATTTTCGCCCGCCATCTTAGGATTAACAGATTAGGATATCATTAAAATTATTCTTAATGGAATACATAAAATAAAGGTAAGTCTTATTTAATTTTAACCATTTATTCGTGTAGATATGCTAAGATTATGCGCTGAATAGTTGTATGTTGTATAGAAAAAGATTGACCAAGGAATGTTCTCCTGATTTCTAGGTTTGAGATTTCTAGATTCTAGAAGAGATTGTCTATTATGTTTCTTCATGTAGCGGTTTGAAATATACGTGTAATAACATAATTGTTTTAACAATTGAAAAACACACAAATGCTTAGCAAAAGATAATGAAAACTTCATTAATTCGGCCAATGTGAGTAAAAATAAATGAATGGAAATACAGTAAATTCTGTGTAAAGCGGATTCTGTGTTAGCCGGAAATCTGTCTATCGCGGAAAATTTCTCGAGTCCCGGCGAACCCATAGAAAATAACAATAATTCATGTTGCATAAGCCGGAATCTGTCTAACGCGGAAACGGAAACGTTTTTATGTCCCACCGAAATCAAAATTTTGCATAAGGCAAAAAAAAAAAGATGTTTTAAAAATGAAAGGCATTTGGTTTATGAAACTTTAATATTGATAAATATACGTCAAATACTCTATGGCGAGCATTTTAATTAAATCCAGTAATAGATTAATAAAGTTTATTTAAAAGAACAGTAGCTTTTAAGTATTTCCTTCTTATTTCATTTTTTCCTACATGAATTTGAATTTAAAAGTCATTATTATGAACAGAATGCACATTTATGAAACTATGTGTATTTTCTAAAGTAGAATACATTATGCTTTAAGGTTGTACTCAAATTCAAAGTGATAACTTTCTGTCAAATTCCCGGTCATTTTTTGGGGTAAACGTCAAATTTGCAAGCATTTTTATTACAGCAGTATGAAGAAATTGAATAGCGTTTAACATTTATCTATAAAGACAACGGATATTTCAGAATTTTAGTTTCCAACCGATTGGTCAGGACAAAAAATGTAAGATCTTCACCGGAGAGCTCGAATTCATTATAACTCAACATCCAATCCGTTTATCGGAAACGAAAAATGCTATTCGATTCTAAATCTATCCCGCCGACGATTTTCTTTCTCATTGTACTAGAGAATGAATGTCACTTTTTTGCTTGCTTGGTACTTTCACTTCCGAAGATCGTCTACGCAATTCAGTCATTTGGTCGCTACTATCCTTATAATATTATAAATGTCAATGTGTGTCCGAATGTTTGAATGAAGTGAACATCAAAACGGATGAATTAATGCTTTTGTATCGTTGCATATAGATAGATTATGAAACGGAAAAGAACATAGGCTATTTATTTTATCCAAATATTTCACTTAATAATTCAAAATTTCATACTTTTTCATACAGAATCAATTGACATTTTCCCGATAAAATTTGACCATTTTTCTTTCCCGTTGCCAAGAAATTCTAAATCTGGAATAATAATTTTTCCTCTACAATTAATTAAAAATTAAAATAAAAAGAATTCAAAAGAAAATATTTATGAAGTCATATTTGAAACGAAAAATATGTATTTTTTATTATACATGAAGGATGAATATCAGTTACGTTAATAAGGGGTTTTCTGCAAAAAATGGAGTCATAATTAGAAGGGAAAAGAATTAAAAAGAATCACATTATTAATAAAGTTATTCGCTTGGAAAAATATGACGTCATATTTGAAATAAAACAGATATTTCCAGGTATTCGTTAAAAATGCAAGGGACATGAATATCAGTAAATAATGAAAATAGATAAATAATGACGTCATATTAAAACGAATAACATAAATATTTTTTACTAATGGACTCTATTCTCGCTTTCAGTTCGAGGCTATAAAACAACCATTTTACTAAATTCTGACGTCAAAAGAATCCTATCGATACTGATTAAAGAGTATGAATATAAGTTACAAACAAATGAGAGTTTTCTTTCAAAATTCACGCTATGATTATAAGAAGATATTTTTGGTGGAAGAAGGGGGAATTAAAACTGATTAATATATTTTTTTGACGCTATTTCCTCATTAAAATTAAAAAGAATTGAATTTCAATTAGTATAAATGGTACAAAAACATGATTAAAGTAAATTTCCCAAAACTGAAAACTTATTTACACACATCGAAGCTTCATGAATGAATTTATTCCACAGAAGCTAAAATCGTCTGCGGATGTAAATATATCTTTTGTACATTTAAGTGGATAGTTATTGCCCACTATTCATAAGAATTAAGTTTTAAAAAATCATGTACTATTTTAATTAATTATTTTTAAAGATGGCAGTTAAAACATGTCACAAAGGCGATTTTAGTAAAAGCTTTATCGGGTAAAAATAATGTAATATTTTTTCATGGAAAGCATTAATATGACAACATTAACGTATATTTATTTCAATTTCGTCAAAGCGATGTCGTTTTCGTTACAGCAGCTTCGAAAGTTAAAACGAAATCTTAAAATAATAATATACCTTTTAGAAATAAAATTTTGCACCAAAAGTCGCATTATTTCAAAATGAAATTTTAGCTTACATTTTAAATATATTTTATTACTTGAAATTTAGTATATTTAATAAAAATAATGTTTCAATGTTTTTCTAAATGTACAATAATATTGGATTTCATTAATCGATACTATGTTTTAAACAAATTGAAATGCATAGTTTTAAATGATTCATGAAGTGAAAGAATATATATATTTTTTTATTTCGACAAGTATCATTCCGTAAGATAAACTAACCTAGTGAAAGCGTCTGTATATTTAAATCATTAGCTGCTTTTCTTTCAGAAAATGTTAGCATTTTATAGCAGTTATACAAAATGGCGTAATTTGCTAAGAACTTAACAATAGCAAATACATAAGTTTAACACCCTTTTACCGTACAATCTTCAGGAACATTGGTTTCAATAAAATTTGATAAATGGCACACCAAAGTCGATTTTAAAAAGTTTAGCAAGTAATTTTAATTTGAGATTAGGCTTACTCTTATTATTCATTTTTGAACTTTGATGCTTCACCACGTTTGATTATTATTTTTTAATACCATTTATCTTTTTTTTCTTCCAAAATGTGATTTTTTGGAATATAAACATAATGTTGCATGTTGATTTTTCGATTATTCTAATCTTATCAAAGTCACGTCTGAAGTGATCTGTTAATAACCATTTTCCTTTAAAAATATTTACTAATATATTTCTTTAAATAATATTCGTTGTCTCGAAAACATAAATTAAATCAATGTCCTTGAGCGGAATATATATAGAATAGAATAAATATAAATAATAAAATAGAATAACAGAGATGTAATTTATTTTTCATTTAATCATAGAAAAGGTGTATGAAATTTCATGCTCACGAAAGAAATTTAAATGATCCTATATATTTAAATAAAAATAAGCAAATTGGGATCATCAGAAGCGTTTCTACTATAAAATGTGATAAAAGGTTAATTATATATGCTTTTAATTATCGAAATTTTTTGCTTAATCGGTGAATTTCTTCTTCTTTAAATGTTACGTGAACGCAGTCACGGGTAACAGCTAGTTTGAAATATAAGGCATGTAATTGTATTTGTGAAAGTAAATGATTTTCATTTAATTTCAGAATTGAAGCAATTTCGTATTCGTAATATTTAGTTTAGTGATCAAATAATATTTTTCGAAATTATTAAAAACCATAAATTTAATAACAAGTCTGATTTCATTAAAAGTTTCAGTTTCAAGAACGGTACTAAAGGTTACGAAGGTAAAAAATATATAAGATTTGGGCATTTTCTTTCTTTCTTTCTTTTCTTTCTTTTTTTTTTTTTTTTGGTGGAGGGGTCTTTTTAGCATAAGCCGGAATATTGTATACCACGGAAAATTTTCTCGGTCCCGAGCGATTCCGCCTTAGACAGAGTTTACTGTATTTTATTCTTCCCATTCCATTTTCCCAATTAATTTCGAACTTTAGCCAACAATCGAAAAAGAAAAAAAAGTTTTATCTGTTTCGTTAGCAAAGCTGAGTGACTCAGAAGACACCTGGATTTTCCTTCAATGCCTAGCAGATGCGATGTGAACATTAATTTGCTGTTCTGTAAGATTTTTTTTTTTTTTTTTTTTTTTTTTTTTTTTTTTTTTTTTTAATTACTGATTTCAGATTTTACACACTTAGAGTATTTATCATCATTATTATTGTTTCGGAGTTAAATATGCTGTTTGATGATTGGTCTGATGATGTTTGGTTTGATGATTGGTACCGGGCCGGGCCCGGCCCGGTAAAAAACTTAAAAGCTCTGCCCGAGCTCGGCCCTGCCCGAATGAATTTCTACAAAACATTGATTTTTACGTCTATTTTGTTAAAAATTTGTCTCGTACAAGGAGTTCTGATCCAAAATATTTTTCTTAACTTTTTTTTTTCATGTTTATAATCTTCACTTTTATAGAAGTGCCGCAGGCTGGGATATTTATTTTTTTAATGAATCACTATTGCTTGTATGTAAATGCGTCAGTTATCATTAATAATGTTAATCCATATTCCATGTATTGAAGTGTTAAAAATCTTAAAAATGCTATACAGTAAAATCTTCTAAGACGGAGTTGCATAGAAAAAAGGAAAAAGAAATGCGGTCTAGACAAGTTCCCTTCTTAGCAAGTGTATGTATTATATATTCTTTTCTTACGTATTATTATAATAATTTTGCATGGATCAATACGTTTTAGAGTTTAAAACAGGGTTCTGACCTCTAGTTGGTACATTAATTTTTTTAAACTGTATATAAGCTTTTTCTGCGGTTTATGATTTTAAAATTTCGAGACTGAGTAATATAAGAAAAAATTAATTATAGACATTCTGCATCAGTTATTAAATTTCCCTCAATTTAAACGCATTTTCTACGTTTTTCATGCACATAATTTTTGGCACTAAAAAATAAAAAATGATATTTAAGCATTGAAATAAAATGTTTTTTATGCCTGTTTTGAAGTTTATCGATGAGATAGCTTTAGTATATTTTTTAAAAAGTTCATATTTTCTTACATAATTTAGGACTGAATATTTTTTAAAGAGATTAATAACTACTTTTTTACATTAAAATGTTTTTCAAACAATAAGAACTTTTCATATGCAGTCATTTACTTTATTTTTATTAAAATTCATACAGATACAAATAAATGTAATTTGTTTATTTTTATATATATTTTTTTCTATTTCCTAGGTCAATCTTTTCCTATAAAACATATCAAATCTATTTTGCTCATATTCCCAAAATACAATATCTACTGTAATAAAAAAATTAAATTAAATATGACTTACCGTGTCGTTTCATTAATAAGTATATTGTTTTCAACAATAATGGGTGAAAATTAGAAATCATGATTAAGTTAAGGAATATGTTTAATACATACATATTCCAGAGAACTTAAAATTTAGACTACATGATCATATTAAATAAAACAAAAGCAAATCAACGCGTTTAAAAAATACACATTCTTAATATTTAAATCATACTTAGAACTCATTTAAAAAATATATGTAATTTTATAATAAGCATTGTTTTTAAGTAAAAAAATGAAAAATATTTTAGAACAATAGGACTTTGCAAAAACAGCAATAATTTACGGGAAAAGTACGGTAAAATGAAAGGAATTTATATTTATAACCAAAAATTAAAATGACATCAAACATTGTTAAACATATAACATCCACCTATTAAAAAGTTATTTATAAAACTTTAAAAGTAATATTTTTATAGGGCATGCAATAAAAGCAAACACAAAGGATAAGATTGGAATAAAATATATCAGTTTATTTCTGTCAGTAATCTAAATTAAATTCATATAACTGATTTTTTCCTTAAAAGTTCAATTAGTGTTACAAACTATGAATTATATAAATATTGCTCATAAAGTATTTTATTCCATTCTTTACCACGCTTGTATCTATTTTCATTGCATGCTGTTAGAGGTGATTTAAAAGAGGTGATTCTTTTAAAATGCCCGTAAAAGCAAAATAAAAAAAGGATTGACTCCATAAAAAATGAACATTCACTTCTATGAAAGAGTGACTCTTCACTCCTACCAGGGGTGAAAAACCGCACTCCTTTAGCAAGAGTGAATAGTCACTCCTCCGAAAGAGTGATTATCCACCTCTGTTTAGAGTGAATATTCACTTCCCAGGAGTGACTATTCACTCTTTCAGAGAGTCAAAAATTTCACTTTTGCTCAGAGTGAATAGTCACTCTAAAGAGCTTGGGCATATTTTGACTCTGCGATAGAGTGACTATTCACTTCTCTGGAGTGAATAGTCACTCCTTTTTATTTAGAGTGTTTGCCATCGAACTGTTTTTTCCGTTTTCTTCTAAACGCAATAGATCTTTCAGAAAATACTGTCAAAGTTGGCATTTTGAACTGAACTTCCGAACGAAAGAAGAAAATCCAGTCAATAAGGAGAGAAAAATGACATGTCACATGATCAAAATCGCTTATAACTCAATAGGTAATTGATTGATCCAAGAATGAAAAAAACAGTTCCATTCCAAATCGTTTCCATGGCCGGGCTTTCCAATTTTATATCTTTCCGTTAAAAATGAATTTGTAAATCTGTCAAAACGTTTTGCGCTTGTTGAGCAGAGCAGTTAAGAACAGCCTTAAACGAAACATGAAATTTCATGAAGATATAAGTGTCATTTTTTAAAGAATCTGCCTCTGGTCTCTCTTCCTGAAAGAAAGCAACGATGATTTTGGTACAAAGATCTGTCAATTTTTTGTTGCAGTTTGTTTTAAAATGAACAGGCTGGATGCTAGTATTTATTACGGTTACTGCTGATTATAATCAAAGTTTAAATAATTGATGGTGATGCAGTATTCCATATTTTAAGGCTGTTCTCAAATCCAAAAGCGCAACT
Source organism: Maratus speciosus (assembly GCA_963932465.1). Classification (NCBI taxonomy): domain Eukaryota; kingdom Metazoa; phylum Arthropoda; class Arachnida; order Araneae; family Salticidae; genus Maratus; species Maratus speciosus. The sequence goes on along the minus strand of OZ010798.1, from coordinate 22,660,606 downwards.
TTATGACATAAGTTTTGATTTATTTTTGTTCGGAAATGCATGAAACTGGCAGGTGTTGCTATCGTGGGATCCAGCCGTGGGTGCAAAAGGAGGAGGGGTTTTAATTCTTTAACCCTTTATATCCTGAATTTTGAATACAAAAATTGCTTCATCTGAATAATTATTTGCGTTAATGTCAAAGATAGCCAGAACAACATATATAATAATCATAATTATAACTGATTTAAAAAATCGGTAGTTAGATCTCTTTTTGAAAACTATTTACAAGAATAATTATATTAATTCACAAAAATTCTCTTATGTAAATCTCCCCATTCCTTTATGAACTGTGTCAATAAATGTATTGTAAACCTATCTGTAGCAGAGAAGTAAACTGATCATTTTCCGAGTTTTGAGAAGGCTTATATAATTAGATCAGGCTGCAGCATTTATGCAAGTCGTATTTTTTTGGAAGCTTGGTACTGCTGATTTAGCAATTAACGAGGCTGCATCTCTACCAATAGAATATTCAGTTTTGTTTTAACTATAATTTTTTGGCAACTTGATGTAATGTTTTTCTACTTGTTGAACTTTAAAACGTAGTATGACTTTTACGTTAAGAATTAGCTGATGAGGGATTCAGAATGAATCCGAAACGTCCTTTTAAATTGTTTTTAGTTTTTTTATCCTTTAATGTAATGTAATGTCTGTTAGTTTGAAAAGTTTTTATAAGTGTTTTGTAATTGCAAGCTTTCGTATAATGTTTTTTAATAGGATTAAAGCTGCACCTAGGTAAATGTTTGAGAAAATAACCCCAATAAAAAATAGTGAGCTTAGACTGTTTCGCTAACTGTGTGCTTTCTAAATAGAACTGAGCAAATTATTTTATATGAAAAGTGCAATCTACTTTTATTAGTAGATGAATTAGATAAATTTTACATCGAATTTTCTTTAATGGTACTTAAAAATACCGTCAGGATAGGAAGGGTTAAGTATTGTTAATATTATTTTATGTACGAATGTTAATGAGGCTGTGAACCTCATTGAAAGTTTTAACACATTAACTTCCAAACTGACCTCATCCACCATAAAATATGAAATTAAAAATTAAACTTTTAGTACATTGTAAATTTTACCAATAGCGACGTTTCATAGTAATAAATTGACTTCAAAGAAAACTTTGACTCATGGCACAGGTATTCTTGTACCATGGTGTCATGTATCAATGTGTTAATGGGATCACGAGTCTCTTTTCTGTGGTACCATTCTGTTGTTTACCGTTATGTTTTAACGTGTATTATCTGTTTTCTTTTTATTATATAACACAATTCGTTTCTACTGAGAAAATTATTAGTTTTTATTCAGTATAACATTTTCAAGATGATTTGGTAGGATACATGATCTAAGTATTTTTACTTTCTTCTATCTTTACAAGAAGAAGGTATTGGATTCATGAAAATTTTCGACTTCCGGTTTTCGACAGATTGACACGTTTTAGGGGTCAGAGATTCCAAAAATCATGTTTTTACAAAATGTCTGTCTGTGGTTCTGTGGTTCTGTCTGTCTGTATGTGACACAATTTTTGTGAGCGCTCTATCTCAAGAACTAATGCACGGAATTTAATAAAAATTTATATTCTAGTAGTCACTAATATAAATTGGTGTTGATTAGTTTTTGGTGTAAATCGCCCGACAGGTGGTGCTGCTATGCTGCATTTTTCGCGATTTCTTCAATAGCTCTATCTCAAGACCTAATGCACGGATTTTCATCAAACTTCAGATTCAGTTATTCCTTGATATGAATTGTTGCTGGTAACGTTTTGTTGTAAATCGCCCAAGAGATGACGCTGCTATGCTGCATTTTGAAGGATTTAGACGATTTTGTAATAATTCTATCTGAAGAAATAATGCACGGATTTTCATCAAACTTCAGGTTCAGTTAGTCCTTGACATGAACTGACATTTTGTAAAATTTGGTGTAAATCACTCAACAGGTGGCGCTGCTATGCTGCATTTTTTGCGATTTCCGCAAACTATCTCAAAAACTAATGCTTGGGTTTTCAACAAACTTCAGAATCAGATATACCTGGATATGAATTAGTGCTGTTTATGTTTTGGTGTAAATCGCTCAACAGGTTGCGCTGCTGTGCTGAATTTTTGCGATTTCCGCAATAGCTCTATCTCAAGAACTAATGCTTGGAATTTCAACAAACTTCAGATTCAGTTATACCTTGATATGAATTACTGCTGTTTATGTTTGGGTGTAAATCGCTCAACAGGTGGCACTGCTATGCTATATTTTTCAGAATTTCCTTTATAGCTCTATCTTAAGAACTAATGCACAAATTTTCATCAAACTTCCAATTCAAATATACTTTGATATGAATTGGTGCTAAATTGATGTAATTTCTTGTACTATTTAAATGATTTAATTGAAATGATTTATATAGAAGAAAGTTTTGTGATGGCCACAACATACTAGTTTATATTATTCTTTAATAATGAAAATCGTGACTTAACTTTTAATGTCCCAAATTATGAATTCATGAAAATTTCACCTTCTAAATCTTTTTTCGAGAATTTTTGAAACGACGGTAGCAGATTTACACAAACATTTAATAAATTTTGCCAATTAAAATTAATTGATTAAATTTAAATTTTGGGTGATTTTGTGCAATATTAACAACTCCACTCCAATCTTTTATTTAAAATATATTTTTTAGTATTCTGCAGAGTTAGGAAATGTAAAAATATAATGTTCTGACTATAGAAATACAAAAAAATTCCAACTGATCCCCCCTCCCCTCCCCCTAATCTTTCAACTTCAAGAAAGCTGAAAAGATGCAAAAGCAAAAGAAGTCATCCTTTTAAAAATATTTTTGTTTTGTACAACCCATAATACTTTTGGAACAAGATAAAGTAAAGCATCTATAACTCATTCTAAACTGTATTACTACTAATCGATGCATTAAATGAATTTTATAATAAGTTATTTTAATGGTACTTTAAAGTACCGTCGCGGCATGAAGGGTTAAGAAGTTTTTAAATATATTATACTGCATGCAGAAAATCTACTGGAATATATTTATGCGTTCTATTTCATTAAAATGGCTCATTAATTACTATTTTTTTGTAACAGAGAAATTATATTAATGAAAATAAAAAGAAGACATACAAATTTGGTTGATAACATTAATATAAGATCTTCAGGATATGTAGCTTCCTGATGTTTGAAATCGTCAAAACCTGGGAATGTTCAGTCGAAGCTATGCAGTCCTCCGGATTTGTACTTAATTAGCAAGAAACATTCGAAAATTACATTCATGGATATTAAGATGTGCTTAGAGAGTTAGTATGTATAAAAGCTCCCTATAAACATATCTTATTTATTATTTGATCTAATTACGGTATTTTTCAATTAATTTTGAATAAAATACGTCGCTTAGTTCTAACGCAAAATTTCTGTGTTTTTTGGCACATTAAAATGGTAGGCAACAACATGTACTGAAAATTTCCCTCTCTTAGCGATACGAGGGTTGCTATTTATATTTCTGGCCTTGGCAACAGGAAGTGTTACTGGGCGATCGCAGACGATTTCAACTGAAACTTTGATATTTTTAACCATAAATTCTTCAGAACGATTTGCCATTTTAGCTTGATTTGTGTTATTTACTGTAAATTGAAAAAATTCATGTTGTGCAAAAAAAGGAATTCACTCGTGAACCTTTTCGTGCGATTATTATTCATAACTTCCGACGTGGATTGTCAAGACAAGAGTGCTTCCATGAACTTAATTCTTTATACAACGATAAAGCACCAGCCTACAGCACTGTAAAAAACTGGTATAACAAATTCAATCGTCGACGATGTTTGCTCCAGGACGCATTCCGTGAAGGTCGTCCAAAATCGCTTGTTTTTCCAGAAAATATCGATGCTGTGCGTGAACTGATAAAGCAAGATCGTCATGTGAGATTGAGGCATCTGTGGACATTATTATGACAAGCATCAATAAGATATTACGTGAACATTTGGGAGTAAAAAAAAATTGTTCGCGTTGGATTCCTCATAATCTGACAAATGCTCAAAAGAAGGCTCGTGTCGATTGGGACAGGGAAATGTTGAAAGAATGCGTTCAAGGTTCATCAAAGGCTGTGTATAACATCTACACAGGTGACGAATCATAGATCTATGCATATGAACCGGAAACAAAACAGCAATCGACTGTATGGGTCTTCCAAGATGAGCCAAATCCAACAAAAGTTGTTCGAGGAAGAAGCACATCGAAGCAAATGGTTGCCTGTTTATTCGGCATTATCGGTCACGTGGCGACAGTGAAGTTAAAGCAACGCAGAATCGTCAATTCTGAATGGTACATGGCCATTTGTTTGCCAGAAGACTTCGGAGAAATTCGAAAAAAGCAGACGAGCAGGTGAATAAGTCTTCATCATGAGAATGCGAGCTCTTACACATCGGCTCAAACAAAGGAATTTCTCAAAAGCCAAAACATCGAATTGATGGGTCATCCGCCGTACAGCCCTGATTTGACATCCAATGACTTTTTTTTATTCCCACACATCAAAAATAAATTACTTGGACAACGATTTTCGACAAACGAAGAAGCGGTTGATGCATTCAAAACGCATGTTTTGGAGTTACCTCCATCAGAGTGGAAACAGTGCTTCGAAAATTGGTTCAAACGCATGTAAAAGTGCATTGATATTCATGGAGAATACTTTGAAAAACAATAAATCGAATGTCGATCATAAATATTTGTTTTTTTTTTATTACTAGGCCAGAAATATAAATATCAACCCTCGTATAATCCGAGTTTGTATGTTCATTGTTGAGATAATAACGTTGGGGCTTTGTAGGAAACTATTCTTTGGGTTTTGTAGAAATAGAGAGTTGGGCTTTTGTTGACAGACGGTTCATATAGGACATACGGTAAATTGGACATTTTAGCCGTAGGATAACCGTGGAACTCCAAATTTAACCAACAGTTGTCCGACCCCTTTGTGTTACTAGGGAGAGGTGTACCACAGAATGTTAACTACGAGAAGAACAAATTACTTATGTTATACGCAATGAAAGCTTAACTTAAATTTTTCTTCAAACGTGAATGACTCAAAAGAAGAAATATAAAAAATCATCTTCGTATTCAATGTCGAAGAGTACACTCTAAAAATTTAACAAGAATTTCAATGAATTACAAAATACGGAACTGTTTATAAACTTCAAGTTCACATGAATAATATTGGCAAGAAATGATTAAAGACTTACTTCATGATTAAAAACAGAATCATACAGGTATTTTAAGGACCATAGAGCAATGCTCTGGTTCGAAGAAAAAATTCTGAATGGGCACACTGTAAAAAAACCACTGTAGATTTGCCAGCACAAACTGCTGGCGTCCGAATTGCCAGCACATTGTGCTGTTATGTTTATGCAACTACTGTTATTTTTCATGTTTATATAGTCAAAAAACCAAAGAAAGCCACAGAACATGCGACTGTGATCGAGTTTGAGCGCTAGGTGAACAGTACTTTGTGCTGTAAAAATGTCGTTTTTTTTTTTTTTTTTCAGTGCAGGTGAGAAAAAATATACTATGAAACACACCATGCATATTAAAAACGCTTGTAGAAGGAGAAGAGGAGAGGGCACTTTGGTTTAATGCAAATATTTTTTAATACACAGGGGAGAAATAAGAAATTATAGAAGGAAAACATTTTCTCACACATATTAAGAACATTTGTATGAGGGGAGGGTATGCTTTGGCTCTCAAATCCAAAGGAGCTATTTTCTGACACAATTGTAATTCAATTTTGTTCAGAAACGCATAGAATTGGCAGGTGTTATTATTCAGAAGCTTTGTAATGAAAAGACGCTTTTTATTTATTTATTTATTTATTTATTTATTTTATTTTATTTTTATTTTTATTTTTTTTTTTTTGCAAACGAAAAAGATGGTTCAAAAATTCTGTCGACGTAGTTGATGTTTGTAACCGAATTTTCAAACCGAGACTGCAAAAAATTAGAAAAACCGGTCATCACGTTATCACAATTGCTTATAACTCAATAGGTAGTTTATGAAACAAGGAATGGAATAATCAATTCGGATCCAAATCGCTTCAACAGTTAGATCTAGCAATTTTACGCCTATACGTTTAAAAATATGGCAGAAAATGTGTCAAAATGTTTCATGTTGTTGAGCAGGGAATTTCAGAGCCGCCTTAAAAGAAAAATTTAGAATGGGTAAATGAGGGCAGAATTTCTGCAATGTCGCACCGCACACCTTCTACCACATATTAATGGTGTTTTCAAATCCAACAGAGAAACTTTCTGATATAAGTTTTAATTTATTGTTGTTCGAAAATGCACGAAACTAGCTGGTGTTGTTGTTCAGAAACTATGTAATTAAACCGTTTTTTTCATTTTTTTACAAACGCAATAGATCTTTCAGGAAATAGTGTCAAAGTGGGCGTTTTGAACGGAATTTCCGCGCGAAGGAAGAGAGAGACTCAATAGCGAGCAAAAAACGTGTTTGTCACGTGATCAGAATTCCTTATAACTCAATAGGTAATTCATTGATCAAAAAATGGAAAAAACAGTTCAATTACAAATCACTTCCATGGCCAGGCTTTCCAGTTTTATACCTTTCTGTTAAAAATGAATTTGTAAATATGTCAAAACGTTTTGCGCTTGTTGAATAGAGCAGTTAAGAACAGCCTTAATTACATACAAAAAAATCTTTTCCATTTTCCAATTTTTTGGTATCTTATTTTAAATTTAAAATTTTAAAAATTTTTTAAATGGCCGGCATTTTAAAACAAGATGGCGGATGAAGCTGGCCAACGAACTCGGTCGAGATATTTGTATGTACTATGTACACACCAAGATACATCCAAATCGGTTCATAAATACGCCTGTTATAACGTGACAAATATCAGGACGTTTCAAAATGTCAGCCACGTTAGAAATTCAAAATGCTATAACTCAGCCATTTTTTAAGATATAGACGAAACAAAAACTGCTCCCGAATCTTTGTATCAAGGTCAAACGCATAAGAAAAAAATATTTTTTCAATTTTCAATTTTTTGGTACCGCATTTCAAATTTAAATTTTTCTTAAAAATTTAAATGGCTATCATTTTCAAACAGCATGGCGGATGATGCTGGCCAACGATCTCAGTTGAGACATTAGTATGTACTATGTACAAACGAAGTTACATCCAAATCGGTTCATAAATACGCCTTTTATCGCGTGACAAAATTCAGGACGTTTCAAAATGTCAGCCACGCTAGAAATTCAAAATGCTATAACTCAGCCATTTTTTAAGATATAGACGAAACAAAAACTGCTCCGGAATCTTTGTATAAAGGTCAAATACATAAAAAAAAAATATTTTTCCATTTTCAATTTTTTGGTACCACATTTCAAATTTCAAATTTTTTTTTAAACTTTAAATGGCCGCCATTTTGAAACAAAATGGAGGATGAAGCTGGCCAACGAACTCGGTCGAGACATTGGTATGTACTATGTACATACCGAATTACATCCAAATCGGTTCATAAATTCGAGAGTTACAGTATGACAAACGTCAGATATATATATATATATATATATGGATATATATATATGGATATATATATATATATAACTACGGAACTGATCCAACAATAAATAAACTAAACCAAATGACAACTACAAAATAACTAAAAACAACTAACTTTAAAAACAACATACTTTAAAAACAACATACTTTAAAAACGGCAAACTTTAAAAACATTCAAACTAAAACCAGAAGAAATTGAAACCATGGAGACAGGCCGGCATGCACTTGCGACATGCAACTGCGGGGTTAAAACCAGTTTTTATGTGCACAACGCTCCCCAAACAACCTGTCAAGACCAAAAAGAAAAAAAACTAACAAATCGAATGAGCTGCCTAGACCCATCGAAAACCAACAACTGAACATGAAACCCCAAACAATCGTGCACGCAAACCCTGAACAGTCAAAGCCACGGTTACTCCTCTCTTCGCATCCACATTACCTCTAAATCTCTGCGATAAGTCTTACACTTTACGAAATTTCGTAGCAGACTCTTCAAAAATCTCTCAGGATAGCCATGGTGCAATGCCAGAATATACCAATTGTAAAGTTCTTCAATTTTTTCCCCAGTATTTGATGTCAATCTGTCTATACGGTTTAACCCGTTAATAAAAATATTTCTATATATTGAGATATGCACATTTGATCCAAAATTTAAGATTTTTATAGTTTCAAAGTTAAAGCTTTTTCGTTTATCATATATATCTGTTTTTATCTCACCATTTTTTATCTCGATATTAATGTCTAAATAGTTGACCATGTTTTTACTTTTTGACTCCAATTTCAAATTTAAACCTCTAGGATAGCAATCAAATTTTTCTTTTTTCACATCATTGCATCTGACTATTAAAACGTCATCAATGTAACGAAAGCACTTCATATCCTCATTTATATCAATTTGTTCCTCATACATATATAAGTAGATATCGGCTAAAATCAAACTACAACATCCCCCCATTGGAATACCTCTAACTTGTTTGTAAACAATTTTCCCGTCATATAAGTAGTTCTCACTCACTACAAAGTTAAACAAATTAGTAAACCATTCCTGTCCGATATTTGAGGAATTATATTTACTAAAAAACTCCATAATTTTTATTTTAAGATTGTCCAAATCTATACTATTATACAAATCTTCAAAATCATACGCTGTTAAACTTGAAATGTTTTTCATTAGATTTAAATGTTTAATTAACTCAAAGCTGTTTTTTATTATACAAGCCGGTTTATCTTTCAATACTTCATCAAAAATCTCTTTTAATAATTTCAACAATTTTTTATTACAATTTTCCAAATATGAACCGAAACCACATGTAATAGGTCTAAAAGCAACCGGATCTTTATGAAACTTTGGAACCATTACCAAATATGGAAAGCTAGTACTATTTTGCTTTATTTTAATTTTTTTTATAATATGCTTTTACTCTATTACTAATAACTTGTTTATTTGATTTGACAATTTCATAGTTTATTTCATTACCATAAGCCTCCCTGAGTAATTTACCATATAATGTTTTACAAATAATTGCGTAATTTTTGTTAGCTTTATCTATATACGTAATTATAAATTTATTCCGCAATTCTGTTATAGATTCTTTCAAATCCTTATAATACTTTACTGAAACCCCCTCAGAGTTACTCTCAAAATTTCTACTGAAATCTTTTAAAATATGATACTTCCATTCCTCGAAAACGCTAGCTGGCAAATTGTATTTATAAACTAATTTTTGAATAAAAATATCTAAGTTCATATTCAAGCGTTTTTTTGCCATATTTCTTGTTAATACTCTCTTAATATATATATATATATATATCAACTTTTGAACGGAGGGTGGTTTCGGGGTCTGGGGGTCATGATCGATGAAAATATACCAAAATTTTTTGAAATCGCTTTCCTCCGAACGGCTGCAATAGGTAGCTTTTTGTAATGAAAGCTACCTAAAAATAACTTGACGTAAGCACATGTAACTTCCTTGAAGTCAAGTGAATGTGACATTTACGATCAACCGTTATTGGCATTTAATCTTATAATTTGGCGATAGATTTTTAGTCGATGGGATAACTAGGTAGTACCAAAAAAAAAAAAAAAATTAGTGATTTTATGTAAAATAAAAGGAACAATTTTACTAAGAAATTAGCGTTATAGAACGAAAAGGTTGAACGATCAACCAATAATGGTTGATCGTAAATGTCAAATTCACCTGACTTTAAGCAAGTTACACGTGTTTACGTCACAAAGTGATTTTTATTTCGGCGTTTTATTTGTATTTTTATTAATGTTATACTAATTTATTTGTTATTTAAAATAAAAATTATGTCAATTTGTATAATTTGGCGAAATTGGTTGACGGGATAACTAAGTAGTACCAACGAAAATATTTAAATATGAAAGCAATGTTTGTAACGACTTAAAAATTATTTTCAATGAAAGAAATTGGAATCGGAATAATATTTGGTGATTTATAATTTGCTCCTCGATAAGAAGAAAAAATGGGCACATTTATAACAGCCGTGCGCAGATCTCGCCAATAGCATTTTTAAAATTGCCAGTAGCAGTAGTTACATTTTGCGTATCTAAATTAAAAATAATTCTTTGTTTTTAATTATGGAATTATTTCCTGTTATTGTTTATCTTTTCAGTTTTGTAAATGAAATTAGTGTAAGGCATGCATTTTAAATGAAATGAGTGAAAGGTTTGTACCTTAAATGAAAATAATAAATATAAGAATATGGGTATGAAAACAATCTTTGTTGATTTATTACCTGCGCCCGGCTAACATAAAAGTATCACAAAAGTCACATATTCACTTTTCTTTGGGCTCATAGGAATCCAAGTTAACCTTCCGTAATCGGATACTTCACATATTTTTGTATTAGCTATAATGTTGAAAGCATCGTTTACGTTTGAAGCGAAAATTTCGCGATGAATTCTATTACACAAAATCTCATCATCATCATCTATTATATATTTAAAACGGAAATTTGCATTTCATTCCGATTGTTTATAATACTTTGATAGGATATACCACAAAAGGTGGTACAGATGTCATATACGCCCCATATTGGTGCAATTTTTTACCGACGCCAATTTGGCGAAAACATAAACAGCATATCTTCCGGGTTACAGCTTCCGGGTTACCATATCAAGCAAAATAACGACACTTTGGCGCCAGTTAAGTATTGTTGCGTTTGCAATGTTTCTAACATTGGCGTCAGAAAAAAATCGCGCCAATATGGGGCATGTATGACATCTGTGCCCAAGTGGTTAGGTAATAATTTTGGAAAGGTTTTAGTATATACATATTGTTCAACGCTACTTAGTCATAGAGCGAAAAAAAATTAAAAAAATTAAGTGAACCTGATTATGAAAGTTTAGCCTTTTTTTAAAAATCTACAGAATGTATTTTCATACAAGTGGCACTGTTATATGGCGTTTCAGGAATGCTGTTAGTATATAACATTTCATTATATGTTGATTAGTTATAGAGCTATTAATTCCTGTTGTCATAACGGTCTCATTGCCCTACCAAAAGTGCATTGTTAGTAATCAACTAAAAGAATTACTTCTTAATAGCTAAATTTTGTCCAACGCTTAAGGTAATATTATATCACAATGGCGTTCGTATCGTTTTCAGCAATGAGTAAAGTCCATCTGAAGGACCATATTGTTTAAAATGCAAGTTCAAATTCACCAATGTTCATTTGGAAAAATTGACCAGCGCAGCGGGCATAGCCTGCTAGTATATAATAAAGAACATCTACAAAAAAGTTTAAATCTCCATCTCAAATTTAAAAAAAACCTTAGCATTTTTACTTTCTTCTATCTTCAATAGAGGAAAGTATTGTAATCGAAATTTTTTTCGACTTCCGGTTTTTGACGGATTTACACGTTTTAGGGGTCACAGATTAAAAAAAATGTTTATAAATAATGTCTTTCTGTCCGTTTGCCCGTGTGTCCGTATGTCCGTATGTCCGTGTGTCGCCATTATACCATCAAAAATTGTATGAAGTTATGCATAGAATTGAACCAATTTTTTTTTTTTTAAGTTTTCGGCTATGGCAAGCAGGTTCTCCATTCATTTGGAAAATATCTGGCGGTAGGGGTTGCTGTAATAGCGATTTTTGTGCGAATTGTATGCATTTTGAATATTGTACCATCGAAAAGTGTATGCAATTAAGCATAGAATTGAACCAAATTTTTTGTGTATGTTTTTGGCCATAGCAAGAAGGTTCTCCCTGGATTTGGAAAAATTCCGACGGTAGGGGGTGCTGTAATAGCAATTTTTGTGCCGTTTTCAATGTTGTACCATCAAAAAGTGTATGAAGTTATGCACAGAATTGAACCAAATTTTTTGTGTATGCTTTTGACCATGTCAAGAAGGTTCACCCTGAATATTGAAAAATTCCACCCGAATGGTGCGCTGTAATAGCGATTTTTGTGCAATTTTCCAAATTGTACCATTGAAAAGTGTATGAAGTTATGCATAATTCTAATAAAAATACTAATAAAAATGAATTATTGGTATTTGTAAAAACATTTTGAAATATTAATATACATGAGATAGAAGAAAGTTTTGGGATTGGCACATCCAACTAGTTTAAACATGAAAGTGAAGAAAATAGGAACATGGAGAAACAGCCATTTAAAGTTATCATTTGTGTGGATCATTGCACTGGATGTATTAACAAAATTTACAATATCTTGCAATATAAATGCCGTTTGTGTAAAAATGAGGTGTCAAAATATTCACAATTAAGCAGGCTTTCATTTAATACCTTTTTTAAAAATTCGATTTTTTGACAAATTTTGAGGTAATCTGTCCCCTTAACGCTGTTCCAGATGCTCTATTTAACAAGCGCAAAACGTTTTTACACATTTACAAAGTCCTTTTTAACGGAAAGATATAAAACTGGAAAGCCTGACCAGGGAAGCGATTTGGAATCGAACTGTGTTTTGCATTTTTTTTATCCATAAATTACCTTTTGAGTTAGAAGCGATTTAGATCACGTGACAAACACGTTTTTTAACATTTTTTTAATTATTCTTCTTTCGCTCGGAAATTCGGTTCAAAATGCCCACTTTGACACTATTTTCTGAAAGATCTATTGAGTTTGAAAAAAACCCCGGAAAAACAGCTCTATTATCTAGTTTCCGAGCAACAACACCTGCTAGTTTCATGCATTTCCGAACAAAAATAAATTAAAACTTATGTCATAAAGTTTCCCATTTGGATTTGAGAACAGCCTTAAAATCTTCTTTGAGGTGGCATTTATTATTCGCAGGTAGATTAATTAAATCTGGACCGATAGAGTTTGAGACTCCCAACAAAATAGTCTTTTGCAATAATGTGTACTTTCTCGTAAAGGAGAAAAGATTTGCAGAGTATGGGGTGTTGTTGCAAATCTAGACTGACAGTCTAAACAAGATGCATTATTGGTATTACATCTATGGTCAATACTATTGCGCTTCCAAAATACAGGGCAAGTCAAAATGAATATAGCGATTACAAATGGCTATAAAAATTTAATAGAAAAGAGTTTATCTATAAAATTAGCACAGAATGTAGACGGAACTTCAAAATTTTGTATACATACGTCATAGATGCTCTATGTGACTTCCCTTGGTCACACGAACAACATCTAGGCGGTAGTTCATTTCACGCCATTCATTTTGAAGCATTTGTTCAGTCACCGATGCAAGCGCATTAAAAATGCGTACTTTGAGTTCTTCAATTGTTTTGGGCATGGGAGGAACCATGTCTTTCACATAACCCCGTAGAAAAAAATATCGGCCATTTTTACCGTCATAATTGGCTATTTTTACTAATGAGACGGTCGCAAATGAACAGCATTCTTAATGTTGCAAAGCTTCAAATCGCGCATGCGTAAGTTTCCGCTTCACCGCACCTGTGCATTACGTAAAGAAATTTTGAAGTTCCGTCTACATTCTGTATTAAACTTATTGAAAAATTCTTTTCCATTAAACAGTTACAGCCGTTTGTAATCGCTATATTCATTTTGACTTACCCCGTATATTAACATGGATTTTGATATGTTTTGGGCGACTATAGAGTGTTCTAGATTTCCCTTCCGAATAATCAGTCAAGCTACAAGATTTTACTTCGACTACAGTTTCATTGATGTTAGATTTTTTTCAGGGAGTGCCTTTCCAGAATTTTTGTATCAAACTCTGAAGATTTCTCGTAGACATTTAATAGAGACTTTGATTAAGGCTGCACAGTACCCTAAAAATGACAAAAATATCGAATATTTTTTATTGAATTTTTCAGTGGTCCATACGGTTGTGAATCATGACTCCAAATTGTAGATCTGAAATCCAAATAGTTTTGAAGATATTTGAGTTTTCCGAGTTTTCTCAGAGTGTTCTGAGTGTTCCTTTACAAACTTTAAATGCATTTTTCTCAGAATTTAATTTTGTTGATGTTAGTGTTGCTATTCCCTAAGGCTTTTTTTCTGTTGCAGATAGTCTTGAAATTTTTTGTAGACACATATAAATATATGTACTATAATAATTAGTATGGATTAAGGTCTGATGTTTATAGTTATATATTTTTTAAATGTCAAAGACAATACTTCCAAATTTTTCGTGGTTTTTTTTTTTTTTTTTTTTTTTTTTTTTTTTCAGGTTTCGCGCTACAAAATTTTTTTTTGAATTTAAATAAAAGTTACATATTTAATTCCATACTAACTTTTGTTCCCAATAATCCAATGAATTTAAGTCACTTAAAATAAATAAAAAATATTAAAAATTAAAAATATTATAAAAGTTTTAAAAAACTTCAAATTTTTCAAAAAATTTTAAATAAAAAAATGGTGATTGCTAAAATGATTATTATTATTATTATTATTATTTTTACCAGAATCAGTTTAATTTTATAATCTGAAACATAGTCATTAATTATTTTTAATGTAACTGTCTCCAAAAATTTTCTTTGAAAAAGGGACAGTGTAAGCCTTAAGGACTCTTGGATTTAGAATTAGTATCAGCAGAAATCGGCGCTGCAGTTGCCGTGATCTGCAGTAAATTTCTTAAACAGAGTTAAAAATTCATGAAGATATAAGTGTCATTTTTTTAAAAAATCTATCTCTGGTTGGATAATTTGTGTTGAAAGAAAGCAACGATGATTTTTGTAAAAGTATTTGCCAATTTTTTTACCGTTTATTTTAAAATCAAGTGGCTGGATACTAGTATTTTTTAAGTTTATCGAGATATATTATTTTTGTGTTCTGGTTGAGAGACTCTGGATGTAAGTGTACGCTTAAATTGGAACCAGGAGAATTTGGTAAGATGAGCAACAAGTTATTCAGATTTTCAGAGTTTAAACAAGTAATATAAAAATTTTGCTTTTAAAGTCAATTCCTACTTAGGTCATCAAAGAAAAATTTAATAGAATCCTTTAATATAATATTAGTTTTTGTTGCGTTAAAATATCTCAATTTGATGATTTTCTATAAGCAAGTAGGTTATTTTCTATAAGCAAGTAGGTTTACAGTGGGAGTCTATTGGGAATTTGGCGAAATATTAGCGATAACGCCAAGTTGGCGTCACTTTTAGCGACACATTTTGGTAGCCAAATTTGGCGATATATCGCCAAGTTGGCGAGAAACTTGGCGGTATTTGGCGACAGAACAGGGTCCCCCCTATGGTAATACCTTTATAGATATGAAGATGCATTAAATGCTATTCAATAACCAATGGCCGCCATTTTGTCTCCCCTATAAAACTAAATTTAATTAATTAAAATTTAATTAAGGAATTAATATTTGAAAAATCTGTATTAACATCAATTGTCATCTAGTACAAGTTTAAAAAAAATTATTTCAACTTGATAGGACGAATAATAAGTATTTTATTAACGATTGAAAATTTGAACAAGATATATAAATAAATATAGGAAGAGTGTGAACTAATAGTAGGAATTGAATAATTGATGGTGATGCAGCATTCCATATTTTAAGAGAAGAGCTTAGTCGATAATTCTTTTGTGATTTTCAGGCAGAGCAAGAAAAAATTATAAAAATAGTTTGAGCAGTTTTAAAAATATTTCGAATCACAGTCACGCTGAACTATGAGATGTTTGCCGAAGAAGCTAAACATTTTTAGCAGACAATAAAAATATCACAAGTTAATTTGAAATCTGGGACGCAAGATTCCGATTAATCTACCTCTGTGAAATAAAGGGTGGAGTACTGTCCTATCGGAAAGATTAAAGAAAAAAGCGAAATCTTAGTCAGGAAAATAACTAAGACAAATACTAGGCCTAAAATCGGGGAAATAGAAAATAAAATAAATATTCACTGCTCACTTTCTGACGTACAGTCTTTTAAACGTAAAGGTGTAAAATTGGCAGACCTGACTGTGGAAGCAGTTTGGAATCGAAATGATTTTTCCATTTTTTGATATATAAATTACTTATCGAGTAATTAGCGTTTTTGATCGCGTGACAAGGCGTTTTTCTCCTTTCGTTGACTATTTTTTCTGCTTTCATCAGAAAATTCTGTTCAAAACGTCCACTTTGACAGTATTTTCTGAAAGATCTATTGCGCTAACAAAAAAACGGAAAACGTCTTTCGATTACGAAGTTTCTCAATAACAACAGCTGCCAGTTGCATGCGTTTCCGAAGAAAAATGAATTAAAACTTATGTCATAAAATTGCCCGTTTGGATTTGAGGACAGCCTTAAAGTCATTCTCCAAGAATTATTTTTCCCCCGCCGAGCAACATAAAACATTCTGAAACATTGTGGCCTTTTTCAAACTTAAAAGCATGCAATTTGTAGGCATGAATACAGAATTGACTTGAAATTGAATAGGTTTTTCATTTTTCAAACCTTTTCATTTCTTTCAAACGCATTGTATCTTGAGTTATGTTTTGTGATCTCATAATGACTTTCTCGGGCTATGATATACAGAAATTTGTTTCAAAATTCCAACTATAACAATATTTTCTAAAATTTATCGAAGTCTTTATCGGAAATTGCAAACTATACGAATTGACTGTACCCAAATAACAGCACTTGCCATTTTTACGAGTTTATGAATGTAAATAACTTCACAAATATGTCAGAAATTAGAAAATTTACATTTGAGAAGCCTCACTGCTCCAAATAACAAAATTTCAAGTTTATTTTAACTTAAAAGCATCTTTTTGAAGATTCTTGGTTGATATACGCTAGATAGGCACATTTGGGAACCGCTTTTTGAAGGGACGGAATATTCTGTTGCATATTGCATCAATGTAAAAGGGCAAATATAGCACTTTTTAAAGTTAGCATTGAGGCCGCGTGTTTCTTTTGAAAGAGATGGTGTCATCAGAATTAACCAACTAAAAAGTCTTTCAAATCTGTAGAGGAGTTCATTCAGAATCTTAAAGCTGTTCTTAACTGCTCTGCTCATCAAGCGCAAAACGTTTTGACACATTAACAAATTCATTTTTTAACGGAAAGATATAAAATTTGAAAGCCTGGCCATGGAAGCGATTTGGAATTGAACTGTGTTTTCCATTTTTTGATCCATCAATTACCTATTGAGTTAAAAGCGATAATGATCACGTGACAAACAATTTTTTCGCCCTTCGCTGACTGGAACTTCTGCTTCCTTTGGAACTTTGGTTCGAAACGTCAACTTTGGTACTATTTTCTGAAAGATCTATTGCGTTTTCAAAAAATGGAGAAAACATCTCAATGACATAGTTTCTGAACAACAGCATCAGCTAGTTTCATGCCTTTTCGAACAAAAATAAATTAAAACTTATGTCAAAAAGTTGCCCTTTTGGATTTGAGAACACCCTTAAAATCATCTTCTTTGATGTGGTAATTATTATTCGCCGGTAGGTTAATTAGATTCGGACCGATAGAGTCTGGGGCTCCCAACAAAATGGTCTTTTGCGATAGTGTGTACTTTCTTGTAAATCAGGAAGATGTGCTGAGCATGGGGTGTAGTTGCAAATCTAGAATGACAGACTAAGCATGATGCATTGTTTGTATTACATCATAGTTCAATACTATTGCGCTTCCAAAATGTATTGACATCGATATTGAGATGTTATGTTTTCGGCGATGATAGTGTTTTAGATATTCCTTCCGAATAATCAATCCGAGCTACAACAATTTGCTAC
Source organism: Maratus speciosus (assembly GCA_963932465.1). NCBI lineage: Eukaryota > Metazoa > Arthropoda > Arachnida > Araneae > Salticidae > Maratus > Maratus speciosus. The sequence continues at coordinate 22,642,881 of OZ010798.1, read as the reverse complement.
GACTACAGTCTCATTGATGTTAGATTTGTTTTCAGTGAATGCTTTTGCAGAATTTTTGTATGAACCTGGAAAGGTTGCTAGTAGACATTTTGTAGCGATTCTGATTAAGGACTGTTGGATTTAGATTGGTGTCAACAGAATGAGGCGCTGTAGTTGCCAAGGGATTTTTTCATCTGTAGTATATTTCTTAAGGGTGTTCTCAAATCCCAAAGGGCAACTTTCTGACATAATTCATTTTATTGTTTCATTATAATTCATTTATAATTCATTTTCATGTTTTAATTCATTTTTGTTCGGAAACGCATGAAATTAGAAGGTGTCGTTATTCAGAAACTACACTCTAAAACTGGGAGGAGTGAAAAAGTCACTCTTTGAAAGAGTGGCAGGCCTTTTCACTCCTTTTGGGGTGAATTTTGTAAAAATACACTCCTTAAAGAGTGGAATTTTCCACTCTCTAGAAAGGAGTGCAATATCTCACTCCGTTATCGAGAGTGAAGTTGTCACTCCCGAAAGAGTGGCTTGCGTATGCATTGCGTATTAACCAATCAGAAATCAGCAAAGCGACAGCGCCCTCGTAAGATAAGAAAAATGATCACATTTTCGCCCGCCATCTTAGGATTAACAGATTAGGATATCATTAAAATTATTCTTAATGGAATACATAAAATAAAGGTAAGTCTTATTTAATTTTAACCATTTATTCGTGTAGATATGTTAAGATTATGCGCTGAATAGTTGTATGTTGTATAGAAAAAGATTGACCAAGGAATGTTCTCCTGATTTCTAGATTTGAGATTTCTAGATTCTAGAAGAGATTGTCTATTATGTTTCTTCATGTAGCGGTTTGAAATATACGTGTAATAATATAATTGTTTTAACAATTGAAAAACACACAAATGCTTAGCAAAAGATAATGAAAACTTCATTAATTCGGCCAATGTGAGTAAAAATAAATGAATGGAAATACAGTAAATTCTGTGTAAAGCGGATTCTGTGTTAGCCAGAAATCTGTCTATCGCGGAAAATTTCTCGAGTCCCGGCGAACCCATAGAAAATAACAATAATTCATGTTGCATAAGCCGGAATCTGTCTAACGCGGAAACGGAAAGGTTTTTAGGTCCCACCGAAATCAAAATTTTGCATAAGGCGAAAAAAAAGATGTTTTAAAAATGAAAGGCATTTGGTTTATGAAACTTTAATATTGATAAATATACGTCAAATACTCTATGGCGAGCATTTTAATTAAATCCAGTAATAGATTAATAAAGTTTATTTAAAAGAACAGTAGCTTTTAAGTATTTCCTTCTTATTTCATTTTTTCCTACATGAATTTGAATTTAAAAGTCATTATTATGAATAGAATGCACATTTATGAAATTATGTGTATTTTCTAAAGTACTATACATTATGCTTTAAGGTTGTACTCAAATTCAAAGTGATAACTTTCTGTCAAATTCCCGGTCATTTTTGGGGGTAAACGTCAAATTTGCAAGAATTTTTATTACAGCAATATGAAGAAATTGAATAGCGTTTAACATTTATCTATAAAGACAACGGATATTTCAGAATTTTAGTTTCCAACCGATTGGTCAGGACAAAAAATGTAATATCTTCACCGGAGAGCTCGAATTCATTATAACTCAACATCCAATCCGTTTATCGGAAACGAAAAATGCTATTCGATTCTAAATCAATCCCGCCGACTATTTTCTTTCTCATTGTACTAGAGAAAGAATGTCACTTTTTTGCTTGCTTGGTACTTTCACTTCCGAAGATCGTCTACGCAATTCAGTCATTTGGTCGCTACTATTTGAAATATAAGGCATATACTTGTATTTGTGAAAGTAAATGATTTTCATTTAATTTCAGAATTGAAGCAATTTCGTATTCGTAATATTTACTTTAGTGATCAAATAATATTTTTCGAAATTATTAAAAACCATAAATTTAATAACAAGTCTGATTTCATTAAAAGTTTTATTTTCAAGAATGGTACTAAAGGTTACGAAGGTAAAAAATATATAAGATTTGGGCATTTTTTTTCTTTCTTTCTTTCTTTTCTTTTCTTTTCTTTTTTTTTTTTTTTTTTTTTTTTTTTTTTTTGGTGGAGGGGTCTTTTTAGCATAAGCCGGAATATTGCATACCACGGAAAATTTTCTCGGTCCCGAGCGATTCCGCCTTAGACAAAGTCTACTGTATTTTATTCTTCCCATTCCATTTTCCCAATTAATTTCGAACTTTAGCCAACGATCGAAAAAAAAAAAAAAAAGTTTTATCTGTTTCGTTTGCAAAGTTGAGTGACTCAGAAGACATCTGGATTTTCTTACAATGCCTAGCAGATGCGATGTGAACATTAATTTGCTGTTCTGTGAGATTTTTTTTTTATTACTGATTTCAGATTTTACACACTTAGAGTATTTATCATCATTATTATTGTTTCGGAGCTAAATATGATGTTTGATGATTATGATATTACGAAAAGGTTGGAACTAGAGGTCTGCACGGACCGAAATTTCCAGGCCCGGGCCCGGCCCGGTAAAAAACTTAAAAGCTCTGCCCGAGCTCGGCCCTGCCCGAATGAATTTCTACAAAACATTGATTTTTACGTCTATTTTGTTAAAAATTTGTCTCGTACAAGGAGTTCTGATCCAAAATATTTTTCTTAACTTTTTTTTTTCATGTTTATAATCTTCACTTTTATAGAAGTGCCGCAGACTGGGATATTTATTTTTTTAATGAATCTCTATTGCTTGTATGTAAATGCTTCAGTTATCATTAATATTGTTAATCTATATTCCATGTATTGAAGTGTTAAAAATCTTAAAAATGCTATACAGTAAAATCTTCTAAGACGGAGTTGCATAGAAAAAAAAGAAAAATAAATGCGGTATAGACAAGTTCCCTTCTTAGCAAGTGTATGTATTATATATTCTTTTCTTACGTATTATTATAATAATTTTGCATGGATCAATACGTTTTTGAGTTTAAAACAGGGTTCCGTCCTCTAGTTGGTACATTAATTTTTTTTAAACTGTATGTAAGCTTTTTCTGCGGTTTATGATTTTAAAATTTCGAGACTGAGTAATATAAGAAAAAATTAATTATAGACATTCTGCATCAGTTATTAAATTTCCCTCAATTTAAACGCATTTTCTACGTTTTTCATGCACATAAGTTTTGGCACTAAAAAATAAAAAATGATATTTAAGCATTGAAATAAAATGTTTTTTATGCCTGTTTTGAAGTTTATCGATAAGATAGCTTTAGTATATTTTTTAAAAAGTTCATATTTTCTTACATAATTTAGGACTGAATATTTTTTAAAGAGATTAATAACTACTTTTTTACATTAAAATGTTTTTCAAACAATAAGAACTTTTCATATGCAGTCATTTACTTTATTTTTATCAAAATTCATACAGATACAAATAAATGTAATTTGTTTATATTCATATATATATATTTTTCTATTTCCTAGGTCAATCTTTTCCTATAAAACATATCAAATCTATTTTGCTCATATTCCCAAAATACAATATCTACGGGAATAAAAAAATAAAATTAAATATGACTTACCGTGTCGTTTCACTAATAAGTATATTGTTTTCAACAATAATGGGTGAAAATTAGAAATCATGATTAAGTTAAGGAATATGTTTAAAAGAAATATACATACATATTCCAGAGAACTTAAAATTTAGACTACATGATCATATTAAATAAAACGAAAGCAAATCAACGCGTTTAAAAAATACACATTCTTAATATTTAAATCATACTTAGAACTCATTTAAAAAAATATATGTAAGTTTATAATAAGCATTGTTTTTAAGTAAAAAATGAAAAATATTTTAGAACAATAGGACTTTACAAAAATAGCAATAATTTACGGAAAAAGTACGGTAAAAAGAAAGGAATTTACATTTATAACCAAAGATTAAAATGACATCAAACATTGTTAAACATATAACATCCACCTATTAAAAAGTTATTTATAAAACTTTAAAAATAATATTTTTATAGGGCATGCAATAAAAGCAAATACAAAGGATAAGATTGGAATAAAATATATTAGTTTATTTCTGTCAGTAATCTAAATTAAATTCATATAACTGATTTTTTCCTTAAAAGTTCAATTAGTGTTACAAACTATGAATTATATAAATATTGCTCATAAAGTATTTTATTCCAATCTTTACCACGCTTGTATCTATTTTCATTGCATGCTGTAAGAGGTGATTTAAAAGAGGTGATTCTTTTAAAATGCCCGTAAAAGCAAAATAAAAAAAGGATTGACTCCATAAAAAATGAACATTCACTTCTATGAAAGAGTGACTATTCACTCCTACCAGGGGTGAAAAACCGCACTCCTTTAGCAAGAGTGAATAGTCACTCCTCCGAAAGAGTGATTATCCACCTCTGTTTAGAGTGAATATTCACCTCCCAGGAGTAACTATTCACTCTTTCAGAGAGTCAAAAATTTCACTTTTGCTCAGAGTGAATAGTCACTCTAAAGAGGTTGGGCATATTTTGACTCTGCGATAGAGTGACTATTCACTTCTCTGGAGTGAATAGTTACTTCTTTTTATTTAGAGTGTATGCCATCGAACTGTTTTTTCCGTTTTCTTCTAAACGCAATAGATCTTTTAGAAAATACTGTCAAAGTTGGCATTTTGAACTGAACTTCCGAACGAAAGAAGAAAATCCAGTCAATAAGGAGAGAAAAATGACATGCCACATGATCAAAATCGCTTATAACTCAATAGGTAATTGATTGATCCTAGAATGGAAAAAACAGTTCCATTCCAAATCGTTTCCATGGCCAGGCTTTCCAATTTTATATCTTTACGTTAAAAAATGAATTTGTAAATGTGTCAAAACGTTTCGCGCTTGTTGAGCAGAGCAGAGTAAGAACAGCCTTAAACGAAACATGAAATTTCATGAAGATATAAGTGTCATTTTTTAAAGAATCTGTCTCTGGTCTCTCTTGCTGAAAGAAAGCAACGATGATTTTGGTACAAATATCTGTCAATTTTTTGTTGCAGTTTGTTTTAAAATAAACAGGCTGGATGCTAGTATTTATTACGGTTACTGCTGATTATAATCAAAGTTTAAATAATTGATGGTGATGCAGTATTCCATATTTTAAGGCTGTTCTCAAATCCAAAAGCGCAACTTTATGACATAAGTTTTCATTTATTATTGTTCGGAAATGCATGAAACTGGCAGGTGTTGCTATCGTGGGATCCAGCCGTGGGTGCAAAAGGAGGAGGGGTTTTAATTCTTTAACCCTTTATATCCTGAATTTTGAATACAAAAATTGCTTCATCTGAATAATTATTTGCGTTAATGTCAAAGATATCCAGAACAACATATATAATAATCATAATTATAACTGATTTAAAAAATCGGTAGTTAGATCTCTTTTTGAAAACTATTTACAAGAATAATTAGATTAATTCACAAAAATTCTCTTATGTAAATCTCCCCATTCCTTTATGAACAGTGTCAATAAATGTATTGTAAACCTATCTGTAGCAGAGAAGTAAACTGATCATTTTCCGAGTTGTGAGAAGGCTTATATAATTAGATCAGGCTGCAGCATTTATGCAAGTCGTATTTTTTTGGGAGCTTGGTACTGCTGATTTAGCAATTAACGAGGCTGCATCTCTACCAATAGAATATTCAGTTTTGTTTTAACTATAATTTTTTGGCAACTTGATGTAATGTTTTTCTACTTGTTGAACTTTAAAACCTAGTATGACTTTTACGTTAAGAATTAGCTGATGAGGGATTCAGAATGAATCCGAAACGTCCTTTTAAATTGTTTTTAGTTTTTTTATGCTTTAATGTAATGTAATGTCTGTTAGTTTGAAAAGTTTTTATAAGTGTTTTGTAATTGCAAGCTTTCGTATAATGTTTTTTAATAGGATTAAAGCTGCACCTAGGTAAATGTTTGAGAAAATAACCCCAATAAAAAATAGTGAGCTTAGACTGTTTCGCTAACTGTGTGCTTTCTAAATAGAACTGAGCAAATTATTTTGTATGAAAAATGCAATCTACTTTTATTAGTAGACGAATTAGATAAATTTTACAACGAATTTTCTTTAATGGTACTTTAAAATACCGTCAGGATAGGAAGGGTTAAGTATTGTTAATATTATTTTATGTACGAATGTTAATGAGGCTGTGAACCTCATTGAAAGTTTTAACACATTAACTTCCAAACTATGACCTCATCCACCATAAAATATGAAATTATAAATTAAACTTTTAGTACATTGTAAATTTTACCAATAGCGACGTTTCATAGTAATAAATTGACTTCAAAGAAAACTCATGGCACAGGTATTCTTGTACCATGGTGTCATGTATCAATGTGTTAATGGGATCACGAGTCTCTTTTCTGTGGTACCATTCTGTTGTTTACCGTTATGTTTTAACGTGTATTATCTGTTTTCTTTTTATTATATAACACAATTCGTTTCTACTGAGAAAATTATTAGCTTCTATTCAGTATAACATTTTCAAGATGATTTGGTAGGATACATGATCTAAGTATTTTTACTTTCTTCTATCTTTACAAGAAGAAGGTATTGGATTCATGACAATTTTCGACTTCCGTTTTTCGACAGATTGACACGTTTTAGGAGTCAGAGATTCCAAAAAACATGTTTTTACAAAATGTCTGTCTGTGGTTCTGTGGTTCTCTCTGTCTGTATGTGACACAATTTTTGTGGGCGCTCTATCTCAAGAGCTAATGCACGGAATTTAATAAAAAATTATATTCTAGTAGTCACTAATATAAATTGGTGTTGATTAGTTTTTGGTGTAAATCGCCCGACAGGTGGCGCTGCTATGCTGCATTTTTCGCGATTTCTTCAATAGCTCTATGTCAAGACCTAATGCACGGATTTTCATCAAACTTCAGATTCAGTTATTCCTTGATATGAATTGTTGCTGGTAACGTTTTGTTGTAAATGGCCCAACAGATGACGCTGCTATGCTGCATTTTGAAGGATTTACACGATTTTGCAATAATTCTAGCTGAAGAAATAATGCACGGATTTTCATCAAACTTCAGGTTCAGTTAGTTCTTGACATGAACTGACATTTTGTAAAATTTGGTGTAAATCACTCAGCAGGTGGCGCTGCTATGCTGCATTTTTTGCGATTTCCGCAATCTATCTCAAAAACTAATGCTTGGGTTTTCAACAAACTTCAGAATCAGATATACCTGGATATGAATTAGTGCTGTTTATGTTTTAATGTAAATCGCTCAAAAGGTTGCGCTGTTGTGCTGAATTTTTGCGATTTCCGCAATAGCTCTATCTCAAGAACTAATACCTGGAATTTCAACAAACTTCAGATTGAGTTATACCTTGATATCAATTAGTTTTGTTTATGTTTGGGTGTAAATCGCTCAACAGGTGGCACTGCTATGCTATATTTTTCAGAATTTCCTTTACAGCACTATCTCAAGAACTAATGCACAAATTTTCATCAAACTTCCAATTCAAATATACTTTGATATGAATTGGTGCTAAATTGATGTAATTTCTTGTACTATTTAAATAATTTAATTGAAATGATTTAAAGTTTTGTGATGGCCACAACATACTAGTTTATATTATTCTTTAATAATGAAAATCGTGACTTAACTTTTAATGTCCCAAATTATGAATTCATGAAAATTTCACCTTCTAAATCTTTTTTCGTGAATTATTGAAACGACGGTAGCAGATTTACACAAACATTTAATGAATTTTGCCAATTAAAATTAATTGATTAAATTTAAATTTTGAGGGATTTTGTGCAATATTAATAACTCCACTCCAATCTTTTATTTTAAATATATTTTTTAGTATTCTGAAGAGTTAGGAAATGTAAAAATATAATGTTCTGACTATAGAAATCCAAAAAAAATTTCCAACTGATCCCCCCTCCCCTCCCCCTAATCTTTCAACTTCAAGAAAGCTGAAAAGATGCAAAAGCAAAAGAAGTCATCCTTTTAAAAATATTTTTGTTTTGTACAACCCATAATACTTTTGGAACAAGATAAAGTAAAGCATCTATAACTCATTCTAAACTGTATTACTACTAATCGATGCATTAAATGAATTTTATAATAAGTTATTTTAATGGTACTTTAAAGAACCGTCGCGGCATGAAGGGTTAAGAAGTTTTTAAATATATTATACTGCATGCAGAAAATCTATTGGAATATATTTATGCGTTTTATTTCATTAAAATGGCTCATTAATTACTATTTTTTTGTAACAGAGAAATTATATTAATGAAAATAAAACGAAGACATACAAATTTGGTTGATAACATTAATATAAGATCTTCAGGATATGTAGCTTCCTGATGTTTGAAATCGTCAAAACCTGGGAATGTTCAGTCGAAGCTATGCAGTCCTCCGGATTTGTACTTAATTAGCAAGAAACATTCGAAAATTACATTCATGGATTATAAGATGTGCTTAGAGAGTTAGTATGTATAAAAGCTCCCTATAAACATATCTTATTTATTATTTGATCTAATTAAGGTATTTTTCAATTAATTTTGAATAAAATAAGTCGCTTAGTTCTAACGCAAAATTTCTGTGTTTTCTGGCACATTAAAATGGTAGGCATCAACATGTACTGAAAATTTCCCTCTCTTAGCGATACGAGGGTTGCTATTTATATTTCTGGCCTTGGCAACAGGAAGTGTTACTAGGCGACCGCAGACGATTTCAACTGAAACTTTTATATTTTTAACCATAAATTTTTCAGAACGATTTGCCATTTTAGCTTGATTTGTGTTATTTACAGTAAATTGAAAAAATTCATGTTGTGCAAAAAAGGGAATTGACTCGTAAACCTTTTCGTGCGATTATTATTCATAACTTGCGACGTGGATTGTCAAGACAAGAGTGCTTCCATGAACTTAATTCTTTATACAACGATAAAGCACCAGCCTACAGCACTGTAAAAAACTGGTATAACAAATTCAATCGTCGACGATGTTTGCTCCAGGACGCATTCCGTGAAGGTCGTCCAAAATCGCTTGTTTTTCCAGAAAATATCGATGCTGTGCGTGAACTGATAAAGCAAGATCGTCATGTGAGATTGAGGCATCCGTGGACATTATTATGACAAGCATCAATAAGATATTACGTGAACATTTGGGAGTAAAAAAAAAATTGTTCGCGTTGGATTCCTGATAATCTGACAAATGCTCAAAAGAAGGCTCGTGTCGATTGGTACAGGGAAATTTTGAAAGAATGCGTTCAAGGTTCATCAAAGGCTGTGTATAACATCTACACAGGTGACGAATCATAGATCTATGCATATGAGCCGGAAAAAAAACGGCAATCGACTGTATGGGTCTTCCAAGATGAGCCAAATCCAACAACAGTTGTTCGAGGAAGAAGCACATCGAAGCAAATGGTTGCCTGTTTATTCGGCATTATCGGTCACGTGGCGACAGTGAAGTTAAAGCAACGCAGATTCGTTAATTCTGAATGGTATATGGTCATTTGTTTGCCAGAAGACTTCGGAGAAATTCGAAAAAAGCAGACGAACAGGTGAATAAGTCTTCATCGTGAGAATGCGAGCTCTTACACGTCGGCTCAAACAAAGGAATTTCTGAAAAGCCAAAACATCGAATTGATGTGTCATCCACCGTACAGCCCTAATTTGCCATCCAATGACTTTTTTTTATTCCCACACATCAAAAATAAATTACGTGGACAACGATTTTCGACAAACGAAGAAGCGGTTGAGGCATTCAAAACGCATGTTTTGGAGTTACCTCCATCAGAGTGGAAACAGTGCTTCGAAAATTGGTTCAAACGCATGTAAAAGTGTATTGATCTTCATGGAGAATACTTTGAAAAACAATAAATCCAATGTCAATCATAAATATTTGTTTTTTTTTTATTACTAGGCCAGAAATATAAATATTAACCCTCGTATAATCCGAGTTTGTATGTTCATTGTTGAGATAATAACGTTGGGGCTTTGTAGGAAACTATTCTTTGGGTTTTGTAGAAATACATAGTTGGGCTTTTGTTGACAGACGGTTCATATAGGACATACGGCAAATTGGACATTTTTAGCCGTAGGACAACCGTGGAACTCCAAAATTAACCAACAGTTGTTCGGCCCCTTTGTGTTACTAGGGAGAGGTGTACCACAGAATGTTAACTACGAGAAGAACAAATTACTTATGTTATACGCAATGAAAGCTTAACTTAAATTTTTCTTCAAACGTGAATGACTCAAAAGAAGAAATATAAAAAATCATCTTCGTATTCAATGTCGAAGAGTACACTCTAAAAGTTTAACAAGAATTTCAAAGAATTACAAAATACGGAACTGTTCATAAACTTCACGTTCACATGAATAATATTGGCAAGAAATGATTAAAGACTTACTTCATGATTAAAAACAGAATCATACAGGTATTTTAAGGACCATAGAGCAATGCTCTGGTTCGAAGAAAAAATTCTGAATGGGCACACTGTAAAAAAACCACTGTAGATTTGCCAGCACAATCTGCTGGCGTCCAAATTGCCAGCACAATCTGCTGGCGTCCAAATTGCCAGCACATTGTGCTGTTATTTTTATGCAACTACTGTTATTTTTCATGTTTATATAGTCAAAAAACCAAAGAAAGCCACAGAACATGCGACTGTGATCGAGTTTGAGCGCTAGGTGAACAGTACTTTGTGCTGTAAAAATGTCGTTTTTTTTTTTTTTTTTTTTTTTTTTCAGTGCAGGTGAGGAAAAATATACTATGAAACACACCATGCATATTAAAAACGCTTGTAGAAGGAGAAGAGGAGAGGGCACTTTGGTTTAATGCAAATATTTTTTAATACACAGGGGAGAAATAAGAAATTATAGAAGGAAAACATTTTCTCACACATATTAAGAACATTTGTATGAGGGGAGGGTATGCTTTGGCTCTCAAATCCAAAGGAGCTATTTTCTGACACAATTGTAATTCAATTTTGTTCAGAAAGGCATAGAATTGGCAGGTGTTATTATTCAGAAACTTTGTAATGAAAAGACGCTTTTTATTTATTTATTTTTTTTTTCTTTTTTTCTTTTTTTTTTTTTTTTGCAAACGCAAAAGATAGTTCAAAAAGTACTGTCGACGTAGTTGATGTTTGTAACCGAATTTTCAACCTGAGACTGTAAAAAATTAGAAAAACCGGTCATCACGTTATCACAATTGCTTATAACTCGATAGGTAGTTTATGAAACAAGGAATGGAATAATCAATTCGGATCCAAATCGCTTCAACAGTCAGACCTAGAAATTTTACGCCTATACATTTAAAAATGTGGCAGAAAATGTGTCAAAATGTTTCATGTTGTTGAGCAGGGAATTTCAGAGCCGCCTTAAAAGAAAAATTTAGAATGGGTAAATGAGGACAGAATTTCTGCAATGTCGCACACCTTCTACCACAAATGGTGTTTTCAAATTCAACAGAGAAACTTTCTGATATAAGTTTTAACTTATTGTTGTTCGAAAATGCTTGAAACTAGCTGGTGTTGTTTACAGCGAAACAGCACCAAAAACTGGCGATATGAAGCAATTAAAATAATAAAACTTTGTAAAAAATCACCATAAAATTAAAACAAAACACAGGACGCGTTTCGAGCAGTTCATTTTTGAACTTGTTCGTTTACGGACACGTGTATGCTGTAGCTGATGACGAGCTGTTATGATTTTAGCTCGAAACGCGTCCTGTGTTTTGTTTTAATTTTATGGTGATTTTTTACAAAGTTTTATTATTTTAATAGCTGGTGTTGTTGTTCAGAAACTATGTAATTAAACCGTTTATTTTCCATATTTTTTACAAACGCAATAGATCTTTTAGGAAATAGTGTCAAAGTGGGAGTTTTGAACCGAATTTCCGCGCGAAGGAAGAGAGAGACTCAATAGCGAGCAAAAAACGTGTTTGTCACGTGATCAGAATTCCTTATAACTCAATAGGTAATTCATTGATCAAAAAATGGAAAAAACAATTCAATTACAAATCCCTTCCATGGCCAGGTTTTCCAATTTTATACCTTTCTATTAAAAATGAATTTGTAAATATGTCAAAACGTTTTGCGCTTGTTGAATAGAGCAGTTAAGAACAGCCTTAATAACATTTGCCTGCGAAGGGGTGTATAATGATTTTGCTTAACACAAGAATTAAACAATTATTTTGGATGAGCATCAGAAAAACAATTTTAAAGAAAAAAAGATGCACACATTCTCACATGGTCGTAAAACAATAGCTCAGAAAGGGTTAATTAGAAATATTACCATTGCAAACCATGTTAAAATCAGCCGAGGCCAAATTTTGAAGGAGGTGCGAAAATTTAATATAGAAATATAGAAATATATTAAATATAGAAAAGCACGAAATAAGAGGCGCCTTCTTATTCATGTAATACTATTTACTATAGTCAGGAGGGGTAATTATGACCACTTTTTACATTTTCAAATTTGCTATTTTTTTTTCTTATTTCTATTTGGAAAAGTGCTGTTTTTAGTACATAGGAAGTAACTTTGATCCTTTAAGAACACATTTTAAAAGTTTTAATTATCACTGCTGTTTTTCTTTTAAAGTTAAAAGGGTGGTTATAATTACCCCACCAAAAACTCACAATCACATAAGTTTGGGGTAATTAAGACTACTAGTGGGGAAATTATGACCACTATATCTTCTCTTTATACTTGCCAATACACATATATTTGGGGTAATTATGACCACTTTGAGCTCCAAAGTAACAAATCCGTTTATCAAAAATTTTATACACTTAGATTCAAATTGCTATTTTGATCTCAAAAAGGTTTCAGACTAGTAATAAAGAATACCTAAGATGACATATACATTATGAGGTTAATATCTAAGCTTGAAACAAAATTTTACCATCACAGTTATCTCCAGTATGACGGCGGTCATAATTACCCCCTGGTCATAATTACCCCATCTGACCCTATATAAAAAAAAATAAGTACTATAAATAAAAAGGAGTAACTGGAGTGAAAAGTCTAGTCACTCGATCTTAGAGTCAAATATGCCCAACCTGTTTAGAGTGACTATTCACTGTGAGCAAAAGTGAAATTTTTAACTCTCTGAAAGTGTGAATAGTCACTTCTGGAAAGTGACTATTCACTCTAAACAGGTGTGGATAATAACTCTTTCGGAGGAGTGACTATCCACTCTTGCTAAAGGAGTGCATTTTTTCACCCCTGGTAGGAGTGAATAGTCACTCGTTCATAGGGGTGAATGTTCCTTTTTTATGGAGTCGATTCTTTTATTATTTTGATTTTATGGGCATTTTAAAATAATCACATCTTTTGCAGCATGTAATGAAAATAGATACAAGCGAGATAAAGATTGGAATAAAATACCTTATTAGCAATATTTATTTAATTTATAATTTGTAACACTAATTGAACTTTTAAGGAAAAATTCAGTTAAAGTTACATGTGAATTAAATTAGATTACTGACAGAAGTAAAGTAAAATATTTTATTCCAATCTTATCCTTAGTGTTTGCTTTTATTGCATGCACTATAAAGTTATGATAGTAAAGATATGATTCCCGTAAGGGCAAGTAATTAAACAAAATATTAATCAATTAATATTATTTCTTTCTTTTCAGGTACCCATAAATTTGTATTAAGTGTTTTAATAATTCCTGTGATGTGCGTTAATTATGTTCTTTTTTCCCCATGTATAATTCAAATTTTAGATCTTTAGATCCCGGTATTTATTGCTAATAAATTTAAAACTAATTAAACGTTATTGTTTTATATATTTTAGTTACTTTTAAACTTTTATTAATAACTTTTTAATAGGTGGATGTTATATGTTTAACATTGTTTGATTTCATTTTAATTTTTGTTTTCAATATAAATTCCTATCTTTTTACCGTACTTTTGCATAAATTATTGCTATTTTTGCAAAGTCCTGTTGTTCTAAAATATTTTTAATTTTCCCATTTAAAAAACAATGCTTATAAACTCACATCTTTTTTAAATAAGCTCTAAGCATGATCTAAATATTAAGAATGTGTATTTTTTTAATCCGTTGCGATTTGCTTTTGTTTTATTTAATATGAATATGGAGTCTGGATTTTAAGTTATCTGGAATATGTATATATATATATATTTTTAAACATATTCCTTAACTTAATCATGATTTCTAATTTTCGTCCGCTATTGCTAAAACATGGAATTAATACAATACATATTTATGAAACGACACGATAAGCCATATTTAATTTAAATTTTTTATTCCCGTAGATGTTTCATTTTGTGAATCTAGGGAAAATGGATTGTATATGTTTTATAGGAAAAGATTGACCTAGGAAATAGAAAAAAAGAAGGAAATATAAAAATAAAATAAATGACTGCAAATGAACTGTTCTTATTGTTTGAAAAACATTTTAATGTAAAAAGTAGTTATTAATCTCTTTAAAATATATATTCGGTGCTATATTATGTAAGTAAATAAAGACTTTTAAAAACTATATAATAAAGCAGTTTAATCTATAAATTTCCTATTACGCATAAAAAACACTTTTTTCCAATCCTTAAATATCATGATTTCTTTTTCTGTGCAAATAATTATGTGCATCATAAACGTAGAAAATGAGTTTACTATAGAAAAAATTTTAATAGCTGATTCAGAATGTCTATAATTAAATGTTTTGATTAAAGTCATAAACAGCAGAAAAATGCTAACTTACAATTTAAAAAAATAAATATACCAATTTGAAAAACATTAAAAATAATAATTCGTATTTTATAATTGTACTATTAAACAACAATAATAACGATAAATACTGTAAGTATTTATAATCAGAAAACAGTAAAATAAACGGTCAAGTGCGAGTATTACTCACTCACAGAGGGTTCCGTAGAATAAATATATGAATTTGTAATTGTATTATTAAAAAATACCGTTACTAAAAGAATACTAAGACTTTGTAAAAAACTATACAACGTAGGGTTGGGTATAAAAGTATATATTAGAAAAGTGTAAAT
Organism: Maratus speciosus; assembly: GCA_963932465.1. Taxonomy (NCBI): domain Eukaryota; kingdom Metazoa; phylum Arthropoda; class Arachnida; order Araneae; family Salticidae; genus Maratus; species Maratus speciosus. The sequence goes on along the minus strand of OZ010798.1, from coordinate 22,627,832 downwards.
GGATATAGGGTCATTTCATGCAAAATGAGCAAATTAGCTGTGGCAGACATGTCACAGATTTTAATGAATATCAGCCTATAAGTAGATAATATCTATTTATGAGTAAATGTAAAATAATAGATTTCAGGATTGTTTATTTAAGTGTTAAAATTTACATTAAAAGTGAATGCGAAATCGAGATATTGTCTACATGCTTAAAATTTCAATTTTAATTATTAGCCTTAGGAATGGAAAGACTACATTAAAAATTATTTATAATTAGGAATGAATAATAAATAACAGACTGGGTAAGTTAGTAATTGTATTTTTATTCCGTAATGAGAAAAAAATTATTTTTCAAAAATTTTGAGGTAAAAATACAATATTTCTATTGCTCATTTAAGCATGAAAGACAGCTTTGACAATTTAACTTTTTTTTGGCGTTATAGTTAAAAGTATATATATTAAATATCGAAAGTTTCATTCTTGCCTTTTTATTCCTTAATGAGAAAAAAAAATAAATAGTAAAAAATGTTGAGGGTAAAATGCAATATTTCTATCACTTCTTTTTAAGTGAAGGAAAGGTTTATTAAACTTTTAAATTATTTCAAATTATAGATAAAAGGGTATATTTTAAATATACAAACTTTTATTCTTGCTTTCAGTTTATTTTTGACTATTAATATGTTTATTTTAAACTACAGTAAAAAAAAAAATATTACGTTGAACAAAATATATATATATATTTATCCTCTAAATCTATAGATGGCAGCACTGCATCTATTTTCCCTTTGAAATCGTGCAATATTCTTAAAAAAAAGCGGGCGTATTCAAAGAAGAGAGATCTTGGAATGCAACAAATATTACCTTTTTAACCAAATTTTGTGACGTTAGGAATCGAAAGGCAATCTTGAATTTTTTTTAGCATACCATGGATTTATTGATCTTTATGTCTGTGCAATAACTAGAATGTCTGACCTTTCCTTCATTATTTTTTCTACCTATCAATAAGAGGAAAAATTACGATTTTGTCATTTTTTTTAAAGTTTCTAAATCTTTTTAAAGGTGAATGAAATACATGGCAACTTAAAAACTTTAGCAATTCGATCTTAATATGTAACACTACATCAGGCATCGATTTCACAGATGTTTTTGAATTCCTTTAATTTTTATAAAGTTTTTAATTTTCTCAAAATAGACAAATTTTCAATTTTTAAAGGAAATTTTAGATTAATCATGACGTTACCAAATTATTATTACTAAATTAATATGAAGATAATTTTCCAGAGATTACAATATTATAAAAAGACTAGGGGGCTCTGCCTCCTGCAAGCTACGCTCGCCAACCCCCGTTCAGACACCGCAGAATCTAAAAACACGCTGATCTGATCGGTTTAAAAAATATTACAGAAGATTGAATTATACTGAAAAAAGCTGTGCAGATCTCCCTGTAAACGGGTTTCCATTCAATTTCCTTTGATTTAAAAAATTTAAGGCCGAATCAGTTGCTGTTAAGACATCCAATGGTTGTTTTCGTGTTTGATTAAAGAGGATCAGTTAAACGTTTGAAAAGAAGCTAAAAATAAAAGGAATTAAGTGTACAGAGTCTTTGTCTCCCGGTATTTTAAAACAATTTCTATAACAATAGCCTAAGTCATGTGACTATCATCAAGAGTTCCGTCGAACCACTTCGCTTTTTATATTCCTGGTGCCATTTTGATACTTTAATATTAGCCAGGTACAAGTGATAAGTCGCCAAATATTATTCTATCGCCATCATTTCATCTATATTATAATAGTCCAAGTCATGTAACTGCCATAAATAAATACGCTCTGATCCCTTCGCTTTTCATATGAAAGTTTGGCCCAGATATTATATACGGCCCCATATTGGCGCGATTTTTTTTCCGACGCTAATTTGGGGAAAAGATCAACAGCATAAACAACAACATCCGGCTTATCAAATCAAGCAAAATAACGATACTATGGCGCCAGTTAAGTAGCTGTTGCATATATGACATTGGCGTCAGAAAAAAATAGCGCCAATATGGGACCGTATGTGGCATTTGTGCCGAAAGTTTTCCATTTCGATTTAAAAAAATCAATTTTTTTTCCGAATAATACTACATAAAAGCATTGTAACAAAGAATTCTTGGTACTGTTACGCTAGCCGGGTGCAAATCTCGCCAATAACTATTTTTCAACTCAACAGTTAGCATTTTTTTTTTTTCCGAGTGGTAAATTAAAACATTGCTTTGAAGTTGAAATTAAATGTCATCGTTTGTTACATCATTTAATATTTCTCCAGATGCCATATACGCACCCGGTTTGGTGTGATTTTTTTTACGAAAATTTGGCGAAATCCTCGTTTTCGAATACCAGTTACATATGTATTTTTGGTACTACTTAGTTATCCCGTCGAACAAAAATCTATCACCAAACTATAAGATTAAATGCCAATAATGGTTGATAAATGTCACATTCACTTGACTTTAAGCAAGTTACACGTCTTTACGTCATCAAGTGATTTTTATTTCGACGTTTTATTTGTATATTTATTAATGTTATACTATTTTCTTTATTCTTTCGTTATTTAAAATAAAAATTATGTCAATTTGTATAATTTGGCGAGTGGTTTGGCGATTTATATAATTTGGCGAAATGGGTCGATGGAATAACTAAGTAGTACCGTATTTTTTAATTATTTTCTTTTATTTTTTATTTTTAAAGTACAATAACCAAAAAAATAATTAACTATAGAACAAAATAATTTATGTAATTTAAAAAAAGAAAATAAAGTGAATAAACACTTATTATTAAATAAACAACAATAGCCGGGATACCATGTCAACCAAAATAATGCCATTTTGGCGCCAATTAGGTACCCCGGTGCGTATATGACATCTGTGCGTAATATTTTTCTTTTCATTTCGTTTAAAAAAAATAAAGAAGTGAAAACCATTTAATTTAAATGTTTCTATTTGTATTAAATAAAATGATAATGAAATACAAATTGAATTATGAATAAAAGTAACATGATACATTTCTTAGCATACATTTATGGGAGGCCAAACTTCTCGCCAAATTAGTTTAAAATAGCAACCTTTTCTAAAATTTGAAAAAAAAAATATCTGTTTGATTAAAATTTGAGTTGTCATCATAAGAAAAATGTATATAAAATTAGAAAAAAATTAATATTTCGAAAACTAATTCGAATTTAAAAATTCTAATACCAGTTTTGAAATCTGCGGATTAATATTGATTTTTGGTGTTAATTTCATCGCAAAGTATTCCATATTTTAGGAGAAATCGCCGTGAAACATAATCAGTTGTTTAATCAGTCGATTCAAAGAATCGTAATATTTCAGCCGTTTCATATATTCGTTTCATAAATTCGTTTCATTAGGATTTTATATATATAGGGTAGATTTAATTTATGTTAAATACTTTTCAAGATACGGAACTTCAAACTTGCAACTTTGAACGATTGTACGCATGCCATTCTATGTCACAAGTTTTTTAAATGTCCAGAACTTCCAATTTTTTTTTTTTTTTTTTTTTTTTTTTGTCGAAATATTTTCCAATTCTCTATTTGAAAATGAATTGAATCTGTGTATAAACTTTATTAAAATCGGTAGCCACGACTTTTTTTTTTTAATATTTACTCATTTTGTGTGGAATGATCCTATATCGTGAATATTCAAAGAGATATGGAACCTAAATAATATCAAATGTAGCTATTCTATATAATTCATTTTTTTATATTATCCTAATCTGTTTATGATGAACTTAATTCGGTACCGACAATAAAAGCAGTGCATATTTAAACTTCATTTGGCGTTTCATAAAACTAAATTCAGCCTAGTAATAACCTTTATTTCTACAGTGAAGCTAAAACAAACTTTTTGTTCAAAGTTTAAATTTGCCATTGTGCTAAATGCGCTTCGAAAAGAGGTCTCAAAGTTGCAACGACGCCATGGCCAGTGCCGCGTTTTTCCAGATAGGTTTTTAAATAACTTTTAAAGTCACTCGAGGCGTATTGAGAGATACACTCAATGCAAACTAGCCTTGAATCCCACAGTATTTATGTGATTCATTCTAATTAAACCTTTCGAGGGTGGTGTCCTTAAAAAAGGACACCTAATTTTAATTCCAAAGCAGACAAACGGCACCAAGAATATTCAATTAAAATTTTCCGTTTATCATGTACGTGAAAATAAGCAAGTTCATATTTTCTAATAAATTCGTTATACATTCTGGTGTCAGTCATTATTTCATAAGTTTATAAACAGAATTACTCCGCTCCGGAAAGGGTTAAGGGGTCGCAGGACTCCTAAAGCTTCAAAATTTTAGAAATTTTAATTTTTTTAGATGTTAAACTCCTATCTTTTCTGAAAATTTTGATATAATTGTTTCCTTGAAATTCCCATTAGAACAGAAGTTACGGCTTTTAGAATTACACCCGCTCAAGAGTTGAAGCGGCGTTTCCGAAACTTTGAAGTCATTTTTCTCCAAATGTCGTTTTTGGGCATAACGCACGAGAGATCTCAAAAACTTCTGAATAATTTTTCATGAAATTTTCAAAAAATATATTTCATGTTAGTCTGTATAAACTGAACCTAAAATTTCCTTTTTATTGTTCAAAAAAATATTTTTTAGGTGATTATACTGTTCAAATTTTCAAAATTTTGTAAGAGCTAAATACCACATTGCATTAAAAATACAAAAATGATGTAAATAGAAATTTATTTAAGATCAGGGTAATTATTACAATCTCAAGTATAAGTAAGCACTAAAATTTTCATTCTAGTTGCAATATTGATTTTGTAATCCTGCAAACTGTTATCCAAATTTTCTGTTCGACAAATGTCTAGCAGTTTCGAGCCCCCTATAAATATTAATTCAGCATCGTGCAATTTTATAAATACATGAAATGAAAGAACATACTTATATCTTTAATCGCAATTAAAATTGTGTTTCAAAATCATATACATTTTAAGACATTAAATGTTAAAAATAGTCTCTTTTTTTTCCAATTTTTAGAGACCTGAGACCCCTGAAATTAGTATGTTTTTAACAATTTGACATGTATTGTTTTTATACTGTTACTGGACATTAAGTTACACATATATATCATAAAAAAAATTTAACTAGGCTCAGAGTACGCGCCCCTGTCATTGTGTATGTCCAAACTGGCCATATCTTTAAGAGTTAATATCTCGGCTAATTACCGATGATTTTTTTCGAAATTCATTATCAACAATGCTTTTATACTCCTGCAACGGCAGGTACAGTCGTGGAAAAAAAAAGCAAACACCCCCTACTAACTCCTCAACAAATTATCGTAGAAGAAAGTTACTGGTACCGAACGATTGGAAATAAAGTCTACTTTTAAAGGATATATATAAAACATACTTAGGGGGCCATCTACCTATTAAAACGAATCCTAACTTAATTTTTTTCAATGGCAATACCCAATTTTAACGAGATATTTCAAATCTTCGGTTCAAACTATGCCTAGACACCCAATTCCAAGTCATTTGAATGACAAGTTTTTGAATTATGAAAATTTAAAATTTAAAGCTTTTAAAGTTAAATTACATTTTCATATTTTTATTTATATCTCCAGAAATTATGCTCCTAATGTGCTAATTTTTTGTATAGCAATAATATTAATATACACAAACATAAATACACTGAATTTGCAATTTTTATAATTTTATGATATGAATTATGAATTATGAAATTAATATTCGAAAAAATTATGAATTGCAACCTACAATTTTTTTGATGGATTTAGATTTATTAAGTTCTGCTTTATGGAAATCCAAACTTTCACATTTTTCTTCCAAATAGTTTTCAAATTATGCTTAAAAAACGGCAAAATGATGGTTTAAGGGGCCGTCTATAATAGAAGTGACTAGATATTTTGAAATTTCTTCTGCTGTCCTGTAATCTAGCAGGCTTCATTGACTTCTTAAGGTGATTTGATCAAGATGGGGGCTCTCTCTGTTAACAATCGAGTTCCGAACTTCAATTTGGATACAGCAATTGAAATACGCTCGTTTTAAAATAATTAATTTCTCAGAAACTTATGGTACGAATTACATAAAAAATTGTTTTTAGGCTAATTGAAGGGTGTAGAGTTCATTTATGCTGTCAGAATTGTGTACTGCTATTGGAAAAAACAAAGTTATGGTTATTTTAATATGTAGATGCCTCCCTAACCAAATTTGATCTATATCATTTAAAAGTAGACTTTATTTCCAATCGTTCGGTACCAGAAACTTTCTTCTACGATAATTTGTTGAGGAGTTAGACTGTACATCCAGCGATGTTTAACAATTTTTCTGAATGTCCGTAAATCGAAATTTGTGTTTAACAGAAAAATGCGAATTTCTCAAAAACTATTTGACCTAGGGTAATCGCTATAATTTTCCGGCAAGGTTTATATCAACGTCTACGACCATTATTTTTTTCATAATTTTAGTTTCAGTATATTCGGAATTAGATGGGGGGGGGGGGGACATATTTTTGCGCTACATTTTCGACAATATCTTTGAAAATATAATACCTAAAATTAAAAGGAATGTATTGTTGAGTTCAGCGTTACGAAAGCTTCCACACGATACCCCCCCCCCCCACCCACGATATGCGAAGAAAAGAGTTTTTTTTTTCAAGTACCATAATTAGCCCCCCTACATTTTTACTGAATATATTTATGAATGTTTATTAATCTGAAAATATGTGGGTCAATGGTCTTTATTATTTCCCCGAATTTGAACTTTCCACGTTCAATAGTTTACGAATAAAATGGCTGTGACAGACAGACAGACGGACAGACACAGGAGTGATCCTATAATGGTTCCCTTTTTAGTTTTTAAGAACGGAACCCTAAAACCGAAAAAACTTTCATACCTTTCGACACCAACTACCTGAAATTTGAATAACAGGATGTTAATAACAGTTTTTTTTTTTATTATTATTCTCTGACGAAGGCTGTGTTTGTAGCTGAAAGTACTAAGACGTTTTAAAGTAATTCAACATCTTTTAAAATATTTTTGTCATCTTTTAAGTATTTTGTACATAGTGTAATTTTAAGTTTAACTTTTAAAAGAAAATTTAGCATTCTATTTTTTTATTTGCTAATATTAATATTGTTTTGTCAGATTTATTATTGTAAATAAAAAAAAATGTGAATTTATATAAATATATATGATATGAATTCACTAGCATGATATACACATATCGGTCTTAAGCAGCAGCCATACACTCGTTATCTAACTCAACCAAGAAATCAAAGTTTTGCAGTCGTGAAATCATGGTCAGAGTGGAAGATCAGGCCGGCACCCATTGGTAGTTTTTCCGAAAATAATAAATGAAGCCTTTAGATTCATCAAATATTTATTAGATGATGATAAAATGCGCCAACCCCACTAGATGCTACCCATATTCGGGTTGTTGCTACGTCGTAAAATGTAAACCGCTAGATGTTAAATATTAGAACAACATGACGGAAATACAGGAAACAAAGCTCTCCAGGTGACATGGGTTTTTGAAGCAACACAATAATCGTAAATTTTTCTTTCTCCCAGCCAATGCAACAGGTTAAATACTTGCGAAAAAGACACGCGTACGTATACATTATCAGTGAAGAACCAACCCCAACGAAACAGCTGGAAAGACGGGGCGGGAGACAGGCTACCATAGGATTTAGCTGCAGGGGGAGGCACACGTGACGACGATGATGAACTGTTTATTCTCAGCGGTAGATTTATAACGCAATCAGAATGTTGGCGGGCTTGGTAAGGAATTATGGGATATCGAATAAATAGAACAAATAATATTAAATACAGTCAAAACAAAAAGAATTTAGTTTCAGAATAAAATGAAAGAAAGTAATTTAATGTGTTTTTAAGAAGTAAGCTACGAATGGAATTAAGGTTTTTAGAATAATAAAAGAATACGCATTTAAAGCATGGAATAAAGATAAAAGATATTTACGATAGTATTAAAGCTAAGTAAAAAAGGATGATATTATAATAATTTGGAATAGTTTAATTTAGATTAAAGGGCGAAAATTTTAATTATTACATATATATGTATAAATATATAAATATTGTTTCAGTTAGGTAGTACGCAAAACCTGCGCATATTGGTATAAAGTCAGTGTTTAATGTTATAGTTCATTGTTAACGTTCATTGTTAATAATTACATTGTTAGATGTGAGAATATGGAAAACATGCGCATATTGATATAAATAATAAAAGTTACAATTTATTGCTTTTTAGTCGATTTCGCTATGGCTCTCACATCAAAATTTACCAGACCTAGGCCCATTGTTGCGTTTGAAATAATGTTTCATTGAAGTTATAATAACAATGTATTTTCGACAACAATGTTTAACAATGCTTACATTTTAACAACCATTCTTGTGAAAATATTTTTCTCAGTCTATATTGTGGCTCTTTTTGAATACTTGAATATTTTTTCAAAGTTTTCGAAGTTTATTGTCATTAATTGAATTAATGATGTCTAGTGTAATGTTTGCTTCCGAGGAAGTGATTTCGTTTGAGGTAAGAAAAATAGTTTGTATTACATACATTTTAAGACGATAATTTCCTTAGTTGTGGTACCATAGGTAGGAATGACCTTTTTACGTCGAAGTTATTGAGGAAAATGTGTTTTATATGCAAAAAAGGATGACATTCTCTTAATATTTTGGGATTTTAGATTTGTGGAGAGACTTAATAAAGATTGCATTACGAATTTCAATGGTTAGAACTCTTACATGTATCAATTTGTTATTTCAAAATAATGCCTGATACGAGTTCAGAGTTTTTCGAATTTTTAGAGTTTTAGTTATTGTTCATCTTTCTGATCTCAGTACGCAGAACATATTTTAATCAAGAAAAAGAATAATTTATTTTTATATATTTGTTATTTTATGTAAGGATATTTTTTAACTGAGCTCCATTTATAACAGGTGATCTGCCTTCCTATTTCCCGACATGATTTCCAGAGGTCAGCGCGGAAGGATACAGTGGCGATAATTTTTGTTCGCATTCATGGTAAAAAAAGCCGTTTATCGCATTCTCTTACGTGATTAGAGAATCATTTATTAACCTTTAACTGATGTCACGCGGTCTCCCAGACCCCGCGACTCCCAGCTGAAAACACTTTTACAGCTTTTTACTTTTCTGTACTGAAGTTAAATAATATGAATAAAATACTTTTTTCATGCAATTTAATTCACATGCTCCTAAGAGAAGTACAACGATATTGTTAGGACAAAATTTAAGTAAATTCAACCATTTGAGTTATTTTTTTATTCATTTTATTCGAGGGGTCTGAGAGACCGTATCACATCAGTTGTGTGACAAATTTTAGTCACATCAGTTAAAGGTTAATTTGATAACTATAGTTTATAGAGAAGCATACATTAGGAAATTGGGTTATGAGAATACTAGTATCTCTCATTGACAACGCGGACTATTTTTTACCCTTTCCTTTCATGCTTCATTTGTCTTGAAAGCTTCTGACCGCCAACTGTGAACTGCTGCTATATAGAGTTCTCAGAGTATTTTTGTATAAGCATAGGGGAGAGTAGCTTAATTAGGACCACTTCGCTTATTTTCAGGTGTAACTCACTTAATTTTTGGAATATCTGCAAAAGATCATTACACAGGGTCAATCTATTCATCTATTAACTAAATAAATATTTAGATCAATTTTTTTTTGAAAATATTAAATTTTATTTTAATTTGAAAAATTTGTCAAAAGTGGTCCAAATTCAGCAACTGGTCGCGTAAGTTGGACCCCCGGTCTCCTAAATTGGACCAAATAATATCAAGTTGTTTTAATGACTAGGGAATATAACTAATTTTATTAAAAGCAAAGTTTGCGATTAATGAAACAATCAGTCAAAATAACAGCAACGAAATATAATGAAATCAAATATCTGAAAATATGAGTAATTGTTTTAAATCAAAATGTATTCAAAATATAAATCAAAGTTATCAGTAATTAAGAATAAAAATTATGGAACTAATTGTCAGTTATTTGAATATCATGTAAGGACTGATGCAAAGCTTATGCATGGATCTTGTTTATTGTTTTTGTTTTTCAGTGCACACAACATGGAACCGTATATGGCTATCTGAATACTGAATCATTTCTGCTATTTTATTTTTTTTACAAATTAGGCTAAACCAATCATCATTGTCTAGATTTTTCTTTTTAGATTCTGAATTATCAGACTTTTTTTTTTTTTGCAACAGAAGTTTTCTTTACATTATGTTTGTAGTTCTTATCTTCCATCATTTTCTTGCTAATTGCACACACACATTATGCATATTTTTTTAAACTCGATGTTCCAATTGCTTTTGTGCTGTGAAAGCTTCCTTTTTGTCTTTTTTTTATCCTCAAGGTTTAGTTTAATAGTTTCCTCAAGGTTTAGTTTAGCGATGATCTTAACACAACAGTTTGTTGCCTCCCTCTGTACTTTGATTTAACTGAATTTAGCAAGGGAAATAATATTTCAAATGATTTTATTTTTGCTTTTGGCTGGATTTGTAGCTGCAGTCTTGTTGCAGGTCAATTTCTTCACAACTTACTGTCTGCTTTTTGTTTCCTATATCTTTAACAGCTTTTTCTGTCACGGGTGTTTTTCTTCCAGACAGTTTGTCTACGTCTTTTTCAACATTTCCATCAAGGTTTGAGATTTTATGCGTTTTAATGGCAAAAAAGGTAAGGAAATCATGCGTTAAGCATAGATTATGAAACACTTTCCAGCACTTCCTGAATGCTTTAACAAAACTTCGTTATTTAGGAAAATAAGGTATGTAAGAGAACTAAGTAAACATTTTAGAAAATGCATAAAATATTTAAAAAACTGATTTCAGCAGTTACCGTCCATAGCAAATATGTATTCCAATTCTTTTGAACAGCCCTGTAATTGATCTATGTAGGTTGATATGTATACTGTATAACGGGGAAATTTAGTTTAGCAAGAAAACACATAACAGGTTGAAATTTCTCTTTCAGCAATTTATACTAATAGATGGAAACACACTTTTGTACAACCCTGTAGTTAACCTAGTACCTTTATTACACGCCACTATTTAGCTAAAGTTTAATTCAAAATAAAACACTCATAAAACTACTGGAATCACATTTCCCGAAATTATCATTTATAGACGGCCATGTATCTATTTCTTTGCGTGACCCTGTATATCATTTTATCTATGTTCTACAAACATTTCTTAGTAAACTAAATTCAGTTCAGCGTAAAAATCCATAAGTCATTTAAAAACCATCTTTAAGCAATTTGCGATCATATCCAGTGACCATTACGAATTCTTTTGTGTAGCCCTGTATATGAATTACAGCATTTATACACACCCTATACAATGCATAAATATATAGGAAAATATAAAAGCACATAACATAATTAAAAATGCATTCCCAGCAACCAATTGCTACCGTACAGAACTTCGGATACAATATAGTATCTGAAATCTTTTGTGTGTCCCTGTAAATGCTATGCACTTCGTATTATACATGAAATAAGTTATAGCAAACCTCAGTGACGTATATCAATTTCATTATACATGAAATAATTTAACTTAATTAAAATAAGCCGGAAAAAATTCCCTCCATCCCTATATCATTATCTAACAGAATTCTTTTGTGTGGCCCTGTAAATGAATAATAATTATTCTTTGTACCGCATATTCTACAGAATGCATATTTTAGTGCACTTAATAAATGCATATCAATTTTATCATGTTTGACAGCATGTAACATCATTAAAAATCATTTTAAACGATTTTTTCCCATAGGCCATAATGTAACGGAAAACTTTTGACTGCCCCTGTAAGTGAACTAAACATGCTACAAACTTCATTTGAAATAGGGTTCGTGCTATGGTAGAGGTCACTAACATCCAAAAATTTCAGAACGATCGGAGTATATTTACGGGAGTTAGAGCGCGGACAGACGGACAGACGGACAGACAAACCGAAGTCATAAACACTTTTCACTTTTTGGAAAGTGTTAAAAAGTATAATTCCACCCTCCAGAACTGTAAAAAGTTTTCCATCACAAATATACTGCAGGAGGAAAATGCTTGAATTCAACTCTGTAAATCAAATATGCCGTAGGAATAAAGAATTCAAAGAAAATAAATACAATTACATACAAGATAAAAGACTTTGCAAACAAAATTTATTGCATAGACGTGTAAAAATATTTGTATGTTCATATAGACCTAAACTGTATAAAAAAATTAATCCAGATATAAAAAAAACCTTGCATGGAGATAGTAATCCATTATAAAATATAACAAAAAATAGTGTACAAAGCGTACCGTCCTCGAAATTCATTACTTAATTTTCAAATTTATGATCGCATATCTGGTCCAATTTAAGCAACTTAAATTGGCCCAATTACGGCAACTGCACCATTTTTTTAAAAAAATTTCATTTCTAGACAAAGAACAAAAACGAAATCAAACAAATCCGCGAGAAAGATATGCGCAATAAACAGATGAATTCATATATGTATATGAAAACATAACAACTTACCTTAGTTTTAAAATATTCACTTACGTTTAGTAGGAAAAAATTAGATCAAAACAACTAACTTTAGGTTTTTAAAAATTGTCTGAAAACAGCACGTGGTAGGCGGCTGCTTCTTCTAATCATGAGTGACGTCATTCTGATAAGTAGGATTTCAGCGGTAGATGGAGTCTCTTCCTGTAATTAACTGCAGAATGGCAACGGTCCAATTAAAGCGGCAGTCCAAATATGGCTACTCTCCCCTAATAGGAATTTATTCGTAAAATGTCTATTAGCTTTTTCTGGCTCATTTTCACTGCATGAGTAGAACTTTTTTCATGATTCAAAGTTTATTTTCTTACACAATATTTATGATGGATAGTCAATTGATATTTCTTCTGGAGATTATGGTATGAGCGAAGATAAATTGGGTTCTTTTAGGTAAATTTTAAGGCGTTAATGTTCTTGATTTTCTGGATAAGGCGAGTTTTGAAACTCACGCCCTCATATATACATAAGTATACATATATCTATATCTATCTACCGGGTGTCCTAAAAAGGACTGACTGATTTTACAATTCAATAACTTGCAAACGGTGACAGATATTTAAAAAATTCTTGCGGGAGGGTTATGCATGAGGTCAAACATTTTTTACAGTGATTTTCGATTTTAGTTCGAATTATAAACAATAGATGGCGCTGGGATCAATAGACGCTAAATTCAGGGTCGATTTTTGGTCCTTCGGGACCCACTTAATACATTTCCATCTCCTTTTTCCGCATGGAAGAAGAGATAGACCAAAATATCGAGCCTGTTTTTAGCGCCTATGATTTACAGCGCCATCTACTGTTTGTAATTCGAACTAAAATCGAAAATCACTGTAAAAAAACTTTTGACCTCATGCATAACCCTCCTGCAAGAATTTTTTAAATGTCTGTCACCGTTTGCAAGTTATTGAATTTTAAAATCAGTCAGTTCTTCATAGGACAGCCGGTATATATATATATATATATATATATATATATATATTGTATATGTGTGTGTGTGTGGGGGGGGGGGGTTGTGTCATTTATTCTTCCACGACTGTACATTTAGGGCAATAATTTTCTTAGCAGTATGGTCAATCGAGAAGACCAATTTTACGACTAAGTTATCAATGCTGTTTTATCAGTTTTATTATTGTAAAAAAAAAAAAAATAGATTTTATCTAAATATTTATTTAATTGGCTCATAATATTATTTTAGTGTAAGAGTATACAAACATGGTGCATATTGGTACACAGGGCCATCGCAAAGACATTTTATTGGTGGGGGAGAGGACTTTAAATTGCCAAGTCAAATTTCAGTATTTGCCAACCAGTTTTATAACTTTGCCAAGTTACCACAATTGGAAAATGTAATATAGTTCTTATTCGTAAAAAGTTTAATAATATTCCCAGTTAGATTTGTAATTTTTGCAAAGTTTGTCAGAAATGGAAAGCATATTATAGTTTTACACAAATTCACCAAGTAAGTTTGTAAATTTGCCAAGTGTAACAGCATTCACGAACGTTTGGGGGGGGGGAGGCTCCCCTGTCCCCTCCCCCTTAGCGAGGCCTCTGGGTACACATATTAACTGTCCATGTTTAATGTTAAGGTTAGTTGTTAAAGTTAATTGTTAATTATTGCAGCTAATTGTTAGTTGTTTTAGTTTGATAATATGCAAAGCAGGTACACATTGATATAAATTATAATTGTTCTAATTTATTGCTTTTTATTCGATTTCGCCTTCGAATCCTCAACCAAATTTTGTAGATTTGCGTCCATTGTTGCATTTGAGTTAATGTTTCATCGAATTTTATAACAATATCTTTTCGACAACAATGTATAACAATGCTTTCATTTTAACAACCATTCTTGGAAAAATATTTTTCTCAGTCTATATTGTGGCTCTTTTTGAATACTTGAATATTTTTTCAAAGTTTTCAAAGTTCATTGTCATTAATCCAATTAATGATGTCTAGAGTTATGTTTGCTTCCCAGGAAGTGATTTCGTTTGAGGTAAGAAAAATAGTTTGTATTATGTACATTTTAAGACGATAATTTCCTTAGTGGTGGTACCATAGTTAGAAATGACCTTTTTACGTCGAAGTTATGGACGAAAATGTGTTTTATATGCAAAAAAGGATGACATTCTCTTTATATTTTGGGATTTTAAATTTGTGGAGAGCCTTAATAAAGATTGCATTATGAATTTCAATGCTTAGAACTCTTATATGTACCAATTTGTTATTTCAAAATAATTCCTGATATGAGTTCAGAGTTTTTCGTATTTTTAAAGTTTTAATTATTGTTCATCTTTCTGATCTCAGTACGCAGAACATATTTTAAACAGAAAAAAAAAATAATTTACTTTTAAAGAATTGTTATTTTATACAAGGATATTTTTCAACTGAGCTCCATATATAACAGGTGATTTGCCTTCCTATTTCCCGACATGATTTCCAGCGGTGAGCGGGGAAGGATACAGTGAAGATAACTTTAGTTCGCATTCATGGCAAAAAAGGCTGTTTATCGCATTCCCTTACTTGATTAGAGAATCACTTATTAATTTGATAAGTGTAGCTTATTTAGAGAAGCATAAATTGGGATAATAGTAAATGAGAACACTAATATCTATCATTGACAACGCGGACTATTTTTTACCTTTGCCTTGCATGCTTCTGAACGCCAACTGAGAACTGCTGTTATATATAGAGTTCACTGTGTTTTTATATAAGCATAATAGGAATTTATTCTTAAAGCTCTATTAGCTTTTTATGTCTCTTTTTGACTGCATGTATAGAATTTTTTTCATTATTCAAAGTTGATTGTCTCACACAATATTTATGATGGATAATGAATTGATATTACTAGGGAAGAGTTGTGGTAGGAGCTAAGATAAACTGGGTTCTGTTATGTAAATTATAAGACGATAATATTCTTATCGTGATGTCTTTTGCAAAAATAACCAATTTTATGCAGATGTTCCCTACGTAAATGTTTTTTATCTGCGAAAAAGTGTTATATTATATAAAATGTCTAGCAATACCAAATTTATTAAGCGCCATCAACTGTACTGGGTCGCATTTTATTCGGGAATTGAATCCTTGTAAATAAATTCTAAGACTAGGCATATTGTTTCATGAAAAAGTTGTTAGAACAATGCTTTTATTACAATAGCCGTTACTGGAAACTTATTTTTCCAAATCTGTAAGTTTTTTTCTAGCTTCCTTTGACTGCATGCACAATTTTTTCCTCTTTCTCATCCTATTTATGAGAGTTGCTTTTCCTATAGAAGAGTTATGATAGGAGCTAAGATAAACGTGATTGTATTTTGTACATTTCAATATGATAAAGTTCTTGTCTTATTGTGGTGTCATTGATAGACATGACGAATTTTAAGTCGAAGATATTAATGTTATTGTGTTCTATACAGAAAGAAGTATGATATTATGTGAATAACTTGCGAAATGAAATTTATTTAATCGTTTATTTATTAATTCAAATCATAATTGGTTGAAAGCACTAATTTTTGTAAATCTGTAGTATCACAAAACATTTTATGAGCTACTAGTCAGTACTGTGAAGTTCAAAATCGTCAGAATTTCGAGATTGTACACTGTAAACGAAGATAAATGTTTCTGGATCTAAGAATAAAATATGTCGAACCTCTATCGATGTATTCACGAATCTGAAATTCGTCTCTTTATGTTGAGTAATCTTAGAAAATTATTTGATTTCCGAGATTTAAGGCTGTTCTCAAGTCAGCTGCTCAACAGCGCGGAACTTTCTGAAACAATGACGGACTCCTTTTTGACAATTATTTCCACCACTTCTCCCTTTCTGGGTTCTTTAATCATCTTTCTTTTACTTAAAGCTAATGTCGGAACGTTATAGTGAGCCTATGTACATGGCATATACCTGAAAATTTGTCTTTTGTCTGCACATAATTAGTTTAAAAATATAAAAAGTTTAAGTGTTTATGTAGATGTTAAATAATATTCCCATACAACATTTACTGTTGCATGGGGATAAATGAAAAGTAGATTCAGTCGATTACACCTCATTATGTAATAAAGTTATCAAAACCGCAAAACGCTGGTCACTATCTTTCATAACCTTTCTTTGTAGCACTTTGTTAGCCATGCCTGCGAATAAAAAACTGTTAAATAAAAAAACGATTTCGTAAATGTTTCCTAAAACATTCGGTAGGTTGGGAAGGGAAAATATTTCCTCTATGCATAGCCTTAACTAGAAAATTAATTCGAACGCCGTCGTTAAGGTATTAATTTTGAAACAGGAATGTTTACATTTCTCATATACTTTTGGGAAGTTGTTATTTTTGCATTACTGACTGACGTTTTTTCTCTTTTCTGTATTTAGGGTTCCCCAGATGAACCTACTCATGTTCACCATCTTGAATCTCATATGAGGTAAGTTTTTTCTATAATAAATTCAGGATTTGTAATCACGTATTCATGTTAAACAATTGTTATATCGTAGCATTATAAAAAATATCTTTTTTTAAATTTTCGTAAATGATGTAAAAACAGGTTTTGACCGTTTCTTCAATCTAAAACACTTATAAATTTTATTTTTTAACATTTTTAGTTCTGCAATTCAATTAAAATTTTGAGTGCAGCTTAAATTTGAGTTTTTCCTATTTTGAAAAACTGCTTAAAAAAAAAAAAAAAAACTTTCGAGATAAATTTTTAAAGATTGTAGCCTAGAAATGTTAATATAAAAAATAATATAAGAAAAAAATTGTCGCTTGTGTTAGACTTTCGTACGATTATCATAGAAATTGCAGTAATTAAAATTTTTGTTTAAACCATATAGCAACCCAAATTGCAGAAATAGGGAATACGCAACCTAACTTATTCTGTTATATGAGTTAGAGCAGTAATACAAAATATTACTTCGAAAATAGCTGAATAGTCAAACGGGCCTCGAAAATTTATGGTCTATTCAAATTTTATTGCCCATATGTCGCCAATCTTTAATATCATAAATGCAATGTAAGGATTTGTCACCGAGCGCCAGTTGAGCTGGCTGGCTTGTGTTCAGTCGCAGATGGAATTATGCAGCTATTTCTAAAAGGATGAATATGAACAAATTTATGTCTATCATTATCTATCTGATGACATATGTGTGACCAGACAAAAACAATATGACAGTGTTTGTAACAGAAATAGCGACGAATCAAAAAATGCCTATTTATGCCGGCACAACGATGCCGCATGGCTTCGAGTTTGAAATTCCGTGTTATGTTTGTGACGGTTTATAATCTGAAAAAATGATTTGAAATGTGCTACGCATAAAATATCGAATTTGTATAACGTGGATTTTCTATCTCTCTAAAATGCTCTATCAAAAAATTTATCATGTTTACAGTTATTCTAAGAGTTATTTTTTCAGTGGTACAAATGTTGTTAATCTCCATTAGCTTTATTTGTATTTAAAGATATTACTTTTGGACGCATTCACAGAATTTTTATTTACGAAAAGGCATTTATTAGGTAAAGATTTGTCTAAGTTCTATTCAAAACAGATGGCTATAATTTTTTTTAACATTTTTATTTATTCAGGTGCTACTAATTGAAAAAAAAAATTATTAGTTGCCTCACACTAATATTCTGCTTAAACATTTTAGTAAATGTATTATTCGATAAAATCATCGGTATAATTATTAATTTATAATTGAATGTATACTATTTTTTATCATTATACCATACTCGTATTTTGTATGCTACAACTATTGGTATCAGGGATCTGTTTAGGAAAAAATTGGATCCTTCACAAAATGTTTCATTTCAAATCAGGACCCTTCACAAAATTTTTCATCTCAGAACTCTTCACAAAACTTTTCACCTTAAAAAGGACCCTTCACAAAATTCTTTGTCTTAAAAATAGCTCTTTTACGAAATTTTTCCAGCTCTAAACTAAACCTTTCACAAATTTAATCCTTTAAAAATTAAAATATGACCTGTCACTTTTACATATATGAAGAAAATATATGTATTTTAAATACACATATCTTCTGAAAAAAAATATATAAAAGAACCTGAATATAACGATCATTTTAAATTCACAAAATGAGAACTAGATTTGTCACAAATGTAAAAAAACTGTTTCACAAAAATAGGACCCTGAGAGAAAAGTCTGGACAGACCCCTGGGTATAAAATCATTGCATACGATGGTATTACACGGAATATCGGTTTCTATTCACAAGGTATGATGAATATATCCATGAACAAAATATTTTTACCTAAACCAGGAAAATCGCTTCATATTCATTCGTAGTAGTATCTGTCGTGACAAATGTGCTTTTGAGAACCACTGTACAGTTCCTGAAAACTGTGAATTGCGTTGTTCATTTTCAGCATCGCATCGAGGTCCTTAGTGACATGACTTTGAATGTTTGAATTTTAAATAGCCTATCCGTTTAGGCGCGTTTCAGTACGGGAGCTGAAAGAAGTTTTGTGGTGCAAGATAAGGTAAGTAGAGCGGGTGAAAGAGGGCTGAACTCTTTTCCGGTTGATAATTTTTTCTAGAAAGACATGATGACCGCATGTGATCGATAAAATTCAAAGCAATGTAACGATTTCATTTCATACTAGACTAATTTTTTCCGCAGTGTTTAGGAAATGTATAGTTGTCTAAAGTGCATTGAAAACAATAGATATATATATATATATTTAATAAAAATAAAGTCTTGTTCTATTTTAATTAAGCATCATTTGTTTATGAATAAATTAATTAGAATTTATTATCATTCCACATTATTTCATGGATTTTATTACTATTATTTTTAAGGTGTTAGTAAAACATATAACTGAAATTTTGGAGAACTATTTCGGTTTTATAAGTTAAATATGATTTTTAAATTGTCAATAGGACACCTTAAATGTAGCTTAGGATAAAACCAAGAAATATAGTTATTAGAGAATAGTTAATATTTAATTTAAAAAATAATAATAACATCTGCTGTATCGTATAACATTTTAACTATTTGTTCACATGATGGGTCATTGATTCTTTCTTCCAGATTGTAGGCATTTTTCCCACCTATAATCTAAAAGGTTATGCGCCTGGGTAGGAATTTCTTTAAATATCTGCTTTGCATCTTCTTGATTCAAATTTGTGTTATGTAATTTTTTTTTAAAGTTGGAAATATAGATTAACCAGAATGTATTTATTGTTTCCTTTCAGATATTATGAAAATGTGGTTTATCTTCCACATGTTTTGCTACCTACTATGATGTTGGAATATCGTCCAGTATTTTACAATTATCAGACATACGAACCCTATTTGATCAATAGGTGAGTCAAGTAAAAGCATATGAAATCGTATTATTTCAAGTGTGTTATATTTATTTAATGTTTAGAATAATTATGTTTCTCTCAATTTAAGGCAGCTATGTATAATGCGAAGCACGAAAAGGGGTATTTTGTATTTCACACATTTCTGACCTCATCCATCGTCACGATGACGTTATATATATATATATATATATATATATATATATATATATATATATATATATAATATTATATATATATATATATATAGATAGATAAATATATTATATATATATATATAAATATATAAATATATACGTATATATATATATAGTTTTTCAGTATTGAATGCGGGATGGGCGTGTGTTCAGAAAACTGCAAATTTTAAAAGTGGGGAGGTGGGGTTAGTTTTTTGTCTGTCCTCCCATTGATGAAGAACAGACTGTTTTTGTTTTTTACCTGTCTTTCTTGTTCTTTTAAGTATTTAATAGTTAAAAAATTTTTTGCAGATATACACCTTACTTTTGGAGTTATGGTGTTTTGGCATTTTGAAATGGTGTAATATATATATATACATATATATGTATATATATATATATATATATATATATATATATATATATATATATATATATATATATATATATATATATATATACGCAAACAAAAGTAGCACCACCTGGTGCGTGTGGTCTATTAGGATATTTTTCCCGCGTGATTATTGGTATAGCCAGGTAAAAGATAATAAGGGCTATCATTAAACCTTTATCTACTGCATTATGATCTACTGCATTATGATCTACTGCAATTTTTTTCAAGTAGTTTTCTTTTTCAGTTACTACAATGAAAATGAAAGGATAAACATAAAAAAAACTCACCCATGAGAAATTTAATTTGTTAGAGCTAATTAATTAACGTGGTACTTTGAAGTACCGTCAGTACACTATGCCCACATGTTATTTCAAATTAAGTTTAAACTCTTAAAAAAAGCTAAATAACAAGAAACTACTCATAAGTCAATAATAAAAAAAAATATTAAATTGGCATAATTTTATTTTACCCATGAAAAATAAGTAAAAATTCAAATTTGATGATAGTAAAAACACAATTTTTTCTTCAGGTTTCGATTTTGTTAGCAGTCCTTTAGTTATGCAACTTCTACATTCCATCGACGACATGCTGTCTCGCATCTCCACATATGCAATATAGGAATTTACATACGCCATTTCTAACATTTATAAAAAAAGAGCCGGTGCCACCACTTTTTCGATATTCTGTAAAAAAAAATAATGAAATAGAAAAGAAATGCCAAATTGTATTCTAATATCATAATGAAGGCATATAAAGAAAAAATCCAACACTTATCTTACGTCCTTTACTATGTTTGCAGTAATAAAAAGAAAAGCGTGACAATCCATATAAAATGTCGGTACAAAACACATCGATTGCTTCAAAGATAGCCTCCTTCCTCGTTAAAATAACAAACCTAGAACTCTGCTACTATATAGCCTAAAAAGGTGGAGTTAAAAGAATATTAATGCAAAGTAACATTCAAATATAATACTCTATGTGAGTATGACAATTTAAAGTGAGTGGTACTTATAAGTACCGTCAGTAATAAAGGGCTAAAGTAATTACAGTATGGAACCGTTTATCCGGAAACCAGTTAATCAGAAAACCATTTATCCTAAATGATGTTTCTAATAGACTGATTTCAGAAAAAAGGTGCCATACTCTTGCAGTTTGACATATCCATTGCTTGAAACATTGCAAAGTGCATAGTTTAACTTAATGTAAGCATCTGGCATTGGAAATGGAAACATAATTAGTAACATATCAAACATTTTGATTTTTATGCAGGGGAAAAAAAAGAATTTTAGTTTCCAAGGGGTTACTATAAATACCTTCTTTCAAACGCTGCTTAATTTTTGATTGTGTTTGGATCTGATTCTTAAACTGAGTAATCTAATAATTAATTTGAAATGAGAAATAATGCCAAAAACACATATATTCCACAAAATTTATCAAATGTTGCTTTAATGCTCAACCAGTTATCCAGAAAAACCAGTTATCTGAAATACATCTGACCCCAACCATCCTGGATAAATGGTTCTGTACTGTATCTAATAATTAATGGATACATAAACGTTTGACAAAAGATAAACAGTAAGCTATTGTATGATCAAAATGTTTCTGACAAACTTTTCAATATCACTGACAAAATTAACGAATTTTCTCCATTGAATCGTTTGTGTACAAAATATCAGTCGGTAAAAATGGTACCTTTCTATGAATTTTTCCTGAAAATATGTTCGAAAATACATTCGAGGATTTTCTGAGTTCTTCAATAGATTTTTAAAAGATTTCGTGTTATGAAATTAGAAAATTGGTAATTCTAAAGATTTAGTGGAATAATTTCACCTTTACTCAAACAATCTCCTTAAAATATCCTTTTTAGCATTTCATAGAATGAGAAAATGGACATTGATAAGGGCCTTACAATAATGTTACTGAATTTTAGAAACATTCATTTCATACATTTCAATATGAAGAAAAATGAGCTAAAAATTGGAAAATATATTATACATATAAGAAAATCTTTAAAATGTAAAATGGGTAAAATTTTGATAATATTCACTTTTTTTAGTTTGGTCTTTGAATTTTAGATAAAAAATATATAATACATTAAAGATGACAATCTTTTAATATCGCTGTCATCATTTATCTTGTTGTTGTTTGGCTACCTGGACGATAATTTTGATATTTTTTTTAAAATAAATAATCAATTAAATGTTTCTTGCTAATAATCTTAAGCCGGAAATAAATGTGAGCACATTTTTTCTTTAATCTGTAGTAAAGGCGGGCGTAGTTCCCTTTAAAAGAAAAACGTTATTTCCATTTCACTACTTATTTTAGTTTTGAAGGTTTTATCTTAAATGTCTTTTAGCCCATGTGTTTATCTTATTTTGGTTTATTTCGTGTTATTAATCGTCCACCTTACACGCCATCTTGTTTTACTTCGTATTTTTATGATAAGAGCCTTGTTTTCAAGCACTTTTAAATTATTTTAAAATACTGTACATGATTTGATATTTTCATTAATTTAATTTTTACAGAAAGTGCAACTGATCACATAAAATAAGAGAAAAAAATGTACTGAATATTTAATATAGAGCGCTTACTTTCAAAATTTATATTGGAATATACAGCCATGAGATCAAAAATGAGTTCACGAGTTATCAATTTTGAGTACATTTAAATCGGAGCTATTTTGAGTATGTAACGTAATTAAAATGTAGTATTATTCATATTTTGTGTTAGAAACTTTCGAGTTGTTGACGGTTAATATTGTTTCAAAATCGCTTTAAGGCTTTTCCCAACTGCTCTGCTCAACAAACGCAAAACGTTTTGACGCATTTACAAATTCATTTTTTTAACGGAAATGTATACATTTGGAAGGCTTGACTATGGAAGCGATTTGGAATCGAACTGTGTTTCCATTTTTTGATAAATAAATGACCTATTGAATTATAAGCGACTTTGATCACGTGACAAACCCGTTCTTCACCCAGCCTTGAGTGATTATTCTTCTTTCGCTCGGAAATTCCGTTCAAAACGCTCACTTTGACACTATTTTCTGAATGATCTATTGCGTTCGCAAGGGGAAAAAAACGGAAGACACTGTTCGATTATATTGTTTCTGAACAACAACACCTGCTAGTTTCATGCATTTCCGAACAAAACCTTAGTTCTGATTAAAACTTATTCAGAACTGGCTTAAGGCGGTTCTCAAATCCAAAAGGGCAACTCTATGACATAAGTTTTAATTTATTTTTGTTCAGAAATGCATGAAACTAGCAGAAGTTGTTGTTCAGAAACTATGTCATCGAACCGTTTTCAGGGTGTTTTGCAAACGCAATAGATTTTTCAGGAAATAGCTTCAAAGTGGGTGCGTTGAACTGAATTTCCACGCGAAAGAAGAATTACTACTCAAGAAAGGGTGAAAAACGTGTTTGTTACGTCATCAAAATCGTTACTAACTTGATAGTTAATTTGTTAATCAAAAAATGGAAAACACAGTTCGATTCCACATCGCTTCCATAGTCAGGCTTTCCAATTTTATATCTTTCCGTTAAAAGATGAATTTGTAAATGCATCAAAACGTTTTGCGCTTGTTGAGCAGAGCAGGTGAGACAAATCGAAAAAACTACGAAAAAATACCCGTCATTTTTAGATCATAAATGAAATCGCTTTCTTAGATTGGTCAACTAAAATACAACCTATACTTTCCTTTTCAGAAGTCAAGTATTTTATATGCCTTTCATCCGACAAGTCTCCCACACCTATTTTGTTCCATATTATTACAGATATGCAGTTCCTGAAGTTTTTGAAAGTTCAGTACAGAGTGAAGATGATACTCCTTACACCAAGTAAGAAAAAACATATTTATAGTTTATGAGAAAAAGTACCTCTAAGGCTTTCGGTCCCTGGGTCCCCATACGGGGACCTCTGTTCTTTTCCTTATAAAAACTAAAATGTCCGATAATTTTACATTTACACATCCCTTCTTAATAGCTGAATGTTTTTTGCGTTCAAAGCAAACGAATCAATGGCAGCATCTAAGCTGATTCCCACATAAAATAAATGTTATTTTCATCCGAGTTTGAAAAATGCCTAAAAATGTCCCAAAGACAGTATGACCCAGAAAGTGACAAATTTTCATAAGTATTTCACTTAATTTTTTTTCAATAAAAAATTTTAAGTGATTTGAAGATTATTTACTTGATTAAAGCTCTTAAATTTGTGATTGCGTTCATTTAGGTTAATGGTTATTAAATAGATGTTTTTAAGGGGGGGTTGTAGTTTTATATCCCTATTTTTGAACCTAAATTACTAAGCATTTCAGAAAAGATATTTTTTCTGTCATTTACGATGCCATTTTGTTTGGAAAAAACCCAATGAATAAGCATTTGTATAATTATTTCAGCTTCGGAATTGAAGAGGTCAATCCCTTGAGGGGCGTTGGGATAAAATATATCCCACCTAATTTAAACAAGATTCTCACCAGAAAATTTTAACTAAATGTTATATTTTTAACTTTGGAGGAAAATCATTGAAAAATTGCTTTTCCTTATTTAAAGATAAAATTTTTTTATTATTCCGGTGAGAATTCAATATTTAGAGACATTTTTTCTTGCCCCTCAAGGGGTTAAGGCTGCTCGAATTCCCCTCGGTAAGATTGAGTCTATGGACTTTTTTTTCTGTGTACTCTTCTTAAAGGATGTCTCCTTTTTTAGCTCACAGGCTATCAAAGCCTGAGAGCTGATGTGCCCGCCCGTTCTGTATGTATGTACGTATGTATGTATGTACGTAACACGATAACTCTTGATAGAAACATCCGATTTGCTTCAAAAAAATTTTCTAGGTTCACTGTGATAAGGCGCTTCCCTGATTAGTTTTGGGAGTTCATTGGTTAAGGATAAAGGGGGGAAAACGGGGTTAGTCCAACCCCTTAATTCAGATAAATGGGTTTTTCATGAAGAATCATTCGATTTGCTCCGAATTTGGTATAGCGGTTTATTATGTTAAGGAACTTCCCTGATTAGTTTTGGGGTTCATTGGTTAAGGATAAAGGAGGAAGGGGGGCTAGTCCACCCCCTTAATTTATATAAACGTGTTTTTCATGCAGAATTATTCGCTTTGCTCCAAATTTGTTATACCGGTTTATTGTGTTAAGGAGCTTCCCTGATTCGTTTTGGGGATTCATTGGTTAAGGATAAAAGGGGGGCTAGTCCACCCCCTTAATTTAGATAAATGGTTTTTTTTGCAGGATTATTCGATTTGCTCCAAATTTGGTATACCGGTTTATTATGATAAGGAGCTTCCCTGATTAGATTTGGAGGTTCACTGGTTAAGTATAAAGGGGGAAACGGGGGCTAATTCCCCTTCACTTATTTTTTTGAGGGGCATTATTCTTTAAAATAAGAGTATGATATACAATTAGTGTGAATAGCCTGTGAGCTCAATGCCATCAGTTTAGCTGGGCACTTTTCTTTTTCTTAGTTCTGGTACTATTTTAAAAATCAATGCTTAATTTTATAGGAAGTGTTCAAATCTGACTCCAAGTTCGTCCGCTTTTAATACATAAAATATTAAATTAAGCATAGATTTTAGAAATATTTTAACAACTAAGGAAAAAAGATACATCCTTTAAAAAAACACTCAGAAAACAGAAATAAAAACTAGAAAACAGGAATTCTGCTTTGTCGGAATTTAGTGTCGCCCCCGATGATAAAAAAAAAAGTATGTGTATATATAAATAGTTCAAAAAATATTTCAATTTTAAGACTTACAACACACGCTTTTATTTTATGTAGAATGACGTCATTCGCATCCGCTTAAAAATTCCCGATTTACGATCCACTCTTAAACATCTACGGCAAAGCATGCACAGGATGTCACTATCGCAAAATTATACACAAATGCAGCAAAAAGATGCCGTTATTAAAGTAACTCGACAAAAAAACGGCTATCTAATGATTCATAGGCCTTCATTTGTTTGTAACATTAATATAGATAACTTAAAATTAAATATAGTTTATAATAGCTCCATGTTTTAACAGAAATTATTCGTTTATATTTTTTCAAAATAGCACGTATTTTAATTAAATTTTCTTTCGGTTGTTATGAGAAAATGACAACAAAAAGATATAATTGCTATTTTGCAACTATTACCCCTTTATTTTCCACATAAATGGAGTAGTTGAGTTCCCAAAATTAAACAAATGGTGCTGAAAACTACAAAAAAAAAAATATTTAAAAAATCAATGGAGGTACAGTTTTCAAACACATTGCATTTAAAAGTACTTTTTTTTCCAATACGACGGTACAGAAATTTAAAATGTGCGATGCTTAGAAATTTTAAAAAATGCTATTAGAGTTGTAGAAAGATATATCTGCTTTGTTTATTGCTGGCTTCTGTAAGGAAACGTTATTTTTTGGACACAAAGTAAGCTGGGAGAAGTAAATAGCATACCGTACCGGGGGCTAAAAATAATAATAACCTGAGGATATATTTTAAATATAAGAATGCATCAAACGTCCATAGACCTAACATTACTCACGGAAATTCGAAAACTGAGCGACGAGTGGCCTTAAGACAGTTATCCAAAAATACTTTCCCACTCTCAATAATGCAAAACTTTCTGACGCGTTTAAGAATTCATCTTTTAACGTAAAAGCATGTACGCATGATTATCAAAGTGATTTGTAGTCAAAAAGTTTTAATTTTTTATTTTCCTATAAATGAATTAATTACATTTTGAGTTATAAACGACGGTTTTCTCATTGATCTCGTGATTGTTCCCTTTCCGCGCTGTCGCGACAACAAATTCGGTTTAAAACACCCACTTTGACAACATTTTCAAACAGATCTCCGGTTTTTGCAGAAAAATGGAGAAAACTGTTCGATTAGATAATTTGTGAATAAGACCATCTGCCAACTAATGGTGTTTGCGAATAAAAACGAATTCAGAAATGTGTCAGAATGTAGCCAGTTTGGATTTAAAAATCGTCCAAAACAAATATTAAAACAGTGAAGAAGTCAACTTTAATCATAGGCGCATGAAATTGGCAGATGCTCTTATTTAAAAACGATGTAATCAAATAGTTTTGTTTTGTTTTGTTTTGTTTTCAATAAAGGCGAAGCTCCCGTCAGAAAACAAGTTATATAGTTTTGAAATGATTTTATGGACGCTCCAGCCGGAATAAAGTTGTCAGGAGAAAATAATCTCATATAACTCAAGATGTTATTTCTTTAAGGCTGTTCTCAAGTCCCTTGCTCAACAGTGCAAAACATTTTGACACATTTACAAATTCATTTTTTAATGGAGAGATATAAAATTGGAAAGCCTGACCACGGAAGTGATTTGAAATCGAACTGTGTAGATTTTTTGATTCATACATTACCTATCGATTTAAGAGCGATTTTAATCACGTGAGAAAAACGTTTTTCACCTTCCCATGAGTGGTTATTCTTCTTTCGCGCAGAAATTGTGTTCAAAACGCCCACTTTGATACTATTTTCTGAAAGATCGTTTTCGTTTGAAAAAAAAAGAAACGAAAAATAGCTCGATGAGATAGTTTCTGAACAACAACAACTACTAGTTTCATGCATTTCCGAACAAAATAAATTAAAACTTATGTCGTGAAGTTGACCTTTTGGATTTGAGAACAGCCTTAAGGGGAGAGTTTACCTTAATATTGGTCAAAAATTCGATCATTCAATTTTAATATTAAATGAAAGCCTGCTTAATTTGTGACTATTTTGACACCTCATTTTTATACCCATACGGTCATTATATAACGAGATATTGTAAATTTTGTGAATACGCTCAACGCAATTACCCACATACAAATGAAAACTTTAAATGGCCTTTTCGCCATCTTCATATTTTCTTCACTTTCATGTTTTAAAAATGCTAAGGCTTTTTTTGTATTTGAGATAGAGATTTAAACTTTTTTCTACATGTTCTTTATTTACTATATATGTGATAAATCTGCGCATGGAATTAGCCTTCGGGTTTTTTGTTATTAAAAAAATAATAAAAGTATATGAAGAGTATCGAGTTTTTTTATTCACAATACGATACATTAAAAAAACCTAGTAATTTCAAGTATATCATGCTCATCATCAGGGTTAAAAAATGATAAACGTCAGTAATTTGAATACTGTTAGCGGTGCCTTTAGATACGGAAACAGCCTTAAGGTCTATGCACCTTTGAATAAACATTAGTTTGAAGACTATTTTGAAAAAAAAAAATGGAGATAATGCACTTAAAGGCATAAAATCTGTTTTACCCGCCCCCACAGTGAACGGAGTCTGTTTTCACATATGTTGTCATATATGTCATCTATTTACACACTTGATTTAGAAAAAAAAAAAAAAAAAAAAAAAAAAAAGGATAAAACAGATTTTTTGCACTTTCTAAATGGACTATCTCATTTTATTTATTTATTTTTTTTTTTCAAAATGGACTTGGTCTACTATGGTTGTGAACCCCTCATATCACATTTTGCAAATTTTCTTCTGGAATACTTTTTACCGCCAATTGATCGCATTAATAGTATGCAAAATAACTATAGTCCTCCGATAAATGAAGTATTTCTGAAATTTCATTATTTATTTATTTATTTATTTTTGTCATTTGGCTACTTTTATTTTTTTTTTTTAACCAAAAAGTTATTTTCTTCAAAAAAAAAAAAATAAATAAAATAAAATAAAATAAAATAAAATAAAATAAAATAATGAAATAATTCTGCACCGAAAGCGTTACAGAATTAGCATAACAAATATATAAAGCATTTTTCCTACACTGAGAAAAAAATATGGTTCTGTTCTGGCATCTAGAATCTAAATTGTGGCTCTAGAAAAAATTGTACCTTGTCATCCCTATACAAAATCTAGCCTTTGCTAGAAATTTTCCAGAGTCTCCTACTATAGAGCGTTTTCCTATATTCTCGTGATCAAACTTATTTAAAAATCTCTACAAATAGATGCGAACACAAACGGTTAGTTTATAAAAGTATAATTCTAGTATATAAAATCATTCCAGAAATCAAGCGATCATTTCTCGCTACTGAAATCATTCATGATCGTTTCGCCACCTAGAAAACAAGACGCTAGAAATTCTAGATCATTTCGTCTATTCAGCTTACTTGTTTACCCTATTCGCCTAGCTTGGAAATCTATATTTCTAGTTTAGGGATTCAGAAAATGATTACCTATACATTCTATAGGTGAAGGCAGTATTTTTAAACCATTTGGGAAAATGGTTATTGACCTCGCTCAAAGTATGAAATAAAAAACATATCCGAAGCGTTTCATTAGTTGAATCCCGCATTTTATTCGTTTTCTGATTGGTCTATAGAGTAATCTGTATTTTCCCTTTACTTTCAACAGAGATGGATACTTCTGTGTGACAAAAAAGTAATAAAAACTACAAAAAAAAAATTAATAACTCAGAAAAAAAATTCAGATACAGCTTTCAAACAATTTGCAATTAAAAGTGCATTTTTTTTTTCTCTATACGAGGATATAAAAAGTAATATTGTGGGATGTTTAGAAGTTTAAAAATGAAATTTCACTTAAAATGAGTCCAAGAATATTAATGTTTAATCCATTGCGTACGTAATGTATGACCAGCTCCGTAGAAGTTTAAAAATTGACAGTACCGAAAATTGTAAAACTGAAATTTCTTTTAAAATTTGTTCATGATGGGTCCAGGAATGTTAATGTTTAATTCATGGCGTACGTAATGTAGGATAAACTCCGTGCGATTTTTTATGTCTTAAATTTTAGTCTTTGAAAAAATCATTTTCCAACTGGTCGTTGTAATTTGCTAAATTGCTTTTATTTATTTTTTTTTTCGTCACTCTATTGACTCTTAAAATTTAAAAAAATTTCGAAATTTTAAATTTTATAAGTGTTAAACTCTTAACTTTTCTGAACAATTTTATATAATTGTTTCCTTGAAATTCGCATTATAACAGAAGTTATGGCTTTTAGAATTATATCCTCTCAATAGCTGAAGCGGCATTTATGAAATTTTGAAGTCCTTTTTCTCCAAATGACCTTTTTAGGCATAAAGTGCAGGATATCTGAAAAACTTCTGAATATTTTTTCATGTAATTTTAAAACATATATTTCATGTTAGTTTGTATAAACTGAACCTAAAATTTCCTTTCTGTTGTTCAAAGAGATATTTTTTTAGGTAATTATTTGAAATTTTCAAAATTTTGTATCAGCTAAACACAACTTCGTATTAAATATATAAAAATGTTTTAAACACAAATTTATTTATGTTCAAGGTAATTATTGCAATCTGAGTTATAACTAGGCACCAAAATTTTCATTCTGATTGCAAAAATTTATTTTGTAATCCTACGCGTAAACTGTTACACCAATGTTATGCTCGTCAGATGTCTGACAGTTTGTAGCCCCTTGTAAATACTAATTCTGTATCTTGCCATTTTTTAAATACATGAAATGAAAGACCATACTTATATTTTTCATCCCAATAAAATTTGTGTTTTAAAGTCATATACATTTTAAGATAGTAAATGTTGAAAATAGTCTTTTT
The DNA here is from genome assembly GCA_963932465.1 of Maratus speciosus. Taxonomy (NCBI): domain Eukaryota; kingdom Metazoa; phylum Arthropoda; class Arachnida; order Araneae; family Salticidae; genus Maratus; species Maratus speciosus. The sequence goes on along the minus strand of OZ010798.1, from coordinate 22,596,824 downwards.
TTTTTCTTTTTTCCCATTTTAAGTGTCTGAGACCCCTTAATTGAGATCTTTATTTTGTATAATTTTGTAATATAATAAACATATTTTTAACTTTGTCTTACAGCTATCAAGAAAACAGTTTAGATAACTCCCTTTCTGATGAATTAATATATGAAGATAATTTGAGTTCAAATTTCACCTATTCCAATGAGACATCTGTTCTGTCGAGTTCATATTCCTCGAATTCGTACGAAGATTCAGAGTTTAGTTCCGGGGAAGAGATGTGTGATTTCTCGCAAGGGTTTGTGTGCGATGAAAATATTGATAGTTTTGATGGAAATCGTGATGAAAAGGATGAATATCGAGTAAATGAAGCCGATGATTCTAGTTTATCTTTGTTTTTGGGGGATGGTGAAAAAAAATCTCTTAAGTCAGGTTTAAAAAGATCGGAGGAAGATAAAGAGCCTTTATTGAAAATTGTTGGAAAAGATATCAGGCATATTTCACCTGATAGATGTGATAATCGTGTTAATTTTGATGATAAAAATGATATAGAATCTCTCGTTTCAAGTACGTCTCTGTTTATTGATGCTGAGCCGACGGAAAGTTTCATAGGTTCAGAGAAGGTTGAATACCCATCGTTGGAAAATGTTGAAAAAGAAAGAGATCTCAGCTTCCTTTCGCCTGATAGATGTGATAATCATGTTAATTTGGATGATAGTAATGGTAAAGACTCTTGTGTTTCAAGTATGTCTTCACTTGACTATATCACAAAGTATCAAGATGAAAATGATTTTGAGCAAAGTGAACTGTCGTCATTTAAAAAGGGAAATGTCGAGAGGTCTGATAGTTCTACTTCGACGCAGTTGTCAGTGCAGAGTCAGCAAATAATGCTGCAGAAGCCAGAGTCTTTGCACAATTTTGATGCCATCGTACCTGAGCTTTTTGATGATGTTAATAGTGCAAGTGAAAACGACAGTGATGATGATCCTGCAATTACTCTACAGGTAATCAAACATTTTTTGTTTTTTGTAAATGCTTTTATTAGTTAGACTGCTCTAAATATATGTATGTATATGTACGAGGGTGATTCAATAATTATTGTCCCTAATGAATATATATAAAATATTCGTACTGCGATGGTTGTTGTGGAATATCGAAGCCTAATATCTTAGATGCCTATATGCTCAATTTTAGAACCGTAGCTGCTATATTAACATAGCTTTGGAGGGAGGAGTGAAAGGCTGATTTTTAGCTCATGGGGCTAGATTTGTGACAGTGGATGAGACGTAACTACTGTCGTTTGGACTTGGGATCATAGTGCTGGAGCCACATCTCATCCACTGTCACAAATATAGCATCATAAGCTCCGAACCAGCATTTCACCCTCACCCCCCTTCTTAAAAACTCCCCCAAAAGTAGGTCTTTAAAACTTCCCCCCTCCCTCCAAAACTATGTTAATATAGCAGCTATGGTTCTGAAATTGGGCATATAGGCATTTAAGAGATTAGGCTTCGATATTCCACATCAACCATCGCAGTACAAATATTTCATATACATTAAGGACAATAATTATTGAACCACCCACGTATATATTTCTCGATCCCTTGGAAATAACAAAACTTACTGATATATTTGAGGACGTATTGTTAAACATACAAGCATGGAACTTGAAAGCATGACTATTGAATTTATTTAAAATAGAATGCGTTTTTCCATTTTTCGATAAAACAATCACAATTTGATTTATAAGCTCTTTACCGTGCGGTCACATCATGAAATTTCGTTCAAAATTGAACTTCGGCAGAGTGTTCTAAATAACGTTCTGCTATAGCAGAAATGGAAAAAAAAAACTTTTTATTGCGTAATGAATAAGAGTTACCTGTCAATTTCATGCACTTTAAGATTAAAATAAATTCAGAAATGTGAAACAAAATAACCAATTTCAATTTCAGAACAAATTTAAATTATTCGTCTATCTGTAAAACCACATCCTTTATGCACCGGTACTTTAGATGCGGTACTTTAGATACAATTAAAATAACTTGTTACAAAATTCATTTTATACATTGATTAGTAGTAATATAGTTTAAAATGATTTATTGATACTTTACTTTATCTTGTTCTTACAACATTATTCATTGCACATAAAAAAATATTTTTAAAAGAACGATTTGTTTTTTGTCTTTGAATCTTTTCAGCTTTCTTGACGGTGAAATTTTGAAGAAGAAGGGGAGGGGGGATCAGTTAGGATATATTTCTATATTTATGTTGCAAAACCATTATATTTGTTTATTTCCTAATTCTACAAAATACTAAAACAAATATTTGAAGTAAAAGTTTCGAGTGGAGATCTAAATATTGCAGAAAATCCCTATAAATACAAATCTGATTAATTAATTTTAATTGGCAAAATCCTTCAAAAATTTATTAAATGATTGTATAAATCTTTTAATGTAGTTTCAAAAAGTCACGAAAAATGCTTCAGAAGATGAAATTTTAATGAATTCATAATTTGGGAGATAAACCGTTAAAAAATTTGCGTAACGTTACTCCATAAAATTGTTGTGAGTATGCTATTACCAATTTTATGGAGTAATTTAACTGATATAACTGGTTTAATTTAAACTAATATAACTGGTGTAATATTTTTCAATAATAATGTGAAAATATCAGAATTTACATTATTAGGGTGTAACGTTACAGCAGTTATAAGGGTTAAATTATTCCATAAAATTAAAGGTAGCAATGCTGCCACCATTTTTGTGTTGTAACTTTATATTAAGTTTTTTACAGCGCAGCTTACTTTTTTGTTCCCTGAATATGTTCGAACATTTTATCAATCTTTACTGAAACTCTTGTTACAGACATTTGAGTATGAGTAATTTAAAAAGTAGAATTCGGTGTTGAATTAGAATGAGAAACTTTCTAATAAATTTACGGACTCATTCTTACATTTAAAAGCGATTGAAATTTTAAGCATGGCTGTTGATTTGATTTAGAATAGAATGTGTTTTTTTCACATTTCGATAAAGGAAATACAACTCGAGTAATCAGTATAATTGTTGTCCTATGACGACAGATTTTTCCCTTTCGCCAGAGGTTGCGTACGGAAATTCAGATCAAAACGTAAATTTTAATAGCATTTTCTTAAATATCGTCTACCTTTATAAGAAAAACGGGAAAAATTGCACAGTCTTCCGATTTAATGAGTTTTAGTATAAAAATGAATTCAGTGTGCTTTACTCAAAAACGATGCCACCTAGGGTAGTCGCTATAAATTTCCTGCAAGTTTTAAATTAACGTCTACTGCCTCTAATTTTTTTCATAAGTTTAGTTTCTCTAGATTCGGAAATAGAGAGGGGGGGGGGGGGCGGATGGTCATATTTTTGCAATACGTTTTCGACGATATCCCTGAAAATATCATACCTAAAATTAAAAAATATGTATTTTTGAGTTCAGTGTTACGAAAGCTTTCATACGATACCCCACACGATATACAAAGAAAAGGTTTTTTATTTTCCAAGTAAGTTAATGAGCTCCTCTACATTTTTCCTAAACGTATTTGAGAATGTTTAATAATCTGTAAATATGTGGGTCAATTTATTATTTCCCCGAATTTGAACTTTCTACGTTCCATAGTTTACGAGTAAAATGTCTGTGACAGACAGTCAGAAGGACATAGGAGTGATCTTATAATGATTCCGTTTTTACTTTTTAAGTATAAAACCTAACAAGTAATATAAAAATTTTGTTTTTAAAGTCAATTCCTACTTAGGTTATCAAAGAAAAAGTTAATATAATCCCTTAAGCTAATATTAGTTTTTCTTGCATTAAAATATATCAATTTGTTGATTTTCTATAAACAAGTACGTTTACAATAGGGGAATTTGGGAATATGGGAATTTGGCAAAATATTAGAGATATCGTCAAGTTGGCGTCACATTTGGCGACTCATTCTGGTCGCCAAATTTGTCGATATATCGCAAAGTTGGCGACAAACTTTGGCGGTATTTGGCGACAGAACAGGTCCCCCCTTTGGTAACCCCCCTTATAGATATGAAGATGCATTAAATGCTGCTCAATAACCAATGGCCGCCATTTTGTCTCTCCTATAAAACTAAAATTAATTAATTCAAATTTATTTAATGAATTAATATTTGAAAAAACTGTACTAACATCCATTGTCATCCAGTACAAGTTTAAAAATATTTATTTCAACTTGATAGGAAGAATAATAAGTATTTTATTAACGATTGAAAATTTGAACAAGATATATATATATATAGGGAGAGTGTGAACTAATAGTAGGAATTGAAAAAACGGGGAAAATCCCACTGTCTCTGCCGATTTCATGCGTTTTAGTATAAAAAATGAATTCATAAATGTGCCAGAAGGAACGCGCTCGGGATTTAGAACAACTTTAAAGTATCCATCTACCATTAAAATACAACTTCTTTTTTTGTTTTTTAAATGCATTTGACTAATATATTCTAAATACATTATTCTAATTACAGCTTCCATTCGAAAAACAATGGAGAGCATTTAGAAAATCGGAGTTTACCGCGGCCTCATAAACTTGCTTGGAATAATCCCAACAGTAGAATAATAATAATATAAATTATGCAAATCAAAACACTGAATGAGGCTAATTTATTTTTTTAGGATATTTGGGCATCGGAGGAATATTGGAAAGTGAAAAGAGAAGAGTATAATATGCAGAAAAAACGTAACAGAGACTTGTACAGATCGTGTTTGGAAGGGTAAGATTTTATTTTGAAATTTATAAACTTGCTTAACTTCATTTATACTTGCAATATATGAGGGTTGTTCAAATGAAAGTGATTCGAGGTGTGTATCCATGAGATGCGTAATGACAAAAATGAGACGGATACATAGATAGAAACAACAATATTTAGTGAGTGTAATGCATACAAAGTTTGTTTTAAAAAATCACCCATGGCGTTTAGGCAGACGTCCCATTGCTTAGGAAGGTTACGAACCAGGTCTGAACTGCAGCCTTTACATCCTTGTCGGAGTGAAATCATTGACCCTTTAGCTTTTCCTTCAGTGGTCCAAAGATGTGCGTCAATGTCCTTAATCAGCTTCTCTGTCACAACTTTTTGCGCCTGAATGGGTCGCGGAAAATCCGTTGTCTCCTGTCGACCGTCGCTAAACATTCTCGCCCACCTCGTCACCGTGGGTTTTAACACACACGTGTTATCGTACACAGCCAGCATTCTGCGACGAATATCCACCGGCTTACACCCTTCCAGTATTAAAAACTTAATTACAGCACGCTGATCCGTTTTGGACGCAGTTGCATCCACATCAGTCATCTTTAACTGAATGCCACGTCCTTACGATTGAAAATTATCACAAATCTGCTTGCGCTTCCGCACCCGTGGTACACACACCTTCACTATCGCGTTTGTTTCATGAAAATATAAGACGTGTTCAAATGAATGTGATTCGAACCCGCGCATGCTAACAGTTTTCAATGTATTTTCGTGAAAGAAACGCGATAGTGAAGGTGCATGTACCACGTGGGCCCAAGTGCAAGCGGATTTATGATAACTTCATTCGTAAGGACGTGGCATTCAGTTAAAAATGACTGGTGTGGATGCAACTGCGTCCAAAACGGATCAGCGAGCTGTAATTAAGTTTTTAATACTGGAAGGGTGTAAGCGGGTGGATATTCGTCGCAGAATGCTGGCTGTGTACGATAACACGTGTGTGTTAAAACCCACGGTGACGAGGTGGGCGAGAATGTTTAGCGACGGTCGACAGGAGATAACGGATTTACCGCGACCCAGTCAGGCGCACAAAGTTGTGACAGAGAAGCTGATTACGGACATTGACACACATCTTTGGACCGCTGAAGGAAAAGCTAAAGGGTCAACGATTTCACTCTGACGAGGATGTAAAAGCTGTAGTTCTGATCTGGTTCCATAATCAACCGACATCGTTCTTCACGGACGGCATTCGTAACCTTCCTAAGCAATGGAAACGCCTGCCTAAACGCCATGGGTGATCCTTTTTTAACAAACTTTGTATGCATTACACTCATTAAATATTGTTGTTTTTATATGTGTATCTGTCTCATTTCTGTCCCTACGTAACTCATATGGATACACACCTCGAATCACTTTCATTTGAACACCCCTCGTACCTTGAAAATTGTTCGCATGCGCGGCTTCGAATCACTTCATTTGAACACTCCTTATACATACATTTAATGTCTGCATTTGAAACTTTTAAAAGACTTAATAAAATAAATAAATAAATTAAGACAGACTTGAGTACAATTTCACTAAAAACATTAAAAATACATTCAGTAAACGTTTCCCCAAGCTACCGCAAGGCCTCATCAGTACAATTTAACCATTGTAACAACAAACAACAAAACAAATCAAGTACAGTTAAAGTTAAAGTTATTAAAAAATACAATATTCACCACGAATGGAATAGGCTTCATTCAATGTTGGCGACCATAATTGAGTAAACCAGCTGTCTCGAAACAATCTACCATGATAACTGTCGAACCTGATTTCAAAATACAAGCGTGTTCGCAAATAGCGGGATGTGATCCGTTTCAAGAGAACGCTGCACTATTTTTTAATTTTGATTTCTCATTTTGAATTTAGATAAATGGAAATTCGCCTGAAGGAGCATATTAGTGCTTTCAAACGCTATTTTCAAACGCTTGTATTTTCAAATCAGGTTGTAACAGTTATCAAGGTAGATCGTTTCTAGAGAGCTGGTTTACTCAATTACGTTCGCCAAGCATGAATGAAGCCTGTACCATTCCTGGTGAATATTGCTTGTTTTTGAAGAAATAACTTTAACTTTACTTGATTTGTTCTTTTGTTTATTTTTACAGTTTGTTTGTACTGATGAGGCCTTGCGGTTGCTTGGCGAAACGTTTATACTGAACGCATTTTTAACGCTTTTAGTGAAACTGTATTCAAGTCTGTGTTTTATTTATTTTACTTATTTTCATTTAACCCCTTAACGCTCGAATTAAATTACGGTTTAAAAATTCAAATTGCTCATTGGCACCGCTTTTATGAGAAAGAAATATTCACCTTATTTAATGACAAGTAAAACGATACTAAAATATAGCCAATTTCACTATTTTATAAAACTGATGGGAATCAAACAATCTGAGTAAAAGACACAGCCCGTGAATATGACGGGAGCGAGAATTAAGGGTGTTATAACTGTTACAAGTGTTATAACTTTCAATGCTGCAACTTCAATTAAACTTCAAATCAACTATCATACTTCAATTAAACAGCTGAATTTTGGTATTTAAACATTGTGACAATGAAATTGCCACTAAAAGTTGGTTAAAGGGACTCGGCAATTTTTATATTGTAACTATGTCCTATATTATATTTTTAGGTTCGTATTTGAATAAAGCGTATAGTCGTAATAACCATAAAACATATTAAATTCTCAATATAGGAATTTTTAATTTAATTTTTTAAAAAATTAGCAATTTTAATTTTTTTTAAATTAACAATTTTAATTTTTTTTTTCTTCTTTTTCATTTTTTTATATTTAGGAAAAAAATTTTTATAATTTATTCGGAGTTCTTTTTTCCATAAATCTAAGTATCAGATTTTTGATGAGTCGTTTAGATCAGTAAAAAAGCAATTAATTACTGAATATATATATATATGGAGAAAAAAGTGGGGAAATAGCATGTTTTTAAATTCATAAAATAAAAAAAATTACATACTACATATTAAAAATCCAACATTTCCTTATCACATACAAGGTCTAAACATACTTTTTAAAACATTTCGCACAATTTGCTTAATTATTGTAGAAGTCTTAGCATTTCGATTAAAATGAAAGTATAAAAAATTGCGAACTGAGAAAAATGAGTTTAAACATTGGCAGTTAAAGGGACGTTGAGCGGGAGGGCTTTAATGAAATTTCTTATTAATAGACTTAAGTACACCTCTTTTATTATTTATCGAATCGTTTCTAAATTTGTACAGAATGTTCTAATTATACTAAGGCACATTTAAAAATAAAAATCTAAAATTCGACATTTTTTAAATTATTTTTATCAAAATAACAGCTGCTGTGTCCACACAAACGTGTTCGACATTTTGTGCACTGGTTGACAATAATCTTACTTAGGTTCATTTTTAACTTTAAATGTAGATATGTAGTAATACTTTGTGTATAAAGAATGATCTTTTTTTTTAAACGAAAATCTATACGCATTGGGTCATGGAACAGGGATTCGAACCTGATACTTCTTGGTTCGTTCTCAACGTTTTTATTATTAAGTTGATTTGAATTTAGCTAATCTACCAATATTTCTGTTTGGGGCCTTATTTGTTCATCTCCCGCATACTTTTTACGTCCACCGTACCCTGCCTAAGCAGGTAATTAAAACAATACAATTAGGGCGACAGTAGACGTTCAAAATCGCAAAAAACATTAAAAAAAAGCGATTTTTTGTTTTTTGGGAAAAAAATGTTCTGGTCATCTTCTACTTTCAAATTAAAAAAAAGTTATTCAAATCCGATAATTTTTGAAGACATATAGCTGTTTTTTTTTTTAAACATACTACATTAATCTACACTTAAAATAAAACTTTAAATCCAGTTTTCTCAAATTGTGAATTTTCGCCGACTGAGTAAGTTCAAAATGCTCCATGCGTCTTAATTTTATACCAATTTTCATAATACTTGGTAATATTTTTGTTACTATAAGTTATTACAAAACTTGATATTAATATGTGTACATTATTTCATATAAAGGTAAAAAAAAAGAATAAGTGATATTTTATTATTGAATTTTATCCGAAATAATCATGTATTATATTTTTATAATTTTTTTCTGCCAAGGTACTTAGTATAATTTTAAAATGTATACCATTTTTGATATTATATCATAAAGCTATCCTAAAAAAAACACATGTTTCTGAACCAAAATTTAATGCGCATGAAGCATTTTAATTCATATCACTAATTAGCATATTGTTAATTAATTACTTATTTGCATATTAATATTCTTTAATGAAATTAAGAAATTTCCTTAATTATTGCTCAAATTATATTTGTATTAAATTTCAAAACAATTGAGCAAAAACTGTAGAAAATATTTTTGAACGTCCACCTTAAGGGGATAAAAAACCTAATTGCGAAGTATTTGTTCTTCTGTTTCAGCGATATACAGCCTAGAAGATCTCTTCCTCAAGTTGGGACATTGGCAACCATATTCGAAGACTTGCCCTTTCCCGTCAATGAACCTTATGATGATGGAGTACAAAGAGTTGAGGAGACCGAGACAGAGGAACATTTTGATTTACCTCTTTTAGAAGTACAAGGATCAAGTAGCAGCTGTACTACATTGCTCCCAGTAAGTCCATCTTCATTTCTATTAAAGAGTGAAAAAGAAAGGTTTAACCCTTTAGTGCGCAGCTTTGCATATATGTAAACAACAGTGTTTTGAACTTAATAGATTTTTTTATTCGTATTTACCTAATTCACACCAGAAAATTAAAATAGCAATATTTGCTTTAATTAATAACAGACATTACGTATTTAAATAAAGTGAAATGAACCATTGAAATTTTCTAGTGTAAAGTCAGATTCTTTGAACTACACTGTAAAGAAAATACGACCAGTTTTCCTGTACGAATCGGAAAAATAGTTGCCCTTATCGTACCGGAAAAATTTCCGACCCAGCTCGGAATAAAATCCGTAAAATACCGTTTTATTGACTATTTCCTTTTTTTTTTACGGATTTTATTCCGAGCTGGGTCGGAAAATTATCCGGTACGATAAGGACAACTATTTTTCCGGTTCCTACAGGAAAGCTGGTCGGATTTTTTTTTTTTTTTTTTTTTTTTTTTTTTTTTTTTTTTTTTTACAGTGTACGTAATTTCTAGAATGTGTTCTATCATGGGAATTAAAGGGTTAAAGGTTAAGTTTTATAAAATAAATAATTATATAAAATATGGTATTTGGAGACATACTTATTAAAATATTGACTAATTTGCAATAGTTTAGCGTAAAACAGCCACATGATAGTAATTTTTTTTTTGTATTGCAGATGTGCAACAGAAGAAAAGATTGACGTATCATATGAAAAATGTATCTCTGATTTTTTTCATTATTTTTCCTGCGTAATAAAACTTTCAAAGAATCATATATAATTGTTTCGAAACAAAATAAAAAATCGCGCATTTAAGGGTTAAGGCTGTTCTTAAATCAAAACGGGCAACTTTATGGCATAAGTTTTAATTCATTTTTGTTCGGAAACGGCTGAAACTGGCAGATGTTGTTATTCAAAATCTACGTAAAAAATATAATTTACCTTTTTTTTTTTTTTTTTTTTTCTAAACGCAATAGATCTTTCAGAAAATACTTTCAAAGTTGGCTTTTTGAATCTAATTTCCGAACGAAAGGAGAAATACTACTAATAGAAGGAAAAAAAGTCTTATCACGTAAATCAAACTCGCTTATAACACGATAGGTATTTTATTGATCCAAAAATAGAAGCACAGTTCGAGTCCAAATCGCTTCCATAGTCAAGCTTTCCAATTGTATATCTCTCCTTTTAAAAATGAATTTTAAATATGTCAAAAGGTTTTGCGCTTGTTGAGCAGAGCAGTTGAGAACAGCCTTAAGTTTAACATAGGAGGTTTGTTAGAGAGCTACGTTACATGTAAAAGCTACATTTACCCTCACTAAAAAAGAGTTATTAAGGGTGACTGAAAAAACAATTTTTCCACCCTCAACAGCTCGAAATTTTGTGATACATTTTCAGACTCATTTTTAAAAGGAAACAGATGGAACTTGCTGACGTGATTTTTGAAGAGATGTATCAGAGGTCGTGTGTTTTCATTTTTCGTCAATATAAACAATTATTTTCGTCAATATTTTCGGGAAGCGATTTGGAATCGAACTGTTTTTTCCATTTTTTGATCAATAGATTACCTATTGAGTTATAAGCGAAATGGGTCACCTGAGCGCGGCGTTTTTTCTCTCTTCCTGCTAGCTCTTTTTCTACTCTCGTCTAGAAATTCTGTTAAAACGTCAAGTTTGACAGCATTTTCTAAAAGATCTATTACGTTTACAATAAAACGGAAAGAAATGTTCGATTACACAGATTCTGAATAATAACACCTGCTATTTTTATACGTTTCCGAACAAAAATTAATTTAAACTTATGTCAGAAAGTTCCCCCTTTTGATTTGAGAACAGCCTTAAGATTGGTTGGAAATGGGACATATTTGGTGCTCATTCCCCTTAATTATATAATAGTTTCATGATTTCTTTTATGAAATTTTTAAAATACCTTTTTAATGAAAATTATACCTTATTTTTAATGAATTAAAATTTGTGAAAATACAATTATTTACATTTAATTATAAAAGTATTTTTCAGTGTTAACAATTCAAATACAGAATTTATTCTTATTATGTGAAATCCTTTACGCGAACGATACTTACGTATTTTAAAAGAATTATATTATGTTTTTTTTTGTTTTTTTTTCTTGTAAAATGGCAACAAAAGAATTGTAAACAAATAAAATTAATTGTTGTAATTAATAAAATGTAAAAACATCTTTAAAAGAGCTTTTAGTTACTTACTTATGCATTTTAAAAGAATTATATTATGAAGAATTATACTTACGCATTTTAAAAGAATTATATTATGATTTTTTTTTGTAAAGTGGCAACAAAAGAATTGTAAAGAAATAAAATTAATTGTTGTAATTAATAAAATGAAAAACATCCTTAAAAGAGCGCTTTTAGTCGAAAATTTAAATGTATTTTTTCAAATTTTGCTTCGAAAATATTTTTATTTACAACAGTCTTATATCATAAATAAAAAATTCCGAAGAAATTCTTAGTTATTTGGCTGAATTTACATTTTTAAAATTAAAATGCGCCAAAACATAAAACAACATTTTTGCTTAAGGCTGTTCTTAACTGCTCTGCTCAACATGGGCAAAACGTTCTGACACATTTACAAATTCATGTTTTAACGGAAAGATATAAAATTGGAAGGCCTGGCCATGGAAGCGATTTGGAATTGAGCTGTTTTTTTCCATTTTTTGATCAATCAATTACATATTCAATTATAAGCTATTTCGATCACGTGACAAACCCGTTTTCCGTCCACTCTTCAGTGATTTTTCTACTTTCGCGCGGAAATTCGGATCAAAACGTCCACATTGACGCCATTTTCTGAAAGATCTAAAAAAAATGAAAAAAAAAACAGCTAATGACATAGTTTCTGAATAACAACATCAGCTAGTTTCATGCATTTTCGAACAAAAATGAATAAAAACTTATGTCAGGAAGTTGCCCTTTTCGATTTGAGAACAGCCTTAAGGGGGTCCGGGGCTCAAAACTCTTTTTAGGGTTTCGTTCATCTGACGAAACCCTATTCGTCTCGCTCCTCTGTCTGTCTGTCCGTCTTAGAGGTCTGCACGGGCCGAAATTTCCAGGCCCGGGCCCGGCCCGACTCATTGAAAAAAAAATTCGGCCCGGCCCGATAAAAAAAATTAAAAGTTCGGCCCGAGCCCGGCCCGGCCCGTAGAAAAAGTAATATTGGCCCGGCCCGGCCCGGCCCGCTAAAAATCTTAAAAGTTCGGCCCGAGCCCGGCCCGGCCCGGCCCGGAAAAAAGCTAAAATCTCGGCCCGAGAAAAAAAAAACCCAGTCCGAGTGAATTTTTTACAAAACATTGATTTTTACGTCGATTTGGTTAAAAATTTGCCCTTGTACGAGATAGCTCTGACCAAAAATATTTATCTTAACATTTTTTTCTCATGTTTATAATCTTCATTTTTAAAGAAGTGACACAGACTGCGATATTTATTTTTTTAACGAATCTCTATTTCTTGTATGTAAATGTTTAGGTTATCATTAATATTGTTAATCCGTATTCCATGCATTAACATACATGTATTCCATGTATGCCAAAAATCTGAAAAATTCTATACAGTAAAACCTTCTAAGACGGAATTGCGTAGAAAAGAAAAAAATGCGTTATAGACAAGTTCCATTCTTAGCAAGTGTAAATGTATCATATATTATTTTCTTACGTATTAGTATATTAATTTTGCATGGATCAACACGTTTTTCAGTTTAAAACAGGGTTCCGTCATAGGCACGTCCCTTTTCACACGTTTTACTATATTTTAATAAGCGTAGAAATATACTAATATTTAAAAAGAAAAAAATTTAATGTATAAGTGTAGAATAATGGCAATTTAAAAATGCATGCATTTTTTGCAAAAAATTTTGGGCCAGGCCTAATTTGACTGATCTTTGAATGGATCTGGCTAAGCTGATACAATGATTTTCATACGGGCTGAGTCAAAACTAGGACTGAAAAGCTTGGGCCGTGAAGACTAGGAATGAAACCAATCCCGACTCTGTACAGAAAAAATAAATTAGGTCCGTCCCGGCCCGAGCCTTAGAAATAAAGTATGGCCCGGGCCCAGCCCGGCCCGAGCCTTCAGAAATAATGTACGGCCCGGGCCCGGCCCGGCCCGAGAAGAGTGGAGCCCGAGTACCGTGAATGAAAATCGGTCCGAGCCTGGCCCGTGCAGATCTCTAGTCCGTCTGTCACAGAGCCTGTTCTCAGAAACTATACATGCTGGACACTTGAAATTTTGCATACTTATAGCCGAACACCACACATCATACGACAAATCATAAAATTTTGGAAAAGTCGTACATTAACCCTTTGGGCTCCCAAATGTGTATTTTAAACAATTCTTTCTAAAATGAGCCCCTAATTAGGTTGGAGGCGTGAAATTTTACATACTTATAGCTGAAAACCACGCATCATACGAAAAATCATAAAATTTTGAAAAAGTCATACATTTGACCCTTTGGGCTCCCACATGTGTATTTTAAACAATTCTTTCTAAGTGAGACCCTAATTTGGTTGGAGGCGTGAAATTTTACATACTTATAGCTGAACACCTCACATCAAACGACAAATCATAAAATTTTGAAAAAGTCGTACATTTAACCCTTTGGGCTCCCACATGTGTATTTTAAACAATTCTTTCTAAGTGAGAAATTTTGAAAGGAATATTAAACGAAACCCTCTGTGCGATCTGTGATCACACTTAACTACTTTATTAACTAACTTATTTATAGAGATTTTGTTATGAAATGTTTTTCTGGAATATGTTTTAATATAATACAAATATTGCATGTAAAAAAAATCTGAAAATTTTTAAATATTTTTTAAAAAATTAAATTTTAAAATTTTAAACATATTTAATTTTTTGTATAAATCTGGAAGTACTTTCTAGATTTACAAAATTTTTACACTTTTGTGTACAGCAAATGTGTCATTTTAATGTGTCTTCAGGATTTCTTAAAATACTGAATATGAATTTTATTTAAATAAATTTAAATAAAAAAATGAAGTTTTTTTATAAGTGAGTTTTGTATTAATTAGCCTATTTTCACAATTATCACTCAAAATTAAAAGTCCTAAAGACAATTTGTTGGAAATTTAGCATAAAATCTGTGTTGAAAATTTCATACATATATCTTGCAAGGAGCTTGAGATATATTCTTTTAAAGTTGGCAAATCGCGAAAAAATTCATTCTGAGATAAATGAAATTAAATTTCTCGTCAGAGGGTAGCTGATGTATCGCTTCTCAAGGTAAAAGGTGCTATATCTCTGGATCTAATGAAGATAAAAGCATGCAGTTTGCGGTATTTAATGCTAAAAACTCAGTATTTTTTTTAAGCCAATAAACAAAAATTGTATTTTTTTTTTTAGAATTTTTAGCCCCGGACACCCTTAAATTTTATGTTTGGGAAAGCATGTTAAACATTGTATCGTGTTACTGTTATTCATAATTTCATTTACTTGAACTCCCTTAAATATAATTAATATAATCCCTTAAGCTAATATTAGTTTTGTTGCATTAAAATATCTCAATTGGTTGATTTTCTGTAAGCAAGTAAACTCTATTGGTTTACAATACAAATCTACGGGAATTTGGCGAAATAGCAGAGGTATCGCCGATTTCGTGTCACTTTTGGCGACTCATTTTGGTCGACAAATTGGGCGATGCATCGCCAAGTTGGCCACAAACTTGGCGGTATTTGGCGACATAACAGGGTCCTCCCTATGGTAAGCCCCCCTTATAGGTATGGAGATGCATCAAATGCTGTTCAATAACCAACGAGATGCGTTTCATTCGCGCGTTGCTATTAAACAATTCACAAATAATCGCGATTTCTGTGCCACGAACGATACCTTAATATATATATAGGTTATTGTTATTATTATTATTATTATTATTATTATTATTATTATTATTATTATTATATTTATTTTTACAGAAAAAGAAGAGGTTCCGGAAAACGAAGAAGTTCTTCTCCAGATTGTTCCGTTGTTTCAGACCTCCTCCATAAGTCAAAAGGGGAGCACAATAGTTTAACCGGCCCTCCACATCATCACAAGAACACAAAAAAGAATCACATTCTCCAGTCATTTTCGAAGTTTCCCAGTTTTGTGATCGGCTTCGGAAATACACATCATAGTAAAACCAAACACTTTTTGTAATAGTTATCACCAATCCTCCTGCAATAGAATAAAATATACAATAGTATTTGTCTTGTTTCTCTTCATTTTTTTTTGCACCAGATGTGGTTTCTTGAGTGTGAGAGTGGGAGTAAGGGAGTGAGTGAAAGAGAGAGAGAGAGTGTCTAGGGCTGTTCTCAACTACTCTGCTTAACAAGCGAAAAACGTTTTGACGCATTTATAAAGTCATTTTTTAAAGGAAAGATATAAAAATGGAAGGCTTGACTCTCGAAGCGATTTGGAATCGAAGTAAGTGTGTTTTCCATTTTTTGATCCATCAATTATCTATTGAGTTAGAAGCGATTTTGATCACGTGACAAAGACGCTTTTCAATTAACTATTCGGCGGAAATTTGGCTCAAAACGTCCACTTTGACACTCTTTTCTGAATAATCTATTGCGTTTGCAAAAAAAAAAAAAAAAAAAAAAACTGAAAACACAGTTTGCTGACATAGTTTCTGAACAACAACACCTGCTGGTTTCATGCATTTCCGAACAAAAATGAATAAAAACTTATGTCATAAAGTTGCCCTTTTGGATTTGAGAACAGCCTTAATTTTACATGGAATATTTTTCCTTGAGAAGCTTATTTATAGCTACGGATCTTTAAAATGATTGTTTTAAATCAGAATAAACTTGTAAATTGTTGTGAGTAATGTGTCTGAATTTAAACTTTAAAAGATCCAAAAAAGAATCCATTGAAATGGCGGATCCAAGGGGGAGGTCGCGGGGGGCCATGATTCCTCTCTGAACACAAAAGAATATATGTATATTCTAAAGATAATTTTTTTAATGAAATGTATATTAAATTCTTTAATTTTTCCCCCCGAATCTTCCTTTTTAAAGCTCCACTCAAATCCAAATTAGGCAATTTCTGATATATTCGTCAATTCTTTTTAATCTGACATTTGCAAGTGCACTTATTGAGAAACTATATGATGCCTTGCTGTCCGGTGGGCCAGTTGGACACTGTCTGTGATTAAATAGTTTTTTCTATTTTTCGATAAAAGCAAAGAATCTTACAAAATGATCCCGTAACATTTGTCTTTTATGCTATCTATTTTTGTCTTTTTTTTTTTTGTATGTTATTTCCTTCTTATTTATTTTGTTACATATGTGTTATTCTACCATAGCGCAATAGATTAATGTCATGCAAAGGTTTCCCTGTTGATTCGAATAATTAATCGAATACAACTTGTCGGAACCAAAGCCGCCTAAAGAGGAGCCGCCAATATTCGTTTAAGCGGGTACGACTGTATCTGAACAAAATCGGTAAATTTTATATTTTTACAATATTAATGCAATTTTTTTGTATTTACGAATGAAAATGATTTCGCGAATGTATCAGAAAAGTAGTTTTGGATTTTGGAAAGCTTTCAGTGTAAATATATCTTATAAAGAGATGTGATCCCCATCAACACCTTCCCACAAAGAGAAAAAAAATAAAAAATAAAAATAAATAAAAAGGGGGGGAATCCATGTTCCCACTCTAAATGGTGAGCTGAATCCGCCCTTGATCATTCCACATGTATAAAATGTATAGTAGCTTGTGGACCCCCATTTTATCGGGGCCCTAGCATCCCCCTCCTCTTTTTTTTTCTCTACGCCAGTGGCGTATCTAGACTTATCACTTCGGAAGGAGCTGAGTTACTTTAAAAGTTTCTAAGATGGAATCACAAACAACTGGGAAAATTCCACTTTAAACAGGTTTTTATCACATAGCAATATAAGTTTTTATCATACGCAAATATTATGCGATCAAACCTGCTAAGGTGGAATTGCATGGGACTAGGAACATTTTCGTTTTAGGTAGGTTTTCGTCTTACAGGGTGGTCTCAAATCCAAAAGGGCAAATTTCTGACATAAGTTTTAATTTATTTTTGTTCGAAAATGCATATCTGGTTCAGAACTATTCAGAAACTATGTCATCGAGATGTTTTTTCCATTTTTTTTTTTTTTTTTTTTTGCAAACGCAATAGATCTTTCAGAAAATAGAGTCAAAGTGGGCGTTTTGAACCGAATTTCCGCGCGAAAGAAGAAAGAGCACTCAAGAGCGGGCAAAAAACGTGTTTGTCACGGGGTCGAATTCGCTTATAACTCAATAGGTAATGGATTGATCAAAAAACGGAAAAAACAGTTCAAATCCAAATCGCTTCCATGGCCAGGCTTTCAAATTTTATATCTTTCCGTTCAAAAATGAATTTGTAAATATGTCAAAACGTTTTGCGCTTGTTGAGCAGAGCAGTTGAGACCAGCCTTAAAATTATAATTCCATGGTTATATCGCATTTTCATAAACGGAATACTGAAAATTATCTTCGAAACGGTATCTCAGTAAATAGTAAATAAAACCGAAGTATACAGCAAATTTAAAATTATTTAAGTCTGTTCTCAACTGTTCTGCTCAACAAGCGCAAAACGTTTTGACACATTTACAAATTCATTTTTTAAAGGAAAGATATAAAATTGGAAAGCCTGACCATGGAAGCGATTTGGAATCGAACTGTTTTTTCCAATTTTTAATCAATAAATTAGCTATTGAATTAGAAGCGATTTTGATCAGGTGACACAGCATTTTTCTCCCATTATTGACTGGATTTTCTTCTTTCGTTCGGAAGGTCGGTTCAAAATGCCCACTTTGACAGTATTTTCTGAAAGATCCAATGCGTTTACAAGAAAACGCAAAAAAACAGTTCGATGACATAGTTTCTGAATAAAAACACCTTCTAATTTCATGCGTTTCCGAACAAAAATGAATTAAAACTTATGTCAGATAGTTGACCTTTTGGATTTGAGAAACAGCTTAACAGCGTTTTCAATCTATCGAATTTAAGTAAAATTTTCTGAGACATTTTCAGACTCATTTTTAAAAGTAAAAACATGAAACTTGGTGGGGTGATTTCTGAAGACATGTTTAACATGCCGTGTGATTTCATTTTCAGCTCAATTCATTAGAATTTGATTTTTGAACAATTATTTTCTCAGTATGACCATTTTTTAGGTAGCTTTCATTACAAAAAGCTACCTATTGCAGCCGTTCGGAGGAAAGCGATTAAAAAAAAATTTGGTATATTTTCATCGATCATGACCCCCAGATCCCGAAACCACCCTCCGTTCAAAATTGATATATATATATATATATATATATATCCATATATATATATATATATATATATCTGACCTATGTCACACTGTAACTCTCGTATTTATGAACCGATTTGGATGTAATTCGGTGTGTACATGGTACACACCAATGTCTCGACCGAGTTCGTTGGCCAGCTTCATCCGCCATTTTGTTTCAAAATGGCGGCCATTTAAACTTTTTTTTTAAATTTAAATTTGAAATGTGGTACCAAAAAATTGAAAATGGAAAAATATTTTTTTCTTATGTATTTGATCTTTATACAAAGACTCCGGAGCAGTTTTTGTTTCGTCTATATCTTAAAAAATGGCTGACTTATAGCATTTTGAATTTCTAGCGTGGCTGACATTTTGAAACGTCCTGAATTTTGTCACGCGATAAAAGGCGTATTTATGAACCGATTTGGATGTAACTTCGTTTATACATAGTACATACCAATGTCTCGACCGAGTTCGTTGGCCAGCATCATCCGCCATCTTGTTTAAAAATGGCGGCCATTTAAATTTTTAAGAAAAATTTAAATTTGAAATGTGGTACCAAAAACTTGAAAATTGAAAAAAAAAAAATTTCTTATGTATTTGACCTTGATAAAAAGATTCGGGAGCAGTTTTTGTTTCGTCTATATCTTAAAAAATGGCTGAGTTATAGCATTTTGAATTTTTAGAGTGGCTGACATTTTGAAGTGTCCTGATTTTTGTCACGTGATAACAGATGTATTTATGAACCGATTTGGATGTAATTTGGTGTGTACATAGTACACACCAATGTCTCGACCGAGTTCGTTGGCCAGCTTCATCCGCCATCTTGTTTCAAAATGGCGGCCATTTAAAAAATTTAAAATTTAAAATGAGATACCAAAAAATTGGAAAGTGAAAAAGATTTTCTTCGTATGTGTTTGACATTAATACAGAGATTCCGGAACAGGTTTTGTTTCGTCTATATCTAAAAAAATGGCTGAGTTATAGCATTTTGAATTTCTATTGTGGCTGACATTTTAAAACGGCCTGATTTTTGTCACGCGATAACAGGCGTATTTATGAACCGATTTGGATGTAACTTGGTCTGTACATAGTACACACCAATGTCTCGACCGAGTTCGTTGTCCAGCTTCATTCACCATCTTGTTTCGAAAGGGTTGCCATTTAAAAAAAAGTAATTTAAATTTTAAAATAAAGTATTAAAAAAATGGAAAATGAAAAAAAAAAATTTTGTGTGTTTGGCCTTGATACAAAGATTCTGGAGCAGTTTTTGTTTCTGAAAATTTGTTTTTTTGTTTACATCTTAAAAAATAGTTGAATTATAGCACTTTAAATTTCTAGCATGGCTAACACTTTGAAACGATCTTGTATTTGTCACGCGATAACACACGTATTCGCCTATTTTGAAGGAAGAAGGCATGTGGATAGTATACATCAATATCTCATCCAATTCCGCTGGCCAGCTTCATCAGCCATCTTGTTTCAAAATGGCGGCCATTAAATTAAAAAAAAATTATATTTAAAGTGAGGTGCAAAAAAATTAGAAATTGAAAAAGGTTTCTTTCTTAAGTATTTGACCTTGATATAAGCATTCACGAGCATTTTTTGTTTGTCTTTATCATAGAAAATGGCTCAGATATAGCAGTTTCAATTTCTAATGTGGGTGACATTTTGAAAAATCTTATTTTTTGCCTGCGACAGCACTCGTATATATCAACCGATTCCGATGTGAGTGAGCATGTGCACGGCAATTACTAAGGTCTCGACCAAGTTCACTGGTTAGCCTCATCCACCATGTTGTCTTAAAATGGCAGGAACTTTAAGAAATCGCCGAATTTGGCAGCCAAATATAAGTTACTTTAAATAAAAGCAGCTTGGATAAAGCTGACTAATTTCGCGAAATTCTCATTCATAATGATTTAGTATTGATAAAAATTAGTATTGAATCTCCTATATTCGGTTTCTACTAAATTGAGCTTCGTGTGTTTGAATAATATAAGTTGGCTTTTTTAAAATAAGGAAAATGAAAGCTACCTCTTCCTCCCGGCACTGGCCGGAAGGACTTTTTCATTCCCAGATCGCCCGCTTCGGAAAATTCGGTTCAAAATGCCAACTTTGACAGCGTTTTTTACAGTATTTTCTGCATTTATCAAAATATTAAGAAGCACCGCACATTATATAGTTTCTAAATAAGAGAATTTCCAAGTTTGATGCGTTTGAGAGCAAAAATGAATTTTAAAATGAATCAGAAAATAAGCAGTTTGGATCGGAATACACCCTTAAGTAATCGCATGAGAGATAAAAGCGGACAGTGATCATTTCCCTGCGACTGACAAAACAGAAGCTCAACAATAATGTACCTGTAATTTTACTGCACCCATTTTCTCCTTGGACAGAATTCCCTTCAATTCAGGGGCATACCTTTCAACATTTTAATCCCCTTTTTAAAAAAATGTTCAACTTGAGAATGCTTCTATAAATCTCTCTTAAAAGTCCTAGAATACAAATAAGTACTTTATTTTAGCAGTTTAAGAAGTGGTTTACCCTAGGAAATAAGGCTTGAATGATTTTTGAAAGATTTTTTTCTTTTTAAGTATCATTGAATGGATGTAAATAGGTCTCAAAATATTTTAAGATTCTTCGGTTTTACTAAATTATACAGTCTTAAAACATTGAATAAAAAATAATTCTGATTAGAAACGTAAAAAAGTTTACTAATTTAATGAAAATTTATTACTTTTTTTTATCATCGATTACAAATCATTTTTCAACATACTACCAGAAATGTGGCTCGACTTATACACAAAAATTCAATTTTTTTTTCAAAATGTTGTTTAAGAATTGGGGGGGGGGGGGGGTCGACTTATACACGAGTCTTCATACTACCAGAAATGTGGTTCGACTTATTCATGAAAATTCAAATTTTTTCAAAAAAAGTTTTAAGAATTAGATGGGGGGTGGGGGGGCGGTCAACTTATACACGAGTCTTCATACTACCAGAAATGTGGTTCGACTTAAACACGAAAATTCAATTTTTTTTCAAAATTTTGCTTAAGAATTGGGGAAGGGGTCTACTTATACACGAGTACATTAAACTCTGTCTAAGGCGGAATCGATCGGGACCGAGAAAATTTTCCGTAGTAGACAATATTCCGCCTTAGACAGATTTTACTCTATTTCTTAGGATTCGCAAGGACTTGAAAATCTTTCCGAGTTAGACAGATTTCCGTCTTACTCAGAGTCCGCCTTACAGAGAGTTTACTGTATATACGGAAAATTTTTAAAAAGATTCAAGGCTTTTTGCATTTCATCCTGAGATGATATCTCAATCTATGCATTATTTTAAATCGCAGATTTCCAAACTGATAAATAGCAAGTAATAAAAATTAATAATGCACTTTAAATCACGACATATCATGTTTTACACAATAAAACGTGAGTACAGGGCCGAAACTAGGGGGTACAGAGGGGGGCATGTGGCCTGGTCGCTAATTCGGAAGGCGATGGGGACCTTCAAATGAAGATTTTGTTTGTCGTTTCATACAAAAATGCATATATGTGTGAAATACAAAGAAACTCGCAAGCTAATGTTAACCTATGGGAACGTTCTTTTCAAATTTGTGAAAGGGAAAATAATTTTGTATATATATATATATATATATATATAAATCTGCAACCAAAATCGAAAAGTAAACACTAACCCGGTTGGAGTTCAATCTCAGTTATTCTAAGCAAGAAAATAAATCATTTAAAACCATTAATATGCAAGTGAGAAATTTGAAAAAGAACGCTCCCATAGGTTTAACATTAGTTATCCAGTTTCTTCGAGTGACTAGGGTAGGCTCTTAACCCTCAAACTCTTATGGGAGTTTACATTTTCTTGCAAGCATTTTAATTATTATTAAATTATTTTTATTTTTTAAGGATTATTTTGTTATTTTTTTTTTCATAGGGTACTTGCGGTCGATAACTTTTATTGTGCGTGAGGAGGAGGGGGAGGGGCGTGGGCGCCAAAATCCATGTTTGCCCCGGGCGCGAAAAAGGCTATTTTCGGCCCTGAGTAAAGAGAGTCTGTGTATAACAGAGGCTTTGCTGAAATAGAAAATTTCATGGCCTCTGCGAAATAACACACTTTCAAAGATGATAACCTGTCTAAAACAGAATATTTTTTTTATTTCTTTTGAATTTCGTTTTAGCAAGTTTCATTATATTTTGCTAAACTTTCGTAAAGAGACTTGATATTTTCTATATATTTCGGACGGGGTCTCAGTCCCATCAGCCCACCCCTTGGTTACGCCACTGCTCTACACCCTTGTCCGAATCTAAAAAACATAAACATGTTGGAAAATACAGTCGTGCAAAAGTAGAGTAACTGATTTCTTTTCATAATAAGACTACAGATGGCGTTAGCTGTCCGCTTAATATCTTGTGCTTTGAGAAAAATATAGAGAACTGGGTCTCAACTATACTCAACAAAATTGAAGAGATGAGTGGATGAACATGTTATGCTACATTTTCTAAAAATTTTTTTTATCTTTTGGATGAAAGCGTTATGAGGTATCCTGTCACATGGTGAAGCTAAAATACTAAGATTCTATTTAGTCTCGAAGATTTAAGAGATTATTCATTAATATTTAATATTTTAATATTTAATAATGTCAATAATATTAATAATTTTTAATATTTGAAAATTAAATATGAATACGTTTTACTGAGAGAGTTTAGTACCATACCTATTAATATTTTAAACACATGGTATCAAACAGAAAATAAATCATTAAAATGTACAGCAAAAACTTTCACCTCAAATTTCTTGAAATGTAATTTTTGTTACTTAACATGTTCTTCCCTTAGCTCTTCAATTATGCTCTAATCTAGGGCAACTGTTCAGAATTTTGTCAGCTTTCAGTAATTCGACCTTTTTTATTAAATAGAAAATGGTTACATAACCGTAATTTAAAGCTTTATTCTGGCCATAACACGGTGAATAATAAGGTTAGATAAGGAAACTTTATGACATAAGTTTTAATTTATTTTTATTCGGAAATGCATGAAACTAGCAGGTGTGGTTGTTCAGAATACATTTTATACATTTTAATCATGGACAGTAAAATTGACATGCCCTGTTCAAAATCCCAATTCTGAAGAGTTAATCTTACAAGTGCTTTTATTACCATTAATAAAGATGTAACTTTTCACTCATTCGAAGTTTATTTATTTTTCTTGAAATTTATATGAGCATTATATGTATAATTTTTCTTGTGTATTACATTCTTATTTATATTATAATATACAATGTCAACAATCTAAACATTTTACCTTTCATCAAATTTAATTACTTGTAACAATTACAAAAAATTCACTTTTATACTGTCAAGTAGGGCGAAAAAATGTAATTAGAGTGTATTTCGTTTGAACTGTACTTCAATTTACTGATTTTTCATGTTTTTAGGGTTCCGTACTTAAAAAGTAAAAACGGAACGATTATAAGATCACTCCAGTGTCCGTCTGTCTGTTACAGGCATTTTACTCGTAAACTATGGAACGTGGAAATTCGGGGAAGCAATAAAGACTATTGACCCACATATTTTCAGATCATTAAACATTCATAAATATATTTAGTAAAAATGTATAGGGGCTAATTAAGCTACTTGAAAAAAAAAAAAAAAACTCTTTTCTTTTTATATCGTGTGGGGTGTCGTGTGAAAGCTTTCGTAACGCTGAACTCAAAATTACACTCTTTTTAAATTTTAGGTATTATATTTTCAAAGACATCATCGAAAATGTAGCGCAAAAATATGTACCCCCCCCCCCCCCCCCATCTAATTTCGAATCTACTTAAACTAAAATTATGAAAAAATTAAAGGTAGTAGACGCTAACTTAAACCTTGAAGGAAAATTAGAGCGATTACCGTAGGTCACATAGTTTTTGAGAAAATAGCACTTTTCTGTTACACACAAATTTCGATTTACGGGCATTCAGCAAAAGTGTTGAGCAGAGCTGGAAGCACCTATCGTAGCAGAAGTATAAAAGCATTGTTGAAAATGATTTTTGAAAAAAATTGTCAGTAATTAGCCGATATATTAACCCTTAAATATACGGACAGTTTGGACATACATAATGACAGGGGCGGCGTACTCTATTCCTAGTTAACAACTTTTGATGATACATAAGTATAATGTAATGTCCAGTAGTAGTATAAAAGCAATAAACGTCATATTTTTAAAAACAGACTAATTTAAGGGGTCTCGGGTCTTTTAAAATTGGAAAAAATGAAAAAAAAAAAAGACCATTTGCAACATTTTATGTCTTAAAATGCATATGATTTTAAAACACAATTTTTATTGGGATGAAAGATATAAATATGTTCTTTCATTTCATGTATTTAAAAAATTGCAAAATGCAGAATTAGTATTTATAGGGGGCTCGAACTGTTAGACATTTGTCGAGCAGAAAATTGGCATAAGATCTTACGCGCAGGATTACAAAATAAATATTGCAACTAGAATGAAAATTTTCGTGCCTACTTATACTTCAGATTGTAATAATTACCCTGAACTTAAATACATTTGTATTTAAAACTTTTTTATATTTATAATGCAAAGTTGTAGTTACTAATCGAAAATTTTGAAAATTTCAACAGTATAATGACCTAAAAAATATTTTTTGAATAATAAAAAGGAAATTTTAGGTTCAGTTTATACAGACTAACATGAAATATATGTTTCGAAAATTTCATGAGAAAATATTCAGAAGTTTTTGAGGTACTCTGCGCATTATGCCCAAAAAATTGTTTTGCAGAAAAATGAATTCAAAGTTTCGGAAACGCCGCTTCAGCTATTGAGCGGGTATAATTTTAAAAGCCATAACTTCTGTTCTAATGGGAATTTCAAGGAAACAATTATATAAAAATATTCAGAAAAGATAGGAGTTTAACATCTAATAAAATTAAAATTTCTAATATTTTGAAGAGTCCTGAGGCCACTTAATTAGAATGGATCATATAAATACGATGGGATTCGCGACTAGTTTGCATTGAGAGGATCTCTCAATACGTCTCAAGTGATTTTAAAAGATAATTAAAAACCTATCTGGAAAAACGCGGCACGGACCAAGGCGTCGTCGTTGCAACTTTGTGACCTCCTTTTGAAGGGCGCTTAGCACATGCCAAATTTAAATTTTGAACAAATGTTTTGTTTTAGCTACATTGTAGAAAGAAAGGTTATTACTACGTTGAATTTAGTTTTATGAAATGCCAAATGAAGTTTAAATATTCACAGCTTTCATTGTCAGTGCCGAATTATGCTCATCATAAACAGATTAGGATAATATTAAAAAATGAGTTGTACAGAATAGCTATATTTCATATTATTTAGGTTCCACATCTCTTTGAACTTTCATGGCACTAGTATATACATAGTTATACCCAACACTACGTTGTATAGTTTTTTACAAAGTCTTAGTATTCTTTTAGCAGCAATTACAAATTCATATAGTATTTATCCTACGGAACCCTCTGTGCGCGAGTAATACTCGCACTTGACTGTTTATTTATTTATTTTTTTTAATTAATTTCAAACATGACTCGTTCAAAAATCTACCTTTTTAAATCTAAATTTTACAGATATGTATTAAAATATGTGCTAAATAAAACATATTTTATTATCTAATAAGTAAGATTTAAGTTCACCATTTTTTAAATTTTTTTCCCCCAATTTCTGAAGAAAATTGACTTTTGCAGTTTATCTCCTCTCGCTTTAAAACTAATTTCCAAAGATAAAATATTTTTCAGGAAAATATAAAATAATACACATATACATATTTAAAAATTTAAATTGAATACTAGAAATTTTGCTCATTATTTAATGTTTAATTATTAATAAATTTAAAAAAATTCAATTGTTATATTTTTTTATTATAATTTTCTATGTCCCTTAAAATGATAATAAGTCTGACATAATCCATGCTCAGTTGATTTATCTTTATTAAACCTATCGAAATATTAGGTTCGGATTTTTTGCATAATTTAATTTTTTAAAGAGTATTCTCTGTTGAACAGATATATAAAAACAAATTAAGAGTTTATATAATCCCTGGGATAAATCAGAAAAGGACATTTTTTGTAACTTTATTCTGAAATATTTTAAAATTATTTACATGTTGCATAGTTTTTCTTTTTTCATTTATACAGAAGGACAATTGTTTTTCAGAATCATTTGAATCTTGTATTATATTTTATTTGATGTTCCATAATTAAATTTTTATTTAAATTAAGTAACAAATTTTTGTTAACTTTTCTTTTATTTTTTTTTTTCAAAATCTTTCTTTTCAAATATAAATATACATTTTCAAAATCTCTCGTGTCTATTATTATCTGCATTGTAAACGTCAAATACTTAATTTGATTTAATCAAAGTAATTTAATTTTAAGTTTCACAGAAATGAAAAACATTAAATATGTTTAATAATATTTTAAAATTCACACAGCATGTTGTACAACCAAAATGTAGTAAATTTAGATTGCGCGTGTGAAACCATCTGCTGTTGAAGAGTATTAATAAATGAAATTTTATACAGCATCAAAGTATTAAAATAAGTGGATATATAAAAAAAGAGCGTAAAAAATGTAAAATATAAATGAATTATTAACTTTTAATAAATTACATTTTAAATACTATACAAATCTTATTTTTAAACAAACGAAATTATTGACAACTTTTTAAATACGTGAAATATAAACAGAAAAATTTTAAAACTGTGGAACATCAAATGGTTAGAAATGTAAACAAATGTCATTTTGTATTTCTTAGACTAAAAACACGTTTAAAGAAGTAGCACTAATTAAACAGGATGAAAAATATGCTACAGATAATGAAAGTTTACATAAAAAAAGGTAAATGAAAATTGCATAAAGATATTTTTCTATAATTTCACCTTATCTTTAATTTTATTGAACAAAAATACCTTCACAAATTTAATCTTTAAAAGAGAATAAACCTCTACGAAACAAAAATATGTAACAAAAACAACGAACTTAAATACGATTAATTAGGATTTAACTAAATAAAATGACAAGCATAGCATAAAATCAGACATACCAGCATTTGAATCACATCTTCAACGAACGCTTCAGTATCGTGCACGAAAACGTGATTCTTGAATTTTTATTTCTAGTCTTATAGTCAACCCTGTTTGCAGGGACGCGCTGCTTGAGGCGATTGCAACTAAAATTCTCCGCTTTTGAATGTAAAAAATGCTCTCCAGTCTTTCCGTAGAACTGTCCCCGCTTTTCCATATATTTTACTTTGGCTAGAATGGCACGTCTCTTCCAAAAAATGAGCAAATAACTATTACTACTTCTATGTTGTCTTTTATGCGATCCGCCATTTTGAATTGACGTAGACGTTGATCGGGAGAAGAGGCACAGCAGCGCATCTTGCTAACAGTGATTGAATCACAGCGAACCAAATAATTTAGTTCATCCAACAAAATAAGGTTATTTTAACTAAATTCAACTGCTCATTCAACTAAATAAATTAACCAAATTATTTAGGTTAATCGACTAAACAGTTGTGCTTGTCGCAACAAAAAATTAGCTAATACAACAAAAGGGAGCGACCAAACGGTGTAACAAAAAAATTTGGTTATCGCAACCAAACAGTTCTTTCCGTGTATGTACACGAACTGTCTTTTTACGTTTTTCGGTAAAGGCAGAAGTTTTTCATGAAATACTGTCAAACACTGTGGGCGCTTTGAACCGGCATTTATTTCTGAACGTGGAAGCTCTGGAAAAGGAACAAAACTGACGCCCTGAAACGCAATCGTTTACATACCAAGTGTAATTCCTTTATCCGATTTTTTTTTTTTAATTACAAATGTGATCAATAACAAAGCTTGTAAATATCACGCTTTTACGTTTAAAAATGAGTCAGAAAGCTTCGCGTTGTATTTTGAAGCAATTATTGCAATTGTACAACTAATATTTAAGCAATATTGGTATTCCATTGTTAATATTTCAATGCAAAGCCAATGTTTTATCGATATTGAAATATTTTTGAGGAATGAAATGTTAAGGCTGTTCTCAAATACAAAAGGGAAACTTTCTGACACATTTATGAATTCATTTTTGTTTGGAAACGCATGGAATGTGTTGTTATTCAGAAACTATGTCGTCAAGAAACGTTTTCCATTTTTTGATAAAGGCAGGAGGTCTATCAAAAAATACTGTCAAAGTGGGTGCTTTGAACCGAATTTCCCAACGCGACACCCCGAGAAAATGAAAAAAATGTCGTCACGTGAAAAGAATCGCTTCGAACTCGATAACTAATAGACACTATCATTAGGCTAACGAAAAAGACAGGCTACCGCGGTGAGTCTTTTTTTAGTGTCCGAGTGTACCGAGTTTTACCGAGTTTTTTTTTTTTTTTTTTTTTTTTTTTACAGACCGCTAGAGTGACGTGATGCTCTTTTCGCACGCCTTCATTGGTGCATTCGAACATCACGTGACTCCAGCGGTCTGTAAAAAAAGGTATGTGGAATGGTGGAATGCACCGCGGTAGCCTGCCTTTCTCGTTAGCCTCGCACTATCAGTGGTGACGTCACAGGATACACCGCAAATTGTGTCCAAAGAAACCACAGAGTTCAGCGAAGGATAGAGAGGAAATGTGTTGGTTTGGCATGAAGCTGAAAATGCAACCCTGAAACCGGTTAAAACCAGTCACAATTGGGTTCAAACATCTGCGACTTGCTTTGAAAACCTCTCATTATCCAATGAATTCAGCCCTTGTACCACGTGCTCGTCTTGTTTGGCGAATTATTTGAACGATAACTGGCTTTCCATTGCTAGCCGTTTTGATAGTCTAGTGCATCTCTTACATACTCTGAACTCTGTGGGACTGCATGCAGGGCTGCCACAGGCGTCTATTTTTCTATTCTATTCGCACCACTATTAAGAAAAAAAATTGTGGTATATTTCTCTTGCAAATGTTGTCAAACAATAAAGATATAATGATAAAGAAGTTGTCAAACAATAAAGATATTTTTTTTCCTTTTTTTTTTTTGAGAAAGTGGTACGAAGTACAATTAAAAAATAGTAGTCTGCGGCAGCCCTGGTACCTGGTATGGATCCAATTTACGGTTGATATGCGGAGTTGAGTTGCGTGTGACGTCACACAGCTGGGGTTCATTTATTATCAAAAAATAGAAAACTCATTTCAATTCCAAATCGCTTCCATAGTCAGGTCTGCCAATTTTATAGCTTTATGTTTAAAAATGAATCAGAAAATGTGTCAGAAAGTTTCGCGTTGTTGAGTAGGGAACTTGAGAACCGCGTTAACCGAATATTGATAATATGGACATTATATGAGGACCCCAGAAACCAAGTGGTATAAGTGGCAAAATTGAAAAAAATGAGCTAAGTGCACAGGCTATCTGGAAATAAGGCTATTTGTTTGGAGGTATATAAGTTATTTTCTAATTATGTGCTGCGTTCTGGAGGTCGACTACTTAAGGCTGTTCTCAAATCCAAAAGGGCAACTTCCTGACATAAGTTTTAATTTATTTTTGTTCGAAAATGCATGAAACTAGCGGGTGAAGTTGTTCAAAAACTATGTCATCAAGCTGTATTTTCCATTTTTTTTTTTTTTTTTTTTTTTTTTGCAAACACAATAGATCTTTCAGAAAATAATGTCAAAGTGACCTTTTGAACCGAAATTCCGCGCGAAAGAAGAAAAATCACTCAAGAGCGGGTGGAAAACGTGTTTGTTACGTGATCGCTATCACTTATAACTCAGTGGGTAATGGGTGGATCAAAAAATGGAAAAAACAGTTCAATTCCAATTCACTTCCATGGCCAGGCTTTCCAATTTTATATCTTTTTATTTTAAAATGAATTTGTAAATGTGTCAGAACGTTTTGCGCTAGTTCAGCGGAGCCGTTAAGAACAGCCTTAAGCTGTTTAAGAGGTTACTTCAGTAATTCTCCGAGATAAAGTGGCTAATGGCATTTCAATGGGAAAAATTTATAACTTATTTTTTCCATTTTGCTCGAATTTGGTATTTTTTGTAGCTTTCAAAAGCCGTACTCTTAAACTAAGCACGACATTTCCAAATTTTATTTACCTTTTTTTTTTAATTTTAAGTTTTAATCTCTACTTAAATTTTTAAAATATTGTTATTTTGTTAATATAATTATACTCCACACTTTTCTTTAACAGCTATTTAAATAAGAGTTTAAAGACTGCTGTGAAATAAACAACAGTCTCATATGTTAATTCAGTCAATTACTATTGATGTTCGAACTTTGAACTCAATTTACTCCAAATCTAAATTTTGTCACTTGTATCCCTTGTCTTCTGGGCCCTCATATAAGATGTGTATTTTATATAGTATTTGAAAGAAATAAAATGTAACGCAAACGAGGATAATAATTAGAGGATCTAGAAAAATATTACAAAGCACATACACTAATTCAGGTTTCACATTCCATTCTGTCCCGTGATAGGCCAATCCCTTACAAACGTAAGGTCAAAAACAGTGTAAAACTCACTAGCGTCAACCATTTATTGGATTATGACATCACATAATCCTCTTAAGGGTGTATTCCGATCCAAACTGCTTATTTTCTGATTCATTTTAAAATTCATTTTTGCTCTCAAACGCATCAAACTTGGAAATTCTCTTAT
Source organism: Maratus speciosus (assembly GCA_963932465.1). Classification (NCBI taxonomy): domain Eukaryota; kingdom Metazoa; phylum Arthropoda; class Arachnida; order Araneae; family Salticidae; genus Maratus; species Maratus speciosus. The sequence goes on along the minus strand of OZ010798.1, from coordinate 22,565,440 downwards.
TTAGAAACTATATAATATGCGGTGCTTCTTAATTTTTTGATAAATGTAGAAAATACTGTAAAAAACGCTGTCAAAGTTAGCATTTTGAACCGAATTTTCCGAAGCGGGCGATCTGGGAATGAAAAAAATGGTCATACTGAAAAAATAATTGTTTAAAAATCAAATTCTAATTAATTGAGCTGAAAATGAAATCACACGGCATATTAAACATGTCTTCAGAAATCACCCCAGCAAGTTTCATGTTTTTACTTTTAAAAATGAGTCTGAAAATGTCTCAGAAAATTTTGAGCTGTTGAAGGTGTAAAAATATTTTTTCGAATACACCCTTAACACACGTCGGAGATTGTAATCCCGGCGACTTAAGGGTGTATTCCGATCCAAACTGCTTATTTTCTGATTCATTTTAAAATTCATTTTTGCTCTCAAACGCATCAAACTTGGAAATTCTCTTATTTAGAAACTATATAATGTGCGGTGCTTCTTAATTTTTTGATAAATGCAGAAAATACTGTAAAAAACGCTGTCAAAGTTGGCATTTTGAACCGAATTTTCCGAAGCGGGCGATCTGGGAATGAAAAAAATGGTCATACTGAGAAAATAATTGTTTAAAAATCAAATTCTAATGAATTGAGCTGAAAATGAAATCACACGGCATGTTAAACATGTCTTCAGAAATCACCCCAGCCAGTTTCGTGTTTTTACTTTTAAAAATGAGTCTCAAAATGTCTCAGAAAATTTCGAGCTGTTGAGGGTGGAAAAATATTTTTTCGAATACACCCTTAAATCATTTTCCCATGGATCCGGCCTTGTGGCGCTTTTATCGATAGCTTTATACAAAAAAGAAAGGGACACAACACTGTGCTCTTGGCGGTGTTCTGTGCCGTGTGCGGACCCTATTATTTCGTGAACCAGTTCGCTTGATGAAGGGAGTTTCGCAACCTCCCACTATTAATGGTAATAGCACAGGAATGCCCCCCCCCCCCAACTTTTCCTCAGCCTGTTACGGTGTGCTCTTTATTTTCTTTTGTTTATTGTATATGCAAGTCTTTCCACATGTTTAATTATTTTCCAATGTCAATGAAAAAATAAATAAACAATGATAATCGAGAAAATATGCAAAAAATTTGGCAGAGAAATTAATTTAGATTGCCTAGAGTTACGAAGGTAAATCAAAAAGTACACTGTAAAAGAAATCTCTCAAATTGACAGAAAAAAACCTGTCAATTTTGGCACCAGTGGAAAACCGTTTAATTTACAGAAAATATCTGTAAATTTTCGTTAAAACAGATTTTTTCTGTAAAAATGACATATTCCACATTTTTTTACAGAAAGTAAATGTTTTTCTTTAAGACAGTTTTTTTCTGTAAAAAATGCAATTTTTTTCTGTAAAAATCACAATTTTTTTTCTGTAAAAATCACAATTTTTTTACAGTGTAATGCCCCCATTGCTCTAAATTTTATTTATTTCACAGCTACTAGAGTATCTATGCGTGACATTATTGTATCGTATTTTCCTTTTCAGATTGACTGATTAGAAACATGGATCTGAAGCTAAAAGAAAGAGTCGTCATTCAATTTTTGGCAAAAGAAGGTTGTGCATACCTGAGGAAATCCATAAACGCTTGATGAATGTTTATGGGGACACTGTAATGGACATCAGCAATGAGTGGCGTTGGGTGAAGAAGTTTGGAAACGGAGAAATGGAAATTGCAGATAAACAGAGAAGCAGACGGCCGACAACATCAGTCACAGGTGCAAATCAAGAACGTGGGCCCACCGTGGCTGAGTGGATAAGACACCACGCCGCTAATCGCTTGAGAGCGTAGGTGGGGGCGGGTTCGAATCCCGCCAGTTCCGTTGCACACTCTTTGTGGAGCCCCCAGGATGTAATTCACTGGTGTTGTAAATTTCCCTTTTCTATCTCGTCCCTGCATATCGACGATGACTTATAAGCGGGCCCTGGTGTCAAGCACACAAGTCTGATGTATGTGTTCAATAAAACAAATAAACAAACAAATAAATCAAGAACGTGCTGATGAATTGGTTCAAGGAAACAGACGCGTTACAGTTCAGAATGTTTGTGATGCATTGAGCGTCTTGTATTGCTCTGACCAATGAATAATTTAAAAACCCTGGAAAAAGGCAAAACCCTTCTAAAAGCAAAACACTGAATTTTCCGAAAATAGTTTTGATGCCTGGGTTAACCGATGGCGCAAATGTGTGCCAATGCACTCTAAATTAAAATGTCTGAAATTCAGACACTTAAGTGTCTGAAATGGAGTGTTCAATTTTCAGACATTTTAAAATGTCTGAATTTTTTCAGACACTTTTTGCGTCTGAATTTCAGACACTCCAAACGTCTGAATCGCATCCATTTTTTTGTAAGCATCATACGTAGCCATGTTTGACCACGTTGAATCCTGGAAAAATATTTGGCTGTGGTCCTGCCCCTCCCCCCCCCCCCAATACAGCCTGATTTTTTTGGTGCTCTCAGTTTTGGTATACAATTTTCGTTACGTTGATAATTTAAATCTTTTACGACATTGTACTGATTATAATCAATATCTTGAACTTCAGGAGTAGAACAAGATTAAAAAACAAAAAATATTTATCTAAATATTAGATTTTTTTAAATTTATTTTGTTTTTAACCTTATTTTACTTTAAAAGTTCAAAATATTGATTATAATCAGTACAATTTCGAAACAGATTTAAAATATAAGCTTTACAAATATTGCACATCAAATTTGGGGGCACTACAGTCGTAGGGGGACGGGGCACTTCCCAGTTTGCCCTTCCTTTAATCAAGAAGTACTTTTGCAAAAAACGCAACCCTGCATTATAGTTGTCTAAATTGAGATGTCCGGTATTCGGGAGTATCCGTTGTGGAGGTTAATGGACATTCTCGAATAGCGAACACCTCTATTTAACGAATACTTTTTTAATCAGCAGACATACATATTTGTATATTTTTACCTCAAAAAAGTAGACATCTCCAATTATCGGACAAATTCCGCGGTCCCGAAGTGTTCGCTATTAAGGGCTTTTAAGGTACATAGATAAATATATATATATATTTTATAATCTTGTCCTACTCTAAAAGTTCAAAATATTTATTATACTCGGTTGAATGTGGAAAAAGATTTAAAATATCAGATGTACGAAAATTGCAAAAATCCCCCCCCCCCAAAAAAAAAAATGAAAATATAAAAAAATATATTGCCACATAGGCAATTTTACATATACATCACTTGATAATCACAACAGCCATTTAACTATGAATAATGAAAATAAATAAATAAATATTCTACTTTAATAACATTGGGGAAAAAATGACTTTGGTATTTTGTTAAATATATTTGCGTTTTTAAACTTGTCCTACTCTAAAAGTTCAAAACTTTCATTATAATCAGTGCAAGATTTAAGATATCAGCTTTACAAAAATTCATGCAAAATCCCCCCCCCCCCCTCCCCCCCAAAAAAAGAAAATACTTATTTAAAAATTATGTTTTTAAAAAATTTATATTTCCACATGGGCAAGTTTTTACGTAGATCAGAGGGTACTCACAAAAGCTATTCAACTATCAATAAAAACAAATAAGTACATATTCTATATTAAAAACATGAGGAAAAAATAACTTACGATTTCCAAACTTCTTTCATCTTAAATATAAACAGTAACATCTGTCATTTTTTGTATTTTTCGTATAAGTGCATATAAATAAAGTTACCACAATTTTAAATACGAAATCTAGTTAGAGGTTTTTACTTTTTCCCATTATAAATTTCAAATTACTTTTTTATTAAAAATAATAAAAAAATCAGTATTAGAGTTGATTGCAAATCAAATACACATGTATATTTTTACAGGCAGCTTCATATAATAGACCAGTCTCATTTACTTTATTTATCTTTTTTTAATCTGCGGTTTTATGCCAGGAAGTAAGAAAGCATTAGGTCATCTTTCAAAGTTTTTTTTTTCTTTACTTCCTTGTGGCCGTCATTTACTGCGAGATAAAAATTATCCATTGAAACTAAGAACTGACATTGAATATATAATTCGTAATAAAAAAGAACGTCATAAGTTTAAAAATATATACTTCTAGAATTAGTGGGGTTTTTTGCGAACAGATTCAAAACTAATTAAATTTCATGCAGGATTTTGTTTAGTACAATAAATAAAATCATAAAATACACTAATTTTACTACTATAAAGAAACTTACTTGAGTTGCTGCAAGAGGTAAGAAATATTCCTCGATTTGAAATTTTAAAAACTACCACAACCACAGTGAGGGAGAAAGACTTTCATCAGTTTAAAAGGTAATCCCATAATACATCCGACTAGCCATATTTAAAGAATGAGATGTTTCATCCTAAAAACAGGACCCGCCAGACAAAAGTTTCTTTTTTTTGCCAGCTTCGACAGGACGAAGATGAATAACACAATATTATTGATATAAATTGATACGAGTTAACACTAAGCCCATTGCACACGCTTTGTAGAATTTCCGGGTGTAATCTTCAACCGTCGTCTACTTCTGTTCTGTGTCTATCCCGCCCTTGTATCGACGACAGCTTCTAAGAGACATTTGATGTCGAGCACACACGTCAGATGTATGTATTCAATAAATAAATAATAACGAATTAAAATCACAGTACTTCACATTTCGCAAAAAACGAATTAAAATACACGCGTACATAAAAACAAACTTTGTTTGAATTACAACGTATACCACTTCGAACGAAGACATCCAAAACGCATGCGCAACTGGGAGTGCTAGTGCCCCCTGGTGGTTATTGCGTCGGAAGAATCAAAACGTCTTAAATTAAGATACGTTTAAAGCAATGAAGTGTCTTAAAATAAGACGTTTGCAGATATTTTAGACATTATTCTCAGTTCGTTTACACCATGGTCATAGTAAGACGCTTATGTATCTTAAATTAAGACATCTATAGTGTCTTAATTTTCAGATTAAGACACTTAAGTGTCTAAAATTCTTTTTCAGTCACATATGTGTCTAAATTTAAGACGCTTCTATTTGCAGTGTGCATGGTGGCTATGTGGAACGGTATTTTCCTGCACTAACAATTTATAATAACTTCAATAACAACTATAATAATCTATATAATAACATCAATAATAATCTATATAATAACTTCAGCTGTTATATGAGCCGTTCACTGAACAAATCGATTAACTCCATCAAATGAAAATGTTCAGTATAAACAGTTAAAGCTATTGTAACTATAAAAATATTATATATATGTTATAAAATATAGATCTAATACGATAATTGCGGTCGTCTGGAAAATAATATCGTCGAACTCATAGCGAAGTACATGAAGAAGATGAATGTAGAATGGAGTTGGCGCATAGATGTACGAACATGAAGCAAAGGAAACTAGAGCAACAGCTTCGCCTATTTAATTTAACAGCTTACTCTTTATATACGATAATCATTCCTCATTAAAGATGATTGGCAGTCCGGTGGCTTATGATAAAAGACAATGGAAATGAAAATTGGGATTTCTCCAGGAGACAAGTAACGGAAGCAATAATGGTCACAGGATTTTATTCTATATGATCGGGCAACAGTTCTCACTACTCACGATGTAGTTCCATTAATAACTTCGATGTAGAAACACCTATCGACAATAGTAATCATTTGATTACATATAAAAGGTGAAATCAAATGAATAAAATCTTTAGATCTTGCGGGGTAAAATCTTTAGAACGAACTTCATTTTCTCAGACACACAGCCAGGGGGCAGTTTACAATTAAAAAACTCAGAAAATCTGCTGGAGAATCGTGCGTAACAGCTTTTTACTCTCCAAGCGCAGGAATACAATTTTGACGTAGTACGCACTCTAAACCAATTAAGATGCCAAGAAATCACGCCATGCAAAGAGTACTGACAGAGTAGATGGAGGGATAATAAAGCAAAAGGGAACCTCGGAATAAAGCGCGGGAAGAAGGTAAAACTCGGCTGGAATAAAAATAAAAATGGCTATCAAAGAACATTCTAAAATGCGAAAGATCGGAAATGGAACATTTAATTTAAGGATACCAAAAGCGTAATAATTAAGTAAATTAGACAAGTGAGACATTAAATTAAAGGGAATTTAACAGAATTAATTATAGAGATTATTTAAGAATAAGAATTTATTGAATATAGATAAGTTATTTAGAATAGTACAGGGAAAATCGCGGAGATAGATCTAATATAGTAACATATATATATATAATATTACTTCTCGGGATATTTTGATTCAATTCATTAATTTTCTTTTAATCAAGGGTAACTTTTTTCGCTATATAAATATATAGAAATTTTTCAATGTTCCTTTGTTTAAAAAAAACGCCACTAAAATGGAGTTCGGATTCTTTTCTGAACGCCTCGTATGTTCATTAATAAAATTTTTACGTATTGATTCATCCTCGTATAAGCGATTGATGCCTCAAGCCAAACTTTCCAATGCTGTCATGTCACGAAAATCAGTTCAAAACTCAAAACTTTGTTAGCATTTTCTGAATGATCGTTTGCTTTTATAGAAAAAAAAAATGGAAAACGCTATTCATTTTCTTGGTTTCTGAATAAAAATACTTAAGTCTAACAGAAAAAAAAGTGAATATGTCAGAAAGTAACCTGTTTGGACTTGAGGAACAGCAATAAAATCTCACGCTTTTTATTACAAAGCAGTAGCGTTAGGCCGGTTCTCAAGTTACCTGCTAAACAAACGCGAAGCTTTCTGACTCATTTTTAAACGCAAATCGAAATGAGTTTTCCATTTTTTGATCAATAAATTAGTTGTTGAATTATAAGCGATTTTGGTCTCCTGATGACCGGTTTTTCTCCTTTCTCTGGCTGTCACTTTCGGAAATTCAGTTCAAAACGCAAAGTTTGATAATATTTTCTGAAAGATCTTCTGCCTTTACCAAAAGGTGGAAAACGTCTTTCAATGACGTAATTTCTGAATAACAACACCTATCCGTTAATTTATTGCGTTATCATGCCTTTCCGAACAAAAATGAATTAAAAAATGTATCTGAAAGTAGCCTCTTTGGATTTGAGAAGAACCTTAAGAAAATCAATAACTAAAGCTGCATAAAAGTCATCACACATCAATCTCAATGGAATAAATTTTATGGCGCCATTCCATATAAAAATACGATGTTTTTATTAATCTCTTGTACTGAAATAAACTGATCTAAAGTGAAGTCAAGAATTTCTCAAAATTAGGTGCTTGTATTGAAAATTTCAAATTTCAGTATAATGATGGTTCAGTATGAATACGATCCCCTATAAGTTTACTTTTTAACATAAATTTAAAAAAAAAGAAAGACACACTTTCCCGTCGAATAGCTATTTTAGTTTTTAACACTTTTTAACATGCAGTAGAACCTCTTTTATCCGAAACTATTTTAACCGAAACTCGTGGTTAACCGAAATCCATTTTGAAAGCTTTTTTTTTAAATTATCATATTCCTTGTGTGCAAGCGGTCCTTTCCAAACTGCGAATACATATATATTTTTTCGATTCCCTTTCTTAGAGTTCCTTTGAATTTAACTTAAGCTCCCTTAAGCTGCGGAGTGGAACGAAGAAAACAAACAAATTAGCAATTCTGCAGCTTTTGAATGTTTTGCAAAATGTTTGGCATGGCTGAAGCAGCAGAAAGACTGTGATAATGGTGAACTACTAATATTAAAAAACTCCGTGATGGAGCTTCAAAGCAAAGACAATCGAAATTGAGACAAACAAAACATTTTTTTCAAACCTTTATGATATATGTAAAATATACTCATTTTCAAAATTAAAAATCAGGTAAATTATTCTTGTTTCTATTTTGCTATTGCTTTATTTTTATTAAGAACTTGTTCTCATAATAAGAAATGTTGCATTTATTTATGTTTAGAAAAAGGAGTTCGATAATTTGTCAGAAAATTTTGCATCATTAAACGGAGAAAAATATTTTTTGAGGTCGATCCTAAAGTTCTTACAGGAAAGAAGCAAGATGCGAAAGACAAATCCACGAAAACTGAAAATTAAAACTTCATTCTTTCCATAAATGTCTTTCGGATTTCTGCGCTTTTATGCTATCTCGAAAGGTGTTTTTTGAGCGGTTGAAATCTGTAATTAACACTTGATGAATGGTCGTTTGGTGTGGAATCCCAATTATACTTTCCCACTGTCCCGATGAATTTGCTGCGCCTTTATTTCACAAAGTTTTCCCAAGAAAGAAATTTTTTGACCTGTTTTTAAATTTGTTTTTGTTAACTTTCGAAAATGGTAATTACTATCGAAAATAATAAACGGATATTTCAAAATTTTTGAAAACCATGAGATATAAGGAGATTTTTTTACCGCTCGAAACCCGAAGCTTGTAGACATATTTTATAAATCATTTTTAAATGTAAAATCATAACACTTGCAGACATCACTATTGGTCTGATCTGGAATCTAACGAGATTTTCTTTCATTTTTCTATGTTTTAATTGCATCTTGAGTAATAAACGATTGTTGTCTCAGGACAACGGTTTTTTTTCCTTCCTTGACAATCGCGACTTGCACCAGCACTGGCTGAGAGGTTCTGCTTTCAAAGCTAGAAGACGGGAGGTGCTGGGCACGAACCCAATCGCGCCCGTCTGCCTAATCGTTCGGAGTTTTCCGTGGTTTTCTTTGAACATTGCGTAAATATATGTTAAGGCTGTTCTTAACTGCTCTGCTCAACAAGCGCAAAATGTTTTGACACATTTACAAATTCATTTTTTAACGGAAATATATAAAACTGGAAATCCTGACTAGGGAAGCGATTTGGAATCGAACTGTGTTTTCCATTTTTGGATCAACAAATTACCTATCGAGTTAGAAGCAATTTGGATCACGTGACAAACACATTTTTCACCCATTCTCGTGCGGCTATTCTTCCGCCGCACGGAAATTCGGTTCAAAACGCCGACTTCGGCACTATTTTCTGAAAGATCCATTGCGTTTGTAAAAAAACGGAAAAAACAGCTCGATGACATAGTTTCTGAACAACAACACCTGCTAGTTACATGCATTTTCGAACAAAAATCAATTAAAACTTATGTCTTAAAGTTGCCCTTTTGGATTTGAGAACAGCCTTAAGGCTGTTCTTAACTGCTCTGCTCAACAAGCGAAAAACATTTTGACACATTTATAAATTCATTTTTTAACGGAAAGGCATAAAATTGGAAAGCCTGGCCATGGAAGCGATTTAGAATTGAACTGTTTTTTCCATTTTTTGACCCATCCATTACCTATTGAGTTATAAGGAATTTTGATCACGTGACAAACCCGTTTTTCGCCCGCTCTTGAGTCTCTTTCTTCCTTCGCGCGGAAATTCGGTTCAAAACGCCTATTTTGACACTATTTTCTGAAAGATCTATTGCGTTTGCAAAAAAAATGGAAAAAATAGCTCAATGACATAGTTTCTGAACAACAACACCAGCTAGTTTCATGCATTTTCGAACAAAAATAAATTAAAACTTATGTCAGAAAGTTGCCCCTTTGGATTTGAGAACACCCTTAGATCCCTTAGAAAAAGCCCCAATGAGGGCATCCCTCCCTCGGGCCTATATCCCAAGTGTAGATAATTGGTCGTCAGGAACAACACCGATACCAACACGCTTCCAGTAATACAGTAAAAAATGCTAATTTTAAAAGCTTTTTCAGAAGGATCTTCTTCCTTTCCCCAAAAATGGAAAAAATTGTTCGATGACACAGTTTCTGTATAAAAGGAACTGGAAATTGGATGTGTTTGTGTAAAAAACCTTGATTCAAAAGTGTGTCAGAAAGTAGACGGTTTGGATTTGAGAACCGAGCAGCCTTATTTCACGAGTGTTGTTGGGAAAACGTTTGACAGAAATTTTCGATTTATAAATTCAAAAATTGCATAATAAATCGTAGGTATGAGGAATATAAAAATTGGAGAAAGAAAATGTGATTTAGATTTATCAATCATAGTTATAAGATGTCGCTGAAAGTTATTCCCCTTAATATATATACAGGGTTGTTATAATTAAAGTTCGCCTATTCAGGAGGCTCTATAGCCGGTTCTATGGCTTCAAACGAAACAAAATTTCACTAGTACGTAGTTGAAGAGATGCGCTCTGCGAAATCGAAAAAAAAAATTTGTTAAAATTTTTGTCAATAGGTGGCGCTGCGCCAATATTTAAGCCGATATTTCCAGATTCCTTTATTTTGTAAAAAACAAAACACAGGAGATTTTATTTCACAGTTGGTAAAAGTAAACTTTTTCAGATTCGTTATATCAGTTTCGGTCAATCCAGATGAAACACACAAAATTTCACCCAACGCTTGAAAAAGATCATATTTTATTCAAATCTTCGACGAACGACGTCAAAGTGACGTCGCAACCTCGAAAACTTGAAATACCCTTCTAATCACCTGACGATTTAAAACTTGCTGATGAAGTGTGTCTGTGATTTCTTTGACACTGGAACAGTTGATTGTTTCTGAAGAGCATTTGAATCTACGCTTTGTGGAGAATAATACTTTGAAAGAAAAGGCACTTCTTGTAAAGTTATTTTATCAAAATAATAGCAATGCAGCTGCAGCTCTTCGAGAATTCCGGAAACTAAAAGATGTTAGACTTAGACCAATGTCGGATCGTGGAGTTCACAAAATGATTAAAAAGTTCGAAGAAACAGGAAAACTCGACATTCTTCCTGGCAGAGGACGAAAAAAGGTAGACATTTCTAGCATTGAAGATATTGCTACTGCTGCCATGGATTTAGCAAGCCAGTCATCATTTGGTAATGCAAGTGTGCCAGCTATTGCGAATGAAGTCGATATGCCGATTTCCACTGTGAGAAAAGTGATGCGTCAAATTTTGCGCTACTATCCATACAAGATTCAGAGGGTGCAACAACTAATACAGGGTGATACCGAAAGTCGGCTATCATTTTCACTACAGTTTCTTGCACGAATGAATGTGGACAATTCTTGGCCCTGGAATATTCTATGGACTGATGAAGCGCATTTTTATTTAAACGGACAAGTGAACACACGCAACTGTCGAATTTGGGCGAAAGAGAATCCTAATGTTGTCCAAGAAGGACGGTGTGGTACGGTTTCAGAGCTACGTTTATGATAGGGCCATATTTTTTTGAGGAACTAACATCCACAGGACCCATCACATGTTCCGTAAATGGGAGAAGGTATCTCAATATGTTGTCAAATTTTCTGATTCCCGAGCTGCAACAGCGAGGCTGCCTTCAAAATATCGTGCACCACCGCACATTACTAGAGAAGATCGGACTTTGTTAACAAGCCATTTTACAGAAGACCGCATCATAAGTCGTTATTTTCAAACAGTCAGGCCACCACGATCGCCTGATCTAACACCATGCGATTTTTGGTTGTGGGGATTTTTGAAAGATTCTGTATCTAAAGACAGATGTCAGACAATCTCTGATCTGAAAGACAGTACTAAAATTCATTTTCGCTCAATCTCACAGGACAGTTTACGCAATGCTGTAGAAAGCACAATTCTGAGAATGGAATGCGTTATTGAAAATGGTGGAAGATTCATTGAGCATGCGTAATGTTATTCTTCGTTATTTCCTCGTTGTCGAGCGACATGTTTTATTTTTTGTTGATGCAGATTATATCACATGAAATTATATTCATTTTTCTGTATTGTTTGGAGTCATAGGCTCTAGAGCTGTCTGATTAGGTGAACTTTAATTATAACAATTCGCAGTTCCTCCAAGTTTGTTGAAACTTTTAAATTTGTGTGCTTCGTCTGGATTGACTGAAATTGATATAATGAATCTGCAAACATCGCCTTAAATATTGGCGCAGCGCCACATACTGACGAAAAATGTAACTATTTTTTTTTCGATTTTCGCAGAGCGCATCTCTTCAGCTACGTTCTAGTGAAATTTTGTTTCGTTTGGGGCCATAAAACTGGCTCTAGAGCCTTCTGAATAGGCGAACTTTAATTATAACAACCCTGTATATATATGTTATATAAAAAATTTTACTTTTACTATTCATTTAAATTATCCTAAATTGCCGGCATATTCATTATTTCCTTTTTTTTAATACGCTCTATTATTTATTTCTAATTAAATTCCTATAATTTTAAAACGCGTATCTTAATAATAGATTTATTCCAAAACGTAATCTAAACTTTTAATCCCTTCATTAATTTTTATCGTCTACCAAACTGTAAAGTTCTGAACGCAGTTACTTATTTTTCGAATGTTTATCAAAGCCATTTTTACATTTTTATTCTATTTCATCTCATTTTCCCGCCCGCTAGGCGACAGCCTTTTCACATCGAAATCCTTCCATTAGCGGCGCCGGGATTCTTTTCTGTGACGTTTCTCGGTCGCTCTCCATTGGCTGAGTGACGGATCGCAGTTTCACTTCGAGTTTCGTTCGTGATTTTGTTTGGCTAGCCTGAAGTTTTCATTAAAATCGGAATTCCTGCGCGCATTCTAATAAATAGCTAGAGCATGAGCTCACACTGAAAAAAATGGGTACTCAAAAATGAGTAAAAAGTACTCAATTTTAAATATGTCACATACTCAAAATAGCTCCGATCCAAATGCACTCAGAATTGAGAAACACATGTAATCATTTTTGATTCCATAGTTGTGTTCAAATATGAATCTTTATGTACTGCCCTCCTGAACCTATACAAATTAGAGTAAAAATCTACTGGCATTATTTTTCGTTCACAATTATTAACAAGAAATGTTTAATTGATTATTTATTAAGAAAAATAGCAAAATTATTAGCAAGATACCCAAATCAAACATTTTAATGACCAGAGCACTATTTGCAAGCACTTTTAAATTATTTTAAAATACTGTATATAATTTAATATTTACATTAACCTTCCGTCTACCAGACGGGTCCATTGGACCCGACATGTACATTCAAAATATTTATTCAAACCAGAAATTTCTTCAAAACAAACTAAATGTATAAATCAGACAATAATAAGTTAAATAAACAAATTAAATAGTTTTAAGTAAAAATTCTGGTGTAGAATGTTTTTATAAAACTTGAGTAAAATTTCCGGTAGTTCTAGGGTTAATAAACATGTTTTATGCCGCCATAAATGAAATAAACCATTACAGGGTACACGATTATCGTTTTGTTTGGGTTTTTACATGTGATGGATCAAAATTGAGAAAGGATAGGTTCATTTTTTATCCCAAACATACTCAATTCGATATGAATATATCGATTTACTCATTTTTGAGTACTTCATTTTTTCTGTGAACGCACTTCCAACAATGATTGTTCGTAGATTTCAGTAGTTCCATCATTGTTCTTTTTCGTCTGTGGCCAAATTTTTTTGTGTGCCCCTGGTCCCTGTAAATGAATGATACATTCTATTCACTCCCTATTCTATAATAATAACCTTCCAGTTCACTTCAGGGATATATATCAATTTCAATACAGTAGAACCTCGATTATACGAAGTAATTGGGACCGACCCTCTTTCGGAAAATCGAAATTTTCGGATAATCGAGAATGTTTCAATTTTGAGATTATATATGCAAATATATGCAATATTTCTTATTATGGTAACAAGTGCTTAATAAAAATAAAGCAATAGCAAAATAGAAACAAGAATAAATTACCCGAATTTTAATTTTGAAACTAAGTGTATTACCTTTTACATAAATCACAAGAGTTTGAACAAATGTTTTGCTTGTAGCAGTTTCGATTGCTTTTGCTTTGAAGCTCTATCATGGGGTTTCTTAATATTATTAGTTCACCAGTATCACAGTCTTTTTGCTGCTCCAGCCATATTAAACCTTTTTTCAAAACATTCAAAAGCTTTCCGAATTGTTAATTTGTTCGTTTACTTCGTTCCACTCCGCAGGTTACAGAAGCTCAAATTAAATTCAAAGGAACTCTAAGAAAGGGAATCGAAAGTATTTATATGTACTCGCAGTTCGGAAAGG